>OX382339.1:7096618-8299433 GCA_947507615.1 Hemithea aestivaria | reverse complement strand
TAAATCAAAACCTACGGGGCACTTCCCGTGAACTCAGAATCTTGAAATTTGGCACGAAGCATCTCCTTAGAGTACAGATAAAGGAAAAATTGCGAAAATCATACATTTTTATTTTCATCATATGAAAAAAATATTTTAAATAATTTTATACCTACTACCCCTTTTCTCATGAACGCGTAAACGTATTAAATTGAAATTCATACCAAATACTAAGGTCTATAATACCTTTAAACTGTAATAAAATCAAACATCTATGTTAACGCATACAAAAGAAACAGCAATTTTAGCCGAAATTTTAAACACGCAACTACTCTCAAAAAACCAAAACCTGCAGGGGACTTGCCGTGAACGTAGAATCTTGAAATTTGGTAAAAAGCAATTTCTTAGAGCACAGATAAAGGAAAAATTGCGAAAATTGTACATATTTAGTTACATCATATAAAAAAAATATTTTTAATAATTTCATACTTACTACCTTATTTCTCATGAACGCGTGCAGGTATTAAACTGAAATTTATATCAAATACTAAGGTCTATAATACCTTTAAACTGTAATAAAATCAAACCTCTATCTCAACGCATTCAAAAGAAACAGCAATTTTAGCCGTATTTTTTAACTCGCGACTACTCTCAAGGGAATCAAAACCTACAGGGTACTTGCCGTTAACTCAGAATCTTGAAATTTGGTTTGCAGCAACGTCTTAAATCACAGGCACAGGAAAAATTGCGAAAACTGTAAATTTTTAGTTACATCATATAAAAAATATTTTTAATAATTTTGTATTTACTATCCCTTTCCTCAAGAACGCGTACAGGTATTAAATTGAAATTCATACCAAATACTCAGCTTTATAATAACATTTAAGCTGTAAAAAAATCAAACATTTATGTCAACGCAATCAAAAGAAACAGCAATTTTAGCCGCATATTTTCAAACTCGCAAGTACTCGCAAGGGAATCAAAACCTACAGTATATAATATTATACCCACTTTTCCTTAGGGTTCCGTAGAAAGCCGTAGGTTTATACGGAACCCTCGGTGCTCGAGTCCTACTCGTACTTGACCGGTTTTTTCTCAATAAAGGCATTTGCCCATTCAAAAATAGGACATAGTTACAATTTACAATAAAGATTATATGTCATGTTATAAAAAAGTCACGGAGATAATCCCCTGCAAATAGGGTGCCTAAGGTTAGATACACTACTTCTTTGTATGACTATAGCTTATAAACGTTGGCAGAGGTGAGAGCCAAGCTTCGGTACAGTTCATTCTAATTTTGGTCAAGTTAACGTTGAATTATCTCGTCGTCAAAGCCTAATTTGCGCACTAAATGCAGGTAAACTTGATTCTTTGATAAATATCTACTACGGCTCATACGGACTTATATCAGTTCATCGTTTTGCTCCAAATTAAAATCTGATGGGTAAATCTATTTTATTTATTATTCAGCACAACGCTAGGACTAATTTAATGCTACAATAGCATTTTCTACCTGTTGTTCTAAAAACATATTTTTTTAAATATAGGTACAAACAATAAGCTTTGTCTCAATATTTCTAGTACCTACCTATTATTTAAATACAAAAACTAGGTCAACTTCTTCATCCAATTAGCAAAACATTCATTGCATGAACATATTCTTGGCTTGATCTGCATATAACGCACGCGTCACTTTTAGCTCGTACTTAGAATTCTGTGTCAGAATATCTATTTCTACAGATCGCCTCACGCCTCATCCAAAGCCCTTGAGGTCAATGAACTCTGCCAAAGATAACTTAATGTGAGAAAACACATTCTACTATAGAGACTCGTATATAGAGCGTGACAGTTATGATAATATTTGGACAACGTCGGTAACAATATTTTTGTAGGAGATTCTCGGGTATTAACGGCCTGATAACACCTAATTCGAATTCAGAAATGCGTTCTCACACAGTCACACCGCACGAACGGCGCGGCGTGGCGCTAGAGCATCGGACGGCGGCACACAAAACTACTTGCACGCACTATAAGATAGCACAAGCGACTTTATATCGCATCGTGTTGTAATTTCCACAAAAAACTCAATAGATGTCGCTTATTTAAATAAATGAATCTTTTTATTTTTGTTGGTTGGTAAGGTTATTTTATTCATTTAATCAACACAATACTTTCACAAGCTTTTATTATTTTCACCTGTCCGTCTGTCTTATTTTAATCAAATTTTGCATGTTTAATTTTACCCACTTCCCGAAATCCGATTGCGGTGAAATGTTGCATGCATAAATTGGATGACAACGCAATATTATTATGACATCGAACTGATCTGATGATGAAACTGGAAGGTGGCCACAGAACTCCGTAATTAAATGATGCAACCCTATCAAGTTTGGGCTCATTTGAATCGTCTTGTCGAGTACTTTGATGCTGAATGGTAATAATTATAAAATGCTCTATTTATACTCACTTGTTTTATAAACAAATATTTAACAATGGGAAAAGGTGGAACGGCGTTTAGTAATTAGTAATTTTATTTTTCACGATTGTTATAGAAACCATATTTTACTTCGCTGAAGAGTCTAAACATCTTATGACTCTCAAGTAGGAAGCGTTGGCGCAGTGCACCCAGTTTTTTTCCTTTGTTAAATCGAGGGTAACACTGTACTAATTATGGATATCGTTATCTTTTACCATTAGGACAGCGTCTTGCTCATTTTCTTACTTCATTGTAAAAAAAATATTTTACATAAAGCTTCAAGTATGACCCCGTCCGGCAGAAATCATGAAACTTGGCATACGTTTAGCTTTACCGTTCCTAAGAAGATATTTTAGTAGAAACACCTCTACGACAATTCCACCCCCCCCCCCCCCCCTTTAAATCTATATAAAATCTACTACTACTTAAAACTATGAGAGCTAAAAGAAAATTTATTTATTAACTTCAAACAATAATTCATTTCTTTCTTTTATATTTTCTAAAATCTATATATATAAAAGAAAGTTGTGTTAGTTAGACTATTTATAACTCGAGAACGGCCGAACAGATTTGGATGAAAATTGGTGGGGAGGTAGCTTAGGACCGGGGGCGTGCTATAGGATACTTTTTATCCCGATTGGTATGATTTGAAGAAAATTTTAACTAAAAATAGTTATGAATGAAAAACAAATGACTGTTGGCGAAATTTGACAGCTGATTGTCATTTTGACGTGTATTTTTTTTTTCAAAATTTGACGTAAATGACATAAGGAGGTCGGTGACTTGGTTTGTAACTTTTTGAATGTGAATTAAATTTGAATAGTAGAATTTGATGGAAATTTAACTGGTAGAAATTTAAGAGTTCAAAAATGGTAGAAATTTTAATCTAAGAAACCATAGATCATCAAAATCGGTCCAGGCGTTCTTGAGTTATGAGTATTCAAACTTTTACGAAGTACCAGGACACCAGAAACATGTAGGAGATGTTTGACAAATTTATTTGTATTATAAACTACTTGCTGCCAGTATAACAAAACGTCATAAAAACAATGACAATTATAAATTATTGAAGTTTAACGTTTGATTTGTTTTGGTTGGAAAATATTAAAATAAATTTGCAGATAGTTCAGAAAAATTGGATTAATAATGCCGCGACCAAGACAATCGAATCTTTACCGACAAAGCCGAAATGCGACTAGGAAGAAATTGCACGTGAAGAGAGCCGTATTAGTATATCTCGGCTGCGTACTTATCAATCACAAGAGCTAATAGAGGCAGCCCGTGAAACGGCACGCTTGGCAATGCGAAATCATCGAGCAAATCTCAGAGTTGAACGGTTAGATAATGTAAGACACAAGAAGAAATGTATCAAGTCCTGATTTGAATCGAGCAGCGTTTCGATACATTGCATCACTGATTACTGCCTGCATACTAGCGTTCAAATTGGGCCAATGGACATTCTTTGCGAGTATTGTGACGCATTGAAGTTTTCCGGAGAAACGCACGGATTATCATGATTGTTGGTGAAAACTTGGAAAGAAGAGATATTGTGCTGTCACGTCGCGATAATGGGCAACTGAAAAAAATATCAGAAACACATCGTTCATATGACACGTTGCAATACCCGCTGATGTTTTGGAAAGGAGAAGATGGATATTATTTCCATATCAAAATGAAAAATCCATTGAATGGAGAATATCACTATCATAGTTCGGAAAGCAATTGGCTATTAAGTGAGGTAGTCACACAGCCCACTCTTTGGCTTTAGTATTGTTATATCTAGCGTAGGTACTATAGTCTCTAAGCATTGTAGATGTAAAATATTGATACAATAAATATATAAGGCATCGCCTTGCAGTTTGTATCACCCACTACCCCACTTTTTTTTATGTGATGAAGTAGAAGACGAGCAAGACGTCTCCTGATGTTAAGAGATAACGCTGCCCATAATCAGTACAGTGCTACCAAGAATTTTACAATGATATGAAATTCCAGGAACACTGCACCAACGCTTCTTACTCAAGAGTCATAAGATGTTAAGATTCTTTAGCCCAGTAATTTCACTAGCTACAGAGCCCTCCTACCGAAGCACAGTAATGTTTGCACATCACTGATCAGGCGGTAGAATAACTAGCACTGTTGGGGTACCCACCTAGACGACCTTCTGCAAAAAAAGTCTACTTCTGGTAAGAAAGTCTACCCTCGATAATTAAATTAATTTAAATAAAAACAAAAATTGGGTAATTTTATTACTCTAAGGCGGAACGAAGTTCGCCGGGTCAGCTAGTACCACATAAAATAAGTAAAATTACTGGGCTAAAGAGTCTTAACATCTCATGACTCTTGAGTAAGAAGCGTTGGTGCAGTGCTCCTAGAGTTTCACATAATTGTGAAATCCTAGGTAACACTGTACTGATTATGGGCAGCCGTTATCTCTTAACATCAGGACAGCGTCTTGCTCGTCTTCTACTTCATAACATAAAAAAAAAACAGACTCTGGGCGCTAAACGTCGTTTTATGCAGAGATTTAAAACTTGGCACAATGATTCCTTATCTCCAAATAAGCTGATTAAGATCGAAACTCCCCCTCTATTACGACGAATCGAATGAGCCCAAACTCGATGGGGTTTTGTCTTTTAATCACGGAGTTCCTATGGCCACCTTCCAGCTCCATCATCAGACCCTGGTTACTATATGTATAATATCAAAGTACTCGTCAAGACGAATCAAATGAGCCCAAATTCGATGGGGTTTTGCCTTTTAATCACGGAATTCTTATGGCCACCTTCCAGCTCCATCATCAGATCCTGGTTACTATATAGTATCAAAGTACTCGTAAAGACGAATCAAATGAGCCCAAACTCGATGAGGTTTTGTCTTTTGTTTACGCGGTTCCTATGACCACCTTTCAGCTCCATCATCAGACTTCAGTTCACCTCCATGTCATACAATTATTGCATTGTCATCCGATTGTTGGTATGTGAAATTTCAGCTCAATCGGAAACCGTGACTGCTAGGTAGAGTGCTTTTCACGAAAGGAGTTCTTTTTGCGGGGCGCCACTATCGAAAATTTTAAAAGTTAGCATAGTAATTAACTTCTATTTTATCTAACAAATAAAATTATTTATGGCATGAAGGCCTGTATTTATTGGAAAAAATTTAATTTAGTTCCGCAAAATTCCGTGGGACCTGTTTCGTGAGAAGGACTCTACCACTGAGGTGTATAGTATACCTATAATATTTATACCTCAACGGATGACTATTAGAGTGCTTTTCACGAAAAATGTACATTATGCGGGGCCCACTATTGCTCATTTTAAAAGTTTTTATAATATCTATTCTATTAGAATTTTAAATGGGTTACACAGGCGTCAGTCGGCCAAGGAGTACTTTAAAATGTGTAGAATTATGACAGTTGTGTCCCTCTTTATTTACAACTCACTTCTTGAAGTACATACCGGGGTACGTACCGGGGGGGGGGGGGGGGTTACCGGGGGTAGACTTTCTTAGCAGGAGGTCGTCTAGGTGGGTACCCCAACAGTGCCAGTTATCCTACCGCCTGAGCAGTGATGTGCAAACATTACTGTGCTTCGGTAGGAGGGCACTGTAGCTAGTGAAATTACTGGGCTGAGGAGTCTTAACATCTTATGACTCTCAAGTAGGAAGCGTTAGTGCAGTGCACTGGGTAGCACTGTACTAATTATGGGCAGCGTTATCTCTTACCATCAGGAGAGCGACTTGCTCGTCTTCTTAATTCGTTGTATAAAAAAAAAACATTCCCAGAAGGATCAACTACGAAAAAGACAAGATAAACAAGCAATTCCTACTAGAAATAGGGAGAGGCTCATAGTACCTTTTACAAGATTTAATAAAGTATATAAACAGGGTTTCAACATAAAATTAGATATGTACAACAAATTACCTATTCAAATTACTAGACTACCTATGTTAGAGTTCAAATGCAAAATAAAATACTTTTTTGAAATACATCCTTTCTACTCTCTTAATGATTACATGTCTAAAACATGGTCTGATGAAATGTTCAATCTCTAAAATACTTATAAAAAATAATAATATATTATGTTAAGAATTTTATTATACTTAAGACAAAATGTATGTAATACAAATGACTTGCCTTTTATATATATGTATGGTTGGATATGTATATGGATATGGATAAGACAAAAAATCTCGTGTAGAGTAGTTATTTTTATTTAATTTTATTTAAGACTCTTCAGCCCAGTAATTTCACTAGCTACAGTGCCTTCCTAGTCTGTTTAAATTTTTTCTGTCTTTAGCTTTTCCTTTTCATTTTCCCAAACGGCAAATATACAGTATTGTTTTTGGGTGATATGCAATTGCCCTTGCACCTGATAATACCAGCAATGTTTTTTTATTAATGATTATTTCGCCTATATTTGTGTGTTTGGGTATCATAAATTAAGCAGATTTGGGGTAGATTTTTTAGTGTATAATACATGAACCAAAAATTTAAAAATATACCTCCGGATCCTTAGTCCAATGTATGACCCCGAGCCGCAGAAAGCATAAAACTTGGCATGCGTATAGCTTTACCTTTCATTAGAAGAAATATGAGTAGAAACACCCCCCACGATAATATTTCCTCCTCTCCCCCACTTTTAGGTCCCAATTTTTTGTATTTTGAGTTTTTCTTGATAACTATGAGAGCTAGAATAAAGATATCAAGGAGAAGTTTATTTTCCATAAAATTTTCTACAATATTGTACTTTATAGTATATTGTCAGGACTTATAGTTTCAAAAAGAATCCAAAAACAAATAAATCATATTTTTGAAACTATAAGTCCTGGCAATATACTATAAAGGACAATATTGTATATACAATATTGTAAGACAATATGTATATCTTTATTATAGCTCTCATAGTTTTCAAGAAAAACTCAAAAAACAAAAAAAAGGGGCATAAAAGTGGGGGGGGGAGGTGAAAACATTGTCGTAAGGGGTGTTTCTATTAAAATTTCTTCTAATGAACGGTAAAGCTATACGCATGCCAAGTTTCATGCTTTCTGCCGCTCAGGGCCATACTTCCATACAAAATCGAGCTAAGGAGCCGTACTAAAATATTTGACCAAAAAATTGGTTATTTCGACGTTTTCTAGTTTCTTTTTTCTGCAAATATAATTTACACGATATAATCATAGTAACGGATAAAACAAAAATGTAAATATTATAATAGGTAGGTATGCATATTTTTTTAACCAGGGTCTCGCATCATCTGCTTCCATAATATAATAATACTAGCTGCGCTCAGCGGTATACAATTTTTTCCCAAATAACAAAAATAGAGTATACGTCCCTTTCCAAAAAAAAAACCAAGTTCGGACTATGTGCTCTGTAAAAAACAGGTCTACGCATCGACTTGTAAACGCCCTACATTTTGTTCTTGGTTAAAAATACAAACTTATAATAAAAACAAATAAAGCAAAAATTACATCTCTTATCGAGATTTGAACCCAGACATGCAGCTTGCGTTTCCACCAGTAAACCAATGTGGCTACCGTAGCATCTAACTGAGCGTCTAAATAAACTAATCTGTTATTGCCAAGCATACAGTTATACCAATTTTTTATAGATATTACAGAAGTATTATTTACACGATTATTCTATAGTGAAAAAATATTAAAAATATGCAAACGTAAAACTAAACTATGACCTATCAGAAACACAAGATATAAGCATTGAAATATGGAAAAATGTCGACGAGAGTATTGAAACTCAAAGCGCGACACGTCTGTTCAGCAAGAGGCCTCAGCCGGGTGTGTCTGTACACGGGCTTCACGCACACATGCAAACAATTTTTTCCGCAAATAACAAAAATGGAGTTTATGCAAAATTGTCTTATTTTATTTAAAAAATGGCACGAAGCAAATATAGTTAATTACATAAAGTATCATTTGGCAAAAAATCTGATCGATTTAGTAACATCTTCATACATTATTTAACCATGAAAACATTTTTTAGAGGTATTTTCATTATTTTTTTCTATCGAGCGAAAATAATGGAATTGTGTTATGAGCACCAACCAAAAATAAAGTATATCCTGTAGATATACATATTTTTTTTTTATTCACCATGTTGCATTGTATCGAATGCAATAAGGCCTACAAAACTTACGTATTGAGTGTTATCACCCCGTTAAGTGCGGTGAATGAAGTAACAGATAAATACTTCAGAAATGGAAGTGTACGTTTCTGTATCAAATCGTTTAAAAGCTCAACAAATAGGTCATAGTTTTTTTAAAGAAAGATTTGGCAACGATATTTAGTCAGTAACTAAAGATAAAGGTACCTCTTAACACATGTTAATGTAAAAATTCAGTTCAAGCCCAACGATGTAAATAATGAGTTCTTATTCTTTCTTCTTATTCAGACATTTTGCAAAATAGGACAAAATCAATTAGCTATAGTACCTTTTATTATTTTTTTTTTTTATTTTTTTTTTTTTACTTGGCAAATGCCTTTATTGAGAAAAACAAACTAACAATACTACAGCTACTACAGCAGTAAAGAACACTTTTATTAACCACAGATCGGCCACAAGCCGATCTACAGAAAATCCAAGTGCTAATACCTACTCTATTTAAGGCATATTATAATATACATATTAGAACATTAATATTGTTTTACAACGTGAATTTGATCAATCATAATTTCTATCAATATTTCTATCATATCAATTGTATGCAATATAAGTTCAATGTGTAAACCAAGGCCAAACCTGATGCTGACAAAAGATTCTGATGTCGAAATGTTTTCTCTTAATAAGTAGTTAGCCTGTGCAATGTTGCGTTATGGTCAAGCTGGAAAAATAAACGATTATATGAACACGCAAGACTATGACCACCTTCGGTTAGACATCCAACTGGATACGTCACTGTCGGGACCCCCGCTGGCAAAAATATATAACACTAGTTATGTTGTAACAATACAGGTTATCACTGTGTGTGTATTTATGAACTTGTGCGAGTTTATTTTATGAGTGTTTGACAATTTTGACGTGTGCCGGGAGCATAGTGCATCACGTTACACGTTATTGAAAATTAATTAGTGTAGTATCATTGTTGGTGTATGTAAGCTTTCCCCCCGCAAAATCTGGCAGACTTTTTCGATTAGAAATTTGAAATTAGTACCCGAATCGTCTCCTTCGGTGGTTTAATACTCAAAGATGAATACAGTTAAAAAAGCAGTCTTGTCAATAAGTGAGAACATTAATTCAAGAATATCAACACATAATGGAACTAGAACAATCATCGTGGTCGATGTTGAAGTTATATTTATTTAGTGTTGAGCTTATGGCAACGTTTTTTATGATAATGCTTAGAAAGCATATTTGATAGCTGCTATTGTGGCTGATATGATTTTTAAAAAATCGACGCTGCTGACTTAAAAGTGCAGTTGACAGTTGTCCAAGTTGAATTAAAATAAATAAATTGAACCTACTCAAAGTTCGCTTCCATAACGTACAACCGTTAATGCATAATTTAAAAACCGCTCGACCGATTTGTAATTTTCCAAATCGGTTTAGGTGTTTTGGATCACTCAGTTAATAAGGCAAAATTGTGAAAAAAGAAAAAAAAATACTTTTATATCATAAACGTACTTATACAGAGAGCTTTTACTCTCTATGTATTATGTACGTATATGATATAAACGTATAATATTATGTACGTAAAGTAGTAACAGAAATGTCTAACATTTTTTATTGTTGCATGAATAGCATGCTATTTAAAACAACTCTCTATTCATACCACATTACTAATTATAACCATAATGTATCCAATGACAGTGACAATTGAACAGCATCATGCTATTTCAACACAAGCTGCCAGTATTGACCCTATTTCTAAATAGATCGGCAGAATACATTTATAGGCTGAATTAATCACTTTATTGGCCACAATTGCCGACCTGATGACAATAACAGTGGGATGGTCAAAGGATTGGCCGCAGTTCGATCGAATGTGGAGCGAGTGTTGACCCCTTTGTCATAGCTATTACAGGTCTTTTGGAAGCGTCCCAATAATTATATTAGAGAAAATATCTACAAACACTTGTTTTTGGACTGTAGAGCAATAACAAAGGATATTAAAATAATTATAGAATGGAAATATGCTATAACGTGAACTCCCAGATGAAATTTGGTCTGTAAATAGCTGGAACACCTTTTACAGCAGCTTTTTAGCCCGACTTCTCCCACGGTATCGAGAATTACGCGGGTGACGCTGCCGGGCGCCGGGTGAAGCTAGTAATAGAGTGTTAGTTAATTAAATAAATAAAATAAATAAATATTTCCGTACATTTCACACAGCGCCACCTAACCCCAAGCTAAGCAACTTAATGCTTGTGTTATGGTGGTTAGGATAACGGATATAATACTTATATACTTTTCTTTTGTAAATACATACTTATAATATATATTATTACTTAAACACTGGCAAATTGTTAAAATGCGAAAGGCATATGTATATTTGGTATGGTTGGTTATAGAGGCCAGCTCCACTTCGTGCACATTATAAGCGCGCGATGTCGGATTCTCAAACTCTAAACTCTGAATTAAATATTTAAAAAAATCTTTTCTGCGAGTGAAATCGCGGACGCAAGGCTTTGAAAAAGTGAAATAAAAACGTCAGTTGACGAATTTCAACTACCTGTCGTAACAAAATGAGAAAGACACGATCTAATTTTCATTGATCGTGTTTTTACATCAATGGCGACGCTGAGTAAAAAACGTTTCTCATTATCAGTTAGGCCCTTCGATTAGACATCCAACTGGATACGACACGGACAAGCGACCGGCGCTGCCAAAAAAAAAATAAGCTGCCGGGCATAAAAATAGTTGTAACAATACAGGTTATTCCTATGTGTTTGTGTGAGTATATTTTACACCAGTTATTGTAAATTTTGACGGGCGCGTAAATATAGTGACGTTATCGAAAATCATTAGTCAGGCATCATTATTTGATATTTGTATGTTTGAGGGTCATTCCCTTCGAGGGAAACCAGTCGCCGTCAAACTGGTCTAACTTGACGGAACCCTCAGTCCGATGAGGTATGCAATCTCCCCAAAAACTGGCAGACTTTTCGCATAGAAATTAGTAAGTAATAGCTTCTATTCCCACGGTTAAATGTTCTAAGGTTAGGCCCGAGGCATGTTGACTCTCTCTACTCGAAGTAGGTTTGACATTAACTTGAAACGAGTAAATGGGAAGAAGAAACATTGGGTCCCCTCTAAATGGATACTGATGACGTCACTGGCGCGTAACCGATCAGGAATGACGGGCCTTTTCAATGACAGGTTCATTTCGTCGATGAAAAGAATACCAGGGCCTAAATTCTGCACAAAAAAGAGACGACGGCGCAGCAAAACGTCAAAAAATAACCTATAAAACACATTTTTATTTTCAAAAACGCCACTTTGAGGCGGCCAAAAAATGCTTAATTAAAAAAAAAATTAAGTTGCATTTGACTTGATGATTTGATTTGAATTGGTATCGTAAGATTTTTCAAGGTTTTTTGAAAATTTTGTTAAAATTTGACAGTGGACGTCGGACGTTAGCAAAACGAGAAGCGATTTTGGTCCGGAATAACCCCGCAGTGCTGAATATCGCTCAGTGTTATAGTCCACTAACAACAGTATTGCATACTCCACTAACGTCATAAATATTATACAGGAAGCTCATCAGCTTTAAGATTGGAAGAACTCCATCATCTGCCTTCCCAGCTAAGTATTATAAAAGTTTTATTTTTGAAATGACAGGTATAAATTTAGTTTGTTTCTTTACATTTTTAATCCTTACGTCCTTATTAGCGCAAAAGTTAGCGCGAAGTAACTTAGATTTAACTAGCAATACTTAATCAATTTTTCAATAAAACAGCTGGGCGCATCTATATAGTCCTATTAACACTTCTATATTATAACAGGAAAAACTGAGAGACTGACTGATCTATCGATCTACTGATCTACATATAACCGCTCAGCCCAAACCGCTGAATGGATTTGCTTGAAATTTGGAACACATAGGTTTAACGTAGACCTCCGCTAAGAAAGGATTTAACCACACGATTAAAGCCGCGAGCACAAGCTAGTTACATTATTATTGAAAGTTCTAAGCCGTTGAGTTAGATTTTTGGTAGCGCTATACAAATTAAGTACATTGAAAAATGACATTCGTTTATGCTAACAAAATTGTTGCATGACTTGACCATATAAAATGATTACGTACAATTACGTAGAGTTAACATTTTAATGCCGGCGCCCGGCTGTGGCCTCGAGTTGAATTAACATCGGTAAATGGACTTGGTTGACTCATAGCTGACTTGACTGAAGACTAGACGTCTATACGGCATTATCTATAGGCAAGACGATTCATACTGTTTGCTTGTCTTGTTTGCATAAATTATGGAGAGCACGCAATATGCATATCAGAATTTTATCTAAGAGCCTTTCAGATGAATCTTATAATGCAGTGTTGTAGGTTTTAAAACTTGGTTTCATTTTCAAAACCCCCACTTGGGAGTTACTAAAAGATGCGAGATATCTAAAATTTAAGTAGCTATAATAGTTTTTTGGTTGGAAAGGAAGGTTTAGAAACGTAGGTTCTAATGGTATTTATTCTATCTTTCTGCAGTAAGCGATAGTAAATAAAGTAGGCGACAAGTTCAGTAGTTTTGATTGCGATTGTGTGTAATAATATAAGGCAGTTTAATAGCCTCCATATTTATGTGACACTAAATAATAAATAATGACATAATCTCAAGCCTCTCAAGTCGCTTATGCAGCGCTATGCTTAAAAGCGATTACTTGTGAACATTGTTCCAAAAAGAAGCGATTCGCGAATCTCTATAATGAGCATCGAGGATATTATAGGGAACGTCAATAAACTCGTTTCGGGTCCAAAATTATAAGTTAAAATTGTACCTAATATACGTATTTACATGGCGCCTTTTCCCTTATCAAAATGTTGCGTCTTTGCATTTATCTTATCTTTTAATTTCACTTTTATTGTCCTCGAGGAATCTATCTCCACCGAAACTCTGGGACGAGGGTCTCAGATAGCTCCCAAATTAAATTTCGTGGTTTCCATACAACTTAGGTCGGACAGGCCAGACAGAACCGGACATTAATAATGTAATAGGAATGCCCTCTTTGACTCTTTCTGCCTTTCTACTTTTAAAACTGCGGATTAAAAATGTATGTGCTCTTTAGGGCATTGGTTTAGTTTAAGAACATCGTATTTTGGACGGCGATCGTAGGTCAGATGGTGATTGATGTTCAACGAAATAAGTAAAGTTCGGTGCTGTATCCTCCTTTACAGCGCTACCGCACTACATACGATTCTAATACGACGTAATGTAGTGGAAATACTTTTAAAAATAATTAAAAAAAGAAGTAGGTATCTAGAGCTTTATGGTGAAAGTACTCTATCCGCATCGACCGCGCCGAAGGAATCGAATTTTGAATTCTTTATAATATGAAATGACATAAAACCTCGCACACTTGCCGGAGTCGAATCGTCCGAATCGGAAAATTTCCTATACAAAAATTGTTTCGGCGCGGTCGATGCGGATATATGTGCGAGCACCGTTACCGTGAAACATTTTCAAGAAGTAAATCCTACGAATTTATATTTAAAAAATCGTCATATCGTACAAGTCAAACAAAACGCCTTAAGAGAGCCCATGTGTTTTACTCTAGAGATGGGTCAGCAACTGGACAGTGACCATGCTAATCCCATTACACGCCATACACAAATCCCTCAACACATCTGATGAAAGTCAAACACAGACTGATGGCAGATTAAAGAGAAAAAAAAAATATCGTACAAGTGAGAAAGTCGCACGTTAGGACGAATCACTTTAGTACCGTTTTCCCATTATCAATCTTTAAAAATTCCCTTATACATAGACACTAGCGCCCTATCCCAATTCATTTATCGTAGTCAAAATGTAGGTGGCAAAAAAAAACCTGGCCGCTCAACGCTACCATAAAGGTTTTACTTTAGAGCAAAAAAGAGTATCAATGACCTATCATTGTGTGATTGATACGCATAACATGTGTTTTACATAACAGTAATGTTACAGTTATTATGAGTTCCACAGCTGTGATGGATAGATAATTTTAGTTCATAGAAATATTTGTAGTTCAGAATGTAATAGTGATATTAAATCTAGAATATTATGAAAAAAATAAAAGTAAGAAAAAGAAAGATAAATCAGAATATTCCCACACGAGAATATAATTGGTGGACCAATTGAGCTGAAATGATATAGAGATAGCTTGACCCTGGAATATCACATGTACAGAGGGTAAAACCCAGCGGTTTTACCCTCTTTACATGCAGCTATTTAATCATTATATATGTCTTATTTATTAACTAGCGGCCCGTCCTCGCTTTGCTTCGGGTGCCATTATGAATAAAAAAATAAAATGAAATAATAAGACTTACGCAATACCTAAATATTTCAATAACAAATCTACAGATTTAGTATAATACCATTGCTAGAAATAGAAAATGATCACGAACATTAAATTCGCATCTTAACATGAATTTAGTCTTTTACAACATGTGATCCTATTTATGATATTTCTATCTTAAAATATTCTAGTAGCTTCTGGTGCTTCGCCGGCCACTGCCGCGGCCTTTACAATGTTTGGAGATACTACAAAGATTTCAGGGAAATAAAAACTATCCTATGCTCTGTCCCACGACTCAAATTGTGTTAAAACTTATTTCCCTAATTCGTTGATTAAAACCAAATGAAAACTACGTCAGTTCGACGGATACTGATTCCTTATACAAACTCTTAAATGCCTGGTTTCCTATCTGAAAGGGCGGTTTCAGGGATAAAAGCTATTTTGTGTCCTTCCTGGTACTTAAACTAACCTTTGTAGAAGTAAAAAAAAGCTTAATTGGCCTAACGAATATAGATAACTCATACAAACTTCACCCCTGTTCCCCTTCTAAAAGGGGATTTCTAAAATATAAAAACTATCCTATGTCCTATTTTGGTATACAAACTACTTTTATTATACTTACTAAATTTCAGGCCCAGCGGTATTAGAAATTTCAATACAACATTTGCCCCCACTTTTATAGGAGAAAAATGGCCCTCTTTTCCCCCTATAAGAGGGGAATATCTGAAATAAACACTACTTTACATCCTCTCCTGGTACTTAAATACCTTTGCATGCCAAATTTCAACTCTATCAGTTCAGCAAAAAGATAATAAAATATATATGTTTAGGTATTAAAAAGAACCTATAGGATAGGTATTCCAAATTTTATCATCCTAGGTTTAGGAGTTTCGTCTCTACTGTGATAATGATGAGGCAGTCAGATTACCCTACAGAGTTTAGTGTAGTCCCACATATTATGTTAGTTAGGTTGGAAAGTATCCACAATGCGCAAATCGAGCGTACGAAGCGAGAATGAGGTGATGCGCTTGAGCTTGGGAATCAAACAACTTTTTTATACCAAATTTCAGCTTACTATTCCCGTTCCCATAGGAATATTGGGATGAATAAACAATCCATTATCGTTTCTTGGTAGTCAAACTACTACTACACCAAATTTCAAACTATTCAGCTCAGCGGTTACATTTTCCATATTAGTCCCGTTCCCGTGGGAATTTTGTATTGAAAACTATCTTGTATTCTTTTTTGGTAGCCAAACTACCTTTGCATTAAATTGCAGCTTAATTGGCCACGTGGTTACAAATTTCTATATTATTCACGTTCCCGTGGGAATATTGGAATGAAAACTATTTGAACCCTTTCCTGATAGTCAAAATACCTTTATACTAAATTTCAGCGTTATAGGCTTAACGGTTACAGATTTCCATTTTGTTCCCGTTCCCATAGGTATTTTGGAATGAAAATGATCTTGAATTCATTCATGGTACTCAAACTACCTTTATACCAAACTTTAGCTTAATAGGCCTAGTGTTTACAGATTTCCATTTTGTTTCCGATCCCGTAAGAATTTTGGAATGAAAACTATCTTGAATCCATTCATGGTAGTCAAACTACCTTTACACCAAATTTCAGATTGATAGACTCAACGGTTACAGATTTTCATTTTATTCCCGTTCCCGTAGGAATTTCACAAAATTCCTTCTTATCGGTCGCCAACGTTACCTAAAAAACACGCTGTACAAATTTCAGATCAATCTGTCCAGTGATTTTATCCCTGCGATGATAAGTCAGTTAGATTTCCACTTAAAATTTTGGCATAGACATAGATTGTTCCCGTTTCCGTAAGAATTTTGGGTTGAAAACTATATTGTACTTTCTTGGTAGCCAAACTACCTTTGCATTTAGTTTCAGCTTAATCGGCCTAGCGGTTACAGATTTTCATATTATTCCCGTTCCCGTGAAGAACCGTTGTGAATCCTTTCCTGACACTCAAACTACCTTCCAAATTTCAGCGCTATAGGCGTTACCGCGTTTTCCATTTTGTTCCCGTTCCCGTAAGAATTTTAAAATGAAAACGATCATGAATCCATTCATGGTACCCCAACTACCTTTATACCAAATTTCAGCGTAATAGGCTAGAGGTTACAGATTTCCATTTTGTTCCCGTTCCCGTAAGAATTTTGGAATGAAAACTATCCTGAATCTTTTCATGGTAGTCAAACTACCATTATACCAAATTTCTGCTTGATAGACTCAACGCTGACAGATTTCCATTTTTTCCCGTTCCCGTTGGAATTTCGCAAAATCCGTTCTTATCGGTCGCCTACGTTACCTAAAAAACACGCTGTATTTCCATCACTTAATATCTTGCAACCACCGTCGTACGTAATTTATTTCCTTTCCCTGTTTGGTTGTCTGGAAGAGATCGCTATTAGCGATAAGACCGCCAATTGTTACACTGTCTACATTACAAATTGTGTTTAGTTCTAAGTTCTTGTATGTTGTATCAATAAAGCGTTATCTATCTATCTGTTTAAATTCCAGCTCAATCAGTCCAGCGGTTTTATCCCTGCGATGATGAATCAGTAGATTTCCACTTTAAATACATATTGGTATAGAGTATAGACATACTCGTAGATTGTTCCCGTTCCCATGACATTTTGGGTTGAAAACTACCTTGAATCCAGTCATGGTAGTCAAACTACCTTTCAACTAAATTTCAACGTAATAGGCCTAGCGGTTACAGATTTTCAGTTTTGTTCCCGTTCCTGCAGGTATTTTGGAATGAAAACGATCTTGAATCCATTCATGGTAGTCAAACTACCTTTATGCCAAACTTCAAATTTATAGGTTTAGCGGTTACAAATATCCATTTTGTTCCCGTTCCCGCAAGAATTTTGGAATGAAAACTATCTTGAATCCATTCATGGTAGTCAAACTACCTTTATACAAAATTTCAGATTAATAGGCCTAGCGGTTACAAATTTTCATTTTGTTCCCGTTCCCGTAAGAATTTTGCAATAAAAACTATTTTAAATTTTTCCATGGTAGTAAAACTACCTTTACACCAAATTTCAACTTGATAGACTCAACGGTAACAGATTTCCATTTTGTTCCCGTTCCTGTGGGAATTTCGCAAAATCCCTTCTTATTACCTGCTTACGTTACCTAAAGAACACGCTGTCCAAATTTCAGCTCAATCGGTCCAGCGGTTTTGTCTCTGCGATGATGAGTCAGTCAGTTTTCTATTTTATATAATAGTATAGATTTATCTTTCTTTTTGTCTCTTTTTTTGATAGAGCTGAAAGGTTTATAGGCAGCTTAGACCCTGAAATAACACATTATGTAAGCTACACTTCATGGGGCAGACATAGGTCTGACCAGGTAGGCGGTAGGTGCATGATTTTTATTAGGAAATCTTTTTTTTTTTCTCCTCTAAAGCCGATTGCAGATAGAGGAGAAAAAAAAAAAGGAAATCTTTTTAGTGCATTTTTACTCGCTGAATAGAAGCCTGTGTTATTCCCGGGTCTGAGCTACCTATAAGTATACCACAATTCACATCAATCAGTTCATTTGTTTAGGCAAGAAAAAGTAAAAACACACACACACACACATACTTTTTGCAACTAGAGGTATAATATAACTAGGATTTGTTGACATACCTAAGTATCTGCATAATATTATTTTAATTAGAACAGCATGTTCCTTATGAATGAATGAGCTCTTTCATTAAGCTTAACATAAATAGGCGATTCATAACTGGTTAGTAGGTCAAGCTGCTTTTGAATCAGACGAAAGTCAGATGTTAGCTGTTCACTTTGGATACAGTTTTATGTACCACTTGTGCATTGTACTGATTTTAAGATAATCAAGGTGGATCTACTGATTTTAAGTGGAAGGGATTTTTGAGAATTTAGGAGATTTTAATGCAGTTGTTTTTGTTGTGAATGCACAATAACTTTAATGTGTAGCTAATATGCAAGTTATTTTCAACATTAAAAACTGGCCAAGTGCGAGTCGGACTCCTGCACAATAAATGGTATCTGTGAAATTATATTAGTAACGTACTATCACAGTTTCTGAGATACAGCCTTGTGATAAATAATAAGTATTTAAACACCTTGTATCTTGTAAATTTAAACACACCACCTAACCCATGTGAATTACAACTGCTCTCCTCTCCTTGCATGGTTGTCTGGAAGAGATCGCTATTAGCGATAAGACCGCCAATTGTAACACTTAGTTTTATATTATAGTTTTAAGTTGTTTTTGTACATTTTTGTGTTTCAATAAAGGATCTATCTATCTATAAACAGACAGACGGACATACATTCAAAGGGGGCTTATAAGGCCCTGTTTTGGCCTGTTGGGTATGATTCATGATTTGGGCCATGGTTGACCTACCTGTTATCATTGTTATGTATCACAGACTAGTTGTAGATGCCAGAACCAATTTGCAAAATACTTTTCATGTTTTAAAGGGTATTATTAATTAGGTACTAGCTGTGCCCAGCGGTATGTGTTATTCCAGAGTCTAAGCTATCTCTATACCAAATTTCAGCTCAATTGGTCTACCTGTTTAGGCGTGAAAGAGTAACAAACACACATCCAGACATCCATTCTTACAAACTTTTACGTTTAAAATATTAGTAAGATTACATAATTTTCTAGGTGATTTCATCCTGTGATCCCAATTTGATTTTAATCATAATCGGTCAAGTGGTCTTCAATTAATGAATTAAAACATGAGTCTCAAAACGACTTATAGATATATAAAAGACTAAATTACAAATCTGAATAAACTACTTATATTTTAAATGTAAAAGTTTGTATGTAATGGATGGATGTTTGTTATATGTTTGTTACTCTTTCACACTTAAACGGCTGGACCGATTGAACTAAAATTTGGCATAAAGATAGCTTAGACCCTGGAATATCATATAGGCTACTGTACAGTGGGTAAAACCGCCGAGTGCAGCTAGTAAATAATATTTAAATAATAGCTACCTATATTCAAGTGTTCTATTTATTTTAGGAGAAAGGTTGATAACCTGGGGAATATTTTAACAGCTCATTGACACACTTTAATCGAAAAACAATGAGTCAATGTGTATTTGAAGCAAAGTTTGATTATACTATGATAATAAAATTGTGAACTATTATTTTAAAATGGGACATGTCCCTTATTATTGAAGGCATTTTTTTTTTTATAAAACAACAGCTTGACTTTATTCCGTGCTGCTGCTAAAAAATTAGACTTCTAGCATGAGATCACAGTACGTAGCTTTAATGAATTATTGTTGTTATCTCCTTATGTTATGCACGATTTATCGGTATAAGTGAATCATCTTTTCCGTAGGAGTCCACACTTCCATTCAACTTAAGTTAGGGTTATAAAATGCAAATATTTGTCGTCACTACGCCTACCAATCTACTAACACAATGCGAGACAAGAGTTCGCCTTTAAAACAAATAAAAATAAGCACATTGTTAATGAGTTAACAGCGATCAATCTATGACTTACCTCTCATTTGTTTTGATAACGCCTCGTTGTAGAAAGAAATGAACTATTTTAATTCATAAACAAAACAACACAAATCACATTCCAATCCACAAAATCAAATCGTCCACTCCTCCCGAATCACGAATCCCGAGGGCACAGTCCACAGATAAAATATGTACTTCGTTCCGCGTTGATCCATCAAATCTGTCACAGTTACAATCAAGCAAAGAACCATAGAGAAAGAAAATAGTGCTGCTGCCATCTATTGTTGAGTAGTAAAATTAATTGATCAGCGACATCTAGTGGTGAGAAGCAAAACTTTTAGCACCATCTAGCGGAAACTTAAATTACTAGGATTAGCGACATCTCTTGGGAAATTTTTGCATTAGGAAAAGTTGTTATTACACATCGATAGATGTCGTGATAATAGCGTATTAACATTTAAAAATGATAGATGGCAGCATATGTCACGAATTGAGATATTGAAGTTAGAAAACTACATATATGCATTTAACGCAAGCTATTTTTATAATAATTTAATTACTATTAATTAGTTAGGAAAGAAAATTAAGAAAAAACCTAGAAGTAGGTATGTTTTTTGTAATATTTTTAGTAGGCATTTCTGCTAATTAGGTAGGTACCTACATCTACAAAAGGATCAAATTTTTAAATAGGTATTAGGTATATGACTAGATTCGCCCTTCATAATGTTATACAAATGAAGTCGGTAAAATTTAGCTTTTACCTTACACAATATTTATTATAAACAACAAGAGCCCGTATAAAGTTGGTAGGAATTTTCCAGGAGTTTTGTAGTTCTTGCCTGGGGTTCAGAACAATGAAGCGTTTCACAAAAATGAAAAGTTTTTTTATTTTTAGAAGCGGTACCCGGATAAGGTTTCTTGGGGACTGAGAGGCACGTGTAGGATACTTGTGGCTGACGCTAAAAAATGTACGGGATGAAAGTTGTGAAAAACTAGCAATAGGCACGACTGTCCCTATCGGTAGGTAGGTACATTTTTTAAGCGAAAGCCACAAATCGATTGTCGCTTGTCTAATTAAGTATATAGGTACACGCCATGTCACTTATCGCTTAGGTAAGTTATACGAATAGCCTGGCTAAAGTGGTGATGGGCAGTGGGCAGGACAAAAAAAAGGAATTTCCCAAATCGGTTTAGACGTTTTTGAATAATGACGCAGTGAACATTCAACATCTAAATATATAAAAAGAAAGATTGACTGATTGACTGATTTATCAACGCATAGCCTAATCCACTGGACGGATTCGGTTGAAATTTGGAATATAGGTAGGTTTTATGACGTAGACCTCCGCTAAGAAAGGATTTTACCACGCGGGCAAATCATTAAATCATTATCATCTAATATTTTAAAAAGATTTCGACTGAAAAAATCTGCCTCCTTTTTAAGTCAGTAAATAAATGATCGATGGTCGATGATCCATGTTAGAAGACCGACCTAAAACTAAGCAATATAAAGGAACAATAGAATAACCAAACGAGTCACCGAAATACCGCTAACCGCAACAATGGTAAAATGGCAACGCATACGCAAATGAGCGTTTATACCGCTGTCATGTCATAATCCATTATTATACTGTGTCACATTGTCATCGGCGGCGAGATTAAAATCTCCAAACATAAAAAACCAAAATACTGGAAGTGGTTTCATTAAAAAAACGAGGTACCTTCCCATATAAAGCCTTATTATTCCTGTTATCCACATACAAACGCGCCTGCACAAAAATACTTACTTCACTTTGATTGCCCGAGACCGGATGTATTATTAATTATTTACTTAAATTAATTATAAATAAATGCATAAATGATAAATGCATGGGATACCTACCTATTAAATAGGTATATTTTCAAAAATTTCGTTCTCTATGGACTCTTAAACTTAATAATCTTTAGCTTAGAAGTAAAAATATTTAAGGACCAGTGGTTTTTAGGAGTTAATAAAAACTATTAGATACATAATTTAACACAGATAGAGGTTAAAATTATGAGTAGTGAGTGCGCTAACTATGCTTCATTTTTCTCAAACTCAATCCAATGATATTTATCCTAAATGTCTCCAAACAAAAATAACGAGAAGGTCCCGTTGGAATAGATATGAGATAGCCGTCACGTCGCGGCCATGCCGTGTGGTTCTCTGACGGTTGACAGCTCGGCGCCTCGTTAGGGACGAGGGGAATATCGCCATATGGACGATCGCTGGTGATAACGGAGCAGATGACATTCAAATGTATTGTTATAATAATCATTACAATAACTAGAGGAGGTGGAATTATCTGGAGGTACACAAGACTTAGTGGCGCTACCAACTGCCTGCAAGCGTATGCTTCATCGTTTTTAATGAGAACTGGTCGCATTTGGAACACTTTTCCGTCTTCCGTGTTTCCCGAGCGGTACAACTTGGGTATCTTCAAGGCACGAATGAATAGGTCCATCGTCGACCGCATTTTCACTTTCTATCAGGTGGGATGTGGTCAAACATAGGCCTATTTAGTATAAAAAAGACAATAGAGATGCAAGGTTGAAAATCTATTTAGTCCCTGAATTATAGTACAAAAATTTGTTATAACTTTAGGATGGGGGACCAACTATTATTCGAGTATCAACAATATTTTTTATAATAACCTTCATTTTTATGATGGACGTTTTTTTAAGAATCTGCAAGACACAAATTAACTGCAATTGACTAAAATATTTGACTTGGTTTTACTGAGACCTCACGACTTCTTTAATAGAAGTACTTACCTAATGCATAGCAAAGTTAACATTGATACATAAATTATTTGAGATCTATTTTAGTAAAGACACGACACACCCGTCATGTAGCATTAAAGTTACATGTTCACTGTTCACCCCAAGGCAAGTGTTTAGACAACCGTTCAACATTTGCATAATCGTCGAACCTATCGAGCCAGAAAACTTACTAAATTAATATTAAAACATGCACAATAAAACAGGACCAAGCGCTCGGAAAGTATTCGCATCACTTCTGCTTTTGACATGCCCATTATTTTAAAGCAAATTTATAAGAATACATCCACCTAAAGTTTAGCCAAGTGATTCTCGCCTTTATGCCTATTAAAATACAGGTGGATATATCGTTGTAAAATCGTGAAATGTAGTTTTGTATCTTGAGAATCTTGGGCATGAACAGTGGATAGGGCAATGCAAATGTTATTATAGTTCACGGATATCATTTACATGATCCAGTATAGGTAAATCCAATACAATCATGCGAGATCTTGGTCAGAGGCTAACCTATAGATACATATGGTATACCTAGGGGATTTATCCCCAGAACTAGTATTTCCTTTTATTTTGTTGAAAAAGATCGCTTGAAATCAGACAAGATTGTAGTTCCTCCTCCATCAGTCGTGTTCCTCATGTCTGAGGTGTTGACTCCGTCCATCTATGACTTTCGTCCGAACAATGAAGCGCCATCTGCTCCTATCTCCGGCTACCCGGAGAGCATCGTAGACGGTAGAGTCGAGCGTGGTGCGAATCTGGTCGGACCAACGCAGAGATTGTAGTTAAAGACTAACTGCTTATACACAGTAGGTAATAGTTTATGACATAGAGTGAATATAGGTACAGTTATAGTTACACACGTAGGTACATTATAATCACGCCTGGTTCCCGTTGAGTTAATAAAAAGATAGTCTTCCGATTGCCCTAGCATAACAACTAAGGTGAATAAGCTAAGATAATTAATGGAACTAGGCGTTACTTTGCATCCATCACAACAATTATTAGTTATTAAAGTTTTAGAGCGGAATTAACACTAAATATTAAATAATAACTAATAATTGTGAATAAGCTAACTTAATAATGCAGCAGAAATGTATATAAAACAAAAAAAAATATCTATGATCAAATGAAAAAGCCAAAGCTGTTAATTAAACGAAAAGCAAGAATGTAAGGGCCAAACAATATGGAGACATTGTATGTTTTATGTCTAAATTTACAAGGTGTTAAACCCTACAAACTGGGGTTGGTCACGTAACAGCCCTACTGTTGAGGGCTTTAAAACATCTACTAGGTTACAACCACTATTTATTGAAAGTTTAGGAAAGCTCGATACAATGCAATGATGACAAACATCAGTAAGTAGGTAGGTCTATGAAGAAATAATGTACATACTTACTTTCTTCGTAGAGGTAGGTAGAGTTTCAAAATGGATGACAACCCGTTAACCTCTAAAATCTAAATATACAAAATGGAAAGAGTGACTGACTGATCTATCAAAGACCAGCCCAAACCGCAACAGATCTGGTGGAAATTTGGAACACAGATAAGATTTATAACGGAGAATTATGCTAAAAAAGGATTTCTCTACGCGGGGAAAACCGCAAGGATAAGCAAACTATGGCTCACGATCCATTATTGTAGTTCAATTTGGTTACATTAATAGAACAGCACTTTTGCAAGTATTTTTTACAGTCATATTCTATTGTCAGACTTGATCTGTGGTCAGACTCTACCGCCCATTCGAAAAGTACTTCTACAAGAAGAACGGGCAAATAGCTCGTAGGGATTATATACATAATAATATATTTAACACTTACAGCAGTCTTTTTAGGAGCAAATTAATCCCTGTTTTAATACGAGGGCGATGACACAAATAATAATTATAATAAAAACCAACAAAACGACTCCAACTCAAAATATATTACACAATTAAGCACTAAACACGTTCCCTTCGCAGTCGACTGGCTTTAATTCACTCTTTTCCCTTTTATTTCATGAGCAGGAATTTATTTTCATAACTGATAATAAATGTCAAGTCATTGTTGTAATAAAGTAAGCGAGTTTTCCGCTCACCCTTTCGTTGGTGTCGCGATGTTGGCCTCATTTGCTTATTCCGATTAAGTAGGTGCTTACTTTTCTTATGGATAGAGTAGATCTATAATCTATATGCTATTTGATATCTACTGAATAAAATGATTTATTTTTTTGACATACAAGAGCTCTATACAAATCTTAAATATATAAAAGGAAAGAGTGACTGATTGACTGACTGATCTATTAATGCACAGCCCAAACCACTGGACGGATTCGTTTGAAACTTGGAATACAGATAGGTTATGACGTAGACCACCGCTAAGGAAGGATTTTGTCACGCGGGCAAAGCCGCGAGCATAAGCTAGTATTCATATAAAACAATATTATCTAACTAAAAAAACAAATATTTTAACAAATTAAAATGAATCACTAAGTAATTAAAATACAAAATTGTCTTTGTCAGATTTTTTTATTAACATAAATATTCATATTTAGTCATAAAAATATCTTAGTTCCAAATTTCAATGATCCCACGGCAATGTTATAAATTTTAATCTGCGTATTGGATCTACCAACCTATCTAAAACATACTATTATTATCAAAACATTTTATTCCCAATTAATTAATGAAGTTACAATGTTTATTGGTCGATGTATACCTCTAGATAACAGTATAATACATGTCGTGATCATTTGTTTTTATTACAACCGCCCCTGTGCCGCGGTGACAAGATGTGTGATACGTCACATATAGGGGATTGTTCGTACACTTTAATTACATATAAACGTTCATCATTTGTCAAATAATTAGGACTGAACGTATGGTATGAAGGTATGTATGGTGTTCTTTTTTTAAATACAAAGTAAGAAGACGAGTAAGACGCTTTCGTGATGTTAAGAGAAAATGCTGCCCATAATCAGTAGGTACCGTACCACCCAGAATTATACAATGATAATATAAAATTTTAGGTGCACTGTATCAATTCTTGTGACTCTTTAGCCCAGTAAATTACTATTTTTCACTCATTTCAATAACCTAATTAAAATTGTGTAAAATATGTACAGTTAGTGTTTTATTTAGTCACTAATGGGTAAAAGGCACTATCTGCAATCACACAAGGAGTTTTTTCTTCCAAGCAGAGAACCTTTCCAATATGCATATCAATGTTTTGTTCAAAATTAACACTTCACCCTTCGAAAATACTTCGTTTCTCGAGTATTTTCTGTCAATTACATTAGAAATCTCACTGTTGGGGCCAACACATTTACATACGCGCACAGGTATGGATCTAGGATAGGAGATTTTAAAACTGGGGTCATTTTGAATCGACTTCGGGAAGGAAGTCATCTATATGTCGAATTGAGATCATTAGGTACATAGTACATACTCATACCTATGTCATTATTGGAATTGCCAGATATTTACATAGGACATTCCTTTTCAGTCCAAAAATATGTACAAAATTAACTACGCCCAGCGGTTTTAATTGTTGAGGATAGGTAATCTATTAGTTATTCTAAGGTCTGACTTAAAAATCAATAATATTGATTCAGTCCTTCAGTTGTGAAGCACTAACTAGCACACACATTCTAATTTTTGCATTTATAACATTAGTAGAAGGGGGTCAATAAATGGATGTTTTTGGAAGTAATTTGAAAACTATGTACTAACATAGGGGATTGTGGTCTTTAGTTACCTTAATAACGATTTTTTTTTAAATTATTGTGTATTGAGAGTAGGTACCTATAGCTTTAACAACATTCTTAGTCACCTTAACCCGCCAACACCTTTAATCTATGAGCTTTAAACTACGAGTACGTGCCTACTTTTCACCACAGAATACCCAACAGTACGAACCCCTAGCTCTACAATATTTGAAACACTTCACCGGGAGTATTCCCCAGACCCTAGTTGCGTTCCTGCGCGGGCTATGCACTCCAGTTGATTGCGAAGGAATGATCACTGGTCCACTACTCGCCACTCTAATACAGGGATACACTTGAGTGTATGCAGATAGGTCCACAAGGATCCTTTATCTTAAGATACTCGTACTAAGCTTAGTATGGAAACTAGTCTAAAATCTTACTTCTTAGGTACGGTTAACTGGGAGCCTACTCATTGCTTGGGTATGTTTTTAGTTAACAATTAGATGGGTCTTCCAGACATATTTCTTTTATGCTATCGGAGAGACGAGCTTGACGCTAGGCTAGCGTGATGTTAAGCGATAGGATATTAGTGTTATATCGTAATGTGAGCAACATGTTCGTCATATTTATCCTCTTTCATATACCTAAATGTAAACTTAGCCTAAGTAATCATCATCATCTAAGCCATAGGACGTCCACTACTGAACATAGGCCTCCCATTTGGACCTACCTACATGCCGGTGGAAAGCGACCTGCATCCAGCGTCTTCCGGCGACCTTTATAAGGTCGTCTGTCCACCTTGTGGACGTCTTACGCTGCGTTTGCTAGTCCATGGTTTCCATTCGAGCATTTTCGACCCCATCAGCCAAGTAATAAAGTACTATAATATTAAAGAAGAGCAGGCACTCTCAACACAGGCTTTGTCGCATAAAGAAAATGATTGGTCAACTACCATTTTTAAGAAATGGTAAAAAAAAAAAATTATTCATTAAAATGCAAGTTGGGATATTTTGTGGGTTGTGAATCGTTCATGCTAATAGCTAGTAAATCTGCCATGGGATAATGCATAAGAAATCATCTCGAGTGATAATAAATTCCAATGCCATATATAACTTTAAAATAAATTATGGATCCCTGAGACCTAAATCGGTCATGCACCTTTCAAAACTGGTTTATGATTATCCTAAGTCCTAAGAAAGGCCGCTATGGTTTCGATATAATTATTGGAGGCATTAATTTTGTTACATGGTAAGGTAGGACTAATTTACACACATAAAGCTCCAGTCATCTTTACTTATGTAAGCTAGCTTTACTTACGTTCATATCTTGAAAATTTGTCGTGAAAATAACAAATAATATATTATGACAACACCATAATTTTTAAAAGAGCTCAAAAGCTCTTTTAAAAATTATATATTCTAAAAGAATTTATCTTATATAAAGTGTAACGATTGGCGGTCTTACCGCTAAAAGCGATCCCTTCCAGACAACCAAAACATAACAAAATAAATCCAAATATCAAATTTGCATTTAACACTACGCAGTAGGAGTTAACTGTTAACCAGTTCATGAATGATATTAACCGCGGTTTTATCTTAACCAGCAGTCAGTCGTTAAAGGTTGATGTCCGGGTTAAGGCGCAACCATCGAATGAAGATTGAGCTTGGAGCCCTAACAGTTTTTTTGTGTAGGTGTAAATCTTAGTGCGTGTTTATGAGTCCTTTAAAATTTGACCCAAGGTTTGGGAAGAAGCGATTTATTGGTTTTATGATCTAGTTTGCAGCAAATTAATTTTGAAGCAAGTGCTTGACCAATATGATTCTTCTTTCTGCTTGCTGGATTACTTGAGAGACAACCAACCATAGCTCTTGATCGAGATGTATAGAGAGAGGGTGGAGAGCCCTTGTAGTGCCCCTGTAGTGGGACAAACCAGATTGAAAATAATAAAAGCTTGTAATAAAATATAGGACTTAATTTTACCAAATGGAATCTCGCTTCAGAAAGAATGTGGTGTTGAATAACCCGATGCGACAATATTGCGACTATTGCTGGAGAAATAGAGATGTGATGAGCTCAGGAAAGTGGTAAAAAACGGAACCTTTGTCCAGTCGTGGGCAGTGGGTTTTAATAAATTACTATAGGTGATGAACCCGGATTAGTTCAAACTGTGTATCAAGGAATTCCTTACCTACTTAGACCATAGCGCCAAAAGACCTTCACTATAATGTCCATGGACAATAAAACAGCGCATATAAGGAGCTCGTGAAATGTTTAATGTCCACACGCCAAGATTTAACGGAATCGGACGTCTGTTGAAAGACCTACCTATTATATAAGCAACTATACCCGCCTCCTAATTTTAGTTTAATGCGATCTCAATTTTAATTCCGTTTTTTTGTTAATTTATATATACAGACATGTTTTACCGGGGTAGACTTCCTTTGCAGGAAATCGACTAGGTGGGTACCCCAACAGTGCCAGTTATTCTACCGCCTGAGCAGTGATGTGCAAACATTACTGTGCTTAGGTAGAAGGGCACTGTAGCTAGTGAAATCATTGGGCTGAAGAGTCTTATTAAAACTCTCAAGTAAGAAGCGTTGGCGCAGTGCACTCAGAAATTTACCTTTGTAAAATTCTGGGTAGGACTGTACTCTGTACTAATTATGGGCCGCGTTATGTCTTACCATCAGGAGAGCGTCTTGCTCGTCTACTTACTTTTTTGTATAAAACAAAAAGTTTTTAGAGTACTGGTGAGGATGTTATTCCAGGATCAATGCATAAGATTCCATGATTAGTTTCGTAGTTTTGAGGGCATAATAGATATTCGACGTCGTAACATTGCGTTCACCTTACTTTGACAAAATAGTTGAAGCTGTAATAAGAATAAACGCATGTTTTCTTTATTTTTTCACAAATCCTTTCAGATCGACTTCAATTGTTTATAGTTCTGATTTCATGGCAGCCATAAATCTAAATAAAAACGCCTTATCACTTATTTTTATTTTTCTCATAACTTTACCAACAACCAGTTTTAATATTGTATCATGCACGTGTACAATGGTTTCGAATGTTGATAACATTATTTTAGTATTTCTAATTTTTGTAAGTTGTAAAGGTAAGCTTTAATTAGTAGGTAGGTACTCGTTTTCAGTTTTTTTTTATTCATTATAGGTGATGAAAAGCGACGATGTGCCCGTAGATGGCAGCAGACTATACCTAGAAGGCGAGATAAATCCCTCCCTTGGTGGTGTCAATATTGTTTTTTTAATGCAAAATTTCCCTTTCTTGGGTTCCGTAGTAAAAAAGTTACAGCAGCCCGTCCGCTGCTTTTTTAATAGAGCTCGTGATGCTGCTCTATTCATTTTTCTCTTTTTTTATTCGTTATAGGTTAGCCTTTGACCACGATCTCGCCTGATCTTAAGCGACGATGCGGCCATGGATGGTAGCAGACTAATCCTAGAAGGCGGGATAAATCCCCCTCTGACTTCACTGAACATCATGCCAGAACACGGTCACAATGACCGCTTGACGACACGGTTTTGTCCAGTGGGTGGTAACTAGCCACGGCCGAAGCCCACCACCAGTACAGCAAGTGGAAAAGCCGCATCTAAATTCTAAATACATGATATTTATAGGTTTTACAGGAATTTCGGGTTCAGCTGTTAGATCAAATACATTAAAAGAGCGCACTAATAGAGGTAAATATTCTCTTTATATTGCAATAGCTATTTTTGTTTTAAGCTATAATGAATGTCCTACATGGACTAATAACCATGTGCATATTTTTCAGATGGAGAGCAACTTGAGTTTTGGTAAGCAAAATATTTTTTTCTTTTTGATAATTATATTATTGATATTTTTTTTGTTGTTATAATATTTTTTCTCTCAAACTCAAAATTCATTTATATTCAAATAGGCTGTAAAATTGGAGCACTTTTGCGTCAATTTTACATTTTTTCCATTTTAATACTCTATACCGCTCGTTCGCAAAGTACCTATGTATATGAGAAGAACGAGCAAGAAACTAATCTTTGGTATCAAATAAGTAGTAGATTTGATTTTTTTTAAAATTCTAGCGATAATAATATGCATTTTTATTCCATTCAGGGAATTTTTTTTTTCATAATTAATTCAATGTTTGTCCTTTGTTCCTCCAGGGACCCTAAACCTAAACTAGTAAATGAAAAGTCCTGGCAAGACCAAATTAGTGCTGAATATGATAATTTTACAAATTATCGACGTTCTCATCACCACAATAAATATCAGTAAGTTGATAACATAGATTCCAGCCTAAACATTATTTTCATCTAGTAATACTTTTAAAAATTACCTAGTGTTTTACTGAGAAACATTATCTAAAAGTAGATTTTATGAATTTATATTTCAAAATTCGTCACATCGTGCGAGCGTAAGTTTCGCACGCAAAGACGAGGTCCTTAACATTGTATCTTACCATCAGGAGAGTGTCTCTTAACATTGTCTCTTACCATCAAGAGAGTGTCTCTTAAAATTGTCTCTTACCATCAAGAGAGTGTCTCTTAAAATTGTCTCTTACCATCAGGAGAGTGTCCCTTAACATTGTCTCTTACCATCAGGAGAGTGTCCCTTAACATTGTCTCTTACCATCAGGAGAGTGTCCCTTAACATTGTCTCTTACCATCAGGAGAGTGTCCCTTAACATTGTCTCTTACCATCAGGAGAGTGTCCCTTAACATTGTCTCTTACCATCAGGAGAGTGTCCCTTAACATTGTCTCTTACCATCAGGAGAGTGTCCCTTAACATTGTCTCTTTTTATCCGGAGAGTGTCCCTTAACATTGTCTCTTACCATCAGGAGAGTGTCCCTTAACATTGTCTCTTACCATCAGGAGAGTGTCCCTTAACATTGTCTCTTACCATCAGGAGAGTGTCCCTTAACATTGTCTCTTACCATCAGGAGAGTGTCCCTTAACATTGTCTCTTATTATCAGGAGAGTGTCCCTTAACATTGTCTCTTACAATCAGGAGAGTGTCCCTTAACATTGTCTCTTACCATCAGGAGAGTGTCCCTTAACATTGTCTCTTACCATCAGGAGAGTGTCTCTTAACATTGTCTCTTACCATCAGGAGAGTGTCCTTTAACATTGTCTCTTACCATCAGGAGAGTGTCTTTATACAACTAAGTAAGCTGACGAGGATTACTTCGTTGTATAAAAAAATACATGATAATATGTATAGCAAGTACTTATTCTTTTAGCCAATAAATTAATACCAATAACAGTATTTCAATTTTTTTTTAGTGGTGCATCTAGGTCTCGGCTAAATTCAATCCTAAGAAGATTAGATAATAATAAAATTCAACCCATTAATAAATATCATAAAACAGAATACTCGAAAAAAACTGAGTATGTGTAATTTTAACTACTTTATTTTTTTTATACATTTCTTTTTTGTTCTAATATTGTGAAATAATTGCCTATTATGTTATTATTAGCAACAAAAGTTCAGAATACTTCAATTTCCGTGCAAAGAAAAAGCCTAAGAAAGGCTCAGAAGAAACCCAGTAAGTATAATAATATCCAATTTTTTTTTTATGTTATACATAGACAAGCAGACGGCCTGCTTGATGGTGAGCGGTTACTGCTGCCTATAGTAACACGTCAATAACCAGGAGTGATGCCAGTCCATAGGTAGATCAAATACGAGTATTCTGGATAAATCCCTCCCCACTTTTTCACGAAAAATGGGTAACGCATCGTCAGGACGCTATGTAGGACTCCCTCGCCGAAGATGGGCGCGGTGGGGATACTCATTAAATACTTGGGCATGTTAGCCACTGCTGAATACCACCAGTGTAATTGAAAATTCACACATAAAACTAATACTATTATAGTGCAGGACTGGGATTTAAACTCGATGATCCAGAATCACATCTGCACCACATATGTAGCTCTCTCTCAGCCATAGGATGTCCACTGCTGAACAGAGGCCTCCCCTTTGGACCTCCATATATACCGGTTGGAGCGACCTGCATCCAGCGTCTTCCGTCGACCTTTATAAGGTTGTCTGTCCACCTTGTGGGTGTACGTCCTACGCTGCGTTTGCTAGTCCGTGGTCTCCACTCGAGCACTTCTCGACCCCATCGGCCATCCGCTCTACGTGCTATGTGGTCTGCCCATTGCCGCTTCAGCATGCTAATACACCACACCACACGCACCACAGCTTTTTTTGGCAGAAAATAATATTATGTAAATATGATATTATTTAAATTAATATTATTATTTATCCAGTTATACAAGGATACTACCAGCACTGTTACGTCACCAAGATGGGTAAAACTTACACATTTTTTTAAATACTAAATAGGCCTACGTTTGACCACATCCCACCTGATGGAAAGTGAAAATGCGATAGACGATGGATCACGTAAGACGCCTAGAAAGGTACCCATTCACTCGTGCCTTGAAGATACCCAAGTAGAAGTCGTTCTTATATTCCTCCTAAAAAAGAGAATACGACAAAAAAAATGTCGTAAACCTTAATTATTGTATTGTGCCGAATTGTGCGTTTAGCCGAACGGTCTTGTATATGGGTAATATAACATTTTCATGTTAAAATTAGTTCAGCTGTTTTTCCGTGAAGTAATGACACACAGTTTTAATTTTATAACATTATCGTAATTTCGTGTTTTAGTAAGGAACCTAGGCCAAAAAAAACATCAAACACCGATAGATCAGGAATACCTGCCCGATTAAATGTATACAATGTAAGCATTTTCTTTTCTTTTATTATAATAAAACCGGATTTCATTTGGCGCAAATTTTCGCTCGAAATGTGTAATGCTCTAAAAATTGTTTTTCTCATATGGTTTTGTTTGAAAATTTGCCTTCTCACCCAGTTTTCACCCAGTCGCTAAGCTGTAAGCTAAGTTAAATAAAATCTACTATTTTTTTAAATGATGCTCCTTTGGAACTTACTGCAGCTTTATTACTTAAATTCCGTAAATTATTATAACTATATTATTAATGATTAATTTAACAGGTTTACATATCTTGATTTTTGACACATTTCAGCTGGAAAAACAAGTTGGGGACATATTATCTAAATTCCCAGAAGCAAACGTAACCTTCGATATAATAGGCCGCTCTGCTTCCTACATCGATATAGTACTATTTAAATTAACCAAAGTAAACGAAAAAGATGCATATCTCAGAGCAGATGACAGCAAATATATAGACGAAGTTCCAGATAAGAATATAGTGTTAATAGTCCATGCGTTAACTGTAATGGGGATCACGCAACTTTTCACGCTTTCCAGAGAAAATTATTTAGAGACCCTGTTTTCGTATTACATAAAGCACTTGGATAAGTTTGATATATTCTTGATACCGATGGCAAATCCTGATGGCTATGTTAAAAATCAGCAAATGTTGGTAAGAGTAAATGTTACTGATATTACTACATCCCTTCATCATCACTCCATAGTATAAACCAGTGAACTTAAAAAAAAAAAACGTTTCAAAAACAAGCTTTTATTGCATTGTCATCCGATTTATACATGTATGCAAAATTTCAGCTCAATCGGACACCGGGAAGTGGGTCAAATTAAACTTTCAAGATTTGATTACAGACAGACAGACAGACAGACAGACAACAGACAGGTGAAAGTAAATAAAAGCTTGTAAAAAACAAAAGCACACCCCGCGTTTGTCTGTCCCTATGTATGCTTAGGTCTTTAAAACTACGCAACTGATTTTGATGCGGTTATTTTAAATAGATAGAGTCATTCAAGAGGAAGGTTTATATCTATAATACATACATACGAACGAAGTGTCCCGCTATGACCAGTCGCTCAGCAATAACACCAGCACTAATTGAGCACGGGAGCAGACTGAAAACCAGCAGTCAAGGTAGCCGCAGGGTTATCATGGCGTCACGCTGAGTCTGCCCCCTTTGGCTGCTGTTTATTTTTTTAAATTTTCTATGTCTAGTTTATATTTAATTTTATCACTTTTGTTACTTAAGTATGCCAATAAACTCATTTCATTTTTCATTTCATTTCATTTCAAGTGCGGGCGGGTCCACTAGTTTTATTTATAATTTTGATGTTCGTACCATAAAATACTCGTATACAACGCCTTTTAAAGTACCAATCCTGTTTTAAATATTAAAAAAATCTCATAATATGGGCAAAATCAGTAAAGTCAAGTGGGAGGATTTTTACTCGTATCTTACTTTTTGCGCTTAGTTTATTGTATTATCTACAGTCGCAAATTCAACTAATATAATAAAATACTAAAACATAAGGTAATTAATATACTTGGATAAAAGAGAGATACTTAAAGGATATGGCCACTGCGACTTCACCTTGGAACAAGAACATATCGCCACAAGCCGGCTGCCCTGGAGTAGACGTGGATAGGAACTTCGATGTGGCTTGGAACGGCTCTGGAGGAGTCAGCACCTGCAACCAACGCTACCCTGGACCCTCGCCCTTCTCCGAGCCAGAGAGCAGATCAGTCAGGGACGTCTTCCATAACTACGGTCACAAAATCGTTGCCTATTTCCACGTACATGCTGGTTCTTATGACAAGCACACTGTTAAAGTTAGTATTGTATGAGTAGGGATGACAGGGTTATATATCTATTTATGTTGTTGTTGTTTTTTTTAGATGACCGACATCTAAAAAAAACAACAACTCAACTTGGGAATCTTTAAGGCACGAGTGATTGGTATCTTTCTACTCTCTATCTTACGTGATTCATCGTATAACGAACCGATACTGACCTATTACAATTAATTTAAAAAACATATTTTATAAATGCAATAAGATTATTATGGCTTTTGAACATCTGACACCGTTGGACACAGCTCGTAATTAGTGTATGTTTTCAGGGTGACGCAGTCCTATATCCAAGGGGTTTCACAGATGTCCCGATTGACGATGATAAATACCTGGATCTCAAAGGGGAGATAGACGAAGCAATGAGAAACGCCACTTTCAGATCATTAGCAGTTACTGTAGATACACTTCATAATTGGTATGGAAAAGTATCTGGGACCAGTGTGGATTACGCTTCTACGGTAATCTTGAAAAAATGCTTTTTAACTGTCATCATAGCGTCCGTGGCCCAGTTTCGGCTTGTAAGCCGGCAGTCCTGGTTTCAAATCTCGGTGTGGCAAAGATTTTCGCCTGGACGCTACCGTGTTTCGGAAGGCTCGATAAACTGTGGGTCCCGGCCGTTTCCTATAAGGTATGTAGGAGGCAGTCGTTAGGTCATGTTGCAGGGCTTGTAGGAATCTCGGCGACCTGAAACTGAGACACATAGGTTGGCCACACAATCTATAAATTGTGATTTGACTCTGACAGTGTAAGTAGGGTAATCTGTTCTGTTGGAGTATAAACCCAAATTATCATCTTCCTGCCCTCATCCCACTAAGCAGAGTCGACTCAGCACGTTTTCCTTCTTCATTCCACTCCACACATATCCTCTTTCACTACTCTAGCACGCTAATCATCTGTCCATTCAAACTTTTCCCCTTCCAACATTTCCACTTTCTACCGTATTCTTGTCCTTTTTTGACACATCTTTACAAACACATAACACGACTTTACAAAAAGGAGATTTATAATATTTATCGGAATCGCATTCTTCCTGAAATATAAAATTTACCAAAATCGGTCGAACAGTTTATGTAACAAATTAAAAGGTGAACTTCGCTCTCGCTTATTGAAAGTAATTTTGTAGTCGTATCTGGGGGCACGGCAGTGCCCCCGCCAAGTCGAGCAAAAAAAAGCGGCACGGCCGTACCATCCTTTTCTGGAAGCAGTTCAGACCATTTTCGACCCCCTATAACTTCGTTGTGGAAAAACCTAGAAGCTTCAATTTTTAACAACCGAGTATGCATTGTATAGGTAAACACGATTTATTCCAAATTTCATTCAATTTGAACTAGTCGTTTAAAAATTATAACTAGTCAAAGTTTTGTAATTTTGTCACTCACTCACTCACTGACCGATCATCAAAAGTCTAAGGTACTTCTAGCAAACAATGAAGCTTCAAACTTGGTACATATTTAGAGTTTATTGTATTAACTATAGGAAAACTAAAAAAACATGCAATTTCGGTCTAGTTTTCGAGATACATAAACTGCATAAATAACTTTGTAATCCCGTATAAATGTATAGGATTACAAAGTTACATTTGCAGTCAACGGTAAAAATTGCATAAAATACCAATAATAATGCCATAATATATATGCCGTAATAATGTATAAAGCCAGGGAGGGATTATTCCGCCTTCTAGGTTTGGTCTGCTCCCATCTACGGGCGTCGTCACTTAAGATCAGGCGATATCGTGGGCAAAGGCTAACCTATAACGAATAAAAAAAACAAAAAGTAGTGAGATGCCACCAAAAACATAACTTGTAAAAAATACCAAGTCTCGCAACTGCAGTTCTTCTACCGTAAAAAGTTGTGAGATCCATGTACTACCAAGTCGGCAAAATCTTTTGTGTTTTAAATTAATAGATTGACTTGGCAATCGCACTATTATGTCGGTATATTACTTGAGAGATAGATTGTTGTGTTTTTATGCGATGGCCAAATCGATCTATTGATTTAAAACACAAAAGATTTTACCGACTTGGTAGTACATGGATCTCACAACTTTTTACGGTAGAAGAACTGCAGTTGCGAGACTTGGTAATTTTTACAAGTTACGTTTTTGGTGGCTTAAATTTACTCCTTAAATCCTTTGCGAAATCAAAGGTGAGGAAAGCAAGCCAAACTTCGATACTTATGTACCCACTACGGCGCAATGACCCAAAGTGAGTCTTGGCTTGAAGACGCCACTCTTTCTAACCAAACCTGGATAGTCCCAAAATGACTTAACGTGGCTAACAGCAGCTAGAATATGCTTTAATATTATATTATAATTAATACATATGTACACATACATATAATTACGCCTGGTTCCCGGGACAGGCAGAGACTATATCCATCCACTTGGTACGACCTTGTCTCACCTCTTTCGCTTCCTCAACTTTCATCACATTCTTCATACACGCTCGCCGGTTCTTAGTACTCTTGACCTACCCTTTCCTTAGAACGCCATTTATTTGGTTAAGGAAATTACGTATAATTTAATAATTAGTACGTATTTTGTTTTCAGATATACGGAATCCCATTTGCCGTAGAGCTTGTGATGCAAATCTACATGAGTTCATCGGATGTCATTGGCGGTTATTTGACAAGCAAGAATATGGACACAGATATACAATACTATGCATTGACTGAGGTCTGGAGTCGGGTGTTGGATTGTGTGTTTAACAGTGTCGCGAAAAACTTAGTCGTAAACGAATAGATACAAGATGAGAGTTTATTTGTTTATTTACATGTCAACAGTATGGTATAAAATATGACTATTTAGAATAGATTTTTTTCTATTGTTTGGCCAGAATAATGTAAAATTGTCCAAAATATTTCTTAAAAAGGGAGCAGCTCTAGTCGATGGTGTTTTGCTTCTTCTTTTTAATGAAAACTTGGCGCATTTGGGATATATTGCCTATTGCCGTCATTCGTGTTTCCTGAGCGGTACAACTTGGGTATCTTCAAGGCACGAGTGAATAGGAACATTTCTAGGAATCTTACGTGATCCATCGTCGACCGCAATTGCATTTTCCATCAGGTGGGATATGGTCAAATGTAGGCTTATTTAGTATTAAAAAAAGGTATTGGATGTGTCATTATTTCTAGTTAATATGATTCATGTCTTCTATGTAAACCATAATTTGGAAGCTATGGCAGTTTGTAAGCAAAACGTGTCTATGTAGACACGTGACAACTTTCTCCACTTGTCATGCGTCAGTGCGTTACGCTATTTAGCTCATCAAAGGAAACAACGTGCTAACGAAGTGTAGGTGGTCACTTAAAGTAATAGCAAGCACTTATTTCACGTTTTCTATGATAGTGCACGTCACGTATGCAACACCAGTGGTGATGTCGTTGCGGTCTCAGTCATTACCAACGTGTTCTCAGTGAAGTAAACGGGCTAAATTCTTCCGGCTTCACAACATCACGCCGGAAAAAGAGAGAGAACTAGAGTAGGATTAGACTCAAATAACTAGAGCCTAGAGTCAAATACTGAAGAGATTTAAGCCCCAAAAAAAAGTGGTTTATACTCCAACAGAACAGGTTACCCTACTTACACTGTCAGAGTCAAATCACAAATCAAGACCAAGACTCCAAGAAGCCAAGACAAGGCCGCCAACGTGACCTAACAACTGCCCCTACATAACTTACTTAGGCGACAACTCAACCAGGACCCAAAGCTTTAACGAGCATACTGAAACATATGATTGCTCATTCAAAGTCTGCAGATTATTAAGGACCATGGACCATGCATTAATTTGAAAGTGACATCCCTTATTTTAAATGCATTATCAATGGGCCCATGTAGAGATCGTTATTTCCTATAATGTACGCCGTTTCTCTTAAAGCCAAGAACATTTTATATGGTGGTGAGGTGCAATTTAAAATTGGACCTAACGTATTGTTACACCTACATATGTATGTCGGTCAGGTTCGGTTGCGCATGTATAAAGGATGATTTGCGAATAAAGAAAGTGAATGTGATGTTATTCAACATAATGTCCTTGTTAGCGTCTGTATCTAATTTTTGAACATTTGGTATCATCTTCTTGCTCCTGAAGCTGACACTCGTATGCAATAGAAGTATCCATCTAGGACGATCAACGATGTTCCCTAGATAAGATACGACAAATGAACAAACCAGAAACTCTCAAACTAAACCCCAAACCAAACCCCCCGAACCAACCCCTCAAACTCCTCAAACGCCCACCCTCACACGCCCCTCTAAACTCTTTCTTTTCTTTCTTGAAAATTCAAAATAATTTGTACTTGTTATGAGCATGTGGAATATTATGTTCTGCATCTGGTTTCACAAAGAACAATAATTGAAGTTAATATGAACAGGTTACCCTAGTTACACTGTCAGAGTCAAATCACAATTATAGGCTGTGTTGCCTATATGTAGCAGTTTCAGGTCACCAGGATTACTGCAGTGCCTGTAACACAACCTAACGACTGCCTCCTACATATTTTATAGGAAACAGCCGGGACCCACAGTTTTACGTGCCTTCCGAAACACGGTAGCTTACAGGCGAACTTTTTGCCACATACCTACTAAGATTTGAACCCTCTGGAGGGCCTCCAGATTACAAGCCAGACGCATGACCACTGGGCCACGGACGCTACAACCACCAATTCCAACAAACCATATTATGTACTTCATAGAACTACTTATAGCAATAACTGCTTACACATAAGCAATTCGGAAAAAAAACCTATCAGAATCTACGCCAAGGACACCCTCTGCCCAGGCGGACAAGGAAACAAAATTTAAGATTCTTTGTATAATATGGTATTTCGAATATTTTTCTTAATTTCTGAACCATTATTATAGATGAATATACGGAAAAATAGTAGGTACCTTATTATTAGAATAGAATAGAAAACTCTTTATTGTTCACACAAATACAATAATATAGCTTAGAACTAAGATTACACAGAAATAAGTGTTACAATTGGTGGTCTTATCGCTAATAGCCATCTCTTCCAGACAACCAAGCAGGGAAAGGAAATACATAAAATAGAGCGACGGTGGTTATAAAGACGGTGACGGTGATTATTCCGAACGATGACTCCTTACAGAGCACAATACCTAGTTAGAAAGCAGAAATTCATGTCTAAGTAGCTCTTATATTCATGGAAACATAGATCTTTACAATTATAATACTATTGTAAGTTGAAGCTCTATGTTTTTCAAGAGACCGTACCTAAAATGGAAAGAAGCTAAGTAGGCAATGCTCATGAATGTAGGCTCGCTGTGAATGACCGTTTTAATCATTTGCAAATTGTGAAGGTACAATGTTGATGACATCCACCCACGGGTGAAACGGTAAGCAGAATAATTAGTTCATTAAACCAGGTACACTATATAACTGTACTACATACAATTTTAATGTGCATGCCGTTCCCCTAAACTTAAGAATGAATGAATGAATTATTTCCAAAAAGAAGTTACATGCAAATATTTCTAATTAGATTATTACGGCTAAGTTTCTGCACTCCATACAACTATTTCTGCGAGTCTCAAACTAGGCTGTAGCCTGTGTCTTGAGACTCGTGAGATGCGATCTCGTTCCCCTGTTCATGCAATACACAAGTGAAATTTTAAAAATACTTTTTAAAAACAAGCTTTAATTATCATCACCATCATCATCATCTTTCATTACCATCTTGCATCATATAGTACTCGTCAAGACGAATCAAATGAGCCCAAACTCGATGGGGTTGCGTTGTTTAATGACAGAGTTTCTATAGCCACCTTCCAGCTCCATCATCAGATCAGCTCCATGCCATAATAATATTGCATTGTCATCCGATTTACACACGCATGCAAATTTTAGCTCAATTGGAAACCGGGAAGTGGGTCAAATCAAACTTGCAAGATTTGATTACAGACAGACAGACAGACAACAGACAGGTGAAAGTAATATAAAGCTTGTAATAAAGAGGATTTAGTTTTTGGAGAAAATGCAATTTAAAACCAAACAATAATATGAGTCACGGTAGAAGCCTACCACCAGTACAGCGTGTGAAAAAAAGCACATAATTAAGTTACTGGTGCGGGTCGGGATTCGGTGATCCAGAAGGACATCTGTATATATCCCCCTTGGCCATCACCGCTTCAATTGTTCTCAATGGTTAAGTATACAAGTGCAATTTAAAACTAGTCATCAGGAGTATATGTCATCAATAGAAAAACATTCTTTGGAAGTAATCATCATTCATGATTATGCATACTGCTGTATTTGATTATTAAATTTGTGTGTACAAATTATTAACGGTACGAAGCTGTTGTTACGGCCATTCTTTTATCACTTTGTAACTAACTTGCTAAATTGATTTTCCGCTGGTGTTAATTAAAAATAGAAAACTATTTTGTTTTGAATTTTAATAAGAATATTTCCATTATAAACGTAGAGAACATTTTAATGACAATGGAAGATGTGCTAAATATGTAAATTCTTCGTTCCGAGTACAGTGGGTGCCTAACTGGGTATAGACAAAAAGTAAAGTCTAAAAAATGTATACGTTACACTCAATATCAGGAATCTTATGTTAAGAGTAACGGCTTGAAATAAATAAATAGCTATATTATAGTTTTAGTAGATCCAACGAACTTCGTGCATCCTAAAGGTCGTGGCGCACTGTACTGACTCGGTGCCAGCATCATGCACAGTTTTTAAAGTTTAAGTTGAAAATAACGCGCATGCTGCTTTCAGTGTTGCCAACTATAGCAAGGCGAAATGTGCTAAAGTGTGGTAAAAAAAATGCCAAAAATATGCTAGTTTTGAAAAAAAATGCTAAAATAAAATGCCAAATAAAATTTTAATAAAAAATGTATTAAAAAAATTACATTTTAACCGTTATGCCTACATTTCGAACAGACATTTGTCGACTGGGTCTTCATCTGCAACTACAGTTGCAGATGTAGAAGCCACGTGAAGAAGGCTGTGATAAATCTGGTTAGAAACAACACTGGTTAAAACAAAAGAGCGTGCTTTAGGTCGATTCATGTTTATAATAATATTTTTTAAGTAACGAAAAAACGTAAGAGGTTTACAAGTGGATGCGTGTACAGTGTATTTTTTGATCATTACTTCGATATCGATTATTCTTTTTTATATTTCCTATGTTCTTCGATATATATTTAATTCAACTTTATGCTAAAAAAATATGCTATATGCTAAACGACAAAATAATGTGCTAAACAGAAAGAAAATATGCCAAATTTAGCATATAAAATGCTAAATTGGCAACGCTGGCTGCTTTTTTGTCATTATGAAATGCTGCGCCAAGCGGTTTTACCCGCTGTACTTTAACCTATGTATTATTTTAAGGTCTAACCTATCTGTATACCAAATTTTGGCTCAATCGGTCTACCCGTTTAGGCGTGAAAGAGTAACAAACATACATCCAAACTTTATACATTCTTACAAACTTTCACGTTTATAATATAAGTAAGATATATGTTACGAGGACACATAATTTAAGACTCAACAATGTAGTGCTGGAGCTACAGTGTGCCATGAGCTGCACAGGCTACGAAATTGCTATCTACGATTGAGCTGAACTTATATTGTATATTATACAATTACACTTTTTAGACCACCACTTGGTATAGTTAGCTGTTATGCATTTGACCTACTTTGATATTTTTTGTGTACAAATAAAAAAACTATATAGTCAATTTTTATGGCAATTTGGATAGTCTCTCAGCGCCGAGGACACCCTCTGTCCAGGCTGACTAGGAAATAAAGTTTAAGATTCTATATTCGTATAATATATTATGATATTTTAAATATTTAAAGGCCATTTCTACTACCTGTATAACAAGGTTATTGTTTTTTTTCAATTTCTGGTTATAGAAAATACAAGTAACGAAGCTTAAAAAAAGTTTGTTTTAAGGATCCTTACTTGTACATATTTTAATTAATGATTATTAAAACATTAATAGAAATACAACATTAACAATAATTTTAATCAAAAGGAAAATAGCCGAACAGTAATAAGTACACGTTTTAAAATATACGCTCAATGGAAAATACATCAAACATTGATTGGAAAATATAAGTTAATACATCAAAGGCATAAGCGTCTCTTTCAACTACATTTTAATTTAGCTGCAATGGTTCTGATACAAGAATATACTGATTTGATTAAAATCGGCGGGGATTCTTGCGGCGATCAAAGCACGCCTATAATGATACCACTGGTTACTTAGGATTAGATCGGCCAACACTGGATGTATTAGAACTGCAGTTCTAATACATCCAGTGCAGGCTATTGGATGATTCATAGTCCCTAAACTGTCCACTTTTATGTACATTACTTGCTTAAACCTCCTTTCCTTTCTTAATATGATCCTTACGAGTAACATATCAAACGCAGTAATGTAGAGGTACATTAAAGTGGTCATTAAACTGAGTGGCTATGAATTAGCCAGTAGCCCTGCTGGTGACATAGAAAGAGACAGATATTATAAAACGCCAAGGAGTGTTGTGACAGTGCTTTCGAAGCATTAACGTTTAGTCTGTATCAGTTACAACCTACTACTAAGTAGTTGAGTAGTCACCTATGGATCCCTTTAACAAGCGTTGATTACAAAGATCTTTAGATTTAAGCAGGGTGCTTAGATTTTTTTTTATTTGATCACGTAGAAGACGAGCAAGACGCTTCTCCTTATGTTAAAAGATAACGCTTTTTAGATCTAAAGAAGATCTTTATAAGCTGGTAGGTACTTAGAATAAACGAGCCACAGAACCAGCCGTAACATGACCGTTCCATACACGATCTATCCCGCGAATGATACCAATTGCTTGAAAATTGGTCCACGGGAAACCTCACAGACTCGCAGGGCTGACGTAAACTGGAGCTCAATTACTAAGAAGCCAGAAAACCACCATAAATGTCGTCTCAAATTAAAGAATCGCTACACGCAAATATTCTTTGAAGGGAGGTCAAAGTAATTCACCGTTATTGAATCATTTTAGAAATAATGCTATCGCAGAATCGCACGTTTAGAAGCTATAATATCTAAATTCGTAATTTGTCTTTTGATTTGCTGAGATAAATGCTGTGACCCCACGATTTAAGTTCAAGTTAATTCGCAATTTCTGTATAGGCTCCGTAGGTTCCTTGATCAGAACTGAAGGTACCTAATTGTTTGAAAATAAAATGTGCTCATGTCGAATAATTAGCAGAATAACATAGACTAACAATTACCTAAACAATTACCATTGACTTACATATTAAAATGTATGTAATAAAACTTATCCACGAGAAGTTTCAAGATTTTCTGTGATATTAATCTTTATAAGTTATGTCCACATCTTATCCTCTAGGCTTAATGATTTACGATTAAGTTCTTGTAATTCTAGTGCTTATTTATAATGGTGGTCTTAATCAGGATGGTGTACCGTTAGTCACGAGATCCTGCAACTGGTAAGGCTGGTTCGGTTGCATAGATTACTTATTTATTATTAGATTAGCCTTCACAAGATTTGTCTTTATGAACCGCCGTTACTGAGTATCGGATAGAGAGAGAAAATATATCGATGATAGAGTGACTGAGAAAGCATTCACAAAGTCCATTCAAGCAGAATTTGGGTAAACTTTGAAAACATATAAAAGCTTTCTTTATTATCCAATATTGTAAGCCCTTTTATTTAACTGATGGGGAAGGGTGTATGACTCGCCGCTTGTAAGCTTTGTAAAGCTAAAAAGACCATTCCTCCAACTTATTTATGTGATGTTCGGATGCGCCCGCGCAGGGTCCGGACATAAAGAGCGCAGCTGCGGTTAGTGCGCGAGAGAGTAGCGCGAGGCTAACACGTGCCAGCAACTCTCTACTTTCCTACTTTCTCACTCGCGGCACGTGAGCACTCGTATTATTTGACAGTGAATTTGTGCCAGTTTTTAAAAAAATGTTCCGTTGGTATTTTATTTTTGGTGAGTGTCATTTGTTTGTCAAGGTTTTGAGTATCGACGTTCTATTGTTTTGTTGATTGGTAATTAAAAGCAAATTTAATTGCATGCGAGTTCATGCATACACAAGGATTATTTTTTCTCAAGCCTCTATGCGATTCACGTGATTTCTGCCATGCAAAGTGTTGTGTATGCATATAGGTAGCTATAGTACCGACCGCTGGTTGCGATCAACGGATAAGGGCTCAATAAAGTAGTGCGAAACCAGCCACTGTGCGTTTAACTCGTCATACCCTATTCTAATATCTAACACTGGCTATTGTGTACCCTCAAGTTGTAATTAAAATGTCTCGGTCAAATTCTGTCATTTTAAGCACGTTTGATCATAATGTGCAGACTTGGAAGGCCTTTAAAGAAAGCGTTGTTCAATATTTCATCGCCAACAAAGTAGATGATACAACGGATCCGACGGGCAAGAAGAGGAGAGCGATTCTTCTCAGCGCACTCGCCGAGGACACCTTTAAATTGGCACAGGACTTGGTCTTGCCGAGGAAGATATCAGAGGTGTCCTATCATGATATTGTCTTCTTCCTGGATAAGCATTTTAAACTTACTAAGGTCGGGTTTGCGGAACGTCATGAATTCTACTCGGCGACGCAAGAAATGGAGGAATCTCACTCGCAATGGGCAGCGAGACTACGCGAGCTGACGTCGCGCTGTGGCTTCCTTAACGAGGAGGAAGCACTACGCGACAGGTTTATAATGGGGATGCGCTCTAGCTACGAAAAGGAGAAACTATATTCTCAAGATATAATGACTCTAACGTTGGCCAAAGTGGTCGAAATCGCTGAGAACCTCAGTTGCGCCGACGCAGAATCGAAACATCAGGTCAAAAAAGATAAACCTTCATAAAGTGAGGGAAAAGGGTATATCACAAAGTAACTATTGAGTAACTTAAAAGGCAGTTGTGGAATGGAATATTGAGGATACAATTGAGAACTTAATCACTAACAATAATTTTATTGTATTGTGAGCTTATTTAAATCAGTCTATAGGATTGTAGAACAAAACAATAAGCAAAAATCCTACAGATCTGTATAGATTAACTAGATACATTGAAAAATTTTACAGACCACTAAAGGGTCAATACAAAACCTTTAAACTAGCGTTAAAATAATTATTATTTAAAATAATTGTTATTAATTACATTTTCTCATTATTATGCACGTACTGTTATTATTAAATATAATTTAATAATCAGCGATTTCTTAGAGACAACATGGTTGAAAGGAATTTATGAACATACTCGTAGGTATATATTAGCAGGATTAATTTTTAAGGTAAACTTAATATGAAAATAGAGTTGTTGAACTGGTTATTTTATGAATGTTAATTTTTCTCCAATCACATGATAAATTGTCATCGTATACTTAATTGGTTAATGGGAATTGGTGATTGAGAACAAATTTTTCTGTCGAATAAATCTTTAATAAACCTTTTATGTATTTTTTATCTGTATTTATTTTTTAATCTTTATTAATACTTACTATATATTTAGGTATGTAGCCAGTCGTTGATGATGGCGTAGGCCTTGTAGAAAATCCTGGTGACCCCTGAGACTGCGACATTAAATAGTAGTACAGAAATCACATGCAAAAATATGAGATTATTTCTGCAGTTTTCAACTAAATTTTAATCGATTTAGTTACGTACAAAAATTCAGTCTACTTTAATACATCATAGCTCGAAAATAACATAAAAACCCAAAAAGTAAATCGACTCGATAAAACAGCACATTTTGAAATCTTCCTGCAATGTTATCGTATTGTATAGATAGTTTTTCTTTATTAAACTTCTTCATTTTTTGCGACCTTGTTTCTGCTGCTATCCGTATTGTGTTAGTTATTCACGTAATGACGGAAAAAGTGCACTTCCCGTTAATGCAGTTGTAATTCCGAACTCTTATGTAAATTACTTTAAAGTTGCAGGTATTTTGTGTTATAAACTAATAAATATTATAATTTCAGGCGTTTTCGGATTTATTTGGCAAGCGTCAGGAGACAACAAATATGACAAGTAAGTATATATGCCACATTATTTCCCTAATTCGTTGATGCCACAGGCTTCTCTGCCTATTAGATACGGTGGCCTCGGCATTCTCAAAATTTCCAGTGTGGCACTCCCAGCGTTCCTATCTTCTGTTCACAGCTCTGCTACTCTCGTAGGTAATATTTTAAGGAATATTCCTTCAAACTACGAAGTAGCGGGTTTGATTGATGCTAGGAACGCTTGGGCAGATGCTTGTCCGGGCCAAAATTTTCCTACAACTGTAAAATTCCAACGGAGCTGGGATGATCCGCTTTGTAAAATTGTTTTCGATAATATTTTAAATTCAAGTTTCGGCCCTAATCGCGCAAGAATACTAGCTGTCGCCAAGAGGGAGGCTGGGTTTTGGCTCAATGCCTATCCTTCTCCGGCAGCTGGTACATTCCTGGACCCAGAAACTCTCCGCATTGCGATCAGTCTTAGGTTAGGGGTGCCGATCTGTGTGCCACATAAGTGTCCCTGCGGCTCGGTCGTCGCCAACTTGGACACCACGGACTTTCTTGCCAGTTGAGTGCCGGCCGTTTATCACGCCATGCCGCACTCAACAACATCATTCGCCGCTCTCTTGCCACCGCCAATGCTCCCGCAATTCTCGAGCCTAATGGGATTTCGAGAGACGATGGCAAGAGACCGGACGGAATGACGCTGGTACCGTGGAGGATGGGGCGGGTGCTTGTTTGGGATGCCACCTGCGTAGACACATTGGCCCCGTCACATCTTTCCGGTACCACAAAAAGAGCTTGCTCAGCTGCTGAGGCGGCTGAAGCAAGAAAAATTAATAAATACCTGGGTCTCGGCAACCAATACATTTTTGTCCCTTTTGGTGTCGAGACCCTGGGTCCGTGGGGTCCAAGCGCTCAGAAGTTATTTAAAGATTTATCTGAGCGTTTGGTCGAAGCGACCGGTGACCAAAGGGCTGGCAGCTACCTCGGACAGCGTATCAGTATTGCTATCCAGAAAGGTGATGCTGCCAGCGTTTTGGGCACGATGCCGCGGGGGCCCTTTTTAGATTTAGTTTAGATTTAGTTTAGTTTTTATAATTTAGTTTTAGATAATATGATTTCTGAGTATTTATATAAGTTTTAGACGAAAACTAACCTGTTTTTAAGGTATTTTAATTTATGTATATACATGAATTTGTTATTTTTTGTTACTGGACCAAGCACAGACGTTTCGTAGACTTGTCTTGCTGTCAAGTCAAACTGTTATCCCATACATTGTACTTTTGTGAATTGTATAGGATAACCGGATTTTAAAATTTATTTTACCTATTAGTCTGACATGAACCAAGAAAATATATACAGGAGACCAAATTTATAAATTACCAAGCATTTCCAAAAGAAATTTAAATGAGATAGATAGATATAACACTTTATTGAAACACAAAAAATATACAAAAAGAACTTAAGAACTAAAACAATATAAAAACTAAGTGTAACAATTGGCGGTCTTATCGCTAATAGCGATCTCTTCCAGACAACCATGCAGGGAGAGGAGAAAATAAATTCACATGGGTTGGTGGTGTGAATCCTCATTCACACCACCCACAACAGACAAGAGACATATTTAGACAAGAGTCCTCACTCTTATCTAAATATAATATTCTTCTCGAAATCATAAAGGCCATGTTCTTTCTTCATGCTATGTTGAGACTACCTAATATGGTAAATAAATATTAGTGCGAGCTACGCAAATTTTAAGCAACATTTATTGACGAAACAAAAACGGATAAAATGATGAAATATTGCAGTAGACAAATTTACTCAGATTCAGATTCTAGCTACTAGTAGGTACTTTAGAACTATGTTTTTTTTATGTTGATAACAAAATATCTTTCTCTACACGTGATTTCCACTATAGTAGATTCGATAATTTAAACCATACGCATCTATTACATCTTCTGCATCAATTAAATAGTTAGGAAGGCTAAAATGGCCAAGGAAATTACTGGGATAAAGAGACAACGTCTTGGAGCGTAGACGCACATGCGACTATTTGATGCGATTCGCTTTGACAGCGCGATTTTACAAGAAATCGCGACACATAATATAAATCTTATATCTCTAAATAATGACCGCAGTGTCGCGTAGGACCTTGTTGCCTATCTAGGAAACAGCAGTAGGACTCTAAATAATCGGCAGGCGATATAGTTTAACATTAAATTTGCATAAACAAGATGCTCTTTCTTCCCAGCTACACACTCATGCGGATATTCCCCCAAACCGAGGAGAAAGTTCAGGATGTCGTTCAGTTTTCCGACCCTGAGGGTGAAGTGGAAATGTTGAAGGGAAGCCGAGGGATCAACGACAGTATGGACGTGTTGGTACCGGACCGCAGGATGGATTTCATGAAGGAATTCGTCGCCGCTGATAACATTACGTATGAGAAAAAGGAAAATTATGGCCGGTGAGTGAATTTTATCCTTTAGGAAGGGGTAAAAAGCTTAAATAAATATTGTCAAATGAAATTGGTTTTTGATGGGTTATTGATAATATTGTGATGCATCGTGCGCAATTTTATAATAAAATCTAATTTTTATAATATTTATATGATGTACGGAATAAAATAAAGCTTTATTTAATTATTCATAATACAGCAAAAGTTAAAATATAAATAAATGAACTTTACAGAAACTTTGAAACAATGGATGATCGAGTTCCAAGGAGAAGGTTCATGACAAGTAAATTCAACCAGTTCGATTATTACTCAGACAGGACTGTAAGTTTAAGATTTATATAATTATACATATGAAATATTATTATGACAAACTATAGGCTAAATTGTACAAGCACCGTTAGACGACGCCGCAGTAGAGTCAAGTGGGGATAGAGTGACAAGTTTTTTTTTTTTTTTTTTTTTTATGTGATGAAGTAGAAGACGAGCAAGACGCTCTCCTGATGTTAAGAGATAACGGCTGCCCATAATCAGTACAGTGTTACCTAGGATTTCACAATTATGTGAAATTCTAGGAGCACTGCACCAACGCTTCTTACTCAAGAGTCATGAGATGTTAAGACTCTTTAGCCCAGTAATTTCACTAGCTACAGTGCCCTCCTATCGGAGCACAGAGATGTTTGCACATCACTGCTCAGGCGGTAGAATAACTGGCATTGTTGGGGTACCCACCTAGACGACCTCCTGCAAAGGTAGTCTACCCCCGGTAAAAGTTAGAAAGAAAGAAAGAAAGAAAGAAAATATTTTATTCGTTACACACACATATAAAAATTAATAATAAGAAAAGAAAAAAAAACAAATAAAAACAATAGATAGGTGTGTGCCACAAATCGGTCCCCAACTCAGCATTATGCTGGGTGCAAGCACCCAGCGCTGGTCTTCCGTTGGGGCCGCTTAGTGACGTTACGGACATACAATACACTCAAACAAAGAACAAAATTAAATTGAAATTTGGTAATATATATACACATCCAAGGACCATTAACAGGTATTATTAAAATCACATGCCAAATTTACAATATAAATAATACACCCTAATAAATACAATATGTTATGTATATATATAAGCCTATAAAAATAACGTACACTTACAACATAACAAAAAAAAAAAAAAAGTTATTGCAAAAACAGTCAGAAATAGTCCAAAACTGTAAAAAAATTAAGGAATCTTCCGTATCTCGAAGGGTTTTGCTCTACAACGAAACGATCATGGCCGATTAATAATAATTACTTTTATCATATTACCAAAATCTATACCCCTGACTTAATTTTACTTTAACCTCGTATTTCTTAATTTTCCTTAAAGTCGCTAATTATTAACAGACTAATCTACCTTTCAGATTCAAGAGTACATAAGAAACGTTGCACAAGCACATCCGGATTTAGTGACCCTATCACGTCGCGGTCAGAGCTACGAACGCAGGGAGATGACCTTGGTCAAGATATCCTCCAATCCTGGTGCTGGAAATCCAATCATATTTGTAGATGCAGGTTTGTGATTAACGGTGGAAGTTCTATTATGGGAATAACTTTTAGGTTCAATAGTAAGACTTCACGTATAGAACTAGAATAGGCACCATAAGACGAGATAGAGACGACGTACCTATATGTACGATGATGCTTATTAATAGGCTGGCCGAGGTTGGACAGGAGGAGTTCTTTTCTTTGGATGAATATGTGTAGTGGAACTAGTCTTACGATAAAATAGATTCAAGAACTGGACTATTTATAATTCTATGTTATCGCGAGCATTATAAAAAATCCATGAAATCTTTAGCACTTGATGAATGGTGATTATTCTAACAGAATATCTACTCACTTTTGTTCAGGAATACACGCCCGTGAATGGGTAGCGCCGTCGATGGCAGTGTACCTGATCCACCGCCTTACAACTGATCCTGACGCAAAGTCGCAGCTGGACGGTGTTGACTGGTATATCCTGCCGCTCGTCAACCCTGACGGCTACGAGTTCTCCAGATCTAGTCCTAGAGTAAGTACAATGACATTATTGACTTCATGCCAAAATGTGATGCATGAAACGAAGGGAAGGAGGCCTTTGCCCAGCAGTGCGACGATATGGGCTGACAATGATGAGGTCATATTCTAAAAATTAAGATACGAGTAAAGTGCTTACTGTCTGTATTTACATTCGCCTCTATTTAGTGATGTCTATAATTTAGGAGAAATGCGAGTGTAAACATCGAAGGGTTACCAATGTAAATGTTTCAATAATATTTTATACTCGTACATACATTATATCGAACTGTTATTCCCTTTACAGAATCGTCTGTGGAGAAAAACTCGTTCAAAGAACTACATTTGCTACGGCGTTGACGGCAACAGAAACTATGGCTTCAAATGGGGAGTGAGTGGAGTAAGCAAGAATGCCTGTGACAAAGAAACTTATGCCGGACCCGTGCCTTTCTCAGAGCCCGAGACACGGATCGTTAGAGATATCATGAAGGAAAACGCTCAGAGGATCAAGTTGTACGTTTCCTTGCACGCATATGGGAACTATTTGGTTTATCCATGGGGGTATACGGGGGATTTATTGCCGCCGTCGTGGAAGAACTTGCATAGTCTAGCGAAGAAAGTATCTGACGCGGTACAGCGTTCGGGAGGGCAACCATTTAAAGTACTCAGTGCTGGAAAGTGGTACGCGGCAGCAGGTGGCAGTGACGATTACGCCTTCGGAGAAATTGGCGTCCCTTACTCATACACTATGGAACTTACAGACGGACACGAATTCGTATACCCGAAAAGTCTGCTCAGAACAGTTTTGCCTCCGTTTTATGAAGGCTTCAAAGCATTTGGTGCACATATCAGAAATGAATTTGGCAAAAGATAATATTAAGACGGATTAAATAGGATAAGAATTCTAATCCCACTTAATATTAGAAATGCGAAAGTATGTGTTAGTGCGAATATTTGTTACTTCTTTACGCCTAAACGGTTTGACTGATTGGGCGGAAATTTGGTGTCTCGGTAGCTCAGAGCCTAGATGTAATATACTCGTAGGCTTTCCAGCTGGTAAATCCGATGGACGCAGGTAGTATATTTATAATGTTCTAGTAGTAAGAGTACATTACGAAATACATTGTTGATCGAGAACATTAAAAAACCCGTTAAATATTTGTATTGTTTTATTTTCTTATCGATTTCTACATTTTCTGCGAGAAGTATAATATAAAAAGTAATAGAATTCGCTTCGTCAAATAGTATGTGAGCAACACGCGTATTATCGAAAATCGTAGAGTTATTATACATTATCTTCAATGTAATTTGCATGTTTGAGATTAACAACTTGAATTAGGTATTCTTTTTTGTTGGATTCTCGTATCATTATAATTTATGAAATATTAATAAATGCCTCATTTATTTTATTGTATCTAAAGATATGTAAATTAGGTAGGCGTCTTTAAGATAGGTGAAGATTATTAATTTTCAATCTTACTTGGATGTCTGGATGTACTCAAAATTCAAAATTCAAAAAAATTCAAAATTCATTTATTGATTGCGAAAATGGGTACAATAAGGTGGAAATAATTTGAGATTATATAGAACGCCATAATCTGCTTTTCGGCATGCAATAATTATTGTTAATTACATAATATTTTAACTTTTTAACTATAATACATAATATTTTTACTACAATATTTTAACTACATAATATTTGTATATACGTTTGTTACTCTTTCACTCCTAAACGGGTGGACCGATTGAGCTGAAACTTGGTATGAAGATAGCTTAGACCTTGGAACAACACACAGACTACAGCGGGTAAAACCACTGGGCGCAGCGTAGTATAAGATAATATCATGAGTAGGTACAGGGGCGGATCCAGGATTTGGTTCTGGGGGGCCAAGATGCAGACGGGCAAAAATATTATAAGTTTTACTAAGAAAAGTGTGTGTTTAGCTTGACCATGAAATATGTGCAAAATTCGTAATTCTACAATGCTTCTGGGGGAGTGCCTTGGCCCCCTGCCCCTCCCCCCCCCCAAATCCACCTATGAGTAGGTATAAGAACATTTAATATTATTCACAGAGAAGTGTTTCTTTGAAATAGATGAACCTATTACATTCTAATATATATCAAGCCATTTGCCACGGCAATTAACTTCCATGAAAGGGAAATAGGTACTATTTTTTATCTTGAAAATTGAAATTTACGCGCATGCACACTCGCCGTCGAAGTAAATATTGTTATAGACTTTGCACACAGCAATGCTATTGGCTAATTCACACCCACTAAGATTGATGTCAACTTTAATGTACATTACTGCGTTTGTTATTCTACTCAAATTAATGAGGAGGTTTAAGCAAGTAATGTACATTGAAGTGAACATCAATCTTAGTGGATGTGAATTAGCTTATAGCCCTGCACATAACAACCATAAATAATACTTTTTATAAATAAACAGCGACCCTCCTCGGGTTTGCACTTGTCATACATTCTCTTCTTAAATCATTCTTCTCTAAAAACTGCATTGAAATTTATTGAGTTTAAAAGATCTAAGCACACACACAATAGATGCCGAAATAATTTATTATACACTATAAACATTGATTTTTGTTTGTAATATTCCAATGAAGGGGAAAGCGGGTTGATTAATAAATGAATTCCTAGACTCCCGTGCAAAAACTGTCCAGAAATAGTCCAAGACCGAAAAAAGTAGAAGGAAGATCGGCTTTTACTCTCCAGTGGAAATGTATATGGTGGGATGCTATATTATATTATTTTCAAAAAGCACATTCTCTTAACATCAGAGCCAGTCATGATACTCAGGTTCTGTGGGCTTTATTTTTATTAATTCTAGGAATAAACAGACTTCAAAGTCTTATCATAAATCCCTCTTTCTACTATTTTTTTATACAACGATGTAAGAAGACGGGCAAGACGCTCACTATTTTACTATTTTAAAAACACTTTTCATAAAGTTTTTAGTGCACATATTTATTGTAGCAGTGCAATAGGTACATATAAAATCTCAAATATTCCGCTTTGTTGCAAAACGCTCAATGTAACCTTATCATGAGGAATTTGTGTGATTTTATTTCATTTTCAGGTGTTTTCGGATTATTTTTACAAGTATTTGGAAGCGATAATAAATATGATAAGTAAGATAGTACTAAAGTTACGATACACCTTATTAAATTTATAGTTAGTAATTTTTCCAAAATATTTAAAGGAGACGAAACGAGATTCATGGATTCATAACAAAAAAAAATTAAACCCAAGACTACTTAAATAAATATCTTAAGTATAAAAAACACGATCAAAACAATATTCTGTCAAATTGAAACTCATTAATTTCCAGTTACACATTTATAAGCATTTTTCCCCAAACCGAAAAGAAAGTATTGGAACTCCTCAAGTTCGAGGATCCAGAAGGTGAAGTGGAAATAATGAAAAGCAGTCGAGGTATCAACGATAGCTTGGATATACTTGTACCGGAGCATCGGATGGACTTTATAGAGAATTTTATTTACACAACTAATGTTACTTATGAAAAGCAAGAGAATTACGGGCGGTAAGTTAATGTTTATGTTACAGCTAATGTCCAAAGTGAGGCTACACCTAGGTTTAGGCGGGTAAACCTAGTTGTAGCCGACCGCAGTCGGTTAAAGTTAGGTGTAGAAGATTTATTTTCGGCCTCACGCATTTAAAACGTGAGACAAGTTGTTATCAACATGTTTAATTGTTGTTGTATGGTTATCGTCATAAAATTATCATTACGTATTCCTTAATGATGAATTGAGAACTCTGGAATAAGTATGAGTCGGATCTGGTGCTTCGCCGGCTGCTACCGCAGCACGCGCAGCACGCTCGCTTCGCTCGCTCGGCTCGCATGTCTAAATTGATGTCGGTCTGCCCTGAATTCGTAATAAAAAACAGGTTTGTAAAAACAAACATTTTGTTCACACCTATCTTTAACCGACTGCGGTCGGCTACACCTAGGTTTAACCTAGGTGTAGCCGGACTTCGGACATTAGCCGTGACATATATACCGGTAGTAGGCTTCGGCTGTAGCTAGTTACCACCCCCTGCACAAAACCGTGTTGCCAAGCGGTCATTACAACCGTTTTCCGGTATGATGTTCAGTGAAGCCAGGAAGGGATTTATCCCGCCTTCTAGTTTTAGTTTGCTACCATCTACGGCCGCATCGTCGCTTTACATCACGCGTTATCGTGGTCAAAGGCCTAATTAATAAAAAAGTAAGAAAAAAACATCTTAAAAATTATAATTACTACATATAAAATACAATTACTAATTGTGCCTATATAATTTTGAACAGCACTTTTGAAGAAGTAGACAATACTCCCAAGAGGAGATCTCATCAGATCCGGTTTGAGTATTACTCTGAAAATTCGGTATGTTTTTACAAGTTTTTTTTATAATATAGTAGAAGTGGGGCTCTTCGAGTAAAGTTCAAAGCAAAGCGCGAAGTGTTTATTACCACTTGCTATTACAACAAATAATATATCTATCTACCTCTAAAAGGGGCTGGCAAATGAACCAGCAACAGGTCGACCCATTGGGACAATTATAGGTATAATTAAATATATTCTAATTAAGTTGCTTAGCTTGGGGTTAGGTGGCGCTGTGTGAAATGTCCTGAAATATTTATATTTATTTAATTATTATATCTTACCATTCAGATCCGAGATTATATATACAGCGTAGCACAAGTCTATCCAAAACTAGTGACCCTGAAGAATTTGGGAACGAGTTACGAAGGCAGACAATTAACGCTGGTCAAAATATCTACTAACGCCAGTGCTAAATATCCAGTCATATTTGTTGATGCAGGTTTGTAATATTAATAAAAAATATTTTAAAACTCCTTAATATGACATCACACTAATATCTCGAAAGTTTGTGAGTGTGTATGTTTGTTATTTTTCACGCCTAAACGGGTAGGCCGATTGAGCCGAAATTTGGAATAGAGATAGCTTAAACCTTGGAATAACACACGGTCTACAGTACAGCGGGTAAAACCGCTAGTAAGTATAGGTAAAAGGATATTGGAGTACCAGAACCGTTCTTATCTATATGTATGCATCAGGCATAACTGCTTGTATTAGACTAGTTTACTTGTACCTACATGACGCCAGACTCCTGACATACAAAACATCGTTGGCATTATATATGTAAAATATTAATTATATTATATCGTATTTCAGTGAATCTAGTGAGGGGTTTATCCCGCCTTCTGGGTTTAGTCTGCTACCATCGACGGCCACATCATCGATTAAGATGAGGGGAGATCGTGGTCAAAGGCCACATTACATTACACTACACATATTATAAATTCGAAAGTTTGTGAGAGTGCATGTTTGTTACTTCTTGACGCCTAAACGGGTGGACCGATTGAGCTGGTTTAGAAATAGCTTAAACCCTGAATAACACATAGGCATACAGTACAGCGGGTAAAACCGCTGGGCGCAGCTAGTTAACAAATAAAAGAAAATGTAAAATTAACCATAGTGTGTACAGTCAACTACAAAGAGATGTATCCATGTTAGTCTTACAAAATGAAGGAACTTTTAGTATGCAAAAATTATTTACCCTTCGTGACATTTTCAGTATCCACCAAATCTTATACTATATTCGATTCATTTTAAATGCTATTATTATGTATCACATAAGAAAAAGTAGTGGGATACATCATTGTTGCATATTAAACGAGTCGATGATAATAAAAAGTTTGATTGCTACTAGAAATGTCACGAACCAAGGGTAGTTAGCCCAGTCAATGAGTGCCCAAAAAGGGTATGTGGATCGAAAAGTCGAAAGCAGAAAAACTAACTTAAGAACTTTGTTTGGACTAGTTAGGAGATAAACATACTAAAAGTCCCCACCCCTCCGAGGTGAGCCCGAGGGGGGGGAGGCCGAAGAAGGTCCCATTTTTAGGTTTTTTGCTTATATGTCAAAAACTGTGCGTTGTACGATATTTTGTTGTACTACATTATAAAACCTCATAAAATTTTCTACAACTTTAGCCTTAACACTTTTCATCTATCTTCAATCGTTGTCCAGCTATGAGCTTCCAAACATGGTCTATTTTGAAGACGCTTAAATTAGTTTTTCATACAAAGTTGGTAAAAAAATCTTACAAATAAAAATTTGACCAACTTCTGGTTGTCGTATCATAATGAAACTTTGCAAATGTCTAGAAATCTGACGACAGTTTAATAATCTGGTACCACTGAACTGATCTGATGATGGAGCCAGGAGGTGTCTAATGAAACTCTTCAATGGCTATTAGTAAACCCGTCGAGTTTGGGCACATTACATTCGAATCGATGAGACTTTTTCATAACACTTGCTGTCGAGGGTCTGATAATGGACCAGGAGGTGCCTACGTCTCATCAATCCGAATGTAATGAGCCTAAACTCGCCGGTTTTACTAATAGCCATTGAAGAGTCTCATTAGACACCTCCTGGCTCCATCATCAGATCAGCTTAGTGATACCAGATTATTAAACTGTCGTCAGATTTCTAGACATTTGCAAAGTTTCATTATGATACGACAACCAGAAGTTGGTCAAATTTTATTTGTAAGATTTTTTTACCAACTTTGTATGGAAAACTAATATGAGCGTCTTCAAAATAGACCATGTTTGGAAGCTCATAGCTTGACAACGATTGGAGATAGATGAAAAGTGTTAAGGCCGAAGTTATAGAAAATTTTATGAGGTTTAATAATTTAGTACATCAAAATATCGTACAACGCACAGTTTTTGACATATAAGCAAAAAATCTAAAAATGGGACCTTCTTCGGCCTCCCCCCCCTCGGGCTCACCTCGGAGGGGTGGGGACTTTTAGTATGTTTATCTCCTAACTAGTCCAAACAAAGTTCTTACGTTAGTTTTTCTGCTTTCGACTTTTCGATCCACATTTCTTCTTTTACTGGACTAAGTTCATAGTGGCAAATGAAAATTTATTTCATTTTGTAAACCTAACATGGATACATCTCTTTGTAGTTGACTGTACACTGTACACTATATTATGATCTACCTAATATAGAGATTAGTCAAACAATCTATTATTATCATGATATTGTGCTAGTTTCCTGGAAGAGATTGTTCTTAGCTATAAGGCTGACCATTGTGGTTCATAAAGTTTAATTTAAATCTATTTATTTAATTTAAGGTTTCAATAAGGAGTATCTTAGGGCTAATGCTACTGAAATATTTGCCAGGAATACACGCTCGAGAGTGGCTAGCTCCATCTACGGCGTTGTACCTCATCCACCGGCTCACCACGGGTCCTGATGCTATAGCAAACGAACTGAACGGCTTGGACTGGTACATCATGCCGCTCGTCAATCCTGATGGCTATGAATTCACTAGAGCCCATGATAATGTAAGTTGAAAAACCTACCAAAAACATAGCTTGTAAATAAGTGAAATTTTAAAAACAAACTTTTATTATTATTGCCGTCTAGCACCAAAGTACTCGTCAAAACGAATCAAATGAGCCCAAACTCGTTGGGGTTGAGTCGTTTAGTTACGGAGTTCTTATGGCCACCTTCCAGCTATTAAAAATCTTTTAAATAAATAAATTTACTTCGCTAGAACTCTACTATCAATATATAATAATCCGTGCTCTATAAAGTAATATTACCTACTAATTTACAAAAAAATGTATAGAGGTCGTTCATTCATCTTCCGAAATGTAGGTATCTACCTGTATGGTTGCCTGGAAGAGATCGTGATTAGCGATAAGACCACCTATTTCACTTTTATAATATTAATTGTATTGAATTCTAAGTTATTTTTATTATGGTGTTTCAACAAATGGCATTTTTTTAAATCTTGATTATTTTAATTGAATTCTAAGTTATTTTTATTGTGGTATTTTAAACAAATTACATTTTTTAAATCTTTGTTTGATTAATGTTTAAATATTCCCATTGACATTAATTAATTATAATAACTTTTAACTAACCTAACCTAGCCTTAAATAGCTCTACATTTGCATACTAAATGATGTTAGCTCAACATGTCTATGATCTAAAATTATGTATTGTATCAACTTAAACACCATGTTGCTTGGCAAATCAAGAATTGAATTAAATTGAAAAGTCTTTTTATCTAATCTATATTCTAGAATCGTCTCTGGAGGAAGACTCGATCGAAGCATGGCACAAACTGTTTCGGAGTCGACGGCAATCGCAACTACGATTACAAATGGGGCATCACTGGTTCTTCCACGAACTGTTATTCAGGGGTATACCAAGGTCCCAACCCATTCTCAGAGTCCGAGACAAGAGCAGTCCGCGATATCATGAAGGAATACTTCGGGAGAATAAAACTTTACGTGTCTTTGCATTCTTATGGACAATTCCTTGTTTATCCGTGGGGGTACACACGAGATTTAATGCCTCCAGAATGGCAAAAGCTACACAGTTTAGCGAAGAAAGTGTCTGACTCAGTTGTAAGAGCTGGAGGTCATCCTTTCAGTATAATGACGGCAGGCCAATGGTACCCTGCATCTGGTGGCAGCGATGACTATGCGTTTGGAGAAATGCGTATCCCTTACTCATATACTATGGAACTTTCTCGAGGACATGGATTTAATTTCCCGCAGCATCTTCTTTCTAAAGAGCTGCCGTGGGTGTATGAAGGTTTTAAGGAGTTCGCCAAGAATATTAAGAGCGAATTTCCAAAAGCATAAGTGAATTTTTAATATAACTGTTGAAAATAAATGTGCTTTTTTTATTGAAATTATCAGAGCAGAGAGCGAGAGAAATATATTATTATATCTTGTCAGCGAGAATAAGAGGAAAAGTCGCCTCTATCAATAGATATTGTATACCAACAGAGTTTTCAAAGTATTTGTTAGTAAAAATTACCATGTTTGTAACCGATAAGACCTCTACTTTGAAATGGTTTATTCATAACTCTAATGTCTGCAACATAATAATATTCAGATTATTGAAAAAAAATTTTGCAAACGTAAATAATTTTATTTCAGAGATAGGCTCTGAAATAAAATTATTTACGTTTGCAAAAAAAATTTTCATAATAATTTAAAGACATTTCGTTGGTTTAAGTGCAAGTAGTAAATAAAATACATTTTACAAAATCTATCAAAAATAAATTCAATCTAACTTTATTACACCTATAACATGAAAACATATGTTTTTGTGTGTTTTCTTATATACTTAATACGTAAGTAACGGTTTTAATATAAATGAATTTAAAATACCGAAACAAGGTACAGAAAATACTAAATAATTTTATAAAATACATCTTTCAGTTAAAGTAGAAACGTCGAAATGTGGGTAAGTTAATTTTATTATACGTGGTACCTACCCTAAAAATTTGCAGAACGCATATTTTTTTAATAGTGAAAAATTGCACCTATTTACTAAGATGATAATAAGAGATAAGTCTAAAATAAATATATTAATGTTGTAACAGATGCAGAATGCTATCGCATTGCTACATCAACATGCTAAACAGCTTACACGACGAAAATGAAGCATATTGTGTAGAAGATGCTGCCATAGGAACCAGTTCTGTAAGATTTCTTTCCTTGGGATTAACCGGCTAAATCTAGGTGTAGCCGCACTTCGGACTTAAGTCGTAACATTTACCTACATTTAAAAATCTTATCTTTTTAATCATCTTTCTTTTTAAAACTTTGCAGCTTCAAAGAGCTCAATTGCATGCTTTTAGGATAAAAGCTTTTGTAATATTTTGATTCTGTAAATTTTACACGAATGAAATATATGCATCTATAAACTACAGATTTTATTCATTAAAACTGAAAGTAAATAAATAGATAGGTATCCTAATTATTTCTTTTTTTTCAGTTAACCATATATTTGAAAGCATTGAATAGGTTTTGTTCTGATATAGTAAGTGTTAGTGTTTCTGAACTACTTACATACGATACCAGGCATCTATACCAGGTGAGTTAATCTTTAGTGAATAATATTTATACTTATTCGCACGTTTTATGAACACACTAGCTGCCTCGCTAACTTCTGCGTTTATTGAAAAATACTCTACGAACTATTCTCATACTGAATTAAAAAAAGACGTGTGGCACTCGGAGACTGCCGCGGTAAAGCTATTGCATAGCATTTTTATATATAGATGGAAAAACTAAAAAGTATCACCGCTGTGCCAGTCGGAGTGGGGGTGTTAGGTTTTTTTCGTTACGGAATTTCTGGATTCGGTCCCCACGCTCAAGGCCCGCGATAGAAGCTATGCAATAGCTTAAAAAAACACTATATTCGGTCAAACCGTTGCTTAGCAGAGGTTATAACCACTGCAGGATATAAGGTGTTAAATAAATCACTATCTTATGCTTGAAGCGTCACCCGATTGATAAATCCTTTTTTCGAGAGGAGTTTTCACCCCAATAGAAAAGAGTGCATTTTTTTCACCTGGAAAAAGTATGTTACATATCGTCACCCTACGCCGGGAATATGTGTGACTCTCCACCGCGCCCATCTTCGGCGGGGAGTCCCAGATACACGTATACCCACTAAAAACCCAAGGGTATCCCAGCGCAACGCTATAATGCCGGGACAGCGAGTAGGTACGACGAAGCACTCGTCCGCGAATAGAAAATAGTCCTTTTTTGACCCAGGAAAAATGCGTTACGCATCATCACCCTACGCCGGGGGGCGCGGGGAGGTATGTGGGACTCCCCCGCCGAAGATAAGTGCGGCTAGGATACCCACAAAAAACCTAGGGTTGCTCCTGCGGGACGCCATAATGCCAGGGCAGTGGGTACGCCGAAGCACTCATTCGCGGCCGACGGCTTTGCGGCCCCGACGGCTAAATAGTCCTGTTGCAACTACAACGATAATTGCTTTTTAGGTGGACATAAGTGCCCCCCACGAAGGGTATCCCCCAAACACCACTAAGCTGTCGAAACCCACGATCATAATAGACGCCGGCCAGGACGCCGGTATTGAGACAGTGCGATTTGCTCTCTACATCATCGAGCAGTTAGTCGCATGTGCAGAGAATAATGACATGATATGGAATGTCAAGTGGGTCATCATGCCTAGCACGAATCCTGATGGACTCGAGTATGCCAGATATGTAAGTTAAGCTATTCTGATGTCACTAAGCTGTATTTTACTAAATTCTTTATCACTACATAGTAATAAACAAGTGAAATTTAAAAAAAAACTTTTAAAAAACAAGCTTTTATTATTATTACCATAAAGTACTCGTCAAGACGAATCAAATAAGCCCAAACTCGATGGGGTAACGTCGTTTTATTACGGAGTTCCTATGACCCAGCTCCATCATCAGATCAGCTCCATGTCAAAATAGTATTGCATTGTCATCCGATTTATGCATGCATGCAAAATTTCAGCTCAATCGGACACCGGGAAGTGGGTCAAATTTAAGTTGCAAGATTTGATTACAGACAGACAGACAACAGACAAGTGAAAGTAAATAAAAAGCTTGTAATAATAAAACAAGTGAAATTTAAAAAATACTTTTTAAAAACAAGCTTTAATTATTGTTATCATCTTGCATCATAAAGTACTCGTCAAGACGAATCAAATGAGCCCAAACTCGATGGGGTTGCGTTGTTTTATGACAGAGTTCCTTTGGCCACCTTCCAGCTCCATCATCAGATCAGCTCGATGTCATAAAAATATTGCATTGTCATCCGATTTACACACGCATGCAAATTTTCAGCTCAATTGGAAACCGGGAAGTGGGTCAAATTAAACTTGCAAGATTTGATTACAGACAGACAGACAGACAGACAACAGACAGGTGAAAGTAATATAAAGCTTGTAATAAAGTCGCCTTCCGCGTCTGTCTGTCCCTATGTATGCTTATCTTTAAAACCACGCAACGGATTTTGATGTGGTTTTTTGTAATGTATAGAGTGATTCAAGGGACAGGTTTATATGTATAATACATGCATAATGTATTGGAGAAACACTGATTATATTCTGTTAGACGCTGCGAAGTGAACGTGGGTCCACTAGTCAAGTATCTACCTATAATAACATTTTAAACTTTCGTGGTTGGAATTCATGTTAATCGAGGTTGGTTTTATTATGATTTTCTTTTAAAATAATATAATTAAGCAGTAAGTCCCGATTATTTTAATTACTTTATTAGAAATTACTTTATTAAGGTGTGGTAAAATGTGAGCATAATATAAGGCTCTCGTCACTTTATCTTATGGTAAGTGTAAATGCGGTCTAAGATGGAGCAAGCATGCTAAGAAAATGCCTGTTTTTTTATGTCAATGAGCAAATCAGGTACCCGGTGGTACGCATCATGATTGCCCATATCAGTTCAGTGCCACCCAGTGTTTTGAATTACAAAATTTGGCGCGGCACTGCACTACGATTTTCACCCTGATATATTACTAGTAGTTATTCAATCTCGTCTACCAATATATCTTGTGGAAAAACCGCACGTAACGTGTCAAGATAAGTAAAATACCATGGTATGTGTTACTTTAATCTACATAACATTCCATTACTCTTTTTAGAATCACAGAAGCTGGCGTAAGAATATGAAAGTATCTGAGGACCATAATTTAAGTTTTGGCGTGGATATCACACGTAACTTCGACAATAATTGGAAGTCCTGTCCTCAGAACCAAATTGGTTTCTCTCCGACTTATCCAGGCCCGTCGGCTAGTTCTGAAAATGAAACTATATTCATTAAAACCGTTCTTAACAATAATTCAGAACATGCGAAGATTTACCTCTCGCTACGGAGAGACGGTCATCATATAGGTTATCCGTACGCATATTCAAATGGCGTTCCTAGAGATGCCGCTCTATTGACCAAAGTAGCCGCGGAAGTGGCAGCTAAAGTGAACATGAGAGGCACCGCTGTCAACCCATTCACAAACAGTAGCATCTACGAAATACATGGAAAAACCCACTGTGGACACAGCGTAGATCTAGCGTATGATATGGGCATCTGTTTAGCTTTCGAGATGGGCGTATTTCTTGAATCCAGCAACGAGATCGTAGGCAAGTTCCAAGCGATGCCTCCAGGCCACGAAGCCTCTCTACGAAGAGGATACTTTTCTGCAATACGGGAGCTTTACAACGTATTGACTAACGAAAAAAAGTACGGGAATCCGTGATTAAAAACTTTATCAATTTGTCGGAGTTTCACTGGTTGGAATTATGTGACGGGGCGTGCTATTCTTGTACATAAGACGAAGACACATCGCTCAGTTTTTGTATTTCTTTGTCGCGGTAGTACAAATTGGGGCGAGTCCAGCAGGGTGGTAATTATCGACATCTAGTCCTAAATTATTATGTGCGGTATCGCTGCGATACAATATTTATTCTTTAGTACATAATGTTGTATCTATAGGTTGGAGGAGTCACTTTTCCAGTTTCGGGTAGGATGTCGGTCATGCGCGGTGGGAGGCTGAAATACATGCTGAAATACGCAGGCGCTAGGGGTGGACCCCGATGCCGACCGGCCCGCTATCATTCAGCAGTCAGCCGCGGCGGCGGCGACGCGCCTGGCTAAAAGCCTCTCCTCCACCTCTAGTCTCAGTTCCCAACTCTCCAACTCCTTTCCCAAACGAACTTTGCCGCCGCACGCGTTAAACAACCATTTATATCTTCAGTTTCTTATTTTAAAAATACCGCATTATTTTTCTGGTCGACGATTAATTTTTCGTAGTGTTTTTTTATGATTTTATCTGAAATTAAAAATTACAAGTTGAAGATTGTAAAAAATATCTATTTAATTGTTTTTACTAGTAGAATGTAGTTGATTATTTTTGTGTTTGTAAACGTTGGTGCCGTTCGAGTCCAGTCATCGAAAGGTATGTAAAAGTAGTTAGTAATGATATTGAAGAGAAAGTAAGGCGCAGAATGAGAAAATCGTTGCGGTGATGGGCGGAAGGCGTTCCCGTCGGCAACAGGTAGGCGCTCCGTCGGCGCCTGAAAACGACTGAAACGGCGATATTTCCCGCCCGCAGCTTTGCAATTCTATTAACAGCTAATAAAGTTCCAGATAGCAGCCTGTAGCCGCTAATTACCACCGAGGGAATTATGATATTAAATTTCTCGCCTTATTCAGCTAAAATTCCGCTGAAATATTACGTTTCAGGGATATAAACCGGGATAATGAATTGGGTTTTGAATTACGGCTCTTGTTCCACTTAATTTTTGTGTCGGTCCTTTTAATAATGAAAACAATGCTCATAACTTGAGCAAGTATAAAATACGAAAGATTTCTAACAAATTTTCAAATAAAATATTATCTTGCAAATATTAATAATAAAAATTGTTACTAGATTTACAGATGTTATAAAAAAACGTAACATCAATAAAACTATTGCTAATATCATGTTTATGAAGGTTTAGCAAATTTCTGATAAAATATAATAGTATTTTTAACAAATTTTACATTAAAATAAATCTTGCAAATATTAATCATAAAAATTTTTCCTAAATTAACGGCTGTAATTATATTATAAAAACGTAATATCAATAAAGCTATTGTTAATAAGCATTTATATTACAAAGATTTTGCTAATTTCTGATGAAATAGTATTTCTATCAAATTCTATATTAAAATAAATTTTGCAAATAATATTACATACCTAATGAAAAATATTCACGTTAGCTTTCAAAATACGTTTCATAATTTTTTTTGCACGATTATATAACTGCTGTAATTTTATGATTAAAAACGTAATATATCAATAAAACTATTGTCAATAACATTAATATGAAGATTTTGCAAATTTCTGATAAATTGTATTTCTAACAAATTTTACATATTATCATAAACTTACATTATTTACATTTAAACATAATATATATCGTAAATTTGAAATTACATTGAAATAAATTTTGTAAATATTATCTAATAATAAAAATTGTTTAACTAAATTGAAAACTAAATTTGCTGCTGAAATTATATAATAAAAACTTAATATCAATAAAACTATCGGTAATGTGATTTTTTTTACTATTCTGATGAATTAGTATCTATTTCTAACAAATTTTACATTAATGTAATATAATCATACAAATATTAATAATAAAAAGTTTTGCACGTTTAACTGCTGTAATTTTATGATAAAAAATGTAATATCTATGAAACTATCGTTAAAATGATTTATGTATATAAAGATCTTGCAAATTTCTGATGAAAAAGTTTTTCTAACAAATTTTACATCATTTGACTGCTGAAATTTTATGTTAAAAAACGTTATATCAATAGAACTATTGTTAAGATATCAAATATATAAAGATTTCGCAAATTACTGATGAAATTGTATTATAATTTCTATAAAAATTCTAACAAATCTTACATTAAAATATTATAATCTTACAAATATTAATAATAAAAAGTGTTGCACGATTTACTGCTGTAATTTTATGATAAAAAACTTAATTTTAATATAACTTTCAATAAAATTTCAATAAAAGTAAATATGATACTAATATGTCTATTTGTTAGATTTAGCTAATTTCTGATGAAATAGTATACAATTTCGAGTAATGTCGAGATTAGCAGATACTCGTAGTAATCTATATCTATTTATACCTTGATCCATTGACCCTGGGAAAATCAATATCTATTATAATATTGTGTCCTTCAAACAGACGAAATCGATTTTACTGACAATGAGATCTCAAAGCTGTTCGAAGTTGAGTGAATAGACCAAAATAGATTTGTACTTTAGCGTTGCAAAAGAAAATTTATGAAATATTACTAAAAAAAACAAAAAGTTATATTCCATAATAACTACAAAAAATTACGCGTTTTTTTACACAAAAGTAAAGTCCCATTTAATTTAACGCTATAAAATTCATGACAGAAAGGGGGCAAAAATCTATTTAATATGTAATTTTGAATTTTGTGTCTACGTAAAATTATGAAATTTAAGTCAAGTCAAGTTACAGTCAGTAAATCAAACGCTACGAGCGGGGCGTTTGCCCAGCAGTGGGACAAAAATTGCTTTTTATATGTAACTAAATCTGAATTAAAAATATATAAAACCAGTAAAATAAAATTTTGTCAAAATCTTTACAAGCCACACAAAATTTTCCGTTGTTCATAAATAACGGCATTCTGAGGTGACAATCCTAAGAATTCTGATAGATTGAGAATTTCTTTAAGTAAAATTAAAAAGTTAAATACGTAACAAAATAGTTGCAAAGAATTCTTCGTAAAGTAATACTTTAAATGAGCAACAATGTGGGCAAACCAAGCGTAGCACACGGCACAGGTAAGCACCCGCATGGCCTTATCTCTGCGATACGACGACCGCCTAGCTAATGAGTGCGATCGATACACTTATCGACACTCCAAACTTCGGTTATGAAGGCACGTAACTGTCCCCTCTATTTGTACTGGGCGATAGCGTCTAACATATGACAAAGAATTTTTATATCTTCATTATTTTTTCCTTGGCCACACGTTGGGCGCCACAAAATTCCTTCGTTATTAAGTACCGTGTCACGTGTCACATAATGTGAACACAAAAATAATTATATTATTTCAAAAAGTCAAGTAAAATAATAAATGTAAGATATTAAACGTCAGTATAATTTAAAAAAAAAAATTTTTTTTTGTCAGCGCACAAGAAATTTAATATAAATATTGTAAAATAATGTATTGCGTTACTATTAATGTGCCTCTTGTTATTTTTTTAAAGATATAAATTAAGAACATGGGCCCAAAAAAATATCCTTTTAGCACATAGCACATTATCTTAAATTTGGTCCCACGTTGGGCGCCACAAAATGCTAATTTGAAAATTTTATTTGATATCGTTTTGCAATTTTAATTGGATTGCACCGTATTTTCTTCTATTTGATTCTTATAGGTTGCGCTATAAAAGTGGCAATCTCTCATGCGGGAACAATTTCTGATGACAGAATATACTATACATACAAAATATCATGAGCTTCATAAAGGGTTAAAAATAAGTCTTAAATCAACTACCTTTCCAACGAGTACATAATGTAAATTTCTTTTCTCTCATTCTAAGAATAAAAACTGAAAAACTTTACTTAGCCTTCAGTCAAAAGTGGTAAAATGATAAGCAATTTAAATGATTAACTAAAACGGCTTAAATATTGCAAAGCTCGTAAAACCAGTATATATTTATATTGAAATGATCTCCAGCTGAGGAATTTAATTCGAGAAGTTACAATAGGATAGTAGTCGACCCTTTTACTAGGCACTTCAAAGGGTCTCGCTACCCTGATATTTAATATTTATCGAGTTTGGAACTGAAATGTGGCTAAATCAAGTTCTTTTCGTACCTATTATAAAACCGCTTTTATCATATACTCGTAAATCTATTACAAAGAACTTTTGGGAGGACCTCAGTAAATAAAATGAATTACTTATTGACTTATTTATGGATTATGTCTGATTGTCAAATGACAATAGATTAATTAATGATGTGTTTATAAAATATTTTTATAAATGCATTCGCATTAAGAAAATTAACTAAAGTAGCAATACTTGAAGATAAATAATTTTAAAAAGTTTTTTTATTATCTAACAGATAATAACATTTTTAAAAAATCTAAGAAACTTTTATTAAATACGAGCTAAGCTCAGCGATTTTCTGGAAACAAACTTGTATATTTAAGCCACTCTAGTTGAGGGTCTAAGCTTCTCAATCGTTCCAGCTATTTAGGTACGAAAGAGTAACAAACGTAATAAAATGTTCGTAAATACAAATTAAATCAAATCAAATTAAATATTGGTGTACCTAAAACTTTTGGAATAACTTTTATATAAATTCTCCGGAGGTGGGCGTTGATGTCTGCGACACAGTTTTCAACTAATGCAGATCTCATCGTCACTGCAATGTTTTGTGAACCTTGTTATTTATTCTAAATAAAGATTGATTGATTGATTGAATCTTAAAAAAAATATTTTATTCTTCTTATTGACGAAAGAAAATCGTTTAAAAGTATGGAAATTACGTATTTACTTTTTATCTGGATTGGTATAATTAAAAATTAAAAAAATAATAAATTTAATGGTAGAATTTGGTGGTAATTTCAATGGTAGAAAGTTGGAAGAAATTTTGATGGTAGAATTTGATAAAAATTTTGATGGTAGAATTTGGTAGAAATTTTAACGTAGAAATTTAAATAGAAGAATTTGATAAACATTGTAAGATAGAATTTGGCAGAAATTTCAATGACAGAATTTGGTAGAAATTTCAATGGTAGAATTTGGTAGAAATTTCAATGTTAGAATTCAGTAGAAATTTTAATGGTAGAATTGGGTAGAAATTTTTATGGTAGAATTTGGTAGAAATTTCAATGGTAGAATTTTGGTAAAAAATTTTATGGTAGGTTTTAGTAGAAATTTTAATGGTAGAAATTTGGTCGAATTGGGTTGAAATGTTAATGGTATGTTCTGGTAGAAATTCCAATGGTAGCAATTTAAATGGTAGAAACTTTAATTGGGAAACAATGGTAGAATTTTAAATTGTAGAATCGCATATATTTTCATGGTAGAATTTGGTACAAATTATCATGGTGTTAGAATTTGGGAGAAATTTAAATTTCCCCAATTCTCATATTCTAACTTTACTGGAATTTCACGAAATGAGCCAAACATGAACGAAAGAAAGATAAAGCTCCTACATATTTCTAGACTTCCGGTACATTCTAAAAGTTGCGAGGGGTCGCAACACAAGAACGGTTGAACCTACCGATATTGTTGATCTTTGGTTCGTTGGATTTGTCTCCGCTTCGGCTATAGTATAAAAAAAATCGATCAAGTTAACGAATAAGTTATTTGAAAATCGCGTAACGTAGGGTTCCACAGTACATACATTACGCATACATTGTAAGTTCAATAAAATCTTGAAAAAAAGCTATATACATATGCATTAAATTAAATTCGAGTAAATTAAAGACGCTAGATTAGACAAACATAGCCGTCGGACACGGCCATTATAAATGAAGACAGTTCAAAAGCCAGACAAACAGTCCAGAGTTCAGTTAATTTCGAACGAAGTTAGAGAGGATATTGGATTTCTAACTCCATTCCTACCTATGAATATCACACGGTACAAAGTTGCAGTGACTTAAGTTGCTACATGTATAAATAGGTACCTAATTGAAAATAAATAAAGCAAAATTAAATTGCAATATCATGTTGTCATCATATAATTGCAATATATCCTTAAAATATTGCAATAAAAATGAATTTATCGTAATAAAGTTTTAAAATAAATATTTGCGAGTTAAATTATTATCATTATCAAAATATGAGACACCAGTTTAACAAGGTTGCCGATATTACGTTTGATAAACCTAAATCTACATAAGATTGAAAGATAATGCTACAAAATGATGGTTTAAATATATTATTTCTGCAACTTTTTAATCAAAATGAGGTACACAGAACCAAAGTTACGTTACTGAAGTACGTAAGTATGAACCATACACGGCCAATTTCGTAAGCGTGTCCGCGGTTCTCTGAGCGGGTATTAAAATTTGAAGCGGTTGAAACTTGCCTCCTTTTAGTGTTCATTATGGACTGAAAGTTGGTAAAATTCACGAAGTCTAAGTTCTAATGAACACCGGGCGGGGAAGTTGCGAGTATCAAGCTCTACTCATACAGCTTTTTGAGTAAACCACGAATATGTTATAATACTAAATTAGATAAATTGAGCGTGCGATGGGCAACTGTTCTCATATCGGTTTTTATTTATTAAGTCTATACCTTGATGTACTTTTACATGGTTTGTTAAGGAGAAGGTGGAGCTTCAAATTCAGCTTTTGGGGTTGTCCATTATTTGAAAATTATCTTCTAATTTAAATTGCATTTTATTGAATTCTTCAACCTTCTGAGCCTTGAATAAAATTCAGTGGTTTGAGTTAAACATTTTAACTCAAGAGTTATTTTTTAAAGCAATCACATTTTTCTTTGCAGACTGAAACTATGTTATTCAGTTCAGATTATGCCGCAATTTTAATTGTTTAAAAACAACTTGTAAGTCCAAAATACACAGTCTTAGAACGCCTTATCTAAAGTTAAAACTGTGTTTTATTTCAGTTTAGTCTAGTAATTTAAAAAGTACGACTGTAGACTTAGCGCTCCTTCGGTCTTACCTCTCAGAGGATAACTTTTAATCTTGCAATCTTCTACAAACTAGGAGACAGAACGTTATTCAAACAGTCGACTGTCTTCAGTCTTCACAGTTATTCCTTTCATCTAATCAAATTCCATTTAATTTCGGCAAAGTTTTTTCTCGGATGCCTCCAAACTTTAATTGGCAAGTGAAGTTTTGACTGCTTTAGGACGTGTGTTGTTTTGGTACCTACTTGTTCCAAAATGGCACGCTCTTGGGAATCACTGAGGCAGCTATTTGTGGAGTCAAGTCAATTTAAACTAAACCGTACCGTACATTCAGTTAAGAAAAATATAATATGTGATGACACAAATAAACGATATTTATGATTTTTTTTAAATTAAAGAGCTTGATTTTAATATTTTGTTTGTTATTAATATCTTTACTGAGGTTTATAATTCAAAAGGACGGCCTAATTTACTTTGCTTCAGTCAAATCACAATTTAGGCCAACTTATATGCTGGAGCTAAACCTCCAAGATGACCAAACATAAATCTTCAGCAAAAATAAGATAAGATCTTACCGGAAACTTTCAACGTATAGATTCTTTCGACAGTTTTAGTCCTTCAAAATTAATACGAACAAATTAAAAAGTCAATTCCCAGTACATATCCTACCGACTTGCCCAAAACTTTGTAGTACAACTATTTTCATTAACCAATTTGTAGTCCACAGTAAATTCTCGTTTCCTCTTACTAAATAAATTAATTAAATTGGAACAAAATCCCAGTAATGTAGGTACGAACCGGCCGTAAGGAACGACATTGTAAGGCAGACGTTACAGCTGTTCTTATTCTAAGTGGATTAAGGCCAGCGCATTTCAGATCTGGTTAAGCCGAGTCAGCATTAAGTCTGTAAGGGGCTTAATGCTGCATTTTGTACACTCAATTGCTTTCGTGTGAGACTGTTTATGTTAAGAAATTCTTAGGAAAATAAGGAGTTCTTTTTATTCATTTTTTTATTCCGGTTCGAGCTTTGGTTTGGTTTTCCTTTTTTTTCTTGCACGATTTTCACTTCACTCTCAAAAGTTGCACAGCTTGCGTTGGATAACAATGCGCTAGGGAGGCGCCCTCTTGGTTGAAGTCTAACATAAGAGTAAACACATAATATACGCTGTACTGGAAGCGCTGTGGGCTGTGCACTGCGTTTCCAGGGTCTAAGCTATTTTTATACCAAATTTCAGCTCAATCGGTCCACCCGTTTAGGTGTGAAGAAGTAACAAACATACACACACACACTCACAAACTTTCACATTTAAATCTAATATTAGTGCGGTAAATACGAGTAGGTAAGTATAATCATAGTTCGTCATAAAATGAACAATCGATGGAAGGAACAATGAAGGAGTATTCCTTAAAATGTAAACAAACATGAAGGAACCTCGAATGAATATGGAATGAAGTTTTTGAGTGTTATTATAGAGGGTCCGAATGAAAATATAAATATCTTGAAGGTAACGCTAGGCACGCCCTGAAGTTTGTGTCGTTTTTGAATGCATTAATACTAATTCGTAGGATATAATATAATACTCAAAGAGTTTTTTAAATATATACTCAAAAAAAATGAAACTTTTTTTCATACAATGCAGCAGTATCGTCAGTCATTAGGGTTTACTGAAAATTATTTTTAAATTTGTTTTCAAACTCTTGAAATTACGATTTATCAGTGTGAATCACTTTTGTTTAAATCAGGTTATAAAGATGACTAAGCTAAATATAAATACTATTACTAAATACCTTTATGTATTTACTATTGGACCCACGCGCACTTCGTAGCGCCTGATAGAAAATTATTAGTTTGTCTCTACTACCTATATTAAATACAACGAAGTAAGATGACGAGCAAGACGCTCTCCTGATGGTAAGAGATACCGCTGCCCATAATTAATACAGTGCTACCCAGTGCACTGCGCCAACGCTTTTTTTTGAGAGTCATAAGATGCCTAACCCCCCCCCCCCTGGCTACCCCCCTGCCTACCCCCTGCCTGTACAACTATCTAAATAAAATAGATAAATAGATTAGGAAACAAGAGAAGAACCACGTAATAAAATGTCTATCTGAACCAACTAATCTTTTACAAGCTTTTTTGCAAGCACTGAGTCCTTGAAACGCAAAAAAAACCTCTTCTTCCAAAATTACCCATCCAAGCCCATGAGCAGACGTATCATCGACAACGAATATCGTCCCTACTCGTAACTCAAACACACTCGAAGGCAAGTGAATAAATAGGTAATTTGACACTTCTCGCAAGGAAACTCCCCTCGTGTAAAGTCGATCAATCATTCGGGCGATGATCGGCGAACTCTTTCATTTATGTAATGAGTTTTGTAGGGGCGTGTTCAGCGGTTAGTTCACTTAGTTCGCTGGTTTCTAGGATATTCCAGTGCTAATATTAGGTTACTTTATTTAATTTGATATTGATTGGTCTGGTCACTGGTCTGCTATGTTGTTTTATATTGGATATCTATTGCTATCGGGAAATAATTACGTCCTACAAATATCGTAAGTGCAAAAGTATTTCATGGCTAAGCGGCTGAACTGATTGAGCTGAAATTTTGTATGTAGATAGCTTAGATCCTGGCATGGTACATAGGCTAATGTGCAGCGGGTTAAACCGCTGGACGCAGCTAGTAATATTAAAGACACGAAAATATGGATGAGTGTGTAAGCATGTTCGTTACCTTTTTACGCCTTAACGGCTGAACCAATCGAATTGAATTTTGGTATATATATAGGTAACTTAGACCCTGGAATACCACACAGGCTACTCATCCGTTAAAACTGAATGCATAGCTATTATTAGATTATTAGAAATAGTAGGTATACCTATACACATTGGTACAACTTATTGTATGGAAGGGCGCGGCTCGATTCATCGATTACTTAACGAAAACGATACTTCAACACACATCTTGATGAATTAATCGGGCGGAACCGAGGGATGACGTATGCTTGCTTGAACCCCTTGTTGCATGTATTATGAACGAGTTTCAATTACATCTCCCTCTTCATATTTGACTTATATGGAATAAATATATTGAGAAAACCAATATTAAACCGGCCTACTTTAAAATTTACGCTCGATCTTAATTATAATAATATACTAGCTTATAGCTTTAGCGTTTACAACATACTTTTAGCGGACATCTTCGTGAAAAATGTTTAGCTGTTTTCCAAATTTCAACTCAATCTGTATAGCAGTCAAACTGCTGTGCGCTGATAGTATGTAAATCAGTCACACTTTTCCCTTATGCATTCAACTTTCAAATATATATACCTATATATAATACTTTACTAATTAACTTAAAAATGATTACTTAAAGAACAAGACTTTTTACAGAACATTATAAATTTACAAAATATTTTGTTAACTACAAATTATTGCCTTTGCTAAATAAACGATTTATTTATTTATTGAATTACTAAGTAAATACATGAATGCATATTTGAGGCCTTATTTTATTGTGAACTATTGTAACATATTTCCCTTTTATTAAAAAAAAAATATAAATTTATTATTTTTCCAAAATTACCAAAGGAAAAAGGATTCATTAGAATTCCTATTTTACTAATATAAAGTAAATAAAATCATTCAAAAACACCAAGCACGAACAACGGTCAAGTACACACACAAACCCAATTACTCCATACGAGTGACGAGTACAATAATAATAGTACAGAACCTCCCAAACTAAGATATCATAATGAAATGTCAAGAATGTCTGCCGGATTTCTCAATAAAACCTTTCCTCTTGGAACAATTCATTTTTCCCCAAAACTAGGGTAGTACTTATATAGGGTCACCCTCTTGAATACAATGCGAACTACTTGAAAGACTCGAGTATGATACCTCGTCTTATTTTGTGTAATATTTTTTGAGTTGCCATAAGTGTGGCCATTATTGCACTACGGGTTTCTTGAGAGGGCTGGTATATTTTATTACTGAAGAACCTTAATATAAGTAGTATAGTAGGCCTTTTACGTAATGAGATCATTTTATATAGCCCCAAAATCAAAATTCATTTACTGTTGGCTACAATGATGTTCTTTTGCATGTAATTTTTTTACGATTTTTTAAATTCTAATTTCAGACTCCATCGCCCATTTTGTAAGTTCCTCTTAAGGAAGTACGGGCACGAAACTTTAGGATTTTTATTCTATTGTTACATTTTTTGTTTATCAAGTTGTAGGCATCAGTTTGTTTGTCATGGAAAAAGTTATCAGCATTTTTTTTTTCTATGAAATTGTACAATTTTGCCATATTATTCATACGTTCATTTACAAATTCCATGTAATTTATGTAATTGTCTGAAGTTAACAAAATAGGGCTAAAGCCAAAGTTCATCTCAATTTAAAGATCAAAATAGCTTTTCGAGTCTTGTAGTTGAAGTTCCGTTCCCGATTACAGTTTTGTCTTCACAATCGCCCTCCGGTCATTGTAGGCCCGGATATGGGATCCGGAGAACGGAAATCGCCTTTGGGAAACAAGCTTGTAAGTTGAAATATTCAGTCGGATGCGTATTATAAGGGCTTCTTATTGTGTATAAACGAGTAGTATGGTATAGGTTTGTAAAACTGTAATTTATATAAAGAAAGATAAGTCAAATTATAAAAAAACTTTTTAAAAACAAGCTTTTATTATATTAGTAGAACCTCGATAAGATAAAGACCAAGGGAAACGTTAAATATTTTGAGTTATTGAGGTTTTTGACTTACTAAGAGTTTGAGTTAAAGAGTTTCAGTTTGTTCAATATTGAACTTACAGAGGTTCGTTTATCACCTTTGTTTAGGAATTATAGAGATAAGAAGCTTAGTAGTAAAATGCAACTTTTGAAAGTTAATAGTTAATTCAAATACGAACTTTATTTTAGATGAAAAGATACATAAAAGATCAATTTATATTATTCTACATACAAAAGTCGGTAATTTTTTTTGTTTCAATACTATACAGGGAAGAGAAAATAACATCCTCTATGTCACTGCATTGCTCCATAAAATTCCTTAGTGTTTACAGCTTTCCTTGCTTCGCTGAGAGATATAATCGTAGGTGGATCGTCACTAAAATCTTCGTCAATATCATCGCTCTCATCAGCATGAATAACGGTATCAATTATTTCTGCACTGTTTAAACCATGTAAACAAGCACTGCTCTAAATTAGGAAAATCAGCAATTCTTCGTCTTTTACATAGAAGACTTTCTCCCGATTCTTGCTTCTTCAATAATTCAGATTCTTTTTTAATATGATGGATAACTCGTGTATCCAAATTGAATCGCTACTTCTTTCCTCCTCGAACCACTTTTCACTGCTTCGATCGCTTTTAACTTCTCAGAATATGTAAGTGTTTTTAATTTTCGTTTTGAATTCATTTTCACTCACAACTTGTTAAGAGATGCTTTTGGAATGAAGGCTTGGTGTATTGTTAACATTTTAAGCCATTTAGTAAACACGTGTAGGAAAGCAATAAAAAAATGTTATTGCAATGAAACAATGGTCTACAAGGAACCTTTTGTGATTGCACATTTGTTTAAAATTAGTTATTGATAATATTGAAGTTACAAAGGTCGTCGCCGCTACAAATTTAAGTTGCTGAGGTGTGATGCTCAATTTTTTTATTGAAGTTACAGAGAGTTTGTTTTTGAAGTAAAAGAGGTTTTGGGCTCAGAGGGGAAGGGAACACATTTTTTTGTGAACTTATAGAGGTTATGAAGTTATCGAGGTTGGAGTTATCAAGGTTCTACTATTACCATCTAGCACCAAAGTACATGTCAAGACGAAACGGATATTATCATTGCATTGTCATCCGATTTACACATGCATGCAAAATTTCAGCTCTATCAGAAACCGGGAATTAAGCATGGAAGATTTGATTACAGACAGACAGACAGACAACAGAAAGTGAAAGTAAATAAAAGCATGTAAAAAAGAAAAAAAAAAAAATTATTGTCAACTTCTACAACAGTTTACCAAATTAAATACAAAAAGAAATGAGTTAATAATTAGAAGCAGAAAACTATTGGCAAGGGATAGCCTCAGCCCTCAGCGTGTAACTACGTCAACCCAGAGTTAGCTAGATACGGAGTTCATTAGCTATTAGCTATTAATTAGCCAGGTGTTCTAATCACGTGCTGATTGACGTTGGATAGCCTAAACGGTACTTTTCCATCTGCACCTGCAGAAACGGTTTGTGACGTCAAACGTGGGCATGTGGACCGCTTTGGAGGGTTTTAGAAAGAAAGAAAGACAATATTTAATCAAGCATAGAGACACACTGGCACATAGAACAAACGCAAAGCTTGCAAGTTTTGTTTTTAGCGCAAATTAAAAACAAAGTTTATTTCAACGAATTAGGGAAAGTTTATTTGCGTAATTTTATATAAAATTTTGAGGTTTTTGTTAAGATAAAATTACAATTTTTGGATCATATAGAGTCTATCTATCAAATAAACGCAGAACTAAAAAAATAGTCAACATCTTAATTGAAACAAATGGGCTTTCCAACCCAACCATACGCGAGCAATCATTCATAATGCTTACAAAAACAAATCAGTACTCCACACTAAAACATTTAAAATGCACAAACACCGTGTAAAGAGTAAGCTATAAAAACAAACGGCAATCTTTGCTCACTGTTTAAAAGCCGTGAAATAATTCAAAAGTTAAAATGCACTCGTTAAAATGCACCCTGAATTTACTAACCTGAGACCGCGACGATGCACACTTTATCACCTCAACTCAGACTTTACTGCTTATCCTGGGTACTATAAACTTTGGTGTCATAAACGCGCACTTTTGCTGACAGGGAAATAGTTTACAGGCCGTCTATGCAATATACTGTTTATCTCCACTGCGCGGTATCAGAGCGACTCTAATCTTAAGAATAAAACTTTATACCCCGTTTTTAGGGAGTGCTTTTACGGGCAACACTTTGTAGACGGATCGCTAAATGCTTGATGAGCTGTTTGTGGGAGACGTGATTAAAAGTTTTTTAAGAGTTTTCGGTTGTTAGTTTGGGTTTGGTGTTTAAATCTTATCGTGTAAGATTGCATGTCAGTGGAGAATGATCAAACATGCTCTAGTGCGCAATTGTTGACGAATTAGTTGACGGACATTTTTTTACAATTTTCTGTTGATCTTTTATTTTCTTTTAAGCTTACAAATTAATGATATACCACTTGTACACAACTAATGCTAAGAAAATCCAAGTACTCCTAACTACTTACATGACTGCTTGCTAAGATTCAAGATTGTTTATAAACGCACAGCTCAAATCTCTGAACGAATCTTCGTGCAAAATTTCCACTCAGATACGTGAAGATATTGTGACTTAGAGACATCCGCTAAAAAAGGATGCCACACGTGTAACACCACAAGCATTGGCTAGTATACGTATGTATAAAGTAAGAAACAAACGAAGCACCAAGTATCCTCAGTTCACAATAATCGCAGTTTCCACATCAGTACACCCGACCTCAGCAGTTGAACTACAGGAGTGTATTCAAATACCAAATAACCGTTCTATATTACCAATATCGGATCTCCCCTGTCGCTGGAAAAACTCTTATTGTACAATAAAAATGTTATGAGGTAACTCTATTCAATGAACCTCGACAGTTATTGAAATCGTTTTGGTGAAAGTATCGTTTATGGAGGGGAAAGATTTGTCTGGAGTCTGTGTTTTGTTATTGTTTTTATTGTTGCATAACATTTAAAACTGAAGATGGTATATAGCTGGACGGTTGTACACTGAACGATATACCCCTACATATACCCTTAGTAACAATCAAGGCTAGATAATATAATTCTTAAAATGTGAACGATACTCTTAGTAACAATTATTGAGGCTAGATAATAATATAATTCTCACTATGTGGCAAAATTTTCATCTGAACGTCACTGTGTTTCAAAAGGCACGTAGAATTAAGGGTTCTGGCTGTATCTTAAAATACTTGTAGGAAACAATCGTTGGGTCATGTTTCAGTCCTTATAATTAATATTGGCGTCTTTAATTTACAAAATATTATAGATAGCCATACAAACTACAATTTTTATTTGACTCTGACTGATGCTTCGCACAATGAGGTGGCTTAGTCGCTTTTAGCGATTCCTCCAGATCTTTTATCTAAATATATAAAAGGAAAGAGTGACTGATTGACTGACTGATCTATCAACGCACAGTCTAAACCGCTGAACGGAATGAGTTGAAACTTGGACCACAGATAGGTTTTATGACTAGACCTCCGCTAAGAAAGGATTTTGCCACGCGGGCAAAGCCACGAGCATAAGCTAGTAAGACATATTTACTTTTCAATAAAACCCTTTATATCTCAATACGGCAAACATCAGGAAGCTTGTTACCCGTAATATTTCAAACCCTCATGACGACACATTCTCAATTCATAGACCGAACAAGCGGATGAACGGACGCCAACGTGCGGTATCGATGCAATTCCCTAAAGTATCTGATATACGAGTGTTCATTGTACATAATATAGCTGATGATATGATGCTACATTTCAGATAGAGTCAATATGTCAATGGAAGACAGCTTATTTCGACAAATTACGACTTTGGATGCAAACAGTAACCTAGGTACTATCGTAATCCGAAATTATGAATGTGTGTTTGTTACCTTTTCAATCCTAAACGGCCAAAATTAAACTAATTGGGCCAAAATTTGTAATTTATTGATGGATAATTATATGAACCTGCTGCTGTAGAAATGTCACCGATCACAATTCACACTCTTGCCTAATTTATGACTAAGCCTGGAATTATACAGACGCCATTTGTTTTTGTATCTACTTATTTTTGTTAATGTTTAATTCATGTTTGATTATTTCATTTTTTTTTTTTTTTTTTGCATGGCAAATGCCTTTATTGGGAAAAACAAACTAACAAATTTCATTTTTGTATATAAATTAATGAAATTAAAAGCTTACTTATATTATTCAGTTTTATAACTAAGTAGATATAATAAATAGTATAAGGAAGTTATAAGATGTAATTTGCGATAGCCATGACATGGCATCTTAGCACGTAAAAGAAAGACATCTTTACCACAAAGTCAGAACAAAACTTACTGCCTTTTCTATATCGCAAAGGAATCGGCAGTCTCGCCACAGAATTCCCAAATAAATAATAAATATGTCAGCTCGCAGACATGTGGGAGAAACAAGAGAAAAGTAGGATGTTTGTTTTAGAATTTCATATGCAGCGGATAGCTTAGTTAGTTTTGTTTTGTGCCGTGCAGAGGTCGCCTCGCATTTTAGCCAAATATTTGTAGAGGCACTGTTGAAATTAAATGCTTTTCTGGGTTAAAGGAAGCAGTATCGTTAAACTTAAACATATGTTTTACAAACTGTGATGGTATTATTTGAATAATAGATAATTGTAATCACACCAACGTAAAAACTTATGTTAACCGGCTGTTACCTATAAGATATGTAGGAAGCAGTCGTTAGGACATGTTGCAGGCCTTGTGGTAATCTCGGCGACCTGAAACTGCAACTTATAGGTTGGCCACACAGCCTATAATTGTGATTTAACTCTGACAGTGTAAGAAAGGTAATTAATCTGTTCTGGTGAAGTATAAACCCCAATTATATTTATTTTTAAAGCAAATATCCCTATGAGTCTTGCTCGTTTCTTCTCATAGAGATATACGAGTACTTTTCCAATGAGCGGTCGAGTGTTATTTATTTTTTGTTATAGTTATTCAATATTTAAAAAAAAACTCGTCTTGACAGACACGCAGACAGACAAAAGAGTGATCCTATAAGGGTTTAGTTTTTTCTTCAGAAGAACGAAACCCTAATAAATTAATAGCCCTAAAATAATTTACCTTTTAACACCATATAAATGATGCAAACGAGTGTTCCATCACTATCTCTCCCACAAATGCTTTCCCGATCAGCGTCATGTCCGTGCAACAGTTATTTATGTTCACGGGATACCATAAAATAACTCCATACTGCCATCCATGGCTCGTTCCATCCCTAGTCTGCAGGGACCGAGGGCACGTTTGAAACTTTCACATTTTAGACGTTATTTAGTTTCCGAACCACAAGAGAGAGGACACGAATTATTAAATTTGTGAAACCACGTTAAATAATGAAAAAGTTTAAGGAATCGGCAAGCTATAAAGGTAGGGGACACCGTTTGGAAAATTCGCTTGTCATGTAACGTTTCTGAAGCGATTTTGAGCATAACATTTTACAATAGTACATTCCTTTTTTTTTGACACAGGAAAAAATGCGTAATAAGCAATCGCCTGAAACTGCCACCTTCTTCACATCCTAAATAGGCAAGCTTGTTGCTCGAATCAAATGTAATCAAATCAATAAAATTATATCCATTGGATAATACTACTATTTTCATATGAATTTACACACATATGGCAGTTTTTTAATGTGTTCTGACGGCGCATTTTCATAATTATGCCTACATTCTATAAGTTAAATGACATAAAGTCCCAACATTTCAGCGATAATTACCACAGGGGCACGTAAGCTACACATGAAAGACATACCTACGATTTCATCCACTGAATGCTTTTCGCATATGAATTTACACACTTATAGCAGTTTTACTGTGTTCTGACGGCACATTTTCATAATTATTATATCCTCCTCCTTAGTTATTATATCCTCGTTCACTCTTGACAGAGTGGTCGTGGTTGATGATGCTGCATTTTCATTGGTCTCCAGCGTCTCGGGAACTCTGCACTACGGAGGTTTGTATCGCAGCTTTGGCTGTCCAACGTGTAGGTGATCGACCGCGTGACCGCTTGCCCTCTACAATTTTTATAAAATACCTAATAATTATTATATACCTACATGTTAAATGATATAAAGTCCCAACAATTCAGCGATAATTACCGCAGGGCCACGTAAGGCCACATGACGCGGCATACCATTGTCCCGTCCCGTCGCAAAGCCCATTCAATGCTCCCCACTAAGCTCGCAGATGCCAACTAATGGTCCGGCTCTTTGTGATCTGCCTACCGATGTTACGTGTATCTCTACTGACCTATACAAATATTATTTTATATCTAAAACACTACATGAAATATAATTTATAAATAAGTCTTTATTCTCTAACCCGTAGCAGTACCAGTAGCAGCTTGGCTGTGCGAAACAACTTCATACATTATGTATAATATTATATCCATCATAATAAATGTACCTATCATAATATACCATACTTTTACACTGTCAGACTCACATTATAATCACAAAGTTATGAATACATGGAAAATGGAAAGTAATCTCAGATATTATAATGAATTAAAAATAGAAAAAAGGCACATAGTACATAAGTGTATTCGTGCCCCTCGTACAATATACATTACGTACATATTTGAAGCCAAGTGTGACAATATGTCGACCACCATTGTTGTTTTACCAACATGTTACAATTTATAATTCCATGTCTGGCAATGTGATAATCTCGTTTAAAATAAAAAATATACCTACCCAAAGCTTTTTCGTACACTTCTATAAAACTTAAATCTCATAACATTAACATTAAACCCTAACAATATAAGCGAGGGCTTAATTCTTAACATCTAGATCGTCAACACTAACCTAAATCCACATGAATGTCCGTAAAGAGCCATTCCTCTCAAAGCACTTTCACCAGTGATGTGCAAATTACAGCGAGCCATTTGCCCGTAATTCGGGTTTTGTCCAACTACCCTCATTCCGTAGCGCAGGCTACAATTTGTGCCGGACGCTCTGTCAGTCGTGAACAGGCGCCCGCCGGAGTCACACGTGCACTTAACTGCACGCTGCATTTTATGAGATGCTATTAGCCCCGTTACTGCGATGCGGTCCTGCATTTAAGCTAGATAGTTTTGTTTAATTTTGGTTCGTGTTTTGGTATTTTGAAAAAACAATTGCTTTCTAAAGCTTTGATTTATTATATCGAACAGACAGTAAGATTTAGTTTTAGCCAGCTTCTTTGTAAATTAAGCACCTGAGTCGAGTTATCGTAATACCTATCAAAGTCCGTTTAAAAGTTTGATTCGAAAACTTAGTGTAACTGCTTCAGTTTCGATATTCACAAAGTTATAAGACATTGTTAAACAAGCCCGAGCAAGGGGTGTTCCATTCAAGGAAATTCTATTTTTATTAAGAGACGTCCTATCTGAGAAGCGGGTAAATTAAAGATTGTCAACAGATTTATTATTCGCTCCGGTGAACTCGAAGTTGACTTCCCTCGGGGGGTACCTACGTAGTTATACAATATAATTTGTCGGATTGTAGATCGTGTTTGGGAATACTTTTGCTGGTTGTAATTAGGACAGGAAAATAGGGACGTCGTCGCGTTAATGACTTTCTAACGGTCTTTTTCTGCGCGAACGAACTTAGAACTATCTGTGACAGAGGTAACTTTAGCCATTCGTCTGCGTTCTTCAAAGGAATTTGGTTTCATGATGTAAACTTATAATGAAAATCTGTGCTGCAAAGCGGTTTCTGATGAACTTTTACGTCTAAATAGGAACTTAGATTCAAATTAGTTATTTTAGAGGAACATTTAAGATTTGTTCTTTAATATAAACTATTTATGCCTTGAAGATTTATGCTAAAGTTTCTCTTGTACCTTCTATTTTAGATTCTAGGCCACACATTTCAAATTTCTGTCTTTTTATTCTTCAAGACAGCCGTTTGTTGATCTATAGTTTTTTTTTGTGTACCTTACGTGTTCTTTGCAACAAGTAATTCCTTTAACTTGGTGTGCAATAAAGTGTTAAAAAACTCAAATTTATTCTTATAATTATTATTTATAGAATTAAAAAAAAACTAGTCCAAAACCGATCATCAACTAACAAAAGGTGGCATGAACTTGAAAACAGCTAACTTCGTGAGTCAAACATGTTTGGCGGTCGTGTGTACCACTAATAGGGTATTATGAACTTCGTCTTAGAACTCAGGGAGCGAAGCACCCTTCGCTTGAAGCCTCAGGGGCCCGAGGGGAGAGGCAACAGGGTATTTGAGGTATCTCCTATGTCGGGCGAGATTACAGATGCCAGGATAAGCCTCGAATTAGACAACGAATTTTGTATGAACTTGTATGGTAAGAACCTTTGAGAATATTATATCTTACGCAGTTTATTCGGTGAAAGCCCTTTTGAGCGATACTTCGTATCGTTGATTTAAATAAAGGTATTAGATTATTAACTAGCTTATTAGTCGGCTTTGCTCCCTTTCTTAGAGGATGTCTACGTTATAATATCTATCCGTGTTCCACATTTGAACCCAATCCGTTTAGCAGTTTGTGTCTTGCATCGTGTGTTGAGTTGATATATCAGTCAATCAGTCAGTCAGGCACGCTTTTTATATAGGTACCTGATTTTTAAATCAGAAATGATTTTCCACTAAAATTTCTGATTTCTTATGTTGTGCTTACAGCTATTATAATAGTTAAAAAATATATTTGAACTTATTTACAATCGTGTCATTATAAGAAGCCTTAAAATGTGTATGAAAAACTGTTATGAAACACTTATTTTGTAATTATTTTTACTAGTTTAGCCACAGAAATGTTATGAATGAAACTGTTATTATTTAATTTTTTGTATAGGTTATTTAAAATACAATTACAAAAGAAATAATTTTACTCTACGTACGAAAATAAAACAGCCTTACCAACCAAAAAACATTTGACTTTGTACCTCCCGAAATCAAAGGTAACCAAGCATAATTAAAACAAAGCAGCAATTCCCTTTAGTGAATAAACAAATACCTCTCTAATAAAACATTTAACCTGCAGGCTACGGAAACAAAAGAAGACGAAAAAATAGCAATTAATTCTGGAAGAACTACGACCGTATCTACTGAGGTTACAGTATCAACAGTTACTCATGTTGGTTAATGCTAACATAAGTAGAGATCGTCTTATTATAATAGGAAGCTATCCGCCACATTTTTTTTTGTAAAACAAATGAAATTTAACATTAATTTTATTTATTTATTTATTGCATAAGTATTTCTACATCAAATGAATATTATAATTAAATGATATGAATATACATGGTGGGTCGTTGATCTGATTCATTTGATAATTCAGAAACACATCGTCTTCAAGCTTGGTTTCGTTTAAGTATGTATTACGTTTTAATTTTACTGTTAATATAAATAAATTTGTTAGTGCTGTTTATAAATTAATTGATAAACAGCACTAACGATTCAGATTGAATTAATATAGTGCCAATTAGGAGGCCCTTATTTATTTTCAGCCTGGTTTGTCCCACTGATGGGCAAAAGCCTCCCTTCTCTCCATTACCTTAGAAATAAATAATTGTTTTAGAAATAGATTCAAACATCTTAAAACTAATAAAAAATTCGATAGATAAAAAGGTCTTGAAATTATTTGAACATTAGACATTTCCTTTTAATTTCATTCAAAATTAAAGTCAATTTTAGCGTTTTAAACGAAAATAGTGTAGTTTCCTTACTGTTTGTATGCGAAGAAGCCACCGGTTGCAATATGTGATGCCATTAATTTAATTCAGTACGTGCGGCCCCGAGACACGGTTTTAACCTTAATTGAGATTTAAGAACGTCTTGGGTTAGGGAGCTTTTTGTACCGAGAATACGGTAGCTTAACTTGCCGCATTTTTTATTTAATGACTAAATCAAGAATCGAGCTTAGATAGCGACACGAACGAAGTTTTTTTTTAAAATTAAGTCCCTGCGAGTTACATATACTGTTGTTACTGAGTTAGGTATTTCATAGATTTGGGCACACAATATTATTTTAAATGCAAAAAAAACGGACATCTGCGAGTGTTTGTTACCCCTTTACGCCCAATAGTTACAACTGATAGAGATAGAACTGAACTTTGATATATTGGTAACTTAGAATCTGTTATTATAACACATAGGCTTTTTTTTCAGCGAGCAAAAGCTAGACCTAATATTATGAATGCCAAAGTACGAATGAGTTTTTTTCTCTCTTATATAGCTTAGAACCTAGAATAGCACGTAGTCTACATTTTAGGCGCCTAGTTTGGTTTTTAAATAAATTAAAGTTTTACGTAATTCCTATTATTGCGCTATTGATCCTACTCGATAAAACAATAGTGCTATCAAATCGAACCGCGACAAATAATCGCAAGTGCGTTATCGCTCTAAATCAAATGCTGTAACTTAATGGTGCATTGTAAGTACATAGAAACTTCAAAACTCAAAATCAAGTACTTAGTAACTACCAGTGACGTCATATAACGACTTCATAACACAATATCTCACAATTTGTGAAACACGGTTAAACTACACAACTATTTACCTTTAGTAAGTTTGGAATACTTACCGCATGCCTTGAGCGTGGTTTTCGGCGTTTAGAGATGCGCTTAGTTATTATCGATATTCGAGTAAATTTTGCACTTAAATACCTAAATGATTACTTAACGTTAAAATATTTTTCCGAATGGTCTTCGAGTAATCGGAGAACTTACAAAAAAAAATGTCAAGCTCCTGTTAGTTCATATTATGCTTGCATTCATTTTAGAATTTAAATCTTAATACTTCTTTTAAATTTTGGAGAATCATGTTAATATTCTGCAGCTATTCTTGTAACATATAAATAATAAAAAGAAATTATGTCAAAGCAGGAATACTCACATAATTACTCGTAATTTCCATTAAAAATGCTAATATATTTTTCAAAGCTTGAATTTGTAATTAATGCAACGTAAGCTTGTCTCCCTTATTTGTGATTTCACGTACAAAAAGTCGAGATAATCTGTATGCTGTGACGGGATTCTTGGTAAATCCTGCGACGGTGTTACCATGGTAACGGTCCTTCGCCTTCGAGGCGTCGACAGATGATGTAAAGAGGAATAATGACATTGTGAGTAGGAAACATGTATATATATAGGTAGGACTCCATTAAAAGAGTGCACATTACTGAAGGTATGTTCTCGCTGACAATACGCATTGACGCTGCATAATAATAATAATCTACCTAGCCGTTTTCAGCTACAGTTACTTGGCTTGTCTATAAAGTATTGTAGGTACTTATTTAAAATTTGACGCTGCATAATATGCGTTGAACCAAAGAGTTTCTACTTCGAACTAGCTAATCAAAACAAGCCGTCTAGTGTCTAGCCTATTTCGTTGTAAATGTCTTAGAACTAAAGAGTTTTTACTTTGAACGAAGCAATCAAAACTAGCCCTAGCCTCGCACCCCGTCGTGTTTTGACGATGTTTTCTTACAGAAAATTACATAAACCTGTCTGTTTTAGTCTGTGTGTAAAGTGGGATAGTGACATCCTGAGTAGGATATTATGCACATAAAAGACGTGTCATCATGTTTGTTTTTTTTTAATTTAGGTACAGCAAAAATTTTACTTCATACAAAAAAATATTTTTTTCCGAAATTTTTATACACATACCTACCATAAAAAAAAACGAAATTTTTACATTGCAAGTTAAAAATAAGATTGTAAAAAGATCGATATCTCTAAGCGTATGACGTCACTCAGTATACCTACTAAAGCACATAATATGATAGGTAGGTATTTTAATTTAATATTTCTCAAATTTCAGCAATTCTTCACTACATAGTGAACTATGAAATTCCATTAAGAGTGAGTAATGTGCGAAATATTTGTCAAAGGACATACAGAGCATTGCGGTCACATTCCTGCGTCCCATGCGTATGTGAGTCTCTAGAGATAGGGCTTTTATATTTTCACTAATAGGATCCTATTGCTGAACTTTCTGGTATAAAAAGCATTGGAAATCCTAGGTGGCATTGTACTGATTATGGGCAGCGTTATCTCTTAACATCAGGAGAGCGTCTAGCTCGTATTCTTAGTCCTTCGCAAAAAAAAAAAAAACTGGTTTTATACATCTCACTAATATTAACATAATATTATAGTTCACACCGCATTAGTGTGTGCACACTAATAATTCAGAATAATTCCTACTACCTACCTATGTACATAACTTTCACACTTATTAAATACCTATCTGCGTCAGCGTCTATAATGGGCATCGAACACGTATTTCTCATTTTAAAAAAATCGTGTTAATTGAATGCCTATGTCCAACTGCAATGGACATCGGACTCAATCGGAATCTCAATCGGAAAAAATGTCTCACTAAAAAATAAGCAAACAATTCTTTCAATCAGAGCGACCTTTTGTATTTAAAATTAAAACTCCAATTAATGTTTCCGTATAAAATTGATACATTTACTTTCAAGTTGTAATTGGTTCCGTGCACTTACAGGCGTCGTTCCAATTAATTAAACCTCCGCAACAGGCTTTCACATCGCCTGTTGCCTTTTACAGGGCGTAAAAATATTTACGTGTACATTTGTGCCAGAAATATGAAAATATACAGTGGTTTTACATATTAAAAAGAAAGTAAAGTGAATTTAAAAATCAGAGATGCTTAGGTTCATTTATTAAGAGGAAGTCTTGCTATATCTTTGTAATGCTTTTTTATTGAATAAATTATTATTTTTATTTATTATAATATTATTATTATCATATAATTGCATATTGGGAAAAGCCAGTTCTAAAAAACAACTTAAGTGCCAATTCCCTGTACAGTATTGCTATACGAGGTGTGTTCAAAAAGTAAGGTGACTTTTCAAATTTCGCGGGCAACGTACTTTCGATTATCGATTTTTTTATTTTTTTATGTTGGTACACTCTTTCCGAACATCTGTACCAAGTTTCAAGTGGCATTTTTTGTTTGGTTGTGAGAAGCGTAAAGGTTATAAGTGTTTTGCGTGCTCGGCGATTTCTTGCTATCGAAAAATATGGATCAAAGGATTTGCATCAAATTTTGTGTAAAAAATAGAATAAAGTACTCCGAAACAAAATGTTGACAGTGGCATAAGGTGAAACTATTCTAAGTAAAAAAAAAATGTTTACAAGTGGTAAAAACTCTTCCAAGATGGACGGGAAGATGCCAATGACGAGCCTCGCTCAGGACGCCCAAGCACGTCAACAACTGATGAAAACGTTCAAGCAGTGAAGAAAATTGTTTTGGAAAATCGTCGAATTACTATCAGAGAAGTTGCTGAGGTTGTTGGTATATCGCTTGGCTCATGCCATGAAATTTTTCTAACGTTTTGGGCATGAGACGTGTGTCAGCAAAGTTTGTTCCGAAATTGCTAAATTTTGACCAAAAGAACCGTCGCATGAGGATCGCTCAAGAACTGTTGAATGACGTCAACGACGACCCAGATTTACTTAAAAGGGTCATAACTAGTGACGAATCATGGGTATATGGTTATGATATCGAAACCAAAGTCCAATCGACCCATATTCTTCGATAGCAAGAAATCGCCGAGCACGCGAAACACTTATATAACCTTTACGCGTCTCACAACCAAACAAAAAATGCTATACACTTGAAACTTGGTACAGAGGTTCGGAAAGAGTGTACCAACATAACAAAATAAAAAAATCGATAATCGAAAGTACGTTGCCCGCGAAATTTGAAAAGTCACCTTACTTTTTGAACACACCTCGTATTGTTACTAATAATGCTATAAAGGTAATGATAAACAATAAAAGAGCGTACACACCATAAAAATTAAACAATAATATATAATAACAGTTACCCACGTGGCTTCAATATTGCCGCAAACCTTCATAATAACAGTCGTAACCAGACTGCACATGTTAGAGCTTTGCTAACAGATCTCTGAAGCTCAAAATATTGTCGCCCGCACAATAAATAAGACGTAAAATTTTATTTTACAGCTGTAAACGAAAGAAGCTAACGAAATTACATTCAATTACGGCAGTGTGCCCGCGGCATTCCACGAACGCAATAAAGGCTCTATAGCGTTCTTCGCGTAAATTTTTCGGACATAAAACTCTGTAAAAGTGAAGTTAGTGAGATGTACAGCGACAATAAATGTTTATAGAGGTACCTCCAGCCCCGAGCTTGCGGCCTTCTCGCCCCCCTCAATTAACTTACAAGAAAAATAAAATTCCGCTCCTCATTCGGAGAACAAACATAAATGAACAAAATGAAGTGAACACAATAAAGTCTTACAATAAACACCAGACCTCTAAGAGCTCTTGCATCTTGTTACCGAGACGAAGTATCTCAGGTCGATGTAATTAAATTTTCAATTTTTAATTTTCCGACCTCGACTCTCGCTTAGAGTTTTCTTTGTGTAATTAATTTAGAAAGACAAATACCCCGACTAAAATGAAATAAACTTCATTACAAATAGCTGACAAGAGCTGTAAATATTTTCACCCTTCTGCCAACATTTTTGTAATAATAATATGATTACAAAATTGTGGTTTAACACATAAAATTCCCCATATCTCAAAGATAATTCTCGCTCATCCCTGTAGAAATTACCCACTAACGCACCTAACCAATTTTCTTTACCTTTGACAAAATCACGGTTCCGCTTTTACCTATTACGTAACATTGCCCATAGGACGTACGCGTCTGGAATACATTCCTCCATATGTTATTACATTTTGGTTCTTATTAATAAGTGTTAAGGATCACTTTGTGGCGTGAAGAGTGTATGCCAGTTGAAAAAGCATAAGCCACTCTCATGGGAAGAGGTTAGGCCCATAATGGGAAGTTGCAAGAGGGCTGGAGAGCATTGAGTTTTTGAAGCAAGTCACGGATTTCTTTGAAATTGGGTTGGTTTATGAGAAGTATAGTTTCAAAGGTGATTTTTTATTGATAACGCAAAGATCGCTTTGAGTGTGTTATAATTTAATTTTGTGTATCCAAATCTTAATATAATAAAACCCAATAAAACATAATTTTCTCTTCTTCTTTTTTGATTCAGTTACGAATAGAAAAGACACTTAATATAAAATAGATATTAAAATAAGATAGTATAAGTAGGTACATTTCATGCAAACACGTTTGGTTTTGTTAGTGTATGCTGTTACGCTACATTGAAAAAGGAAAGTTTTTTGTCCCCTGGTTCTAAAACGTCATGAAATTGTTGACTGCTCGTACCACATTAGGCAGCAGGCATCGCAATGCATGCAGGCATTGCAATTTGTGAAACTAGTTGTCATATAAAAATTCAGTCATATATAAATTTTAATTTACCGAATTAAGTTATCTAAGTGCATAAATCTCCAGCTTATTCTCACAACTTGAACAACTACAAAATCATAATAAAAGCAAATCTATCTAAGTCTTTGGTTTGGTAAACACACGGGAAACTTCATGCGTTCCCCACCGCCCGGAGACGGGAACAAATTAGGAAATCTTTTGGAGAATAATTTAAGAAACCCCACTCGGTTGCTCAGTTAACTTCTCTCGCGGCGGGAGGTTGTGGGGCGATATGCTCATTTTATGTTTTGAAACCGTGGAAAATATTTGTGGAGACTTATCGAAATTAACAAGAAAAAGACACTCTACATAATCGTAGTTTTAAGTAAAGTTTAGCATATACGAGTATAAAATTCGCCATTATCTCGAAAATTATTCCGCGACAAGACCGCCAATTGTTTAAGAGATCTATCTGAGTGAGTTTCATTGAAATTATTTGGTATATAGATAGTATCTTTCTATTCTGTTCTGTAAAAAGAAGCTTAACAATTGCTATCGACCGATTTTGATATTGTCGTGTATGGCAAACATTGTTTCTACAAAAGAAAGAGTTTATGGAAGCTAACACAATCATTTTGCAGGAAGGATGTTTTTCTACCGAATAAGTTGTTATTTATTAATTGACATGGTTTTTACCTTTACTGTATTAATAGTCCAAGCTTTATACTCCAGACGATACTAAAATTTCCAGTATACATTTAACAAAGTAACCATATTTTAAAAATACGAACCGTTATTTCTCAAGACACAACCCGAGCTGTGCAAAAGACTCTGTAGTGCAGTTTCCCCTTTAGCCTGAGGCTGTACACCACCGGCCTCAATTTCTTTACCTTAAACAACGCCCTAACATATTTAATTAACCACCTACCGAGAAAGAACAATTACTCAAGGCATTTTAATCTTTACCACTATAATTTTAAGGCGCATTCTCGTATTACGGAGTTAGTAAATGAGTAATCTTGCGCTTCAGGTGTACTCAGTTTAAAATCGAGATGCGAGGTTACAAAGATTTTAATGAAGATTATAATTTGGTGTCTGCTTACGTAGAGTTAATCTGTGCGTATAAGGTAGAGAGGGTAAGCATAGGATATAGGTATTGGTTGTGTGAGAATATGCTTTATGAATATTGATTAGTAACCTAGTCAAATAAGATCTTTTGAAATAAGATATTTAAACGTGGTAACAGTACCTGAAAGTAAAATACATAAATATTAATGCAAATATAGTTAGCACTTAAGAATTCATTTAAAATTACTTATATTTGCGCTACGTGTCAAATTCTCAAACATTCTCAATAGATACAACACGTTAAAAGAAAGAGCATTCATTGCACATCTTAAACATTGGTAACATTAAAAAGGGCGTAGTTTCTTAAGGGTGCATCACTTAAGAAAAAACAATTAAGAAATAGCATTTTATTATTGAGAATTTGGCAATACGCGCTTACATATGCACGAAATGGACCTCTACAAAAACATAATTCATGTTATGCAAATCAACAAACCAAAAATGAAAAGCAAACACGTAAATAAGCATTACTTTTGTAACAAATTCTAACGAAAGGCAATCCAAACAAAACTTGGCAGTACTCTCGATCATATTTTTCTTGAGTGACATTTGAACCGTGAACGTTGTAATATATTCTGCGAATACAAGTTCTTAACAAAAATACGACTTGGGAACGATTAACAACGCGTTAACTTTCGCATCTTAAATTAATAAAGTTTGCGAAGACATTCGAACGTACTCTTTAATTTACTTAGAAGCTGAAGACTGTGTAACGATAGCAAGCATCTTCTAACATTTTAAATCGATATAAAAACGAGTATGTTCAATTACTTGAAGATGCGTGCTAAAGACTTGAACTGATTTGAAAGAAACGTTTTTGCCGAAAGAACTTTAATATCATACTAGCACCTAAAGTCCGAGGATTTAAAGAGTGACTGAAAGATAACCGCTGAATTTATTGATTGGAAACTTGGCACATAGGTACATTATAAATATTGTGAAGACTATCCAAGAAGAAAGTATTTGCGAAATATAAGAGGAAAGCGTTGACTGCGACTGTGAAGCGACTGATAAAGTGCAGCTTAAACCGCTCAACTGATTACGTTTAAATTTGACATAGAGATAGATATTGTGACGTAGATTTCCGCTAAAAAAACGGAAATCTACCGCAGGTAAAGCACTGAGTACAAGCTATATATAATATACATATTATATAGTAAGATTAAGGCACTATACAACAAGATATCGAGTACGGCGAATGATCCATTACAAAGTTACAAGTACTCCACTGGTGGTGGAGCCTCCACCTAAAGGACACATCCTCAGTCCTAGTAAAATATTGACACAAATCCCTAAACTTATAAAATCGTGCTTCCGTCCCGAGATGTAGGCAATATGGGATTTCCGCCATTTTGATGTAGTCCCCGAGGCGACGGCGCGAGAGTGGAGGGATGTTTGGGGACACCTGGAGACGGCCGATTGTTTACTGATCGATATTACATCCCTGCCCGTTTTAGGGATAACCGCGGACTTGAAAAATGTTTCGGACGCTCCAACTTTTGCCAATTTTCAGCTCTAATAATTTAAGTAAACTTTAATATCTGTGTGAAAACCGGCACACCAATTGACTCAAATGTTCGCAAAGTGCGATTGACATTTTGTTAAAATTTATTAATACTTTGCTTAATGGAATATTTGCCAAGATATTATGAGCCAAGGGGATTTGGAGTATAAAGTATATCGCATCATATTAAGAGAAAGAAAAAAAAAGGTAGCACTCCGGGAGTGCCGGCAGAAGTGAAAACTTCAATATTAACGTTGTGTTTAATTATAAGTATAAAAATACTATCATTTATGAGGTAGAATACAATGTTTATTTATTGCGCTATCGTACACAAATATGACAATTTATATGTTGTTATTTATAATATTATATCGTTATTTATATACCTATATAACATTAAATTTTATCTCTCAGAAAAATCAACTTCCATCCATAATTTCGACGACTTTTACACCATCGTTATTATCAGAATCATCATCGCAAATTTTTACAACTGATACAATTGGTTTATGATAACTGAAGTAAGAAACAAACAGTTTTGATTCGAACCTATTTAAGTGTCTAATAAAAAAATATAAAATATAAAAATATTAATATAAAATATAAAAATAAATATCGGGCGCGCGCTTGTCTAAGCCCCCTGTGCCGCCTAAACAGAGCAGCACACTCAGGCACGGTAGAAAGAGTGGGAGATACTAGTCCCTCTCCCTTCCCCTCGATCTTACGCTTTTTCGATCAGCATCACGTGACCCTGACACGAGTTTGAAAGTTTTTACCCATACAAAAAAAAGTGCTCAGCGCCGCTAAAGAAGTTTTCACTTCAAAAAAACATTTATTGCCAATCGTTACAAGGAACACAACAGTATAAGAGAAGCTACAATATTAATATATCTATGTTTTTGATTTTCATGTATAAGTTTAATTTTCAGTCAAAATAGACAAGCAAATGTGTATCTACTTATGTTAATAGTTAACTAGGCGACTAGGCTAATTTTCAGTTTTGTCCGCTGAGTAATCAGCTAGTATTTTTCAAGTGCAACCCTAAAATGAATGGTGAACCGAAACAAAAGCTCCCCTTATTTTAATTCTCAATTTAGGGAGCGTCCTCTGAAAATGGAAAAATATTTGTCTGGTATAGCCCGATGCCGACCATACGTGGCCTTCACAGCATTCTAAATAAAGCTCTATCATCTTTATTATAGAGTTGAAATTGCAATATTGACGACGTCCCCTATATTTTCATTCAGTCATTTTTATGCATTTTTGTGACGATAAAGTACAAATTGTCAGTAGTAGTTGATTAGTGTTAAGTGGCGTATAAAAAACCTATTGAAATTCTTAACCTTAATTATGTTCACCTATGTACTTGATGCTTTTATCACATAAGTTGCGTAATCACCTCTTTTGCAGGAGGTCGTCTAGATGGGTACCCCAACAGTGCCAGTTATTCTACCGCCTAAGCAGTGATGTGCAAACATTATTGTGCTCCGGTAGGAGGGCACTGTAGCTAATAAAATTACTGGGCTAAAGAGTCTTAACATAATATGACACTTGAGTAAAGCGTTGGTGCAGTGCTCCTAGAATTTCACATAATTGTGAAATCCTAGGTAACACTGTACTGATTATGGGCAGCCGTTATCTCTTAACATCAGGAGAGCGTCTTGCTCGCCTTCTACTTCATCACATAAAAAAAAATCAAGAAGATTATAATTCACTCTGCGGGTTATTTGATCGTTAATATCTTATTAAATATACCTTTTTTAATTTTTTAAAAGCACTTCCGTAGTTTTATTATGTAAGGAGATAACAAAACTCATCTTACTATTATTATAGACTCACTGTTATTCTAAAAAGAAACAGTAAATAATAGAAAGTGAAATTCAATTTCGGGTTCAAAATTTCCTCCATAAAATTCAGTTCAAAGAACAATTCACAACAGTACAATGTGTAGGTACGTTTTTATTTTACCGCTACAAGAGGTTAAAACAAGTGCAGGTAGCGACTGCCGTCAACTGCCATGTCTCGTATTACGTCTGAATCACGTTTCTCGACCACATGCTCCAGACGCTCAGGTGTTCGTGAACGGTTGTACTTATTTGTGAAACGATTTTCATGTCCAGGGGTTTAATAAGCTATTTTCAAACTCGAGTGTTTTGGAGAGACATTTATTTTACTTTTTGGATTTGATTTGTTTTACTCTGCTTTGCTTACTTGCCCGAAGACTTAGCTTTAAATTTAAAATTACTTAGTTTGACTTAGTGTAGAGTTAATACGGGTTTTAGTCGATTAAATATTGTTTGAAGGAATATAATTTCTAATACAATTTACGTGATAGTGAAAAAAAGATACTTGAAAAAACAGTAAGAATATACGTCCACAAAATTAAAACTAACAATAAAATTAACTTTTATAAGAATAGCTAATAGTTTAAAATCAAACAACGTGACTGTAATAATAACAATTCAACGAAATTAGTTAACTATCCTAGGTAAGTAGCCCAAGGACTTCATTTTAATATTAAAAATAGGGTCAATTCCACACACAATATTTTATTACATTTACTTTTTAATCTGTAGTTTGTAATATTTGTACTAACATTTTCTGTTGCTTAGCGCACACCAGTTTTTATTTTAACTTCATAAACATCGAGATACTGCTACTGTAAAGGTCCAGCGATCCCCAGGAGTTTCAGTCACTAAATTCCAAATATTTTGTCAAACAAGAGTAAAATCTAAACTATGCATGGCACACATAATAATCTCTGCAAAACATGAACTAAACGGCTACACGATGTAGTCGCGTCGGTTCACTTTGCAACTTTTCAAATATCTGGTAAGCTTCCAGTAGGATGGCATTATGCAAACTGAACGAGATCGCATTATTATTGGGGCATAATAACATCCACTGAGTATGTGGACTAAGATGCAAACTCGGAGCGGGAAGACTTTTTCTAGGATAGTGATAAACACACGTGTTGTCGATCATTGCCGGCGTGTGTATTATAACTTAAAATGAAATAAATTAATCAAAAAATATAATACACGAAGAATTGCATTTTTTATATGTCTTCTCACGAATTTTTCTCATTTATAAGTCTGACAACTCAACAAAATGTGTGCAGTTGGTGCCTCGATACCGCATCGACGAAATCATGAGTCAGTACTAAGAAAATATGAAGAAAATGATTGTTTTAAAATTACTAAGTACAGAATTTCCGTAGATATTCCAAGCCTTGGTTAATTTAATTAAAATTAGGTAATAAATCGCTGTTAGTTAGTATCGTGCACCAGTACTAAAAGAGGCAGACGGGCGGTGCGCGGGCCAGCTCCACCGCAGTCTGCGTTTTACCGCCCGTTTTATGCCCGGGCCCAGATTGAGACCCCACATTTAAACTGGATCGTTTTACACTCGTCTATTCACTCTTTAATAGAGCCATTCCATTTATATCTAATGACCGTGTAAAAATACTGGTAGCTAGATTGCTCCTTAAACGTTGGATTAATTTATTGTTACCGATCGCTGAGATTTTTATAGAGATGGGAAACTTCCTGATAGTACTTTTATATACCAGCTGAGCCCCGCATTTTGACTGTGTTCGCGATCCGTGTGACTTTCTGTGTCATTCCAGGACTTTAAACTACCCACGTAACTAACTCTACTTAGTTTAATTGTTTAAGCTACTTTTGCATAAAAGAGCAACGGACATACATACGTGTTGTGACATTTAAACTTTCAACTATAATATTCGTTAATTTTGTTAGTTTTCAGACTTAATAGATTTAAAATGTCCTTTTATAAAAAGATTTTTTCGGAAGATGCCTTATGCATCTTCACTGTTAGTATAAAGGGCTACTAAGCAGTTACCCAACCAAGTGTATGTTCAAAAGTATGAAAGACTATAACAGTTTCTCACTTCATATTATACAAAACCATAACAAAAGTTCAGTCTACTCCAACGCGGCGAAGCTCAACGGAAATCTATTGAAAGTGTGAAGTTATTCAGAAACAAAAGAGACCGCCGAAACGGAAAACTTTGACTTGTTGCACCGAACCAAGTCTCAAAGAGAAAACTAATAAATGTTTCCCGAGGCGAATATAAGAGAGTCGCGGTGCCAGAGCGTGACATTAAACTTGGCCATAAAGTGAGCGTGCAATATCGAGTTAGCGACTTGCGCGACCAAACAAGACGGCTTCAAGCGGACTTCCTGGCGTAAACTACTTAAATCTTGACACGCTTTGGCTCGCCTCTGGCGCCGACTAAACTTCTGCACACCGCTACGATTGCACAACTATCATCTTTATCTACTATTCTATACGGTGTAAAATCGTGTTTTACACAAGTTTGGATTACTGTGGATAGATACGGCTTTTCAGTTGATTGACAGTGGCTCAGTGGCTTTTAGCGGACGTGGTGTTAACACGTTAGTGTGGACTCGGAAACACGCGCCCTTTGATGCCATTGCAGGCGCTTCTCTATCGTACGGTGTGTAATACAATCATTCTTTTAATATAATGAGTATGTTAAACCTAAGTTTGGAATTCAAGCAACAACAGATCAGCTTAGCTCTAGGATTTATAGTTAACTAATGTAACTGATTATAATACAACTACAGGCCATCAAAACGAACTCAGTTGAAGAACACAAAATAAATCAACACATTTGATATAGTGGCTTTTTGCAGTATGCAGAACCGTAGAAGTCATACTATGGTTTCTTCTTCAGGCAAGTTTCTTATCGCAAGTAAAGCTATCGTATAAAGACAGTTCCACCACTCTTCATAGACGACAGGAAAATATCCTTTAGTTGACACGTGTTCTCAATGGTTGAACTCTCCGGTGAGTTATCAAAACGATCTTTTTCAGTAAACTGCAGAAGGATCATAACCTCAATTAAAAAGCCAACTCGAAATGAAACATCTATTCAGGGAGATCAGATAACTTTGACTAAATCGTCGGTGGCAACGTTTATCCGAAAACCATCTGCACATTGAATTGAAAGAGATCTCAAACGATACCTAAAGGCCATTCAAATTGGCAAGATGCCACCTGTTGAATTTAACTTGAAAAGATTTTATTGCCGGCAAGTGGAGGACTCCAGATGTTCGTGTCTTTAAGAGTTAACTCCCGGAAACTGTTTGGAATGTACAACTTTTGAATACCTGCACTTTTAGGAATTTTCTGATCTTTTGTACTGAACTTTGTCATTGCTGTTCCTTTGAGGTTATGTAAATAGCTTTCAGCGAATAATAAGTACTATATTTATCGTATCGTATATAACATCATTATAACATCTTTATTTTAAATTAGCTGCGCCCAGCGATTTTACCCGCAGTATTTATGTAGCCTATGTGTTATTCCAGGGTCTAAGCTATATCTATACAAAATTTCAGCTCAATCGGTCCACCCGTTTAGGCGCGAAAGAGTAACAAACATTCAGACATCCTGACATCCAGACATTCATTCTTACAAACTTTCACGTTTTTAATATTAGTAAGATTGAGAATAAGGATGATGAGATAAAATAATGAAGTATATCTACTCTCTTTTAACTACTTAACTTAAAAAGTAAATTTGGCACGACTCTAGGTATTTTAGATCTACATTACATTACACATAAAATGCTAACTTTAAGTAGGAAAATCGGGGCATTTGGTTCCATTATTAACTTTTAAACGTACCTCAAAAAATGCAGAACTATAAATAACACAGGCTTAGTTTTTAAATCTTTGTTCTCACATCTTTGCAGTAAAAATGATAAAAGTACCTATTTTAAGTTAATGGTATGCATAGAAGCTGTGCCCCCTGCCCTGCGTCACTAATCATTTGCATTTTAAGGGCTTACAGAAGGGTAGCGGCCATGGCCTACGATTGTATGAATTTATTTTACGAGTTTAAATATGGTTGCCTTGCAAATTTAAAGGATATTTCGACTACATGTCTGGAAGAGATGTTCACAGTACAATTATTATAAGACTGTATATGTAATCGTGATGTTACAACAAAAATATAATGATATTTAAAAAAAAAAAAAGGCGAGCGCCATGGCATCCCTATAATTATTATTTCATTTTACTCCCCAATTATTATTATTATAAATATTTTATTACATTTACATTTTCTTGCAGAATCAAATATGGCTTCCAAAATCTAAGTAAATAAATAGTATACAAAAATTTCACCTGAATCGGTTCAGTAGTTAAGGCGTGAGGCAATAACGATCATACACGATAAACTTTAACTTTATAATACAATATGTAATACGTAACTCAGACCAAAAATGCAGAAGTGATTTTCGGGTATACCTATCTTATTCAGTCTCTCGCACAGAAAAGCGATAAGTTCAATAAGTATCATAATTATTAAGTACAACTCGTAAAATCCATACTCTTCTCGTAAATTCACCAACAAATAGAAAGTTAAACTGCGCGCACCCGATGTATGTAATTGATAGCCAAAGTGTTAGAATACACAAAAAGTGGCTTTTATAAGCCGGGCGCAGTCTCGGCACACACGGCCCAATTAAGCTAAGCACACAAGCACTTAACCTCGCGATATACCTAATGAAAATTTCCATCAGGGGCACGCCTTAACGTGTGCCGTCGGTCAGTTTTGTAGGAGTATAAAATGGTCGCTTTTTGTTAATTAATATGGTGTTTTATAGTCGTTGGAAATGATTTTATCAAACAACTCACAGTTATAGGGTACGATTTAATAACGCTTTTTTGCCTAAAACAGGATTTTGCAAACTATCATGAGTGTTATCTATGTATATTACAAATAAGAAAGGCGGTATACTTGTTCTTTTCTAATGTTCTCATATTTCTAAATTGTGATTTATAAACTCTAAAATCAGTTACAGTTAATTTATTCGTTATGGATTATAACGTTTTTTTGCAGTACACAATATGTTGTCCCAATTGAAATTCTTATTAAAATATTTCCAAACAAATAAAACCGTCATAATTTTTGGAAGTAACGAATTGATTGTTTCCTTCCCAAAGCACCTAGCACCTACAATAAGTGTAATTAAATGAACCCGCAAACAAATGTAGAGGGGTGATACAATTTATGTCGCCGTATCGTGTTGCGGGGCGGCGCGGCGTCGGCCGCTGTATCGACTCGTTTGCATCTAAAATCTTTCGAGCCACGACTATATTACAGGGGGAATTGGCTCCGATCTTAATTTATCGAAGTTTTTATGGTTTAATTAACGGAATTCACTTAGCGAGGGGTGCGCGGTGGTCGCGACGCCGCGCCGCGCCGCCTCGGCCACGCTGTCGCCGCCGCGGTCGACGCTTTATTTTACTCTAATAGATGTCCCTTGCCCGCGCCATAATTAGCGCCAGGACGCCATTGAAAGTTTTAATTGAAAAGCCTTTGTGCAGTTTTATAGTCCGTGAACAATTTTAGAGTGAATTTTCATGCGACGCGGTCGCTTCGGAGCTTAATCTTGACACCTACACTCTGTTCATCGTTTTGCTGAGGTTTGACGCTTTCAACAAAATGTTTCTTATTTTGTGAATATAACAAAGTGGATGATTAATATTAGGACGTGGGTCGGTTATATAAAGGTATATTTAAAGGGTTAATAATTATGAGTAAATTTTTAACAAAGCATAACTAATAATTAGAGAGAAGCGTGTAAGGTTGCTCTTATGTTTAGGTAATAAGTTCAAGTACACAGTGGAGTATAGGTAGTAATATCGGCCTTAATGAAGACCTATCGGATTTGTTAAAGTTGCCGAGCACACGCCTAACGGTAAACTTTTCATTATAACAACGTTCCCGGTACACGATGAGAAATTAATTCACCCTTCCCAAATTTTGAACTGTTTTGTAACCTCTTGGCCCAATTATTATGGCGTTTATTCTTTATGGGGTAAACAGATCCGTATTTATTAGGGTTGATTATTGGAATTAATTTGTTTGTGTTATGTTGGTGGGAGATAGAGGGCGGGTTAAACCGCGCGTGATGTCTGTTTTGATATTTAAATTAGGGAAGGTCGAGAGCGGCCTTATGAAGAGGTAAAGGTCGCAAGAGTGGCCCGCGGCTCGTTGCTGGACGTTTTCTACATTAACATTCTAACAACTACACACTGCTCATTTTCACCTGAATATTTTTGACCGAGAGAAAGTGTTCTTAATTTCAACGTCATTATACAACTACATACCATTTACATGTAAAAGTATATCTAGTGGTATAGTTCCAAATTTCAGATAACATGTAAAGAAAGAATAAAAATATAGAAAGAATAAACACTGATATATATTTGCAACACTTTAAGAATTATTGGCAACAAAAAAGCAATTTTAAAGTTACATATTTATTGCAGTGATTCGTCGATGCAAAAGAGTTAAATGATCCTTAACACTGTTTTTCAGCTTGTACACAAAACCGTAAAGATCTGATCGTGAACTTATTATATTTAATGCTGTTAATGAACAGCTAGGCCGATCAATTACAAAGATAGATGCCAAACGACATAAAAATCTAAAAACAAAAATCTATAAATCAAAGAGAAAAATATAAAATGCGACCACACCACACCGTGAAACATATTCCAAGGGGTGTGCGAAGGGAGCGTAGCTGCAAAGTCGTTGAAGATTTGCATCCTCTTCCTTCCTGTCGAAAGCCTGACGCTTGTTTGAATATGTGATTCTGGTGGCAAATAGAGATTTGTGTTTCCGCGCAATGTCGTGCTTTTTTATTTTTTCCGTCTCGAGATTGGATGTGCTATTATTTTTCAATCGGCGTGTTGTTTGTATAAAAAATTGTTCTGAAGATGACACAATGTTATATCATGTAGATAGTTTTCACATGTTAGATTCCAAACATTAATCACATAATAATATAGGTATATAGTAAAGCTAAGGTAAACGTGAGCGTGAGAATTGCTCTTTTACGCCTAAATAGATGAGCCTTTTGGGCTGAAATGTATATATTAAGTTACTTAGATCGCGAAATACACATAGAGCCACATAGAAAAAACACAGCACAAGGAGAAAAGTTCGGCGGGTAGAACTACTATACACAGTTAATATGACATATTGCATGCGAAAGGCCTCCTCTAATTGAGAAAACACCTAGGTGTTTTGTACTAACAATGTTATTGTCACTGGAGTTTAAGGTGTTTTTTGTCGGCGGCCCTTAATAAATAAATAAATAAAAAATAAAACGTGAATTAGTGTTATTAATAACTTTTCTTCTACCTTATTTAAAAAAATAAAAATAAAAAGATATACACAATTGCCGCTAACAATAAATAACACAAAATAACATTTCACCACTTCTAAAACTAGCTATTTCCCCCTCGATCCGGAGCGTAGCGGGTTCACAGAACACCGCGACACTTATAATTAGCTTTGTAACCCGGTCCCGGCGATCGGACCCGAATGCGGCACCCTAATTACAATTAGCGGTGATACTGTTACATTGATTATAATTGCCGCCATTCACTGTAATTATAAGGCTATGATATCTGATAACAGGAGATCAGGCGGCATTTTCGTTTAATAAGTGGTTATATTTCGAAGTAGCTTAAGCACTTTTAAAAATAACTCTTTTGTAGTCATTTAAGGTAGTCTTTGAGCATGATCTTGTCTGATCCTAACCGATGGACGATAATACGGTCGAAATAATATTTTTTTTTATAATCATTAGTGTTTATACTCCAACAGAACAGGTTACCCTACTTACTCTGTCAGAGTTGAATCACAATTTATAGGTTGTGTGGCCAACCTATATGTCGCAGTTTCAGGTCGCCGAGATTACTACAGGGCCTGCAACATGACCTAACGACTGCCACCTACATATCTTATAGAAAACAGCCGCGACCCACAGTTTTACGTGCCTTCCGAAACACGGTAGCGTCCAGGTAAACTTTTTGCCACACACTGAGATTTGAACCCAGGGCCACCGGATTAAAAGCCGGACGTAAGACCACTGGGCCACGGACAAAGATGGTAGCTAAACTTAGAAGAATTAAAAATTTGAATATCGTTCTGGAACACAATTAAAATTAATACCGTTTTCTCTACTGTATGGTAACTATAGCCACTGCTGAAGCCCACTCTTGATTTTTTGGTCTATTTCTCTTCATGAAAGGATCGGGTTTTTCGTCAACATCCTTAGTCATGGTGGTTGATCGCTACAATAGTTTTCTAGTCGAATTTTTCCGCATAATAGAAATAGGTGAAGATATGAAGCGTATTTTTCCCAGATTTCTATGATACAGGAAACTACATTAACAATTACACAATAAAAAGATATTCGTGCCGTAAAATTTGGGTACGACGCGCTTCATAAAAATATAGTCAAGTGGTTAACCGTCAGCCGACTCAACATGTTTTTAATAAAAGCGAGATTAGGGAATCGGCTCGCCGCTTACATTTATAGCAGATGTGATGTGAAGAATGTCATATAAGAGGCGTAGCGCGCTCGGATACTTTTCACACCTCGCTTGGCGCTTTCCCTAAATCTGTTGTCATTTCGACGCGATCCCGTGGAAATAGGGGCAGGATCCCTCGGATAGTCGCGAGATATTCGGAGCTATTTCTCACACGAGTAACCCCCCGCTTCTCCTCACAGCTCCAGTACAATAACTCGCTGTTTAAATATTTCAGCGTGTAAAAGTGAAGTCGTGTTGCCTTGTTACCTGGATTCCCAACAAATGTTCACACTTGTTAGATGGTAGAGATTTCGTTGATTCGCTACATACTTTTTCTTTGTGCCGGAGATTTGGAATGAGATAAAGCTTTATAAAAGTTAGTCGTAATGTAGCGTGTGGAAATTTGATCCATAATATATGAAACTTTAATATTGTCGGAGTAATGCGTGATAAGTTTGTTTTTCACACCACATAATAACTTAAATACCTATTGTCTACACTGTATACTATTTCATAAATAGTCATCCTTTAAATAGCACACACCTAATGCCGTCTGTGCTATTTTATTTTAGTTGATATTATGCGTCGCGTTTACAATAATATTACTAATCAATAAATTATTTTCGATTTTATTTCATGACACTATTTTACGTTACCGAAACGACAAGTTTTGCAAAAACACAATGTTGCAATTAATTGATTGCAATTGAATAAGATATACTTGTATCATCGATACGCTCGCTTTTTATTAGTTTTATTTTAAGTACGATTATCTTTAACCAAAACCTTTGACCGGTCCTACTAAACACGTGTTAAGCACACACGACGAGCGGTTTTCACTCAAAGTAGAGGTAGTATCGGAACATCAGCGTGTTCGATTAACAGAGACCCTAACCCCGGTCCGGGCCATTTGTGTTTTCCCGAGCAGACAAATCGGCAACAATAAAACTGGGCCCTCTCACAATGGCTCCACGCATCGCCTGCTTTTAATTTGCCCACCGTATATCGGATCCGGCCGGACCGCTTAAAAACACTCCGGAAAATCCTGTCTGGGTCTCTATATCGGACTATAGACCCTTGCTTTTAAACGGCTGTTTTTATTGCATACACCAATTTTGATTTCGTTTTTATACTGACTCGCGCAACTTGACTATGTCTGGTTGAAAAATACTTTACGACCAAATCTCAGAATAATAACTGAAAAATATAATCAACATCCTTCTAATAAGTACCTATTATATATTAAACGTGAAAGTTTGTAAGAATGTATAGATGTCTGGATGTATGTTTGTCTTTCACGCCTAAACGGGTGGACCGATTGAGCTAAAATTTGGTATAGAAATAGCTTAGACCTTGGAATAACATATAGGCTGCAGTACAGCGGGCAAAATCGCTGGTCGCAGCTAGTTTGATATAAATTAGTCAAGCCGTTTCGGAGTAGTTCGATAACAAACGCTATGAAACGAGGTTTTTACAGATTAGATGAATATATGCATAGTTTAAAAAAGAAAAGTCCCGATTAATAAAATATCCATGAGTTTAATCGCGAAAGTGTACAGTGTTACAGTGACTCTTCTCATTTTGAACAATTCCACAGATACGTTTCAACAAATTAACGGTCGATCGATTTGATTGAAGAGCGGAAAGTAATTATAGGCCGGGAAGATGTTTTGTTGATAATTCAATAATCTCGCCTCAAGGCTTTTCACGGAGGTTTCCCTCATTTTGACGCCCCTCGATATCATTGTAATCAGATGTTTATACCCTATAATATAGCTTGGAGTATTTTTAATCATTTTTAACTTCGGAAAATCAATTAACCAAAAATTAATGGTTTTTTAGTCAACTACAAATTAACAAAGGTCAGTCGAGGTAGCTTTTTTGATTATACATAATTTTTGCATACATTGTTATGAACTTTTTTATTTAGTCCATTTAGTACCTACCTACCACAGCTGGACAAACTATCCCCAAATGTAAATAAAATATACCAGTAGTGCCCAACAGGTTTTATCTGCTGAAAAGTGCCATACAGGTTGTATACCAAATTTTAGCCCAATCGGAACAACTGTTTAGAGGTGAAGATGTTAGAAACACACGCAGACAAACAACCATACATCCATACCTGCACATAAATAATAATTACTAGTAGCATTTTTTATAAAATAAAAAAAATACTCTATAGTAAAAGTACTAAATTGCTGATTACTATAATAATACAATATTATAATTTTTATTTAAGAAGTCAGTATTTAGTAACTTAGCATCATTTTAACATATTTTGTAGGCTGTAGAGGTAACATAAAGTGGCGAGATATCTATGAAAAAGTTTTGAATCTCGTGAAATAGGCTCGATACAAATAAAGTTAAATTGGTAAAGTTACATACAGAAGGTGACACCCTTAAAATATCTCGAATATTATTTCTTGTTAAATATAAATTAGTTTGCGAGTACTCGATCGTTATCCGCACTTTTCTGTACTTTTCACGTTTACTTATAGTACTTGATAATTGAAATACGAGTACATTTTTAGGCCAAATTGTGTAAAATAACAATCTCTTGCAATTGTATATTTACAAGCTTTTATTTACTTTCACTTGTCTGTTGTCTGTCTGTCTGTGTGTCTGTAATCAAATCTTGCAAGTTTAATTTGAACCACTTCCCGGTCTCCGATTAAGTTGAAATTTTGCATGCCTGTATAAATCGGATATCAATGCAATATTTTTTTGACATCAAGCTGATCTGATGATAGAGCTAGAAGGTATAGGAACTCCGTTATTAAACGACGCAACCTCATCGAGTTTGGGCTCATTTGATTCGTCTTGACGAGTACTTTATGGTGCTAGATGGTAATAATAATAAAAGCTTGTTTTAAAAAATAAAATAAATTTCACTTGTACTTGTGCATCAACGTACAGGACGTTGATAGATCGATCAGTCAGTCAGTCAAATCAGTCATTCTTTTGTACGTATAATCTTGCCCCCCCCCCCCCCTTTCACTCTAAATCCGCCTATGACATCACCCAACACATTTTCTTATAAGTATACCAAATGAGTTTCTATAGTAAAGCCAAATTGTTTCGTAAGTGAAAAATATAGATGTTTATTAGTAGGTTGCATGTTCGCGCCGATGTGGGGAAATGGTACTATTAATTAGGTTACCACTTAAATGTATGCCGACGGCGCGGGAACCTGTATATACGTACCTAGTATAACATACATATACATTATATAGTTTTTATGTAGAGGGCGCGTCCACGCGAGCTTTTGATTAAAACTATGAGTATCTGGTGTATGAATATGGTTTAACTAGCTGTGCCTAGAGCGTCTACGTAAAACATTTTACTTATATAACTTATAGAATAGAATAGAAAACTCTTTATTGAAACACAACAAATATAAAGAAACATAAAACGTAACCACAATTTTGTAACTTAAGTAACAGGCGATCTTATCGCTAAAAGCGATCTCTTCCAGAGAACCTTGCAGGAAGATAAATAATTGTAATTACATGGGTTTGTGGTGAATGAATGATAAATCTTTATTAAAGCACCACAAAAAATGCAGAAAAACTAAAAACGATGACACAATGAATAAAGTAATACATATGATACAATTGAAAATATTATCTGGGGGCACGGCAGAGCCCCCGCCAAGTCGAGCATATTTTTTACCTTTTATGGTTGTAAAATTTTGCTACGGGTGAATAACATCAAAACCGTTGAACTAAAAGCTAAATATAAATACATAGCGAACTAATAATCCACTTACAAGCCACACCCATCCATTCGTCATCAACGGATTCCATTATCCATTCATTACCGTTTATTGTTCCGCTAATTTACACCTTATCTTGTTGGAATTGAACACATAAGATGTTCATTACTGAGTGATGAACGCGTTTTAGAATATACGAGTAGTTTGGATTAAAGTTTCAATGGATAGAGATGACTAGAAAATAATAATATTGGCCATTAAGATAAAAATCGGTCACTTTTTGCTTCGCATATTTAACAAAAAAAAACTAAATCAAAATCCGTTCATCCGTTCGGGAGCTACGATGCCACAGACAGACACACACATACACACACAGACAGACACGTCAAACTTATAACACCCCGTCGTTTTTGCGTCGGGGGTTAATAAAAACAGCTAGTCCTACATAGCACTGAGCTTCTCTGGTCATACCGAATACTTAGACATGAAATTTTACCTTCCTCTTCCGGCCGGGTCGATTGCGGCAGAATATTCGCTAAAGTAGCAGTAACTAACCCAGACGGGACGGGACCTGAGAAACACTCCATCGTTAAAAGTCGTCGAATTTATTATCTGTGGTCCACTAAATAATCGATTAATGTTGTGTCGACGAACTAATGACTGTTTGCCAACGTTTTTATGTCCAAATGAATAAATTATTCAGAATGTTGACCTAACTACTGAATACTGACTTATTGCGGTTACATAAATAATGACTACTGTCTATTATATTGTGTTAGGTTAGCTACAATTTTTTAATCTTTCTACTTTATACAAAAATAATGTGGACTTGTAAAATTAACAAAGTGCCTAGACATAAAAATATAGTAAGTAAGTATTAGATATAATCCGTTAAAAAGTTAATAAGTTTTGTTCCATTATTAACATTTATTATTTCTTGTTACAGGTTGCCTCAAAGAAGCAAACGCAATCATCAGGTAATATATATTTATTTAATTCTTTGTATTTTACCCCTGTTTTATCGACAATGAATCACATTAAATACCTAGAAAGGTACCTACCTATTAATTTGTGACTTGAAGATACCACAGTTCTAGTCAATCATCAAAATGAAATACATTTATTTACCAAAAGTATGGTACAGTAGGTGCATGCGTTAGCGTTTTATATATGAGAATGAGTGTCTACCATACTTAGTCAGCGGATTCACCAAAATGCAAATTTATTTATATTATTTAGGTTTTGTTACAAATCTAATATTATAAAACATTTAAGAGTAGTTCATAAAACTACCTCTAAAATCCACCTCAAGTTTGTCCCCTAACCACCGCATGAAGAGTGCGTAACAATCGTGGGCCTATTTTCCAGCTCAATCATCCACTTGAGACATTTCCGCTGTCTGCGACCGATTGCTCCCCGATCGCTCCCCGATTGCTTTCGACCAAGGAAACCATATCAAACGTTCAAGTGTTTGACGTCGACTTACTAAAACAAGAATAAAATGAAACTCTGGATCGTTCTCTTATAAAGGACAAACTACACTTTAATTCACTTTTAGGATTTTTATTCTTTAAAATGCGAAACTATATTAAATAGATAACGCTTTATAAAACACAATTATATAAAACTTAAATAAATATAAATATTTCAAGACATTACACGCAGCGCCACCTACACCCAAACTAAGCAACTTAATGCTTGTGTTATGGTGGTTAGGATAACGGATATAATACTTATATACTTTTCTTTTGTAAATGCATAGATATTAAAAGCCACCCAGACCAGAAACAAATAGCTATTTGTGGATCACACAAACATTTGTCCCATGCGTAAAGTCAGTGAACATGTGTTTACTCCTTTGAAGATTGTTATCGGTTGCATTAAATAGATACATAATATTTATAATATAAATTTTTATATAAGAGGTATTTTAATAGATATATCAAACAAACCTAGGCACGGATACCGAGTTCTTATATTTACCAGGTAAAATATGATTTTCATATGACTAACCAAATATTTATCCAGTTGTGTAAACACAAAGCTAATTTATGAGCTCAATAAACATAATAAAAGTCGTACACAAACTAGAAATAAGCTGATACGCCAATAATATTAAAATTGTCCCGATTTTGAGCAGGACCGAGTCTCATTCAATATGAATACCAACATAGCTATCATTGGAATGAATATTAGATTTCACTATTGGAAACGGAAATCTTTAGAGAGGATAGCTTTTATATAAAATCTGAATTTAATTGGTATTTATTTAGTATGCCATAAAGTATTATTCTATTCTTTTCGAATTGTTATGTAAAATACATAAGTGCACCTATGTCGGATGAGCATTTTTGGAACGAAGTTCCTTATCGCGCGTTGTGAAAGGGGGCTAGACAGAAAAAAATCTTACGAAAAGTTGTCACGACACTTTTTGCTATAGTAAGCTATTGTCCATTGGGTAGTAACTAGCCACGGACGAAGCCTACCACCGGTAATACAACAAAACTGTAATCAACAGGTAGGTTTCAGGACTAACCTGGGATTGCTGCATCGGTGGCGACGTTGGCAAGCTTTCAATCCTTCTTGGAGGATGGTAGGCGTAGAATCTTGAAAAGTCCACTCCTTGAATTCTTCAGCAAGTTTAGAAGCGGTTTATACTACTAATGACGCGCAATTTACCGGTTTTAGCTTAATGAACGGCGTTCAGAGCCAGCGATGAACTCGAACACATCGCGACACGCGTCGTGCTTCGATGCAGCGGTGGATCACTTTTGCAAGATTTGATAAATGAGGGTAGTTGTAATTAATTTTTAAATATTACCGATGAATTGGCACGAACACTTAAAAACGTAAAGATTAATGTAATGTTATAACAGATACATAAGATAATTATTATTTTATCACACCACAAACCCATGTGAATAGCAATATTCTCCTCTCCCTGCACGGTTGTCTGGAAGAGATCGCTTTTAGCGATAAGATCGCCAATTGTAACACATAGATTATAATATTGTGTTTTATTTTTAAGTTTATTTCTGTATATTTTCTGTGTTCCAATAAAGAGTTATCTATCTATCTATCTATCTATGTAAATAAAAAATGAAAGTAAATATAAAGTTTGAAAATATATACAAAAATAACAGAAACAGTATATCTGGCTATTTTTTTCACATGGTAATGAGAAAATTTGATGTTTCGAAGAATTCGATTCCACACATTTCCCTGTCATTCGCCAGTTCAGGGGCGTCGGGCTTCCCCTATTGATTACCCAAAAAGCGAAAAATAAAATCGTCTTCAGCCAACAGGAACACAATACTTCGGACTCGGGAATTCATCAAAACACACTAACCCCGAACCCCTCCCGCGGTACCACTTAAACGAATTAAATTTCACTATCGCGAGTTTAGGAACTGCAATTTTACGTTTTTTTATGTAATTTAGGCTTTAATTTAGAAAAAAATGATGTTTTAGATACTTTTGGCTGAACGTCCTATATTCTATAAATAATATTAATGCGAAAGCATGGATGTAAGTATGCTGTAAGTACCTATGGATATGTGTAAGCTAAAACTTGCTATAAAAGCTAGCATAAAGCTCCTAGTATTAAGCTTAAACTAGAATAAAACGATCAGGCTACTAGTCAACGGATAAAACCAATGAGGACAACTGTCTGTATTATTGATTAACTAATCAATATAATAATAATAATTGTTATTAGGTAATGCAAAAGTTCAAACATAATCTTCATTTTAATTAAAAACTGTTAGCAAAATACGAAGAAGAAGAGTTATTAAGTTGAAATATTTGACTAAAGTTACTAATATCATCGGTGTATGTGACCGAGAAAGTTCGTCTCGGCTCGCGACCGCATCTTTATCGAATAAAACAGTTTAGCAACCGCTGCGGCGCAGCCACCCTTTATTATCTATTTATGAACAAATTTCACTGGAGACTACCGCGCTCAGTACATTTAGCTTTCGTCTTTTGAAAGTGAACTTTGGTAGGTGATTTAAGCACGATATTTATATTATATTTTAAAGATTTTATTTAACAAGCTTGTTCTTACTTATGCAGGAGAGATTGTGATAAAATGTCTGTTTAGTAGCGTTTAGTTTAATTTGTATAAATTTATCTTTTTTAATTTTAAAATTGAATTTTTTTTGTCAACATTATTAACATTAAAAACTGCCCCGCGATTGCACCCGCAAATGTCTCGATCTCGAGGGAAAATCTTATTAAATAGTAGCCTATATGTGTTTAAAAGGTTTTCAGACAATTAACTACACACAGAGTTTCATCCCAATCAGTTAGATGGCTTTTGAGTGAAAGAACAACAAACATACACACTCCCATACATACTTTCACCTTTATAATATTAGTAAAATAATGAAAATTTATCATTAAACTAATTAAGACAATGAAAAAAATATTTCCAGTAACGCCATACCAATAAACTTTTACGGTGCCCTAGGGCGGAAATTTCCACGTATGTTCTAAGTAGATATATAGGTATATACAGTTCATTATTTCGTAAAAAATGTCGTCTTAGAAGTATCCGCGTAGTAATATTTTGATGTTCATAATAATAGAAGATGCGACACGAGGGTGCGCGAGGGTTCCGGATTTATTCAGTTTTTATTACTTTTTTACGGACCCCTCGGAGGATAGACGTATGGGCTCGCTAACAGAGTGTTATGTTGCAGTGTAACCGCACCTTTATTAGTATTTATAACAAAATGAACTGGTATTTCGGGTCGGGAGTCGCGCTGCGCTCGTAAAATGTCCGCGATCGATGGATCCTGAACGATGTGAAGCGTAAACTCGGTTGCGTGTCGGAATTTATTGACAGATTCGATCCGTGATTTGTGATTGATCTGAAACTATGACAGTGAAATCGTACCTTCTATGCGCCTAGCACGGTGTGAGCGGGGTCTTGTTTTATCTTAAATCAAACTGTCATTCTCAAAATTAGATAGGAGATGTAAGGTAGATTGGATGGAAAATTTTCTATGTAGATATAGACGGCAGAGAGATAGCAGAGATTCGGATAAGCTTCATCCATTACCTTTAAATTAAAAATTAAATCTCAAGAGACCTTTGCGTGTCGATTTTTTTGTCTCCGTGTACGCCTATTAAAACTTGGGTTTAGATAATGTTTCAGAGCAAAACAAAAAAACAAGTAGGTATTGCATACCTAAGCGTAATCAACAAGACATACCAAATACATAGTTTTAATAGTTCCTAAACAAATAATACTAAATTTAAAAAGAGTAATAATAATGTTAAAAGAGGCATCATCTTCCCGCCTCCTATTTAGCTTTAGTCTGTTATCAACTACAGCTGCATCGTCGCTAAACATCACGCGAGATCGTGGTCCAAAGGCTATAAACATATAATGAATAAAAAATAAGCTACCTAATAATAATCCAATAACTAAAATGCGAGAAACTCCCGCCGTCTGAAACAAACAGATATCAAACTAAACAACACACCCGACATCGAGCCATAAAACCTCACGAAGGCAAACGGCCGTAAGAAACGCTTCGATTTAATCCAAACCTATCTCAAGATGTGTGAAAATAAAAATAAGAGCATCCACGCTCAATGGCCGGAACCGAGAGTGTTTGCATTTGATAAGACAACGGCAGAGGGTGAAGGGTTCCGACGGTACTTTAATGTAGCTTTTGTTTCTTCAGATACCTACAGAGTTGTACTTTACAATACTTGCATATATAGGTACTACTTCCACTAATGTTACTCCTTTTTTTTACTGGTGGCTTCGGCCGTGGTTATTTACCACGTAGTCCACCACCCACTGGACATAACGGTGTCGCCAAGTAGTTATTATGAACGTGTTCCAGCATGAAGTTCAGGGAAGCCAGGGAGGGATTTATCCCACTTTCTAGGTTTCGTCTGCTACCATGCTTAACATTACCGCAAGATAATAGTCAAAGGCCAACCTATAAAGCATAAAAAGTATGTTAGTATCATTGGGACATTAGAATAAACTAAGCTAATCGCGTAAAACTGTTATTAAAGTATAAGTAGGTAGTAATATACGTTTTCTAACCACCATTAACACAAGCATTACTAATGTACTTAGATTGATAAATTAGCATCAACTAAAAATTAAAAGTAAACTACCAGCCCAAACTCGTGAAAATATAAGACTAAAGGTCACATTTTAGATTGAAAATCTCAAAACACAATTTGATGTCGAAAAGAAATCTTTATTCGCCAAACATCACTATAATAAACGTAGACGCCGGCCAAAGGACAGAGTCGGCAAAAAAAACCAAAAACTAAACACAATTTAAAAGAGAATTCTTAAAGACGCTCCTCGGGCAAAAAGATAATTTGGTCGGCCACGGGTCGCCCGTCGTTGTCTTTGCTGTTGTGAACTTTTATTGTAAGCTTTATGAATTATTTTCAGTTATTACCGAAGAATTCAAAATGATGTAGGGTGGACTGTTTAAGTTTTCAACATTTGTATCTGGTTTAGGTTGAAAACGTTGATACGGAATAGGGCGGTGATGTTGATCGAACTCGAAACAATAAAAAAGTCTTCTCAAATTAATTAATTAAAAAAACCAAAAATAAAGAGCCAATTTTAAATATTAACACCACATGGTCGTGGTGTTAATATTTTTTTATGGTAAATGCCTTTATTGAGAAAAATAGAATGACACAATATTACAACAGTAATAGAACACTTGTTTTTTTAGAGAACTTTGTATTAATACGATAATCTACAGAAAATCAAACTACTCTAAAACTACTGTGAGTTGGCAGCGTGAATTGATATTCGTTTGCCAGGAGTTTGAATATGCCTTATGCATGTTATGAAGAAATTTTATCTTGATGTGCGAGTAATTCTACATCAAGCCACGACTCAAACAACAACACAACAACAACAATTAACACAACAAACAACGACAACAATTAACGACAATTTAAATTAATCCATCATCTTGGAAAAAAATATTATCAAAGGGAAATGGAACTAGACAGAAAACAAAATTATAAAAAAAAACCAACTTCATTGCGAAGATGAGCACAACTGCACTGACAAACGTAAGAAGCAAGTACTTGTATAAACGAAACGTAGCCGTTTAAAATTGTGTTCACATCGCATTTCTCAGTTCCTTCCACCCGAAAGGAATGCTGTGAGATGCGAAATAATGCACAAACACGACGAAACGAATGAAAAAGAACACTCACTGTCTCAAATCCAACAAACGGGAAAGAGATTACCCACGCTCCGACTGTTCCCAACTTGTACAAACAAAAAAAAACACAATTCGTCCGTTTTAAAACAAGGCGAAATTGCCATAGACCGGCAAAGACGGCCGGGAATATTAAAAACGTTTTTAAAAAGACAACAGAGCGTGAGTGCAAGTTGTTAGACCTTTTATTGAGCGGGTGTTGGGCGCGCCGCGATTGAGTTTGGACTGGTCACGGGCGGAATTATTGATAAATACAAATATTCGAAACAATATTTTTGTTTGAAAACGTTCAGTAAATACCAGCCCTTTTTTCTGTTTCGTATAAAATCCTTCTCATATTACAAGCTTTATATTACTTTCACCTGTCTGTTGTCTGTCTGTCTGTCTATCTGTCTGTAATCAAATCTTGCAAGTTTGATTTGACCCACTTCCCGGTTTCCAATTGAGCTGAAAATTTGCATGCGTGTGTAAATCGGATGACAATGCAATATTATTATGACATGGAGCTGATCTGATGATGGAGCTGGAAGGTGGCCATAGGAACTCTGTCATTAAACAACGCAACTCCATCGAGTTTGGGCTCATTTGATTCGTCTTGACGAGTACTATATGATGCAAGATGGTAATGATAATTAAAGCTTGTTTTTAAAAAACATTTTTTAAATTTCACTTGTTATTATAATATGCTCCTTACCGGTCTTGGTTATTATTATTTTATTGTTTAAATTTCAAAGTGCTTCTATGAAGAGAATTCGGTATATCCCGTCATCAAAGTTTAGTTCTTTAATCCTCAACCTTAGTACCGCATTGCCGATTTAAACATGCTTAAAATATACGGTGTGATCGTGGTTTTAAAGGCTACGCAAGAGTTAGTCATAATATAAAAGTCATACAGTTGATAAAACAGATTTTGCATCTATACATGATTTTACACATACAGTTAAACAAACGCTTCGGCGTGTAATATTATGTAGAAAGTAAGGAGATACCGCATTCATTACGAGTTGAAGCTATAAACGATCATATTACAGTATTGTAGCGGCGCGTATTTTTGTGTTAACCCCCTCTGATTACGTCCAAATTGATATAAATTGAATTTTAAACCTAGCGGGGTCGATTTTACTCGCACAAGATGCGCGCTCTCGCCAAGGAAGGGTTATTTGTTTGCATTAGGGTTGGTACTTAGACGTTTCGTACATTTTAATTTTGATAATGACACCATAATATTATTATGCCCCATGTGGTTACATTTAGAGTTTTTAGAGTGTTTCTTCCGATAATAATGTGATCTGAATCTTTCAAAAGAGTTATGATATATTATGTGTGTGGTATTTTGCGCACTACATTCATCCGATTTTTTTCTTCCGTTAAACTATGTTTCCGATAGTTTATGATGGACCGATCACATGACGGACCCAAGTAGCTGTGACAGTATTTGCATAAAAACTCGCGTATGATTGCATCCATTAGATTTGAGACCGTACTATGTAAGTATATTCGATGGCTAAACTAATTTGGACGTATAATTATTATATTATAATTTGGTCGTAACAAAAATAAAGATATATCTAATATTTGTTTTTACTCGTGATATAAACGTTCCACTTTACGACTGGTCATTACTTTTGAAAATAAATTATAATTAAGAACAGATGCATTTTGCTAATTGCTAATAGAAATAAAAAATTAGATTGTTATATTTAATTAAACATTAATTTAATTTTTAAAAATATAAATTTTAATAAAATAATTAAAATACACAAATATAGTAATAGTATATGGTGCAGCCCTGAAGCAGGCGTGTAATGGGCGCGATGATTTCTTGGCTCAGAGCGGCTGTTTCATAACACCGCTGCCGAGTTCCACTACCCTCGTCACTCAGTTAACTTTGTTTTCACTTAAACCCGACGCCATTCCCTTTATTGCCCTTATTTTTCATGTTAATCGTAATTTAGAGACGCTTAATATCGCAGATTGTATAATAAAATTAGATCGGCTTTATAAGCTTATTGTATCTGAATCGGTAGCACCAGTGAAGACAAAGGATATAAACAAATAAGCACCTGAAACAGCATGTGTGAGCGTTAAGACTATAGTTTACTCACAATTGTAACTTGTATCACGGCCGTTCCAATTATTAATTTGATCACGATTACTGATAATCTTCAGTTTTATGGAGTTATAATGAAACTTTCCAAATATGTATATAAAAGGACAATGAATCCAAGGTTACCAACAAATCGTATTAAGGTAAAATGCCCTTATTAAAGAGAACATCAAGATGATAAATTATCCAATCAACTCCTAAAATAATCCGGAACCCACCCAACTATATTATCTCTACCACAATCTGGAGCCTGTGGGAGCACAGTGTAAATTAGTGGTATAGTCCGTATGCTATTGCATTACGGCGGAGAGGCTGCCTTTATTGCTCAATTTGACTTTATTTAACGCAATTCGCAAGCGGGAGACTCCCCCAGTGGGCGATGGGGACAGATGAGACTGTGCTCCAATCCACTTAGCTGCCAGCCACGAGGTGATAGCGGCGCGATTGTGAAACGATGTGCCGCTGAATGACCACTTCGCTTCGTAGATGCATGCGTCCTTTGAACTTGTTGCTCAATGGTAGATAGATATCACTTTATCAAGAAAATGTACAAAAACAACTTAAGCGTTTGTAACGGTTGACGCTCCCTCGCTCGCACTATCTGACAAATTTTGAAGGAATAGCATGGAGAGCAATATTGAAAAAAAAATCAAAAAATCTCATCATACCATTAATAATATTAATATATCAAACTGAATACGCTTTTAAAATGTGTGCAATAATATAACTCAGGGGGCTGATCTTGAAAAAATTTAAATCCATGAATTTATAATATATCAAAATTTGTCAAACACTAATAAATAAGGGAATGAAAAGATATTCCCATACAAACTTTATTTTTTAAAATATTTCATTGATATTATACTTGTAACTGAATTAAAAACAATCAAAATCGAATCACGATCGAATTGATACTTATAACTTTGCCACAAATGAAAAGAATGAGAAGATTTGACGCCGAAAATCACGACAATTTTATTATTCAATTATGCTCAGTGGCGAGCGATATGACACCATCCCGCCTCCACTCCTGAATCCTGAGCCTTCAGATTACGTCTGACTCGATACTCGGATAATAAACGATGACTGAGAAGATTATACAACTAACTTGGGAATTAGACGAACTCTGCTGAAATTGTCCGCTAGCTATAACATACCTGAAGAATTTTGTGAAATCTCAAAACTCAAACTCTACGTCTCTTTTAAGCACATTAAATTATGTAAGAAACAAAAATTATTTTTAACTTTTAATATTTTACTTCAAATAAAAAATAAACTGTAGAATGCTTTGTAGTAGCTAATTTTCAAAACTACCGCTCTAATTCAGGATCAGCCAGTACAAAAGATCTATATTAAATTTATTTAAGAGCCTAACATCCGTTTTTTTTATGTCCAAATCCGCGAATGACGATCGGTAGTCGTAAAACTAATTTGGTGATGGAGTTACGCAATACGGAGTTAGGTGGGCCGTCTGCTTTTTTGTCACCTATTACATAAAAAAAATAGGTACATGATAGATCGGTAGTGAGAAAAGCAACATGAGAACCGAATCACACATTCGAATCGTACGCAGTGACCCGCACTCCAACCGCGTGTAGTCTGTCAATCAGTTATTCAAGACAATGTATATAGATTAACCAGAATAAACGTCAGTGTCTAAATTTAATTTGGGGGTAGTCGCAAACTTGGCTCTAGTTTGTATGCACAAGCTAATCCCGACTGGAACATTTTAGCAAGTTAGCCGCATGACTGGCGGCGAGTGCCGAGACAAGTTTCTTGTACGATCTCTTGCTACAAAAGTATGGACAACAGAGATTAATAATTCTGCATTTGCACCACCGTCTTTTTAGTTTTAGGAGTAGGATGTTATTTTACATTTTACCTAATAATAAGACAGATGCGTGGATTTGAGAGGTGTTGATGGATCAATGGGGCGCTGGGTAGAAATGTATTTCTTTTTCACTCATTTAACAGGGAGAAGTGTCAAATATAAATTATTACTAGGTATACTATTATTACAAAAATACAATCAGATTGGAGCTTATAATATTTATTTTGAATTCCGCGCCCAACTCTCAATCTCACATGTTTTTACCAATGTCCGTCACTTCCCGCCTTTTTGCACGTCAAACATTTGTCATGTGTCACCGATGGTATATTTGCCACTAATTATTATTTAACTGCTCGATTGTAATAAAACGCTAACACTATTTTATCAGTTAGCCGTAAATAGATACCATCCCGCTAAACAGAAGCGTAGCGTTTTTTAGTGGTAGGCTCTTAATGCAGAGGTCGCTTCGGGAAGTTCTCCAGCTTTAAAATAAAGTTAGGTATGGCGCCATATAGTACAGAAGTAGTCTGTTATTCACTTCACACTCGTTACCAAGAAGCGCTGTCAATTCAAACCTCTGAATACTAAAACCCAATTTCCATTAAAGCATGTTCTGTTTACAACGAAATTCTTTTTCCATCAAACGAGATTTATTCTGAAAAATATGTAAAGTTGGTTGCGGCCACGGAATAAATCACTAAGTGGAACGGCTATGAGCTTCGAAACGGTTGAGATTTTTTTTCACAGCTACTTCAAAAAAGAAGTATGTATGGCAATAACACTTGGCGCTGATTCTATCCTCGTTGTCTAGAGAAGTTAAAATAGAAACTTACGTTAAAAATCTCACGGAATAGTTTACCTAATATTATACGCATAGATAGATTTAATTAAATAAACAAACAATAACTTTCAAACCAGAATGGAACTAGTATAAAAAACCAGAATTAGTGTGAAATAACGGTTTAATAATTCTTACAAACATTTTTTCACGTGATAAATACTCGTAATTTAGAGTATTCTTACTCGTAGCTTTTAAAATTAAAAAGGTTTTTTTTCACTTCACGGACAAAGAAATATGGTGGCCGATATAACCTTCAAACAATCTGTGTTTGAGACACCTCGCGCCCCCACAGACGGTGGGGTGCAAATTAAAACTGTATCTACGATGCTAGTCACGCGGAGCATTAACTCGGAGCTCGGAGGGCCCTTAAGACCTCACTTCAGAATTAAAATTTGTCGGGTGATCTCTCCAGTGACGTTTAGTGATGGATTACGACGCTATTCTGAATATTTTTGTGTTACATTTTTTGTTGAGATATTTTGTAAGAAAAATTACATTAAAAAAAGTTTTTTTTAAAAATTACATTAAATAAAAGTTTTTTTTAAACCATCTGTTTTTAGAGTATAATAGCAAAATCATACATTTTTATTCAAGTTGGCGAACTTGTAAGAAGTCAATATTTTTGCAATTACATAGTCACATTATTCGTCCAAGTAAAAGTCCAAGTTAACATACTTTTTCAGGTTTTTATAAAAATAAAAAATACAATTATATTAATAGTGCGTCAATAATAAAAAAAAATCTTTATACCAAATTTCAGCTCAATCGGTCCACCCGTTTAGACGTGAATACGTAACAAATATACACACTCACAAACATACACCTTTATAATATTAGAGTGATGTAATTATTCAAACAAAAAATTTAATGTACTTTATGCAAAATCTCATAATATTTACCCATAGCACCCCATAAAGAAACTACTAATATTATTTCTGTAAGAGATTGGTCGTAACTCGTAGCACAATAACTACGCCGTAGCGGTGCTACGCTGCGCTACGACAGGGGCTACGATAATGAATATGAAATAGCAAAAACGATGGTAAAACGGGTTTAAAAGTCATTTTAAAATCGTATAGGAGCTTTGGTCGTGGAGGTAAAATTTTAAAATTTCGTTTGTTGCTCTGGGACCGCCAAATTGTAGCACATACATAGATTATTATTCATATATTGTGTTAATATTGTTAAGTTTATTTTGTAATCATTTTTGTGATTTAATAAAGTGTTACTTTCTATTTATCAATTTTTTTAAAATCTACTTACTTTGACCAAACCATTAAATTATGTGAATACAACAAAAATGACGGGTGTCTTTAAAAATCACACTTTAAAAATATCAAAATAATTACTTAACTACAAACTTTACTTAACTACAAAAAATGTCATTTAGTATTTTATTTATATTTATTAATATAAATTGTTTTTTCCATTAAACGCATCAGATTCAAAGATTGCTTTATTAATTCCAATCTTACTATTATTAAAAACGTGAAAGTTTGTAAGAATTTATTGATGTCTGGATCATGTATGTTAGTTACTCTTTCACTCCTAAACCAGTGGTCCGATCAAGCTGAAATTTGGTATAGAGATAGCTTAGATACCCTTAGATACTCTGAAATAATACAAAGGTTACAGTAAAGAGGGTAAATCATTAGGAGATCATTAGAGGGTTACCATTATGAGGGTAGTCATTTATTGTAGATTTCTTTTTTCTTGGTCACAATAAAGAGTTTTTGTATTGTATTGAATTGTAAAACCGCTGGGAGCAGCTAGTTTAAACTTAAAGTATAATATCGAAATTATTAGTATTTACGAAATCTACTCAAGAAGGGGTAGGAGTTAGCAGTGTCACGCGGAAGGCTTTAAAAATAATTTGTAGCGGCCACTTGGTATTCAAGTGTAGTCGCGCGCATATTTTATATTTATTGCGGCGAACGTCTCCAATATGCAGCCGTTTTACTTAATGCCTGAACATGGATTATGTGACGGCATATTGTCTTTTATGATGATATATTTTTGAATTTATTGATATTAATTGTAGATTTAGTAAAAAGAGAAACAATACTTTTTAAGTACTTTTTTACTTTATAAGCTTTTATTTACTTTCAGCTGTCTGTTGTCTGTCTGTCTGTGTGTCTGTAATCAAATCTTGCAAGTTTAATTTGACCCACTTCCCGGTATACAATTGTACTGAAATTTTGCATGCATGTACAAATCGGATGAAAATGCAATATTATTATGACATAGAGCTGATCTGATGGAGCTGGAAGGTGGCTATAAGAACAACGTAATTAAACGACGCAATCCCATCGAGTTTGGGCTTATTTGATTCGTCTTGAAGAGTTTTTTTTTTAATGTGGAGAAGTAAGAAGACGAGCAAGACGCTCTTCTGATGTTAAGAGATAACGCTGCCCATAATCAGTACAGTGCTACCCAGAATTTCACAATGATGTGCAATTCTAGGTGCACTGCACCAACGCTTCTTAACTCAAGAGTCATAAGATGTTAAGACTCTTTAGCCCAGTAATTTCACTAGCTACAGTGCCCTCCTACCGAAGCACAGTAATGTTTGCACAAAACTGCTCAGGCGGTAGAATAACTGGCACTGTTGGGGTACCCACCTAGACGACCTCCTGCAAAGGAAGTCTACCCCCGGTAATAGTACTTTGGATAGTAATAAATGCTTGTTTTTAAAAAGTTTTTTTTAAATTTGCCCTTGTTCATTATATAGATGACCAAGATCTCGCGTGATGTTACGCGAATGTGGCCAAAGATGGTAGCAGACTAAACCAATTAGGTGGGATAAATGCCACATAAATGGACATCGTAATTGTCCGAAACCGTGGTTGAGACATATCTCAACGACCAACGCCAGTACCCCTCGGGGCCAGAGGCAAGTACCGCGCGGGCCCCGCGATTCGGTCCGTACGCCGCAAAGGCAGGCAGGACCATGGAATGGTGGAGGGAATATCTCAACGAATAGACAACGTGAGTACAGCCGTGTCGTATTTATAATATGGATAATACTCACGGTAGTTTCCAAAATCGTATGGGTTGACCCACGTGAACGCGCGGGCGCGGGCGCGGGCGCGGGCGCGGGCGCGGGCGCGGGCGCGGGCGCGGGCGCGGGCGCGGGCGCGGGCGCGGGCGCGAAATATCAAGCATATGACGTGCTATGAAGGTACGTACAAACGCACGTGCGGTGCAAGCAAAGTCTGCCGCGCCCGCGCCCGCGCGTTCAACGTGAACAAGCACTATGGGATAAATGCCTCCCTGACTTTACTGAACATCATGCCGGGACATGGTGATATTGACTGCTTGGCGACATAACGACATGGTATTGTCCAGTGGGTGGTAACTGGAAACTGGTGGTGGCCAAAAGCCGTTGCAGCGAAAATAATTATAGGCTATTTCCAAATAAAAAAGATAGGCTGAGATAGTTTTTTTTTTATATTGTACTTTAGTAGACTGCCGCTCTGGCTTATGCGACACCATTATGTATATCCCCACAAAACAATAATTACTCCACAATATCAACAACTTAAAACTTAACTATGTACATTTTTAAATTAATTATAACTAACTATTATTAATGTACCTGGTATCTATTGTATAATATATATTATCGTAACGTAAGATTCTCTTTTTTTCCACTTTTATCTTTTAATTGTTCTTAATTCTTTTTCCAATCTTTTCCTTTTCTCTTTTTTTTTCCTTTCTCATGATTTTCCTTCTGTTTTTTCTTTCTTTTTTTTTTCATTCTTTTCTTTCTTCTTTTGGGCTGAGATAGTAAGAGGTAAACAAAGATATGGTCATGTCACAGTGTATATTATCAGACGCAAACAAAGTTTCGCCAGTCATCCAGTAATGAGATATAATAATTAGTGAATATGATTGTCCAAATATTATCCCAAAAAGTGATATCAGAATCTTAATGAAGATCTATCATCCAATAATGGGATGATCAAACAATGACCCTCCGCTTCGTGAGCCGATGCGATGGAGCCTTTACAGAAACAGGCAGTACGTGAAATCTAATAGACAACCTTATTTACTTGATGAATTAATATTTATTGTGGGCTTTAGAAATGATAGTTATATCATTTACAACTTGTCAAATTCAAAAATCATGAAATATTTTTTTATTTAGTTGTTATGAGTTTTAATTTTAATTAGTTTTTAGATTGGTTCTATTACGATTGTAGATGGAGATTAAGATAGAAGTCTTCAGGCCCAGGAAATTATCTCATGAGGTACCAAGACCCAAGCTAAACGATAATGTAGAAATGCAGGTAATTTTATTCTGTAATAACATTGGATTAAATAACATAAATAAAAAAAACGTTATTAAGATCGTCCCTCTAGAAAAAATGCCTAAAAAGTTGGTTGGTTGGTTGGCACTACACATTACCTCTCTGTCTTTGTATATGTAAATACGTTGACCAAGGTAAGAGTTAGCTTTTCGGTGTGTTCTATTAATTTTCTATTAAACTAAGCTAAGCTCTAAATACTCGTAACTAAGCTCTAGAGCTTCCATGTTATGAGTACGTTTGAATCTAAGGAACTGCCTTCCACGATCCCGGCGATGTTGGCTCAAGAAATTTGCTGCAGCAATATCGCGACCCTCTAAGGGAATCACCAATTTCGGGACAAATCGAGGGGGATAATTATGTTTGGAGTTGGTTATTGAGGAGAGTCAACACGCGGCAGATTGGCCCGTCTGAGGGACGTCGGTGTAATATACTCGTCCGAATATGAGCTCGTACACATGAGCGTTTTGAAGCGCGATTTGGTAACGCGCACTTCTTATTCCTATGCTACTAGTAGATAGATAGATAAATAGACCTAGTCCTAGTATAAATACGAAAGTATGATTGTATTTGTGTAGGTATAATAATGTGTGTCGTGTGTATATATTTGTTGTCCCTTCACGGCTTAGCTGGACCGAATGATCTGAAACTTGATATACATATTATAGAGCTTTGACTCCAGTAGGTATAATATCGTTGGACGCAGTTAGTAGAGAATTAAAAATTTTGTGTGTGTAGTATAGCTCAATATTTTGCACATACATTTATGAACATAAATGCACGATTAAATAAGTACGCCTTTTCAGTTTTGAATGTGTGTGACCGTTTTTTAAAAAAATGTTATTATTTTTTAAGATGACAATCTAGTGTACTAGAATTTAAGTTTGAAATAAAAAATAATTCTTTACCAGTACGCCTTTTAAAACCAAACTAAATACCAAACGCGCGGTTTAGTAACGCGCGTTTAAAATGCCTAATATGTAACCAGTTCCTTAAGTAGACACTCGAAATGTAATAATATGTGACGAATGATGAAAATTGACCCTTTTTAAAAATAGATTATTTACAATTTGGATTTGGGTTATTTGGTTAATACTATTTTTGGAAATGTTATCAGTTCGGTCAATAAATTGAGAGGTAGAGATTTATTGGGAAAAATAAATACGTTGCAGCGTCAAAATGTTTGGTTAGGAGTAAATTGTTATTCTAGTTTAATCTAGTATCACAATATTGGCATATTCAATTCAATTCAATTCAATTCATTTATTTCGACCAAAGTACATAAGTCATATACATAGAAAGAACATCCATTTAAAAATAAAATAAATTAATAAACATTATTTAAACGATATCAAATTAAAATTACATAGTATTTAAAATAAAGATTTATAAAATAAAAATGATGTCAAAAATAACTTTACATACAAAATAAATTAAAATTAAATTATAATAATCAAAGCAAATTAAAATATCAAAAAATCAGATGAATATAAATTTAATAAAAATTATGATTAAACAAATAATTACTATTAATAACTTGGCTGCCTCTGAGTCATCTGTTTGTTAGTCAACACATGAACCATATAGCAATGGTTGATGTATTGACAATCAAACCTACTCGCGAATACGTTTAGGATGATGGTGGATATAATTCCTCTAAAACGACCTGACCGATATTTATTTTTTTGGTAATAACAAATTTATCGGTCTGCGAATATATTGTAAAGTGTTTTTAAACGCACATGAAGTTTCACTTGTATTAATTATAATAATATAGTCACATAGATTTGAAACCTATATCTACTTTTACACAATATTAAAACTTTACTTCACGACGCAACGGTTAACTACACACATAAAATATTGATGAAAAGTGTAATCAAAATGAAGCCAACGCAAACAAAATTATTCACTCCGTTAATTAATAACCTTCGCTCGAGAATTAGTGGAATTGGGTTAAGTACCTTCATTGGGGATTACCTATAAACGCAAGCCAGGTATTTGAACTCTTTAAGTAAGGGTTTTCGCACAAAACAAAATATAAAATAATAGTAGCCCAGCGTTAGTGTATTATTTAGGGATGTGTTAAATTTACCTCAAGTACTAATATCATAAGTACCACAATGTGTAAAATGTATGTTGCCACAAGGATCTTACCTAGAGTAAGATCAGTTCTTCCCTTAAGAGAAACCAAAGAGAAGAGTCAGTTAGTCAGTTCTTATCTTAAGAGTAACCAACGAGAAAAGGCAAACCTATATATAATGCATAAAAAATTACAGTTACCATGCATAATATATTATGTTTATACCATGGATAATTATATTATACCCCCTTAACAAAGCTTAACCTTTCAGCGCTAAACGCTAAATGCAAAACCACCTCAACACAATTACATTTAGTTACTACAAATACACACTCTTACTAAGAGCCCTTGCGTTTAATATCGTTGATAGCTAATTTTCTAACATCCCTCGAGGGTATTTCTTAGAGAATCAACACTAGTGTAATTACGGGATTCATTTAAAGTTATCGAGGCTCTTTGAAGTCTCCCGGCGGCGCGGCGCGGCGGTTACAGCGGTAGGTTCGTGTGGAAATCAGGTTTGGTCTGATTGATGATACCCTGTACGCTGTTTTACGTAAATTGGCGACGCGGAAATATTGTAGTTGTGAACGGGAGTGGTGGAGCAACTATGTGATGTAACTTTTGTAATTACTGCTGTGTGTCTAAATAATTTTTTGACAAACGTCAAATTACATATATAATACAATAGAAAAGTCATTATTGTAACACCACAAAAATGTAGAAACTTAAAACCAAAACACAATTATGAATAATGTTATTGCAAATTATTTCTATCGCTCTAAGGCGGTTGCTCACCTAGTGAGTTTGCATTGAATTGTAATCTCAAGTAAAAGTAATTTTAATATTAATTTTACAGGAGATGTGAAATTAATTCAATTGGCATTTAAAAACCATTACTATAATATGTATAATGAAGAGTCCAAAATGATTAAGTTACTCTACATCCATCCATTTAGAGAACAAAAAAAACCCTGTAAGAAAATATATACAATATTTATACCACCGCTTTCTACCAATAATAACCTAACTCTATGGGCTTGTTCACGTTGAACGCGCGGGCGCGGGCACGGGCGCGGGCGCGAAATATCACGTGCAAAACATATGACGTGCTATGAAGGTGTTCACGTACAAACGCACGTGCGGTGCAAGCAAAGTCTGCCGCGCCCGCGCGTTCAACGTGAACAAGCACTATAGCAAGACACGAAGCGATTCCCCAGCTTACATTCGGATCAAAATATGTCACAAAACGATACATCTATAAATAAGCCGCGACGTGTAAAAGCCGAGCGTTTCGCGGTCCATAGCGGTTGTCTCGCTAAGGTTCATTACCATTTTAATTAGATGTCGCGCCAGACGCAGGGGACGCACCTGCGACCCGTCGCGTCGCAATACGTTATATTTTTTGGTTTTAGAGACAAACACTGGTTTTGAAGTGGCTTTTATGCTCAAGTTTTCTTTAGTCTACAGTTTAGATGAGTAATGATTCAGTACGTTTAGCTTAGTAGTGCGAGAAGAAAGTTTCTATTTTTATAAGTCCTTTTTTGTATCATTAGTTGGGGTTAAAACATTTTTATTTGTTTTTGTAACACTAACATTAAAATAATAGCGCGATAAGTCCCGAATAATAAAAAATAACATCTTTTTATTTATTTATATATTATTATTCTCAATATTTTGGTGCACTGTCACTAAATATGGAGAATAAATCTAAAAATTAAAATAACAATCGAATATTCTCGATAGTTATTTCGTTTATCACGTTATTATAATGTAAATGAATTATGATATCAATACCTTATCCTAGATTTTGTATTTCATAATGAATATCAAGAACAAAGTAGTTGTCAAAATAGCTTCTTGAAAATACATCCTTAAAGCTCGTCGTTACCGCCGCAGGTATTCTAATAGTTTCCGATATTGCTCCTTTGTTCAAGTAAGATTGGCAGTTCGATTATCCTTGTCTCAAGCAAAAAGACAGTAAAAATTAGTTTCTGGCGCTTCAAGTCCACTGCAAGCTATGGAATATTTTAAATGAATTTTACGAGATGTAAATGCATTTATTTAATGAGACAGCTTTAAATTTTAATAAATTCAAAGGAGCTTTTTACTAAGGTTTTTTTATTTGTGCAAGACAACCTGCTCATTACAGTCAGTTTTATTTAGATATTATTTTGATATCATAAAACTTGTATATTTGAATATTGTGATTAAAAAGAGCTTTTTATAATAAATAAAATAAGAAAATTCGACCCCTTAAACGGAAATCTGAGGATTTCAATGTGTGAATTTAGCTTTCGTAAGTTTAAAGTTTCGCTCGTATCGGTGGATTCTCGTCCTAATGTCTCAGACTGTGTAAGCGCTCCTCAGAGAACCAGCAAAATTAAACGGGCTGAAATAAGACCTGTTTAACGCAGGAAAAATGATCTTTTAGCTCTTTTAGAGCTGCATTTGAGACGAAGTTTGCTAATTAGTTACTTTGTTGGATTTAAGTGGTATTGAAATTGTGATGCTAGTACTCGATTATGCTGGTATTTTTGCTTTAATGAAATTTTTTTGTTAAATTTTCAGTTGTAATCTAAATATATATAAAAAAAAAGTAATTTATTGACTAAGTGATCTATCAATGCAAGCCCAAACCTCTGAGCAGAATAGGTCAAAATTTGGAACCTAATAAGAAGTTGAAATGAGTGCGTATTTGAATAAATGAAATGTTTAGTTTACTACCTGACATAAAAGAGAATTTTAAAGGTTTGGTGTACGAGAAAAACTTGATTTCTCAGATTTCAGAACTTAGACTGAGTTAGGAAGTTTGTAGGACACAAAGGATTACCTAACATTCACTCTCATTAAGGTACTTACTCTCTTTATATAATTTAACCACTCATGAAAATATAAAAACCATATTATAATGTTACCGTCATAAACGTTTGTCGAAATAAAATTAAGTTCAATTTATAAAGTAATCATGGTATCAAAACGGAAGTCAAAGATCCGAGTCGGGAACCAAAGCGGTCGGAAAATTAGGTTTCACAAAAACATTCGTTCGGCGGTCGACAAAGCGGCGCGCCACCATAAACATGGGATTGTCCCCGCGGTCCACATTTAAGTCTTTATTATTTTTAAGTCTCTGTGAGAGCTCCTCGTTCCAAAGTTTCACCTCGACCCGACCCCAGCGGAAAGTTAATTTCTTTTCGTGTATTTTAAAATTAATTTTGCTTTTGTGGCGAGACCGCCCCTACACGAATTGTGAACGCAAAGCGGTAAAAGCTTTCCGTTATAATAGACCAGAAAAATGGCTCGCTCTTTCATCGTTTAATACTCCTCCACAATTGGAGAGCACGCGTAGCATTTTGATTTTTTTACTGAAAATACTGTCTCCATATTTATGTAAAAGCAATTTATTTATAGTGTGGGACGCTCACGGTTTTATAGGCTGTGAAAGCGATAGTTGTCATGTTTTCACTTTATTTTGTTGTGAATTGGTTGTGAACAATAAAATTTGATAAATGTTAGACTATAATCGGCACGTGCGGAAAATTCTAGTTTTGCGTATTCGTAACATATTTTTATTTCTTTTTTCAGATGGATGCGGCGTTGCTACAATTCCGAGATACTACAATTATAGCTAGTTTTAAGACTTCTAAATACACCTACATCTAAATAACGATCTAAAATCTAAACTATATTCTTTAGGATACATTATTTTTATTTAGGTTAATCCAACTTTTTTAAATTAGTATGAATACAATTACTATACATGACGTACGGTAAAATGATGAACGGTGTACGGTAAAATAGACAAACAACAAAAAAAAAACCAAATTAAATGATTTAAGAATACCGTAAGAAAAGAAATATCAGTTAACATTATTTCAGTTTTCAAAAAGATTACCCCTACAGTAGTAAAATCCTTCAAGACCTTCCTTTCGTTAAATAATATAAGTAAACTATAATAGTGTCATCACAGTATCCTCGTTTGCAGGTTGTTGCGACAAAGGGTGCGACATCAAAGCGGCGCCGGATCAAAGGAGCCTGATACCATCCGGATAACACTATCGGACGAGCAGCGTTTGGTATCCGATTGTCGGTTAAACATCACAAATATTCGTCAGAGGTGAAGTGTTAAACGCTGACCCTTTGTGACGACTTGAAAAGGCTATTTTAGCTCTTGACTTAATATTGTATTCATTATAAAGAAAGAAAAAACATTATAACTAAATGTGCGAGGGTATCTATAGTTCATAAAACCTAATATCTGTATTCTAAATTCCAATCCAATCTCTTCATCGGTTTGAGCTGTAGGTTGATAAATCAGTCAATAGGGCACACTTTCCTTATACATATTAAGATAAATATTATTGTCATTGTAACGTAGGTAATGCACTTATATACAATGCACACACTTATTTTTAGTCGTGTGTTTGTCGTTTGTATCCGACTCTGCTCTATTCAACCTCAAAAGCGAAAGCAAGCGCGTGTCTCACGACCATTTTTTTCAAAATTTACAATTACAATTTTTTAGAAAAACTTTGAGTCGAGAGCGAGGACAAGACTAAAAATAAAAAATACATCACTTACAATCTACCTATCATATCCTTCCATGCAAATGTACACCAGTATTCCCAATAAACCCTACAGACACACACATAAGTGCGTGCGTATGTTTGCCATGAATCGTCCATCCGGGCCGGATTACCGGGCGGGTCGTGCCGGTGCACATGACCTCGCGATTAGACCCACTGCCCTCGATACTCCGAGCCTATCGGATGTGAGAGTGCAAACTGATTGTATCACGATTGTAGGTGGACGTGAATATTGTTTGTCGTTTAATGTTTATTATCGGATTTAGTTTTACTTTCTTTTTAACCCCCGACGCAAAAACGACGGGGTGTTATAAGTTTGACGTGTCTTTCTACCTATCTGTCTGTGTGTGTGTCTTTGGCATCGTAGCTTACGAACGGATGAACGGATTTTGATTTAGTTTTTAAAGTAGAGTTAGTCGAGAGTACTCTTAGCCATGTTCGGTGTTAATCGGTTCAAGATGGCCGCCGCTACAAAATGGCGGATTACTTTTTTGTTGCACGACCCCCTCAATATGGGTATCAAATAAAAGGGCTTAACTAATAGAATATAACGCATTATGATAAATTTTAAATCCAAGATGGCCACCACCACAAAATGGTGAATTACACATACCTATTGCGTTGAGAGTTTATATATTTTTAATTTAATTCACTTGTATATTAAAATTATAAAAACAAAAGCATAGAACTGTGTACCTTTGTTGCCTCTTCACACCTAAAGGCTGAACGCGGCACCTAAAAGTGATCCGATTAATTTGTAATTTGGCAGTTTGGCTACTTTTGCGTGTAAAACTGCCGGGCACAGCTATAATTTGGAATTACTGTATATAGTGTTGTAGTAGGTAAGTATGTGTATGTAACCAAGCCTTAACGTAAGTGTTTAAACACTGAATTATCTATTGTTATTAAGGCTTGGTTACAAACATATACTTACCTACAGCAGTATGTTATGATTGTATGTATAACGAGAACATTAATTTTTTCATCGGAGCCAGCATTACGTATCTAATGATAAATATATAAAATTTGATAATCAAAGGTTTGTTGCGAAATAGACAAAAAAAAGCGGAACTCTCAAGCCAAAATCGGGACATAAGGTCACGTTATGTATGCTAACCTTTAGTTATTATTATGTCGCTCTTATTATTTTTATTATTGGGGACGTCAAAAGTACTTTAAGCCGCTTCGACCATTTCTGATCTTTTGTAGCAGTCCAGTTGAGTTACAATTCACTGCTTAGACCTGTGGCCTCTAGAAATTTCCAGATGTTTCGGGGAGTGACTCGTTGTATCTCTTTCAGGGGCATGATGTGTCGCCCCAGGTGGATACTTCTGTTGAACATGAGTGGGCCGCAGTCGCATAGTATGTGCAGAGCTGTTTCCTCTGATTCGTGGCACCTTTAGTTATATTACGCCTAGTTATATTGGAAGACAGAAGATGAGAAGAAAGAAGTTCAGTAGAAGAAAGAAGACTATATTTCCCTGTCGGCCACGCGTATTCTTGGGCAATTAACACACATTACGAGCTGTTATTGCTTGAGAATACACGTAGCAGATAAGGATATACACATCACACCTGAACCACAACTTGAAGATGAAGATAAAGAAAAATTAAGAAGAAGAAATTAATACCTTTGGCACACTTGACGGAAATATCGTTACTATAATAGAAATAAAATTATATGACTACAGTCATCTTGGTTAACTTTGAATCTTAGTCTAACTTTGAGCGAGGTTGTGAAAATGGTTATGTAATTTATTACATGAACGGATCGTTAAAATATTTAAAAAATATTTTAAGGATCATCTCCGTGCAATAAAATAGTAAACCATATTAAACAATCTTGTTCAAAGTTAGACCGAAAAGTGCAAAGTTACCCAAGATGACTGTACATATAATACGTATACTTCGTACATTACGCATCACTATATAATACATAAAATCTATAACTTCGTGTAATACGTATAACTTCGTATACGAGTATACCAACATAGTATAAACTACAATTTTTATATTCCAATGATATTGGATATAATTTACTCACGACGGGCACTTTTCAACTAATATAAAATTAGTAATTCGTAATTGCACGAAGGATTAGATATAGCTGTTTATATAGAAGTTAAGCGACAGAATTCAGTCAAATGTGCCGAAGGTGTAAGGTTAAACGCTAGGAACGCTACGCGCGTTGGACGCGAGACGATACGATCCGCTGTGTACCTACAGTGTGACGGATCGCGTCCTACACGATGCGCGTTCACTGGCTAAATGTCTTCATCATCATCATCACAGCCACAGGACGTCCACTGCTGAACGTAGGCCTCCCCGTTGGACTTCCAAGTTTCCAAGGAGGTTTACCTCTTTCTCGAAGTTGGACCTACCTAATTGGATTACTTGTCCTAGGTAGATGTATGTGTCAACGACTTCGAGTACCGAGCCTCTAACAGATACTGGAATGGGCACAACATTGGCATTTGACATAAGTTTCGTCTTGTCCATGTTCACTTTTAAGCCCACCCGTTGTGAAACTCGGTTGAGGTCATCGAGCATCGTGTTGAGTTCCTCCATCGACTGCGCCATGACTACGATGTCGTCGGCAAACCGAAGGTGAGTGATGTATTCGCCGTTGATTCGTTGATATTTATGTCAAGTCCTTGCCATTCCAGGAGCTTAAAGGCGTCTTCCATTACGGCAGTAAAAAGATTCGGAGAGATAACATCTGCCTGTCTTATGTACTTTTTCTCAATGGAATCGCCTTTGAGCTTTGCTCCTGTACTCGGACTGACATGGTGGCGTTATTATACAAACACTTTAACACTTCAATGTACCGATAGTCAATATGGCATCGCTAAAATGATTCGAGCACGGCCTATTTTTCCATTGAGTCAAAGGCTTTCTCATAGTCCATAAACGCTAAGCATAATGGCAAGATTTACTTTTCGGTCTTCTTGCCGCAGCGTATGAATGTGGTTTATAGTACTATAGCCTTCTCGGAAACCGGTTTGTTCGGGAGGCTGGAAGTAATCAAGTCTGTGTTTTAGACGGTTCGTGATAACTCTTTAAAACAGCTTATAAACATGGCTCAGAAGCGGATTGGGTCTGTAGTTCTTCAATAGGCTGTTGTCACCTTTTTTGACATCTTTTTTAACAGCACCACCTCGCCTCGGAATTGAAGAGAGAATTCTGGAGGACTTCAAGTACCTGTGTTTCACCTACTCTTAGAAGCTCTAAAGTGATCCCGCCTTCGCCCGGAGCCTTGTTGTTCTTAAGCTGCTTCAGAGCCATCCCAATTTCATACAGACTGATGTCCGGGATATCTTCGGTATAGTGTCAGTACAACTTGGGTCTTGGATCTCCTACCTAGCTGTCAAAGGGCTTTGCAACTGAACCGTAAAGCTGTCCATAGAACCTCTCGATCTTCCTTAAAACCTCTACTTTGGTCGACGGTTTGCTGTTATCTTCCCGTTTCTGCTTTGTCAGCTGGCTTTGACCAATAGACTTGTCCTTTGCTAACACTTTGGAGACCTGGTATCGCTCAATGGTCTCCTTAACACGATTTACGTTAAAGAGACGCAGATCATGTCGCAAGGACTTAGTTATATACGTCTATTGAGCTGCCTATAAGACTCGGCGTCATCGGTGATTGCAACTGTAACGAGCGTCGTTCAGCCATGAGGTTTAGGGTTTGACCGGACAATTTCTGAGGCTTATCCTTATCAAGGGGTTAAAAAAAACGTAGACCCTACAGTGCGTACAGTTTTCACTAGCCACGTTGAGCTGAAAGCTTTCGGGATTTTGAATATGGGTATAGTAGGTCGGAGCATAGACCGACCGACCGACTGGACCTTTCAAGTTTAACATTAATATTCAGTGAGCCTCTGACAAGTCGGTGATCACTGCCGGTGTTTGTCTTGTGGAACCGATCCAATTTCTGTGTACTGTGTAGGATGTAGGCCAGCCTCTGTCCCCCTTTTTTTTCCCGAGGAAATGATTTACGCATACCACCCTGAGCAGTTGTAACGCTAATCACAGGGTGGTTATGTGGGACTCCCCGCCGGAGGAACCGGCGGATATACCCACTAAAACCCCGGGGTCCTTCCCAGCTTTCCAGCCGCTGTTCAGCGGGGACGACGAAGGTACGCTCTCGCATTCTTCTCCGTCGTCCGTTGCCCATATTCAAATTGTCCCACTCTTAACTCATCACCCATTTTCTTGCCCAACTTCCCGTTGAAGTCCTCCATAACAACAGTGCAGTAGATTTCGGAAGTATGTATGTATGGCTCAACTTACGTCCTCACACATAGCCTCTACTTCATCATCGGAGTGTGACGAAGTCGATGCGTATACCCTGGCAGGCGGGTTGGCTTTATTTCATTTGGCAAGAAGCCGGAAGATGCTGCTGTCCATCTCCAGGTATTTTCCCTTAGCAGGAATCTACTGCAACCACGGGAAGAAATGGTGGGGGACTATTCTAAGGCCAGTCACCCCGGACCCTTAAGTCACCGACATAGCCCAGCGGATTAGCAAGCTGAAGTGGCAAAAGGCAGGCCACATAGCACGTAAAGCGGATGCCCGTTGGGGTCGAAAAATGCTCGAGTTGAGACCACGGACTAGCAAACGCAGCGTAGGACGTCCAACCACAAGGTGGGCAGACGACCTCATAAAGGTCGCCGGAAGACGCTGGTTGCAGGTCGCTTCCAACCGGTATATATGGAGGTCTAAAGGGGTGGCCTACGTTCTGATGTCCTATGGCTGAGATGATGATGATGATTTATTTTTATGTGAAACGGTTTTCTATTAGCAGGTCCTAGACAATAAAAGTGTGTTATGTGTATAAAGTTTTTGTGTACAATTTGATTGAATGGCACTTTGACTCCAAACGATCACTTGCAAAATCATACGAACTACGCAATGCTTTCATATCAGCTAAAGAGTAGAATTTTTAAAAGACATTGCGCAATACCGACCCTACACGATGCAATATAATAAACTTTGCGCAATCTTCAATATCAATCCTAAAGGGTCAATTAAAATGCGCAACTCGTAAAACTCGTTCAATATTATAGAGTCTAGGGGCTGCCTTAGTTAAGTCCTTTCAAGTGATATCCTTTTAGAGTTTGTGAAAAAATATCCTACCTAACATTATAGATAGCACACGACGCCACCTGTCAAGACTTAGTAGTAAGGTAGTAAGTGAGAGTAGCCTCTTGCTACTCCCACTGTAATTAAAAGAGACTTGCGGGGTTATTCCGGTCCAAAATCGCTTCTCGTTTTGCTAGCGCCCACTGTCAAATTTTAACAAAATTTTGAAAATTCTTTCGATACTAGTACAAAATCAAATGCTACTTCATTTTATTATCTTCATTTAGCATCTTTTGGTCGCCTCAAAGTGGCGTTTTTAAAAATATAAATGTGTTTTTTATAGGTTATGTTTTTGCTTCCGTTTTGCTGCGCCGTCGCCTGTTTTTTGTGCAGAATATAGCCCTGTAGCTGTCATTGTACTAACGAGTTGTCAAAAAGGGTGTCAATAGAAAGAAGACAATAATCAAGAATCCGCTCTTGCCAAACGTACCTGCTAGCTCCGTAAGAAGTATTCATTGCTAGGAACGCTTTGCGCGTTCGACGTGAGCGGTAACTACCCGCTGTGTACAGTGTGACGGCTCACGTCCTACACGGTGCGCGTTCATTAGCTAAATTTCTACAACTACTTAACTAATAATAATAATTGTAAACAATTGTAAGTATATTGATAAATATATGGCACAGAATTATCATCTTCCTTATATCCTTGTCTCACACTGTATAGGGTCGGCACAAACGTCTTTCTCCTCATTCACTCCTCTAGCCCGCATATTCTCCTATATAATATGTTTCCGCTAAAGTTCGAAGTGCGGCTACACCTAGGTTTAACCGCAGTCGGTTAAAGTCAGTGAACAAAATGTTTGTAAAAAAGCTTGTTTTTTTTGTTTGTTTAGGTTCGAGCGGGCGAAGCGAGCTTGCTACGGTAGCCGGCAAAGCACCAGATCCGACTTGTCCTTATTCCAGAGTTCTCAATTCAACATTAAGGAATACATCATGCAAATTTTATGACGATTACCATACAACAACAATTAAACATGTTGGTAACATTTGCCACACGTTTTAAACGCGTGACGCCGAAAATAAATCTTCTACACCTAACTTTAACCGACTGCGGTTGGCAACTCGGACTTAAGCCGTAACATATACAAAAAGGAAATCTTGGCTGATCCACTCTCGATTCAACGCACAGCTCAAACTACTGCAATTTTGGCACAAATAGTTTTTAAGGCGTGCATTTCCGCTAAGAATGTTGATTAATAGTCTAATCTTACCTGTATGTTTTTACCTGTTTTATGTCATCACCATCGGCCCACGCCGTTCACTGCTGGACGTAGGCCTCCCTCATGAGACGCTATCAACCTTGGTCTTCCGTCTTCCTCCTTCTACCGCTCCCATCAACCTCCCGGATATCGTCGCCACATCTCCCAGGGACGCTCTACACTACGTGAGAGACGACAAGACGCGGTCTCAACTCAAGAACACGCATAGCCTTCACTTTTATGTATATGTACAGTTATATCTCTATGTTAAAAATCTAAATGAAGGTACACGTAAAATTTAATTTGTAAATTACATAAGAACTGATAATTGTGGAAATTAAAATGTTATACAATCAACTCAAATTGTCGTTTTATTGAGATAATTTCCCTAAAAATTAGACGATCATGTTAAAAAGCGAGAACCCTGTCGACACTATCAATGGATATACGAAAGAGTCAGCCTCCACTTGGTTTTATTTTTAATAGGAAAAAACTTCAACAGAACAGTCCTTAAATGTATACCTATTGCTTAAGTCAAATCAGAATTACAAGATAGGACAGATAGGTTTGTGGTCAAACTAATATGCCAGTTTCAGGTCGCCAAGATTCCTCTACAAGGCCTCTAAAACGATCTATTATAATATAAGCCGTCCGAAACACGGTAGCTCACAAATGACAAAAGTGTATCACACAGTTATGGACCCAAGGTTACCTACCGAATTATAAAACGAAAGTATCACCCACCCCCATTAAGTATGAGAGTTACTGATAAATCTATACTTATACGAGTAGGTATGACTACTGGGACTCGACCGCTATCAACCATAGCTATACTATAGCTTCAAAGCAGGCGTATGAGATAGCGTCTTTTGGTTTCGCAGATGTGCAAACAACCTTAAAACCAAGCTTTTCGTGGGCGGATATAATAATACTAAGTAGAATCAGTTTACTTAACAAAATTGCTATAAAAGCGAAAAAGCTTGCTTAACCAAATTAATTATGAATTTTAATGATACCTACTTCATAATTGTTTAAGTTATTAAGGAAAGTGTAACTAGATTCTGAAAATTTTGTTGGAGCGTCTGGTAAGAAATAGGTTTTAGGTTCCTAAATAAAAGCTAACTCAAGATTGAGGATGATTGGGTAGGTACCTATAACATTACGCAGGTCTTTAAATTAGGCAAAGTAATCCTACAATAAATGCCATTTTTTGGATTTAAGCTGAAATTTGGTGTACGATAGTTTATAGGTAGGTTACCTTAGATTAAGACATAGCATTTTATTTTACGGGACAAAACCGCTGATCGAATAATAATATTAGCTTATTAGGTCCGACGTGATTAAAATACATAAGCGTAAATAAGTGACAAACTTACAAAGAAATTTACATACCGCTTCCCTAAAGTGCTGTCTCTCTTTTCGTTAGCTAGTCCGCTTGCCACGTATGATCAGAAGATCCATAGTAAGTTATGCACTTCAATTATAATAACACTAAAAGGCTTATTACACCTGGCTAAATTTAGAAGCCTAAATTCAGTCGCCACTGAATTAAGTCAAGTGTTATCACATTTAGCATCCTAAATTTAGAAGAACGAATCGTTCATCCTAAATTAGATTCTTAATTTAGTGACTAAATTCGGCCAAGTGTAATAAGGCTTTTACACAACACAGCATCGTTTTAGCTAGGTTCAGTGTCTTTTGGTTAGGGTGTAACAAAGGGGGCACAACAGAATATTTTTGAGAGTTGTCGTATTCCGGCAACAGTAAAAAACTGTTTTTATCAAACTACCTTCAACTTTTCATTTTTATGGCTTTAAGAGATGCGTTTTGTTTATGCACTTTGGGTAAAGATTAATATTCTGCAATTATATATTTTTTTAGTTTAAGTTACATTACAGCATTTTTGTTAGGTGTACCTATATATTGTTTAATTAGAATAAAATGTCTAAGTTTTGCTAGGAGCAAGACAAAATTATAAATTATAGAAGCGTTTTGCTATTTTAGTTTCGCACCAAAAATATGGATGGCGCTGTGTTTAATTTCGGTTAAGAAATGTAAAAGCAACAAAGTATTTTCTTTAATATTATTTTTATTATAAAGTAGTTAAATTTAATTGATAATTATTTACCCAAATTAAATAATATAATCACAGCGACAGTTTAGATGTGTTTGTCACTAATTCACGCTTCAAAAACAGCACGGATTGGATTGTATTTATAAATGTTGGTAGCTTAGATCCTGAACACAGATCAGAAGAATGTTACTCCGTGATCCTGAACTATAAGATGGGATATACATAGGTGTACAGGTAAAATCTTTAGGTGCAACTAGTAATAATACAGGGTAATTAAAAAAGTTGACTTATTACACATTAGACTAATTGCTCTGTTGACCAAATGCGCTTTCGATATTTTTCTCTTAAAGACCCCCGGAAGACCTAGGAAAGTAGGGTTAGTATGAATAAGAAACGTTTCTGAACGAAAATATTTTATTTGCAATAACTAAATCACTGAAAAAGAGTATGCCGACTTCCAGCTTCGTTTCATATGCAAATTAACAAGTTTTATACTACTTGTTACACACCATAAGATTCTAAGTATAATTTTAATATTTAAGTATTTACACACTTTGGGGGAACGTATATTGACAATGCCGCAGCGCTGAGCAGAACAAATTTTATAACGCTTGAAAATTGCTATATTATTATGGGTGCGTACTATTTTAGAACTGATATAGTCACTCATCTAAAGTTTCTTCAAAATTATCGTATAGAAGGTTAACGTAGAAAAGAAGCATGCATATATAATATTTGCTGTTTCTTTATAACATGATATAATTAATCTTTACATATTTGCTACCGTAGCTCTAAAATTTATTTTATCTTTACATATTTAATTGTTGTACCGCTATTAGCGACAAGAACGCCAATTGTTACACTTTTAAGAATATAATTTCCTCTTTTGGTGTTTAAAAAAGCAGTTATCTATGTATGTTATCTATGATTAATAATAAACAAGTGGGTTATTGTTATGCATTTAAAAAATATGCGTTGCACTGCGTAGCATAAAAGATACAACATTAGTTCCCCCTTCCTCCCGTAGCAATGGCAGATTCCTATACTACAATCACCTTTCTTTATATTACAACAATTTCTAGAAAAATAAAAATTAAACTCGCTTAGATACTTAGCACTCTGAGTTGGAGCATTGACTTAACTGTTACCTATTTTTTTTCATTATATTGTGACTTATTAAGTATTTTTTTATAACTATTATAAGTCTGCGTTTTATACACGTTTTATTAGCTCGAAAATAAAATTAGTTATAAGTTGTAAGATTGCGCAAGGTATATTTTGAAATATTGAACGCTTTTCAGGGTCTATACTTTGACGTCATAATGTTCTTTTTTTCTATACAGGGTTACTAGTAATCAGTTTCCATTTAAAAACAACCATTTTCTACTCTCTCTCACTCTTGTAAACATATGATTTTGTGTAAAAAATACACTGGAAATCTGTGAATAACCGGCTTTTATGCAATTTTTAAGTAAGATCTGCGTTACGAGTTACGAGCATGTACTATAAAAACACTGTGAGATATTATTATTAACTGATTAGTAACCCTGTATTTAAAAGTTTAATAACCTATCAAATTAATATAACGTACAATTGTTTTTTTTTTCGAGCAAATAATTAAAAATCGAAAATAACATTAAGTTTAGGTATAAAACAAATAATAATATACCTACAAGAGTTTAGCAAAATCACGCCAAGGAAAGGATATTTTAAGAAAAAAAGTTTTTTTTTGTAGGATTTCACAGATCAAAATAGTACAAGATTAAAAAAAAAAAAACGCAGACTTACAGATGGACATATTAATGTAAGATTTTTTTTTTAAATACTTATCTATACGAATTACATTCTGAAAGTGACTCAGTTTACATTGAAATATATTGAATTACCTATCTAAGAGCTGGCATCTCACGGTTCCACACAAAGCGGCAATGATTCTTAATGATACAAACTAATCATTGCTTTTTTTTATATCACTATAGGTATATTGGGGTCGTTCGTTGTTTATAATATAGGTAAACGCATCGACATAGCTATTTGAAGGGACTTAGGACACAACGTCAATTGAAATGGTCTAATAAATAGAATATAATAATAATAGAGCACGTAGGCTTTACTTTTTTTTTTGTCGTAATAATAAGATAAGAAATTTGTTATTTAATTCCACTGAATTAGTCTGTTATTAGTTATTGTTAGTCTGTTACCCCATTAATCGATCAATGCTAGGCGCTTTATGATATAATCAATATTAGGTTATAATCGAACACAAAATGTGCAATTTTTCATGTTAAGTGTACACAGTCCCTAAATTTCTAAAGTAACAAAAAATCACATTAACCTCTGAGATCCATTGTTGTGGACACTTGGCATACGAGTATATTCTTTTTTTAACTAAATCGTGTTTCGCACGTCTTTGAATGGTCTTCATTATTACCCATCAGCTACGTAATTTGGCAACATTTCCAAACATAAAACTTAAACAATGGATCATACATAGTTAGAATCGCGATATACATAAATAATATGATAGTCTCGTAAAGTCGAACGACCCCGTAATAATAAATTAATGTGTTAATCTAAGTCGTCAGCCTCAGGTGAAGCTCTGGGAGCTAGTCTTTGAGCACTCGGCTCGTCGGAGGCGGTCTGTGGGCCTTCTTCACTCCGTCTGCGGTCGAGAGTCGACGGCTGTGCCTTGTTGCTAGCTTCTATGACCGCGCTGTCTCCACTCGGCGAGAAAGGCCCGGCCGCGTCAACAGCGGGCTCACCGCCGATTTCATTCTTGACTCGAGTTGCGGAGTTCCTTCTCAAGATCTCCTCGATTTTAATACTATCACCGGACGGTGTGTCCTTATCCGGGTGTGGAGCTACAGGTGCATCGGCAGCGTCTTCGTTCTCAGAAGCAACTGGAGTATTAGTCCCCGCGGTGTTAGTCTCTGGAGTGCGCGCGGGAGTGACGTCACCAGTATGGGTGGTATTCGTCTGCACGGTGGAGACAGACGGCGTGGTCTGAGTGGTGGACTGCACGGTGTTCTGCACTGTTTGCGTGGTGGACTGTGTGGTAGGTGGCGTGGCCTGTGTGCCGGTACCTGGTGCGTCGTGGTAGACGGCGCCGCTGGCCAGCGCGGCGATGCCGGCGAGACCCATGCCGCGGTGCGTGCGGAACAACAGCTGCTGGAGCTGAGCCTGCTGTAGTATCACCGGCAACTCGTAGTGGTGGAAGAAGTACAACATCGAATGCTGCAACAAACATCTCTTATTATAATAAAAAAAGTAAAAAAATGTTTTTAAGTTAAACGGTTTTATTTTAAACATGTACTAAAAGCTAAAAAATAAAATCGTTAGGCACGTCAAATATCTACAATTGTCAGAGAAAATGTTCATTAGAGATTTAGATATTTGACGTGCCTCACGATTTTATTTTTTAGCTTTTAGTACATGTTTAAAATAAAACCGTTTAACTTAAAAACATTTTTTTACTTTTTTTATTTTAAGGCTTTTTAGTGCAATGTATTCTACTTGTCAAGCCCTTTCATTTGATACCCATATTGATGAAATTGAAAAAAAAATAGGTTATCCGCCATTTTGTAGCGGCGGCCATCTTGGATTTTAATTTTGTATAGTGCACTGTATTCGCTACTTATCAAGCCCTTTCATTTGATACCCATATTGAAATGAAAAAAAAAATACGTTATCCGCCATTTTGTAGCGGCGGCCATCTTGTATTTACAATAATATTGAATATACATAATTGTATTGTCACCAGAACCAAAGGCGTATACCAAATTTCAAATCAATCGGTTGACAGGAAGAGGGTGAAATTTCATTTACTAAATTTGACCAAAGAAAAAAGAATAAAGAATAATAATAAAACAAACAGAGTAAGCTAAATAAAACCGTTTAAAAAATAAATAGATTGTGATCTAAGAGATCATGGTCAAAGGCTTATCTATACAGAATAAAAAAAACATAGAGTAAAATGCACTAGCTGGCATGTAATATGACGTGGTTCTCCGTTAAGACATTATGAGACACGTCCGTCGAACTGAGCAGAAAACTCTTTAAGACTAGAGACAAATAAATGAGCGACTCGTGACAGCACCGTCACTCCTCCGTCTGTATTTATTTATTTCTGGGTCAAAGTTCCCTCCCCTTGCGACGTCCGACGTAAGTTTTAATTAAGAAACTTGTGACCGCTCCCGACTCAACTTTTATTTGACATTATATTTTCTGATCCCCTCGTTTTGATTTTTTTCAAGTGACGGTATAACGGGTTGCCGGCGCGGCGAGGACAAGTTGCGACACCTTCATGATTTATTATTTGCACGGTGAGCCGTTGCCTACTGATAATTGAATATTTACTCGCAGGATCGTCATTTTATTAGAGACCAGCATTCAGGCTAAAACATGAGACCTTATCTAGTACAATATATGCTCCTTGGTGAAACAATGACCTATTGAAATAATTAGAGATGCACCGAATATTCGGTTACTATCCGGTATCCGGCTTATCCGGCCCTTTTTTACTATCCGGCCGGATACCGGATAGTAATGTACTATCCGGCCGGATACCGGATAGTAAACTTGGTAGATTTTTTAAATGGAATCTAAATAAAGACACAGTTGTAATTGAAGCTTTTTATTTTAAACAACTTTAACTTTCTATAATAAATCAATTATTTAAAGTAACTTGGTGATAATACTGATAGTTATAGCAATACGAAACAAGTCAAAACCTGCAATGCGCGCGGGCGGCGTGGCGGTACGCGATACGCACCTACGAAACTCAAAATGTAGGTATCACACCGCCGGCCGAATATTCGGCGGCCGGATACCGAATATTCGGCTGGTGGTCAGGCCGAATATCCGGTATCCGGTATCCGGCCAAACAACTATTCGTTGCATCTCTAGAAATAATACTTCGAGTAGGTCGGTACATACTCGTATTATACTTGTACATGTGCATTAAAAGGTTTGATTAACACGACACGGCCGCCCCCAATCTGTTCGCGGATCATCGCTACGGCAAATATAAAAAAGGATCAAACGTTTAAAAGGTATTTAATGGACAGAGATGATGCCCTTTTATACGTCCATTAAAATCGGTCGCTTTGAGATTTACCGCTGTTGGATATACGTGAATAAAAAATTGGCCGTTTTTTATCAATTTTCAGATCGTTTGTAACAGATGAGAGACAAACTTTTAGGGGATTTTTTGAGGTTGTCTATTTGGGATAAAAGCTATTTATGAAATTATTATAAGAGTATTACGCTATTTCTTAAACAGGATTTTTACTAAAACGTGGAAAGCTCAGAATAAAAATGTGTGCATTTTATGAAAGCTGCAGCGGTTCACAAAGATGCGGTCCCTCGCAGTTGAAAACAAGCACAGTTCCGCTTTAGCACTTCAAAGGAGACCAACACTTCCTTTGTGATAATAACATTTTTAGCCGCAAAATTGTCTTAAACACTTTACGCTGGGTCGCGTTGATTATGCCAAGACGGTGGAAAACTCTGACGAAAATAAAGTTATTTTGATTTAAAATGCAAACAAAAAACGGCGGACTGCGCGCTTGGCGGGGCTACGTCGAGCGAGAGACATTTTTTTGCAAAAAGAATCCCTTTTTATTTAACTAATCTTAAGACAAACATACCTATACAAGTAGAGGTAGGGAATTAGCTGCGAGCATAATGAATTGAAAAATAACTTGAAATGAGAGAGAGAGAAAATGTCTTCTTTTTATGCCGAAAAACCTTTTGCCATTGTTTCAGCTGAGATGATTAAAATGTTTATAAATGAGACTTTTCAATACATAAGAGTGCTAAAGGGGACTTTAAATTTAATTTTCTCGATTGAAGGCATCTTTACACTTGATACTTTGGGTTATTATATTAGGCGGTTAGCGGGTAAATTGTTTGGATAAAGTTTAACTATAATTTGCAAGAGATCTGGAAGATTACAACACTCTACAGAGTTGCCACGCCTTCGGACCTTTTCTGTTGATTTAGGACTTGACAGATGTTGAGTACCGCTATTAAACCTTAGTAATAACAATTAATGTTTTGAAATTAAAATAGCTCTGGCTACTATAGTGTTGAATTTAATAATATAATTGTTAATAATATTTAATATGAGTAAATAGTATTAAGAATGTTTTACTCATTACGGCATAACTAAACCACACGTTGGGCATCACGATAAAATGATGATTTTTAACTCTCCGTTTAATTCTGCTTTACAATCGAGCAAGTCCGATATTATTCACTTTACATAATTTTTAAAGAAAGTAATTTATTTTAGAATCAATAAGTTTTTAATAACTTGAGTTGGTGAAAATTAATGTAGTAGTCGCCCCACGTTGGGCGCCAATATTATGCACGCCGCGTACTGTCGCGGGCTCGGCGTTGCCAGCCTCATGAAATATGATTTTTATTAATAAGTTGACACGCTCGATGATTATAAGATAAGCCCCCACTTTGCATTCCGAAGGGGCTTCTTGTTTTCGACGACGCCCTTCCTTAGCTGTAATCTGGTAGAGCCTACTCTGTACCCTTCGCGAGCACGCTTTTGACGCGTAAAATAATCCCTGTACTACTGTCAAGTTTATGTTATTTTAAAGGGAATATTGTATCACAAAGCAAAATAACGAATACAATTTCTCATCAATTTATAAGTACGGGGACTAATATGGTTCCACGTCTGAAATCATAACATTCATATTCATGTTTCTATTGCTTTGATAAAATATTATGATGATTTCTCACTAAGTCCCAAAGATCCCATAATAATAACGTATTGTCAAGAATGTTCTTATATCTGCTAACGAGCCGTGATTCGTTTTTATTACCTGCGTGAACATTGTATCTTTTTATAACAGAAATATACTCGCGAGCGCCGCGCCGGTGCCAAAGGTTGCTAGGGTTCTTTGTAACTGTAAAGCCTCTTAGGTCCTACATCCGTCTATAGAAATCGGGATCTGAATACAATACCAGCTTATTTTGAACGCTGAAAATACCTATTGTACTTTTTAAAAGGAAATGTTTGCGATTTGCTGAGAATTGAAGAAATATTATTTTTTAGAGGTGTGTGTTGAAGGATAGGTTTTAATGTGTAGGTTTAAAGCGTGATCAAAGAAAGTAAATCTTGAGCGTCAAAGCAATATCACAGCCCACTCGGAGACACCCATTTTCTTTAGTACCTGTCATTGTAATTTTTACGTTTGAATTTTTCTTTACATACCATGAAATACCTATGCGATTATTCAAAAAATTAATTTATATAGATCAATTTCTGGACTGAGAAGCTAGTTGAATGCCACATGGGAGGTTTATGTTCAGCAGTGGTGCAACAACTGTGGGCTGATGATGATAAACAATTTCAGCATTTACAATACTTAGGGAGTATTACATGAGAGTACAGGACCTGTTTGTTTTCCGTTGAAGATTAAAGGTAAAGAATCGTAGAAGCCTCAAAATTTCTAGCAGTTCTATTAAAGTCAATAGACAGGAAGTGGTTTGGCACAGCAGAACGAGCGTGTTATTAGCTTCCGCCGTGCACCGGCCGGAAATCGACGTCGAAGCGGATTCACCAAGACATGTGCAACCCACTGAGATGCCTAGTTACATTGCTACTATACTCGTACTTATATGAAGCAGTTTGTAAGAACTTAAGCGTTATTGCTTTTATATTTTTAACTGATATATAATTGGTAACTTATATTGTGTACCTTTGCTTTGATCCGGTAACGTTGATAATAAGATATGTTTTTTAATTATAAGAACGTATAAACATAAACATATAAACCTTTCTTTTTTAATTACTCAGGAAGTATTAACAGGTCATATGAAAAAAGATGCTCATGAACTATGAGAAACATTGTCTTCCTTCAAGGACAATTTTAAAGAATCGGATACCATAATTTTAGGTTTATTTAACTGAACAAATAAAGGCCGTTATTTTCTGAAACACTATCGACTCGAGAAGTACGGACTGAACGTTGCAAATAATTTCTTCGGCATTTTTTTCTTAAGTTTATATTTTTAAAATAGAAACATGAAAAATCAGAAACAAAACCGAGCACAGACAGAGTCCCCCCGGGCAGAGCGGAAATATTACACGCACGAATGATATTTGGATTGTCCCGGGATACATTTGACAAAACTTTGACATGAGGTAGTAGCAAGTTTGTTGCGAGAATACTCCTAAACTATGGAGTCAATGGTGTTATATCACTGGACGTAGAGTACCAAAATTCATATACAATTGTGTATGACGTGTACCTAAAATCTACGAATAAATAATTTGTATTTGTATTCTTTATTGGCCAAGTATATGGTGTTATTTTGGAATTATGTATTCGTACTTATTATAGTTCTCGTATGTAGGAATTAAATGAAATAATTAAAGAGAAATAAAAAAATTAGTAAGTGGTAGTAAAGATTTTATACGGCAATTTTATAAGATGTTATAATACGGTCGACACGCAGAGCGCAAATACTAAGATTTTTTATTTTATTTAGATCCTTCTAAGAGTGCGCTTGCTCCATAATTTTGGCAATGGAGCTTGGATAGAAAAGCCACTACAAGACGGAAATTAAAACAACAGAGTTTGAGAATTTTTAATGCACACCGCGCCATTCCTCAAATAAGTCAGGACAAAAGGTGAACACCAGTGGTACCTTTACTTTATTATTTTAACTGATAAAGTAAAGGTACCACTGATGTTCACCTTTTGTATTTCGAACGATTTTCAGCGTTGAGTCGACATCTCGCGATTTTGTAATCAACAGTTTCGAGGATAAACTATGAAGTGCAGAGTTTACAAACACTGAAGTCTGGTAAATCTTTCGAGAAATATTTATAGAATAACCTTTGACTGGTACAGCAAAGTTCGTAAGATTGCCACGAAAATAAAATAAAATTATTCCTTCCTTTCTTAGTTTTCTGTTGTATTTGTATGGTTGCCAAAACTTTTTCTTTCGTTATTAAAACGGTGAATTGGATCCCGTTTTATTTTTGGTTATTTCTTTAGTAGGAAATGGAAGGATATATATTATGTGCTAAACAAAATAGATTTTGTGCCTTGTGATTGCTATTTTAATTAATATAATGTCTATTATATCAATGCAGGAGATGTCGAGATTTTTTCAGTAGATGTAACTAATTTTGAAGATAAAAATTGCACTCATTTTAAGTTAACCGCGGTGTAGTAGTGCAGGTCGTCAGAACACGCCCTTAAAGCAAAGCTAAAAAAGGCTCACTGTCACAAATAGAAAGAATAACGTATGGGGCCGTGATTCGTTGACAAATGCCTCACGTACAGAAATAGGGGAGAGCGAAGAGGCTTTTCAGTTTTAAAAATAATAACTTGAGTTTGTGTCTGTGTCGCGTTGATAACAAATTGCGTGTGTGCGCGTGAAATGTGAAGTTATGTGGGGATTCCCAGAGCGCGTCTTGTTTCGTCACGCCTGTCTGACTCCAACTAGCGGTCAGACTCATAAAATGAAAGCTTGTATGGATTCTAGTTTCTGATATGAAAGTTGAATACAACGTGATTTGATATTGATTTAGATACCTAGGTTTCTCATTCTTGAAATTGAAAAATGTGCAAAATACATATATGCTTTTGAAGGACCATAATGCGAAAACATGTATAAATATAACACACTACTTTAGATTATTTTTATACGTTAGCGTATGTATGAACAAGTTACTTTTAGACTTGGTAACTTTTTAGAAAAGTATCTAAGATGGTAAAAAAAGTACGTATAATATTGAGGTAAGTACGAGTATAGCCTTCAGGTCAACCCTCCACGTAAAGCAGAGATTTAGCATGGGAATGAACTAGCTCACACACACCGGGCGCAAGTGTTTCATATTAAACCAGTGACCGTGTCGGCGGAAAGTTAATATCGCTTAAAGCAAACAGTTTATATTTTAGCAAAGGTTTATCTAGGAGGGAGAGGACGTGATGACCGCGTCGCCTGAGGCCGGCCAACATCAAAGCGGTTACAAACATTCGTTGCAAACTGCCCACAAATACAAATAACTTGAAAATGTTGGCGAATTTCTAATATGGGTATAACCGCCGTGCACTCGTTGGTCTCGTCGCCCCGAAATTTTGAAGTGTGAGTGAAAATTTATATGAATAAAACCATTAATATATGGACCACCTGCTGATTAGAGGTTAACACCGCAAACCGATCCAAGGCCTAGTTACGTTATCGAGTTCTCGTACTCCTCTCGAAAGTTACATACAAAAAAAATATAAAAACAGAAACTTTCCTTACAGTCATCTGATTCTAAACTGATCTTAGCCAGCTTCTGAAAGACAGTTATCGGCTTTTAAAAGACAGCCTGGCCACTAAAGCGAGGTCACGGAGATGCATTTACATTTAGGCTGCATATCCATTGCAGCTGGCAGTGTTGAGATAAAAATCCACCAATAGCCTGAGCGGATTTTTTATCCGATTCTATCGGATTTTTATCCTTGTTCCGCATCAATGATCAGTCTTTGTCAGTGGAGTATTTTGAGAGGTTTACTTTTTTTTTTACTTGCCTGTATAAATAGCCATGAAGTGACAAGCGCGAGACTGCTGTACTGCCCGTTGAAGCGGTAGTGGTACGCGTAGAACGAGAAGTGGTACAGGTAGAAAAATCTGTGGACAATAAGAACATTATATGTGATGAAGTAGAAGACGAGCAAGACGCTCTCCTGATGTTAAGAGATAACGGCTGCCCATAATCAGTACAGTGTTACCTAGGATTTCACAATTATGTGAAAATCTAGGAGCACTGCACCAACGCTTCTTACTCAAGAGTCATAAGATGTTAAGACTCTTTAGCCCAGTAATTACACTAGCTACAGTGCCCTCCTACCGGAGCACAGTAATGTTTGCACATCACTGCTCAGGCGGTAGAATAACTGGCACTGTTGGGGTACCCACCTAGACGACCTCCTGCAAAGGAAGTCTACCCCTGGTAGAGTATAATTAAGTATATTTTATAATATAATACGAGTAGACTGTGAATCTTTCAAGTGTTTGTTAACGGCTTCAAAAAATAGGTTTACAATTCGGCAGAATCTTTACTTTATAATTATGTTCGCCGATTACTTGAAGACGCCTAAACTCAAATTAGTTTAGGCGTCTTCGAGTAATAAATTCTTTTTTTTTATTTATAAGGTTTTAATTCTGTCCCATTTAAAATTCATTGAAGTCTGTCGTTTAATTTGCACGTTGTAAACTTAAACTTCTGAAATAAAAATGTACTTATAGTCTAAAATTTAAATGCGTTTCTTAACTCTGTCGTATTGGACACAGGTTATGCGACAAAAGTAGATAAACTCCTATTATCTGAACCCTTCTATGTCTATCACAAAATTTTATTTTTGACTGTTTACAATAATTGCCATGCCAGGGCTATTCACTTAATCCGTTAGGGAACCCAGGACCGAATTGTCAAAAATGTATGAAATGGCGTAGTACGTCGTATCGATTTAATAATACGTCATACGTCATTTCATACATTTTTGACAATTCGGTCTTCGGTTCGGTTCCATGACGGATAAGTGAATATCCCTGCAGAGTAAAATAGATAATTCGGTCTCAGTATCGAGTAAGCTAGAGCCAATATCGTACAAAAATGTGGTCGCTATGAAATGGTAGGTATCTTGTTAGGAGGTCGCGCTTCTCAGCAACAAGTAGCCACTTTGGACTGGATTCTCATTGGCTGCCTGCTGTCGGCGTGACTTCAAACGGAAATCATTGCCATCACTTTCAGGTTATGAATATTATGTTTGGTTATGTTTGATACCACCGCCGCCACAAAATTATTTTTCTTTCCCTGTTTTGTTGTCTAGAATAGATCGCTATTAGCGATTAGACCACCAATTGTTACATTTCTTCTTCTTCTATCTAAATATATAAAAGGAAAGAGTGACTGACTGACTAATCTATCAACGTACAGCCCAAACCACTAAACGGATTGAGTTGAAATTCAATAGGTTTTATGACGTAGACCTTCGCTAAGAAAGGATTTAGTAACGCGGGTAAAGCCGGGATCGTAAGCTAGTATAATATATATTGCATTTAATTCTAAGTTCTTGTAGATTGTCTTGTAGTGTTTCAATAAAGAGTTATTTAATCTAACCATATAATCGAAGCTTTTGAAGATTTTAATATTATTCGGATGCAATACTGATGTACATTTAGTAGGTATTTAGTTTCAGCACAAGTTTCAAAGTCAAAGTCAATCGTACAAATACATCATCCGCGCACATAACGTAGCTACCATTAGGGTTGTTATCAGCTTATATCAGTGGATAAATTCCAGCGGAGACGACAAACGGGCCCCCGGAAAAAGGGGAAATGTCACCTCGTTATCTAAAAAGGTTGCAATTTTATTTGAAATCGATATTCAGTGATACACCGAGTATTGTGCGAGTCGCGCCGTTGGGTACCGATACATGTGATCTTTGTCGGCTGCGACGGTTTTATTGCGAAACTAGTGTAGATATGATACATGACTGTTGTAATGTATGAATTGAGCGAGTGAAGAAATAAAGGTTAATAAGTTACTTTTTATTATAAAATTACATGAATCTCCTGAATATCTTACAAATTTCATAAACATAGGGCAACGTATAAATTTGGATTTAAAGTGAGGGTCGACGTCTACGGTTTTTTGGTTGTATTTTTTTTTCTACGTTTACTTAGAAGTTTGATTTTTTCACAGCTTTCATGGGACTATAGGCCTGAGTATATGGTATTAATTTCAACTCGATAACTCCACGCATTTTCAATAAAAAGGGTTTTGACAGACTGACAGCCATACAGACGGGCGCACGAGCGATCTTAGGGTTTTCCTTTAGATGGACGATACCCTAAAAATAGAAAATTAACAACTAATCAGTGAAACATAATCGAGAAACCATAAGACGTCACCGCAACATACAGAATTAGCATGGATGTAATCCGCACTAGAAGCCGAGTGGGATTAATCTGAAGCAACTAATTAGCGAGCGTTGTGTTCATATTAACATGTTAATCGCATCTCCTTCGCTTTACACGGGGCACTACGTGGAACGCAGTATTTTGAAACCTGTTCATATTGAGGAGACGAATTTTGGGTATATTTGAGTCACTGACGAAGGACTAAAGCTATTATTATAGTTTTTATTCGAACAGAAAACTTTTATGTAAGTTGTAGGTATGTATATCTCTATAATGTATTCTGACAAGGTAAAAAATAAAATCAATTTAGTTCGTAAGCTTTGGTATAGAATATACTCAATGTTTTTTTTTTGTTTTCCAGTAAAATTAAAAATGGCTGAAATGCGACATGTTTTCTTGGATGTAGAAGCGCTCTCTCACACTAAACTCACGTCAACTTGATGGACAAACAAGTGAAATTTTAAAAATACTTTTTAAAAACAAGCTTTAATTATCATTACCATCTTGCATCATATAGTACTCGTCAAGACGAATCAAATGAGCCCAAACTCGATGGGGTTGCGTTGTTTAATGACAGAGTTCCTATAGCCACCTTCCAGCTCCATCATCAGATCAGCTCCATGTCAAAATAATATTGCATTGTCATCCGATTTACACACGCATGCAAATTTTCAGCTCAATTGGAAACCGGGAAGTGGGTCAAATCAAACTTGCAAGATTTGATTACAGACAGACAGACAGACAGACAACAGACAGGTGAAAGTAATATAAAGCTTGTAAAATGACTACATCACTATAACATTAAAACCTCGTAATATTTGAGCGTAGCTTAAATGATCCAGACTCAATTTCATTTTAGTTGTTAAAATGATGAAAGATACACTACCTACCTAAATGTCTATCTTATCTAGCTTAACAACTGTGCACAGAGTATATTGTAGCACACCGCATCTAGAAGTCGTGTGTTGTGAATGTGGGAACATGACATGACTAATTTGTCACTTCATTCGCAAATTGAGCTATAAACAGCCAATTCAAACATTATTTAAGTGTAAAACATGAGAAACATTATTATATTATTATACTCATAGATCTAGCACATAGTAATATAGATAAAGAACTTTTTATTGCACACTATAACTACAAAAAAAAACATTCAACATCAAATACATTAAGCAACACATACATTAACACCTTTTTACATAACTTTTTTTATATTTATTTGCTCGAAGTATGGTATGAAGGTGGCACAGATACAATAACATAAGGTCTCAGACATTTCACCAGTAGTTAACACCGACATACAAATATTTACAGCAGTTACAGCTTTGTTACTCTTTTCACATCAAACTCTATGATTAAACTTACATAAGTTTATACTGTGTCACTACTGGGCAATGGCATACCCAAAGAAAACGTTGTTATACATAAAGGTAATCTAATAATATAAGAGCTACGAGTTATTAATTAAACTTTTGAATGAAAGAAAAGTAGGTATACCTAATGGAATATGTAGAAAATATCAAATTGAATTGATAAATAGCGATAGACAAATACGAGCACATACGAGTAGGTACGTAGTTAAAAATCAAAACTCATGAACAATGAAAATCAGTATTTCAATGAGCCTTATTTTGGAATTTCAAACTATTTAATATATTAATTTTCAACAACAAAATATGGGTAAAACATTGAATTGACGGCGCATCTATAAACCGCACAATTCTCTGAATATGATTGACATTCGCCAAATTCCTGTACAAAATGAACGGTCGGCAATGAGAATAAAAGATATATTTTCACATAAAACATTTAAAATACGAGATGCTAGTTAAATATACGACAGAAGGAGGATAACTGAATACAGAATTGGACAAAACGACACTGTTTACAGTGAAAACAACTCTTGGACGAAGACAAAGAGCGATGCGTCGATTAAGTTCTTGAGGAACAATTTCGTACAAAGGTCGCCTTTGGAATATTTAAACGTAGTTTAGGAGACACTGTAATATAATATCTTATGACCAAATGGAACACAATTTAAAGACTGGCAGAAAAACTACTAAAATAAAATTAATTTCAGAATTTGTGTTGGCGTCCTAGATTGTTACATTAATTTATCACTACAACTAAAGAGTTTTAAAAACAATAATATAATAATAGGAGATTTTGAACAGTTTGTATCAAGATACTCTTGATTGTATTATATTTTTTAGTTTCCTTTTTATATTTTTTTGTGTTTCAATTAAGTATGATATATATATAGTCGAAAAGACGAATGAATATTATAGAATAGAATAGAATAGAATAGATCTTTATTAACCTTAGCAATAACAATCGTCATCTTAGGCAAGTCAAGTACATTATGCATGAAATTATAATTATTATTCTTATTAATATTTGTTGTTAATTAATATTAAATTATGTACATTAAAATTTTAATTTTTGCTTGTCTACTTCAATTAATTAATATATTATAATATTCTAGTTTGTCAACATAATATAATTAAATTCAGTAAAATTATAAAATAATTAAATGTCAAAATAATAATAATTGATTAAAAATAATAATAATTTATTTATATAATAAATTAGTTTGATGTAGACAGGCAGTACATGATTAAAACTAATATAGGTACTAATGTTCACGCAAAAATGAGGACTCATTGATACGCAGCGACATAAACTCATGTAGTGTGTAAAATGGGTTTGAATTGAAAAATGTCTTGATTATTTGCTTAAACTTGTTAAATTCTAACGTTTTAACACTTGATGGTAATTTGTTATACATTTTTATCTTACTGTATATGCCGTGCCTTTGTACCTTCGCGAGTCTTATCCTAGGTAGGCATAGTTCATCTGATTTTCTTAGATTGTATTTTTGAATGGCTGTATTTTTTCGTAAGTTATCTTTATCTCTATGGATTTCTAGTAGACAGTTGAAAATATACAATGAAATGACAGTCATAATTTTATTTTTTTTGAAATATTGTTTCGCAGACATTCGTTTCCGTAGTCCATATATTATTCGGATTGCTCTCTTTTGGCATTTAAGTATGATACTTACATCAACGGCATTACCCCATACAGTAATGGCATAATTAATAAGCGAGTGAACATTGGCATAGTAAACCGAAAGCAGTGTTTTTTGGTCTAATAATGGTTTTAGTTTAAATAAAACATAATTTGCACTTGCTAATTTCTTTCTTAATTTCTCTATGTGCCCTGAGTGATTTACTGTGTAGTCGATAGTATATCCCAGAAAAACGTTATCTGTCACTGGGATATTTTTATCTGCACCTTTTTTAGTACTGTATTTCATTATTATACTTTTATCTGCATTAAGCACAATACCGTTCGCTGCAAACCACATTTTTAACAAATACATTACTTCATCTATTTTATTATCTAATATAGCATTTGATTTATCATTAATTCCTACGTGAGTATCGTCAGCAAATAAACTAATAAATGTCCAATCTGGTAAATTATAAATAAGGTCATTGACATATATTAAAAATAACACAGGTCCTAATATAGAGCCCTGCGGCACACCGATGTCAATTTTTCCAATATTAGAGTTCTTATTGTTTACTGTCACTACTTGAGATCTACCTGTTAAGTAGGATCGCATTATACTTAATTCTCTACCCTGAAATCCATAGTATTCTAATTTCTTTAGTAATATATCGTGGCATAAACAATCGAAAGCTTTAGACAAGTCACAATATATACTAGCACATTTTAGAGAATTATCCATTGAATTTAAGATAAAATAAACCACTCTTCTAATTGCCATTTCAGTAGATCTATTCTTTCGAAAACCAAATTGTGCTTGAGTAAAAAGTTCGTTCTGTTCAAAATAGTTTACAATCTTATTTTTAATAATGGTTTCTAATATTTTTGACAGGGTTGGTAAAATGCATACTGGTCTATAGTTATTAAGGTCACAAGTTTCACCTTTTTTATATAATGGTAATACTTTGCCAAGTTTAAGAACATCTGGAAAAATCCCTTGACTCAAACAGCTGTTTATTACATTTAACAATAGTTCTACTAGATGTCCATTTTGTAGGAGAATTTTTTTAATAAATTTTGTATTCATATCGTATATATCACATGTCAGTTTTGATTTCATATTTATTATTATATGTCTAATTTCCTTAAAAGTAATTGTGTCAAATGTTATTGCTGTCAGTGGTTTCTCAAAGTTGTATAAAAATTTAAAATATTCCGTGTTGTCACTAGTTATATCACTATTTTTGGTCACTACATGAGCTATAGTTCGAAAATAATCGTTAAACACATCTGCAATTGTTTCCGAGTCAGTAATTGTGTCTTTAGCACTATTTTTTATGATTGATATTTTATTTTTAGCATTATTTTTTTTGTTTCGAACCTGTTCTCCCACAATTTTCCATGATTCTTTTGTTTTGTTATTTGATTTTTTTATTCTATTTATATACTGAATTTTCTTAGTAGCTACCATAACCTTTTTCAAAATTTTCTTGTACTTTTTTATTTTCTTTTTTCTTTCATCATTTGGTTGACAATCTTGTAACAATTCCATATTAGCTAGATTTTGTTTTGATACTTCAATGCCTTTCGTTGAAATGTTTTTATTAGACTTAGGTTTATAACATTTAGTTTTTGGAAATGCAACATTATACATGTACTTTATTGCGTTCAATAATATACTCATTTTTACGTTTGGATCATGACAACCTGATATTTCTGATTTTAATTTTGCATAATCACTGTCTAAAAGATACTTAAAGTAATGATAATTTTTTTCAGACATACATCTGGATACAGTCACATAATTTGCCTTTGAATCGTTTTTGTCGTTTAATCCTTTAACTATTAATTTAATTGCGTTATGGTCTGACAATTTATCTTTTAGAACAGATGCCTCGTAACTAACAAAATTTACAATAAAATTATCAATACATGTGGCACTGTCTCCCTGTGTACGTGTTGGAGAATTTAAAACCCATTTACAGTTGAAATTTTCAAGTAGATTTAACCATTTCTTCACTTTGGTATCATTTCTCAATACATTAATATTATAATCACCAGCGATTACAACATTCTTTTCTTCTCTAGTAAGTTTAGTCAATAAGTTATTAAGAATTTCAAAGAAGAGAAATATATCCTTATCCGGTCGATAACAAGAAATGATAACAAGATTTAATGACTTTATTTCGATTACTGCCATCTCACAATTCATTTCAAATGATAGTTTATTTAAATCATTACGAATTTTAAAATCTACGTCATTTTTAACAAAAATAGCAGTGCCACCGTGTTCAAACAATTTTCTGTTAAAATATGAAGCTAGTGTATAATTTTCAATATTCATTGCTGGAACATGGTGGTCTTTTGCCCACGTTTCCGTAAGACATAAAATATCACAATTTTCATCATGCAACAGATGTTCTATATTTATATATTTCCTATGAATACTCTGCACGTTTGCATGAATTATCACCTTCTCGTGAGATCTTGTGACGAGCCTTGAAAATTTACATCCTCGTTTGTGGTGTTTATAGTGTCATCATTACATTTTATAAATTGAAGTGAAGAAGAAGTTTGAATCTTATTGCACATACTTGCAGCAATCGCTTTGGCTATATATAGTTGAGTGTCTTTGTATGAATTCGTTTTTGTATTAGATTGTGCATAGTTGATGTCTAAATATCTGATCTTTTCTGACAAACACGCTACCTGGGCTATTTTTTTATTTATATTGTATATGTTCATATTATCTTCACCATTGTATCGTAATCCGCATATAATTATATTATGTCTTCTATCAGGGTTCTTGGTGATTTCTTCTAACATTTTTATAAAATGGCATTTATTACCTTGCAGCATTTTATTATCAAATCTACTCACTAAAATGATGGCTATGTCATCATCATGCATTTCATTCGTCTTTTCTTTAAAATTTTGAAGAACTACTTCATAACTTGCACTTGGTTTGCAGATATTTGTAATGTCGACTTCATCTTTATGTGTATTATACGATAAGTTGCTTGCTAGTCCTTTTCCAATCTCATCAGATACTATAAATATTTTCTTAGATTTGATATTTATTTTATTTGAGTCATGACTGTCACTGTTTTGGTCCTTGGTGCCTTGTTTATTTAAGTATGTTCTATTTTCAATTCTATTCTCATCTAATAGCTTCTTGTGTTTCTCTATTTCTTCTATTTTATGTATCAGTATTTTCTTTTGCTTCTTTACTTTATTGCATCCATTCTTTAACTTCTTCATTAATTTATTGATTTTCCTGATTTTCTTAGCATTTTTATTATGTTTACACGCTTGTATATTTATCTTTATGCGTTCGTTTTTCCTAGCTTTCTTTGCATTTTTCTTATCATTATTTACAATTCCGTCTGTACTTGATTTTGCCGCCTCATTCTTCTTTTTTTCTTCTTCGAGCCACTGTTTCAAATCTTCAATTTCTTTATTTAGCTCTGCTATTATTTCCGTTTGTAGATGTTGATGAGTAGTTTTTTGTGTAGATATAGGCACTTTTATATGATTTTGTACTATGGAACAAAGTCTAGGAATTTTTCTTTTCCTGCCAGAAATTGGCGTTGATTGCCCATCATTAAATTCAATCTTTTTATATAAATCAATGAGTTTATTCGATTTGTCTATTTGTTTCTTAAGCTGTTGATTTTCTAGCATTAAATTGTCAATTTCATTGTTTGCCGATGCTAAATTATTTTCTAAATTTACAATTTTTTCCTCCATCATGGTTTCTGTAATACTCTTATCGCATGCTGTTTGCGATGTACACAATCTTGAGTATTCCAGTAATGACGAGTCGGATAAGTTTTCTCCTAATGAGCTTGCACGTTGTCTCCGATAATGGCGAAAGGTTACATTTTCTGATTCCATAATTATGAATTTAATGAAATCATTTAATACAGATGCAAAAAGTCAATTTTTGACACTCCACTAGGTAGGATTTGATCACTGGCTATCAATTTTGTCCTTTTCATATGCAAAAAGTCAGTTCCACATCGGTCATTGGGATTCGATCCGGGCGCCTCGACCGTACGCCTGTTAAAAGTCGATGTTCAAACCACTACACCACGCTGACTGGTAACAAAGTGGCCGAAAATATACATTAGGTGCCGCGAACATTCATATTGTAACTCATTTGCCGTGACTGTTCATTGTTCAAAAGTCGTTACGTGATATTTTTTTGTGAGAGGGTAGAATTTATTCATGTTTGTGTTTTAATAACTTTACTCTTAATATACACTTATTTCACTGTTTATTTCATTATATTCTGTTTTGTTTAGATGTTTTGAAGTAGTCTATAGTTACCACTGTTATTTGTTAGCAAAAGTTTTTAGCAATGTTTATAATTTAGTAAAGTCAGATGTGTCCAGTATATTATAGAGTTATTTATTTTAAATAGTCTGTATTAACTGCATTTAGATGGTTTGTTTATCACTTACGGTTTGAAGTGTTCAGATTTCCGTATCACTAACACTAGGTTTTTGATGTAAACAATCCGTTTGAGATTTCACTTTAGATGTTGATTTAATTCTGTAGTTCATACACGGATACTTCCACAAACACTCTCACATGTTATTTAACACTAGTTACAACTTTAATGGGCACTGTTTAGATAAAAGTAATTAATTTAGTATTTTTCTAAAATTTTTGTAACAGAGACGTTGTTTGCTTCCAAACGTTTCATATAGGTATAGGTTCCTCGTATAGGTAGTAACATCCACAAATAGGCTTGTAAAGCCTATTTGTCTATTTGTTTGCCTATTTGTTTGTGTGTCGTCCTTTCCTCGGCCCTGACTAACAATATTAAAGAAAAACCTTATTGGTAAAACATTATAAATTGATACCGTGCCGATCCTGTACCCAGTAGGTACCTATCCAGTGAGTCCCTAATAAGTCCTTCGTCCGTCGCTAAGTGGCTTGCGAGGCGTCGAGCCTTTGAACAACATCAAACGGCTGAAAGATTACCGACACATTAAACATACATGTCGAAAGAAAGCGGCGTTTTCTTAATGTTATTTCGTCCATAAATAATTTATCGGGCGCCTGAGGCGGTAATGGAAAATGTAAATGATGTCATCGAAGTCCAGCCTATGGGCTCGATCTTCATGTATTTTCACAACTTCGCTGATCAAAGAACCGTATTTGGACATCATTACATTAAGTAGTCTTTTATCTATTAATTTTATTTATTGACGGAATTCATCCATGATAATACCAAGATTTAATCGAAATCAGCAATAAACGAACATTCAAAACCCATCGATTGAAGCCCTCGGAAGACACGAACCCTGAATGTCGAATGCCCATTACAATTTTCCTTATTACATGAAAATTATTCCGAAGCCGGATAGCAGCGGCAGGGGCGAAACTGAATCTTGTTCAACTAACTCGGTGCGAAATCACTTTCGCGACGTCCTTTGATCTTGACTGCGCCAAAGGAATGTTATTCAGTAAAAACATGCAAATTCGATAAGGTATAACACAATATTATGGAGAGTACGGTGCGAGTTGCGACCGGGCACCGTGCGACGGTGCTCCTCGTCTCGACCGCCTTCTTTACAGTCCTTCGAAAGATTCAAGATGCTTCAAATATTATTCAGTGGAATCTCGGGAGCAATCTGATCGGCTCCGGCTTTGTTTATTGGAAATAAATGTTTATGGAAATCGTTAAAACTTGATCCGTCGCTGGCTGGAGGTGGCTGATGTTATGTTTAATCATGGAACATTTGCTGCGGATATGAATTCAGCACTTACGAGTCACCTTATAAACTTAATTTTAAATGCGCATTTTAAGATATAATGGGCAGTTATTAGGTAACATAAGATACTTTTTCAACAGATTTGGAATTTAATAAAGAAAACATTAAATGCACTTTTTTTCAAGGCTTGCAGAATAAGGACTTTAATAAAAATTTAGGTTTAAACTCCAACAGAACAGGTTACCATACTTACACTGTCAAAGACAAGTCACAGCGATAAGTTGTGTGGCTAACCATTTATGTTACAGTTTCCAGGCAAGATTCCTGCATGGCATAACAACTGCCTCCTACATACCTTATAGGAACAACTGGGATCTACAGTACACACAAAACAAGGTCCAGGCGAATTAAGCATTAACTGAGTATGAACCCAGAGCCTTTTGCTTATTATTAATAATTATAATCATCGTAATAAGTACCTAAAAATTAAATTAAAGCTCATAAAATGTCTTAAAAGTAAAATTTGACTTTATAAATCATGTAAAGTAGCTCTGTTCTGCGAGTTGTACATTATTAAACGGCTAATGGCTTTGAAAATATGAAAGCAGGTAACCTATTCATCCTTTTAAGGTAAATTGCTTTATCTTGTTACCAAATCACTGGAGGAACAACGTCGCTTGACGAATAAAGGTGTTTTTGTTCTTTATCTTCCTTCACAAATTCTAAATTTAACTGATTACGTGAGAAACGCATGTCAAAGGCATACATTATATATTGCTTATTAAATAAAATATCTGAGTATTAATCATTGTCAATTTATAAATATTTGTAACACTAAGATTATAAAAATATTGTGGTTTAATTTTAAGTCATTTTGTGTTTCATTTAAGTATTACCTATCTATCTATTTATAATTTCATTATGTTTCTAAGATGTAATTTGGATTAACTGTAAGTGTTATCGTTTAGTGTATAGTATTTATAATGAATATTCGGCGGACTTGACCAGGTTGAAGCCTAAGTTTTGTAAAGAAAAGAAGTTTAGAACACAAATTTTTTGACGTGGTCTTGCGCTAACAAAGGATTAGGCACTTCATGCGGGCGGCAATAAGCTACTTTTGTTTAAATAGCATTTTTTTTTATACACCGAAGTACGAAGACTTGCACGACGCCCTCCAGATGGTAAGTGATAACGCCGCCCGTAATTAGTACATGGCTACCAAGAATTTCAAAATGATGACATAGAATAGAATAGAATAGAATACACTTTATTGAGACCAATAAAAAAATTACATTAACTTATTACTAACTAGCTTACGCTCGCGGCTTTGCCCGCATGGCAAAACCCTGTCTTAGCGGAGGTCTACGTCATAAAACCCAGATAGGTTTTATGACGTAGACCAAATTTAAGGTTTTATGACGTGGACAAAAATAGATTAAGTTGAAATGTTCCAAATTTCAACTTAATCCTTTCAGCGGTTTAGGTTGTGCGTTGATAGATCAGTCAGTCAGTCACTCTTTCCTTTTATATATTTAAAAGAAGAAGACTAGTGCTACGATACATTTTGGACATAATCAAGTATAACGTACATAAATGTTCATAGTAATGACATCCTTTAGTTCCAAAGGCGCACAGGCGACCGCAGGCATCCGCAGCACCGTGCGTGGCGCCCCTTACCAAATGAAATTCCATCGGGATTCCGCGCGACAGATGCGTCCGCGACTCTCGACCACCGACACAAAACAATACCCGCTATCCAATATATCCACGAAAACCGAGCGCGAGTTTAATATTCGAAGCTACGTATGCTTTTACAAAGGGTAGACTTAAAATAGAACCAAATAATTGTAAAATGGACTCGCAAAAGTGCTCCAATGTAGCCTATTTTGAGTTTGAGTCTGTCACAGACAATGTTATAAATTATGCAACCTCGCAAAGAAAACGATAACGAAGACAAGTTTGGTACAATTTGAAGCAAAACGCTTTCATGATCTAGCATTTTATGAGTCGCGTGTACTATTTGTCAGAGCAACTTGTAAGAAATTATTTGAGAGTCAATGCCGTAAGCGCCGCTGCGCTGCTGATTTATCAAAAAGGGGTCAAAATGTACGTGGTTTTTATTCCCGCCAAATAAAGTAAAATTAAGCTAACGTGGGTTTTATTTTGAGGTATTTTATATCCAGGTGTGTCCCACAGCTCGGTATAGGCCTCTTTTGATATAAATTTCAAAAATCATTTGTATTATTTTGTATCAAAACCCAAAAAGTCAGTAGTAACAGAGATAGAAACTATAAGGTTCGATATAACTTTAAACTTTCGCGATTTCAATTCATGTAAATTTTAATAACTACGCGATTAGTCCTGATTAATAAAATTAAATCAGGTTCGAATTCACGAAAAATTGTTTTTAAGCTTGGATCATATAATTTCTCGAGTTTTTGTGTGAATAAAATAAAGCATAATATAGTCAAATGTATTGTACTCGTATCACAACGTAACCATTAAGTTAATTGGTTTAATGCTATTTACACCAATTAAGTAAGGAATGTCGCGTGCCATTCGCGGTCGGCACTAACATTGCTCATTCATCATACCACAACATAACTACACGTGTTTTATGTCCTAATGTTCTATTAATAATATACTTCGAGTTATTTGTACTATATATTCTACTTACACATAAAGTTTCCCAATTTACTAAAATTAAAGATGGTAGCAGACTAAATCTAGAAGGCGGGATAAATTCCCAGGCTTCACAGAACATCATGCTGGAACATTATTTTTTTATATGGAGAAGTAAGAAGACGAACAAGACGCTCTCCTGGTGTTAAGAGATAACGCTGCCCATAATCAGTACAGTGCTACCCAGAATTTCACAATAATATGCAATTCTAGATGCACTGCACCAACGCTTCTTACTCAAGAGTCATAAGATGTTAAGACTCTTTAGCCCAGTAATTTCACTAGCTACAGTGCCCTCCTACCGAAGCACAGTAATGTTTGAACATTACTGCTCAGGCGGTAGAATAACTGGCACTGTTGGGGTACCCACCTAGACGACCTCCTGCAAAGGAAGTCTACCCCCGGTACAAAAAAATAGTCATAATGACCGCTTGTTGTGTTCTATTAATAATATAGTACGAGTAATTTGTATTATATATTCTACTTAGACTATCTACAAACTTTCATCACATATAGGTTCGCCACACAACCTATAAATTGTTATTTGACTCTGACAGTGTAAGTAGGGTAACCTGTTCTGTCGGAGTATAAACCCCAACTATTATTATTGGTATCACACAAACTATCTCAATTTACTTAATGCTTAGTAAGATGGAATGAAAACGGCTGCGACAATATGGTACCCAATGCAAGGACAGAGATCTCGAGGCAGACCACCAGTCCAATGGTCAGGCGATATTGTCAAGTATGGCGGCAGGAACTGGATGACTGAGTCATCCAGTTCCTGCCGACATACTTGTGTGATGATCGACTCTTTTTTTTTTCCAATTTAAATTCAGGCATAGCTTTTAATCACCATCGTAAGCGATGCCGCCAATTATGGTAGCAGACTAAACCTAGAAGGCGGGATAAATCCCTCCATGGCTTCACTGAACATCTTGCGGGAACACAGACGCAATGACCACTTGGCGATACGGTTTCGTGCAGTGGGTAGACTACAACATTAAGTTGGCACATTAAGTTAATGTTAAAGCAGCATTTTCTACTAGTTAACCTGTATCCGGAGATAATTTACAATAAAAAAAACAATTTTGTTAACAATAAATATTAATTTTGTTATGCGTTGCGTTGCAATGCGGCGCACTCTTATTTGCGCGAGCACATTTCTAGCCTGTGTTACAACTAGCTACGAGTATTACCTAAGTAAATGCCTAATACATATATAGCTTACAAAGCCGAGCTAAGATTTAGCGGTATAAACACCTAGCTACGTGCCTCTAAACAATATAATATTACGTAATGTAACTGTTGTATGTTAGTTGGTGGAGTTTCAAACGACCAAGTTGCCGTTTAGGCGGTAGGCTGGTAGCATTTGCTTACTTGTCTTACTATAACTCTATTTATAAAGGGTAAGGGTGACTGATCGACTGATATATTAACAATCAGCTCAAACTGTTGAACGGATTAAGTTGAAATTTAAAAATGCATATGGAATGTCCTGTCTAATTAGTTCTAATTTGCATGTGAAGCAAAGTTTTTTGGCGAACTGTATAAGCTCCGTTTTAACTATATTTACCCAAAAGTGATAACAACAATAATGATTCTTAAAAGCACATAATTTGAATTTTCTTTTTTTTTTTTTTTAATATTGTATCTACTTATTTTATATATTATTATATATTCCTATACACTTAAATAATATAGTTATATTATAGTCTAAGTTTCTTCAGCAATTGTATTCATGAATAATAATAGTGTTTTTCTTTCTTATACATTGTATTGACTAAACATTTTTACTATTGCATTTTTATTACATTTCCAATATTACATTTTTGTTATCTTAACGAGCTCTATGGTGAATGCTATGTACGCCTTAATTGTTATACGTATAAGAACTAGCCTATGTTTAAAAATTTAATCTAAATGTATAATATGTATAATGTGGCTGTACTTAATAAATAAATTAAAAAAAAAAAAAAAACTTTATCTTTTTAATGTATGCAAATAAGTTTCTTATAATTCTTCCTATTTTTATGCAGTGTATCTCCAGCTATCGTTAATAAAGGATTTTGCCACGCATGTAAAGCTGTGAGGATAATATAATAAAAAATATTGTTACATGAAATCCGTTTACGCCTCTAGATGCAAAACTATTGCAACTAGTGTTATAGTGAAAAACTTTCTTCATGATTTAAGATCGAGGCCATCCAGCTCCTCGACAATACGGACCTAGTGCGAAGACTTAAAAGAACAAAACCTTTTGAGTTGTGTAGTGACAGTGCCAGTAAAATGTAGTGTTATAATAACTATCAGTGTAGTGCTACTTATTGAGAACACATGAACAAAGTGCCTCCCCTTAATAGAGATAATAAGAACAAGTGCCAATGGACACATTCTTAGTTTTAAATGTTTACGTAGCAACTTAAGTTAGATTTAAATTACTTATTAGCCTATATAAGAATTAAGGCTAGATTGTAATATAAATGACATAACAATAATATCATGTCATTAAAAAAAAAAAAAAAGACTAACTAAATTCATAGGCATCATTTAAATAATAACCTGGGGGCGGTTAGTAGAGTTTCTTACTAAGTAAGAAACCGAACCCAGTGCTCTCAGACTACATAGCAAAAGATCGTCGACTTCAGCACATGAAAGACTTCTCAACTCCGCTGTGTGAAACCTCTGAAACGAGGAACGCTGTGGAACTACGTTTTTTGACTAAATTGAACATTACAAACGAGAAAATTGGATATGATTCCATTTCATAGAATACAAAAATACTTGGAAACTGCCCTAGAACCACACGACAATTAGGACTTATATCGTAGTGAATAAAATTAAGTCCACTTTTTAGGGTTCCGTAGTCAACAAGGAACCCTTATAGTTTCGCTTTGTCCGTCCGTCCGTCCGTCCGTCTGTCTGTCCGCGGCATTGCGGAGAAACTATAAGTCCTAGAAAAGTGTAATTTTGTATACAGGTAAGTAATAATAAGGGTAAGAGAACGGTGACAAAAAATAATTTTTAATTAATTAATTTAGGCTACCTCCCGTACACATAAGATGGAGATGATTTTTTTTTCTGGCTGATACCATCGTGTGGGTTATCGTTGAATAGGTATTTTAAAATGAAGGACGGTTTGCTAAGAAACTTTTTCGATTTCGTGTTCTGTTTGAAAGATATTCAAGTTTTAAAAAAAAAAAATTGAGCGTCCCCCCCCCTCTAAAATCTGAACTACTAGCTTTAAAATTCTGAAAAAAATCAGAGGTATGCTTTCAACCATGAACTTTCCAGGAAAACTATAGCGGTTAAGATAAAATTATTAGTTTCGGTAAAATCAGCGCTGAAAAAAAGAGATGTTGGCAAGGTCAGCAAATTCAAAATATAATTAGTCCATGTTTTAAATAATAAAAAAATATTAGACACGTATTTTTTGTTTGTGAATAAAATAAAAAGTGGCTGAGTAACGACGATTATAAGTTTTCGCATCCGGTACAAAATGCACAAAATCTGGTATATTGACGTCACGACTAAGCCATTGTTTTTTATCAAATTTACAAAAAAAAAAACGTGTCTAACAATTTTTAATAATCTACAATATGGACTAAACAATTTGTCAACAACCCTGTTGTTCCAACTCAATAAATAAGAATACCTAAAGCTAGCCTAGCCTATAGTTTATTAATGCATAACTAGATGGCGCTAGTAGTAAAATTAGATCGCGCAAGCGAATTGTTCATGGTTGTATGGGACTATTTCAACCTGTCCTATTAGCTTATCGAATATTTGTATGCGATTGAGGTTCTTTGTATAGGTTTCGTTCTTGTTCGTTGTAGCGATGGGTCGTCGACGTTTTTACAGTCGACGAAACTAGACCGTTAAATTTCGTTCATGGACGGGTCGATCAACTAGTTAAATTCGTCGACTAGTTAACGTGTCGTCTCGTTGACTATTATCGTTGTATTAAACGTTAGACTTGACGATTAACTTAGACTAGATGACACGTTGCAGTTGGTTTAGTGTTTAGCCTATTAATCTATGTAAAATTGTAGGTAAATTTTAAACAAGTGAAATTTTAAAAAAAACTTTTTTAAAACAAGCTGCCATTATTATTACCATAAAGTACTCGTCAAGACGAATCAAATGAGCCCAAACTCGATGGGGTTACGTCGTTTAATTACGGAGTTCCTATAGCCACCTTCCCGCTCCATCATCAGATCAGCTCCATGTTATAATAATATTGCATTGTCATCCGATTTAGGCATGCATGCAAAATTTCAGCTAAATTGGATACCGAGAAGTGGGTCAAATATAACTGGCAAGATTTGATTACAGACAGACAGATAGACAAGTAAAAGTAAATAAAAGCTTGTAAAAAGGAAATGATCTTCCCTTCATACCAAACACGCAACACACGCATTGAGCCAACGCATTCCCTCTCTTTCGCAACCGCTACGTTACCATATTTGCCATCCTCTTTAGTTTAAGTATAACGCGGGAATAAAAGGCCTATCATCTTAGAGCGTTTATTTTAATAATAAAGATCTTATCGCATTACATTTAGAGTTTACTTTAGATTGTTTCAACTGTTCGACTGTCTACCCGTTTTGAGATAATTATAAAGTAACCTCTATTACATTAGCGTTAGAGTTTATTTTAGGTTGTTTCAACGTTTAGACGTGTAGTAACGTAAGAAACGGCCACGTTAAAAAGTCGACGTTGCATTGCGCGTTGATAAGAACGTGGGGATTTCTCGTTTAGTCGTTTACGAATTTAACTAGTAGATGAGAGAACGGTAGACCGTCGAAGCGTTGAATGCACGTCGACGGTTGATTTAACTAGTCCGTTTATTTAACGCTCATCCCTAGTTCGTTGTGATATAAAAAATTGATTTAGATACGTATAAGATATATATGATATTGATTATAATAGAGGATTCATAAAAATTATTCGTCTAATATCCGTGGTTTCTTTGATAATAATTAATATTATTGTCTCATTATTAAGAATTTAAAGGTTTAATTACATAATAAATATTGCTTTATAATTAATAATATAACAATTATAGATAAGTAGTCTGAATATTGTTAGAGCATTTAGAATAGCCTTCAGTTTCAGCAAGAAAATCAAATAACATAAAGAGTTTTTCAACTTAAACTTAAATTTATTAGGATCATCTCTACATTTATAGCGTTTTATTACGAAAACAACATAATATGTGTCATATCTTTTTAACTAGAGCTGATACAGAAATTTCAGTCACAAATTTAAAATCGTCGTCAAAAATTGGACTAATATCATGTATCAATAACCCAATCATCCAAAATGCTGTTGTGCAGTGTATTCAATCTACTAGAACTACGGAACCCTACATTGTGCGTGGCCCGACTCGCGCTTGGCCTATTTATTTATTACTCTTATAGAAGAAGTCTTATTAATAGAATTAAATTAACCAGCTTTATAATACCATAACTTGAAAAAGAGCTTTTCATTGAATATTGAGATGTCTGATTTTCGTAACTCAATTAAATTTTTCAGACTTCACTAAGCCATAATATTGTATTAATAGCACTGGTATTTTGACTGTTTCAATTTCGAAATTCTTTCAAACATTTTTACTAAATCGAATATTCCTTCGATCACATACACTCAAATTATAAATTCGAAAGTTTGTGAGTGTGCGTATGTTTGTTACTTCTTCACGTCTAAACTGGTAAACCGATTGAGCTGAAATTTGGTATAGAGATAGCGTAGACCTCGGAATAACACATAGGCTACTGTTACAGTACAGCGGGTAAAACCGCTGGACGCAGCCAGTCTTTTGATAAAAAACATAAACAACGAACAAAGAGCATGTCTACGAATTAGTAGCAATTCGTAGACGTTCGTAGCACTCGTAGACGTTCGTAGCACTCGTAGAGGCAGCGTAGCGGTCACGTGCCGACGACGACGAAACGTTTTTACTGCATTTCCGATTCGGAAACCTCACGTGCCATTGCCTCTATCGCTCGACGCCTTACTGAATTTACAAGCGCCATTTGAAAATAATAAAAATATTACAATGAAAAATACTCTTTTGGTAAAAAATTACTTTGGACTAAAGATCTAGATATCATAGATACGAGTACGTAGATCAACTAACATTCCATAAACGCGTGACCTATTTTGATTTGTTAGAAATCAAAATTTTTAAGCGCTAGTTAGGACTTATGCAGGCAACTCATACAACGCCTGAACGATGGAGACGAATGCGAGAGCGTAACTCCGTCGTCCCCGCTGAACAGCGGATGAAAAGACCCCGGGGTTTATAAGCGTAGTATATCGAGTGACGCTCTCTCGCTCGCACAATTTGACGAATTTTGAAAAATAAATTCATGGAATTAATTTATTGAAAATTCCTCTGTAGCAGCCCTCCATAATATTGCACACATTTTAAAAGTGTTTTCAGTTAGATATAGTAAAAAATGGCATGAGATTTTTTGAAAAAAAAATTTTTTTCAATGTTGCTCCCCATCCCATTTTTTAATATATCAAACTAAAAACACTTTTAAAATGTGTGCAATAATATTATGGAGGGCTGGTACAGAGGAATTTTCAATAAATTAATTCCATTAATTTATATTTCTAAATTCGACAAATTGTGCGAGCGAGAAAGCGTCACTCGATCTCTCTTAACACATTGACTGCTGTAAACATACACAGCTGTGTTTTTGAGGTCGGAATGCGAGTGCTGAAAAACACAAACTTTGTGTTTTGTAAAAGCATTTTTCCATACAAAATTAATTTCAGGCACCTGGGATAGTTCTATAAAACGCCACCGCAGCCAATGTGTTAAGAGCGTATATATCGAGTGACGACTGTCTCGCTCGCACAATTTGACAAATTTTGAAATATAAATTCAAGGAATGAATTTATTGAAATTTCCTCTATACAAGTCCTGCATAATATTATTGCACACATTTTAAAAGTGTTTTCAGTGAGATATATTAAAAAATGGAATAATGAGATTTTTTGAAAAAAAAATCTTTTTCGACATCCCACCTCATCCCATTTTTAGGGTTCCGTAGTCAACAAGGAACCCTTATAGTTTCGCTTTGTCCGTCCGTCCGTCCGTCCGTCCGTCCGTCTGTCTGTCCGCGGCATTGCGGAGAAACTATAAGTCCTAGAAAAGTGTAATTTTGTATACAGGTAAGTAATAATAAGGGTAAGAGAACGGTGACAAAAAATAATTTTTAATTAATTAATTTAGGCTACCTCCCGTACACGTAAGATGGGGATGATTTTTTTTTTCTGGCTGATACCATCGTGTGGGGTATCGTTGAATAGGTATTTTGAAATGAAGGACGGTTTGCTAAGAAACTTTTTCGATTTCATGTTCTGTTTGAAAGATATTCAAGTTTAAAAAAAAAATTGAGCGTCCCCCCCCCCTCTAAAATCTGAACTACTAGCTTTAAAATTCTGAAAAAAATCAGAGGTATGCTTTCAACAGTGAACTTTCCAGGAAAACTATAGCGGTTAAGATAAAATTATTAGTTTCGGTAAAATCAGCAAAATAAGAATACCTAAAGCTAACCTAGCCTATAGTTTATTAATGCATAACTAGATGGCGCTAGTAGTAAAATTAGATCGCGCAAGCGAATTGTTCATGGTTGTATTGTTTACGAGTTATAGCTATCACAAATAAATCACCATATTACAGTGTTACTTAGCTCATAATTTCTAACTTAAGTTTTTTTATTATAATTTGATATAGCATGGTCAAGGCTACTTGTGTGAATGATCCGGATATATTTTTTTTAATTTGCGGAGAATATTATGCTCAAAGAATTCCGTTTGAATGTGACAACGTTCATAATTTAGGCTTACAAAAATTACTTTGGATACTCCCTGGAAATTAACGACAAGCCTTGGATTCCCCAAAAGTTATGCAAAACGTGTGTTGAGTATCTACGTTTGTGGACAAATTAGAAAATAAATAGATTTTGGTACGAAACCGCTATAATGTGGAAAGGACTCGAGAACCATCACGATGACTGTTATTTTTGCTTAGTGTAAACATAAAACTATTGTTTTGATTTTATTAAAAATTAAGTATGCGGAACATAACTGGCTCATAATGTGTTCATTTAAAAATGGTAAACTTTGTTTTAGGCCAATGGTGGTTATATTTTTTTTTTGTAAAGTAAGAATTATTTGGACTTTTCTCAACACGTCCAAAAACTAATGCGTCACTTTCAAAGGCTCGAATGTGACATAACCATCAAGTTACACTCTCTCCACGACCACCTAGACTATATTCATGACAATCTTGGGGTACTAAGTGAAGAATTGGGCAAGCAATTCCACCCGAACTTTTGTTCGATGAAGTAACGCTATCAAGGCTTCTGGAACGCACATATGATGGCTGAATATTGTTAGAGCATTAAGAATAGCCCTTAGAATAAGAATAGCATTTAGAATAGCTCTGCCTTCAGTTTCAGCAAGAAAATCAAATAACATAAAGAGTTTTTCAACTTAAACTTAAATTAATTAGGATCATCTCTACATTGACCACCCACAAGGTGGACAGACGACCTTATAAAGGTCGCCGGAAGACGCTGGATGCAGGTCGCTTCCAACCGGTACATATGGAAGTCCAAAGGGGAGGCCTATGTTCAGCAGTGGACGTCTTACGACTGAGATGATGATGATGATGATCTCTACATTTATAGCGTTTTATTACGAAAACAACATAATATGTGTCATATCTTTTTAACTAGAGCTGGTACAGAAATTTCAGTCACAAATTTGAAATCGTCGTCAAAAATCATCCAAAATGCTGTTGTGCAGTGTATTCAATCTACTAGAACTACGGAACCCTACATTGTGCGTGGCCCGACTCGCGCTTGGCCTATTTATTTTATATATATCTCACTGAAAACACTTTTAAAATGTGTGCAATAAAATTATGCAGGACTTGTATAGAGGAATTTTCAATAAATTAATTCCTTGATTTTATATTTCAAAATTTGTCAAATTGTGCGAGCGAGAGAGTCGTCACTCGATATATACCCTTCTTAAGTGGGTATAACCTACACCCACACAGACTGACACGTCAAACTTATAACAACTCGTTGTTTGCGCGTCGGGAATTTAAAAATCATGTTATAACAAAAATTCAAATAATTCAAGATATTTGAATTTTTCCTGGATACAGATAGAAAAACAAAAACAGGAATCTAATCCCCTTAAGTATGAAATTTTAAGAGAATTTTTTGATCATAATTTATTAAATTAATTGGGATTATCCTCAATTAGCTGCCGGAATTCAACAGTTTGATTTCAACGTTTTTGATTTTTCAGAAAAACAAATTTTATAATTAGTTATAAGTTAATAATATTTATTTATTAACTTTTAAATAAATGTTCTACATTCTCAGACCGTATCCATTCACTGCTGGTTAATGATTATATAGTTCTCATGATTACGCCTCATTGGGAAAAGACCGAATGAACCCGGATGACTTTGATGTTAACAAAGACAATTTATAATCTATTCTAATATTTACAGTTACATTGCTATTATATATTTTAATACATTAAGATAAGATAAGATAAGAAAACTCTTTATTGTTTCACCACAATTAATATCTTAATTCTAAATAAACAGTTAATAAAAATAAATAAATAAATATTCAGGACGTTTCACACAGCGCCACCTAACCCCAAACTAAGCAACTTAATGCTTGTAATATGGTGGTAAGGATAACGGATATAATACTTATATACTTTTCTTTTGTAAATATATACTTATAATAGATATTGAAAAACCACCCAGACCAGAAACAAATACCTGTGGATCACGCAAACATTTGTTCCATGCGGGAATCGAACCCGCAACCTTCTGCGTTGCAGGCGGGTATTAACCCACCGCGCCGCAGTGGTCGTCTAAAATAAATGTATTATGCCTTTGATAAGATCTCGCGTGATGTTAAGCAACGATGCGGCCGCAAATAGTTGCAGACTTAACCTAGATGGCGGAATAAATCTCTCCAAGACTTCACTGAACATCGCATCGTGCCGGAACACGGTTATAATGACAACTTGGCGACACGTTTTTATCCAGTAACTAGCCTCGGCCGAAGCCTACCTACACACTAAACACACTTTCATTTTTTTTTATACAACGAAGACGAGCAAGACGCTCTCCTGATGGTAAGAGATAACGCCGCCCATAATCAGTACAGTGCTACCCAGTGCACTGCGCCAAAGCTTCTTACTTGAGAGTCATAAGATGTTTAAGACTCTTCAGCCCAGTAATTTCACTAAACTTTCATAAATTAAACTTTTTAAAGTTAAAATCCAACGCACTGAATCTGCGGCCCGAGCACATAAAAACCTTGACATAAGACTAGCAACTCCCGACCCACTGTCAAGAGTAATTGACATTTGTAAGAGCACAATGACATTGGGAGTAGCTACAAATTGTATGCAATACAGAGCGAGTAACAAGAGTAGCGTCTTGATATTAAATATGTGGGTTTAGTCTTGACAGTGGCACTGGAGTTGCTACTCTTAAGTCAATGTCTTACTATGCTAAAGGGGCCAAATAAGCTGAAACAAGTACCAAATCTCCGACTAAGTTTGCACAAATTGGCGAAGAATTATTTTATTACATTAAAACAATTCTTCCCGCCAAATTGTGTTTTGCCCGCATCAAATTCGGCTAATTTGAGGTATAATCTTTCAGGTAAACAATATAATCTTATTAAAGGTATCGCTAATGAAGTATGCCGACATAAGTCTGCCTTTAATGAAATGAAATACAATATTCCTTTGCCTTAGGTATTGTGTTCCCACAATTGTTTATTTTCGATTAAACTAATTATATATTTTCCACATACAACTTAATATTATTAGATCGGGCTCCACATCATTTACGTTATTTTACATAAACGGTTTTATTTAGCTTACTTTGTTTGTTTTATTATTCTTTTTGCTTTTTTCTTGGGTCAAATTTAGTAATTGACATTCAAAACCATGGTCACCACTCCAAACATACGTTACATAATGTAGAGATTTTTTTATTCAATATAGGTTAGCCTTTGACCACAATATCGCGTGATGTTCTACGACGATGCGGCCTTAGATGGTGGCAGACCAAACCTAGAAGGCGGGATAAATCCCTCTCTGGCTTCACTGCCATTCAAGAATTCATACCAAAAAACGAGTGACGGACACAGCCATAGCCTGTGTCTATTTTAACATAGCTTATTACCGCACACCACTTAGTGCTCATATATGTACATGATACATTTATGCGAATGCGCGCATTCTCAACAACTTGGGTATTTTCAACATTTTTACTTTCCATCAGCAGGGCTATTCACTTATCGGTTAGGGAACCGAACCGAATACCGAATTGTAAAAAATGTATGAAATGACGTGATGTGACATGTCAAGTAGTATCTACATAATACGTCATTTCATACATTTTTGACAATTCGGTATTCGGTACGGTTCTTTCACGGATAAGTGAATTACCCTGCAGGTGGGATGTGGTCAAACGTAGACCTATGTAGCATAAAAAAATAATTCTCATTCAAAAAATGCTTTTAAGTTTTGTATTTTTGAGAATTTGACACTGCGTGCCGTATATAATGCGCATGAAGTGAAGGGCCTTTAGACAAACTTTTGCCGCGTGATCATTCCTATACCTTATTTATTTCAAGATAGTTGCCGCCGGTGTTTTGTGGTAGAAGAATATTTGATATTAGCAGAGACAAAAGTTGTTTTGATTTAGCATTACTTGGAAAATAAAAGTTGTTGTTTTCCAGATCGGTAACTGATAGTTACACATCAGTGGGTAGTTAGTAAGACAGTCGATTACAAGATGTTTTTGTTCATATTTCAAAACATGGGTTTAAAGCTCAAAGTTTTTAGTAATAACCTGAAAATATATAAATCATTTACATAATATAGAGGCATCAGAAAGTTCAGATCCTTGTTTTTGCAAAGTATCATTTTTTACCATTTTATTTAGAAGAAACAAATTTAAAATAAACGCAGAAGACTCTCTTGTCAGATGTACGTAACAAACCACTTACATTTTAAGTTTACATTTAATAATATTATTTAGAGAACAAATTTATAGTTTCATACGAAATAAGAATTCCTTTTTTTACAGAACACGACGGCAAAAAAGACCAAACCTTTTATAGGAAAGTTCTTGTAAATAATAATTACCATCGGGCAACTCGTGGTCATATATTATTTTTAAAATTGATAGAAACCGTAAAATATCGTGGGAAAAAGCTCAACCAAGAGATATAACATTCGTCTCCTTTACTATAACTATTCTTAAACTACAATATCATGTGAAGTAACTTAATATTAATTGCGCACTAGCCTAAGGACATAATTACTTTTATTCTCTTATTTCTGAATATTTTCCCGATTTATTTATCAAAATACACTAATGGAAATAAAAATAAACAAGAGAGAACTTAATCCGAGAGATAATTAGCTCGAGAAAAATAAAACAATTTTATGTTTTTATTTGTGAAAGGAATTCTCTGGAAAAACTTCTCCATTTTATAAACATTTTCTTTGTTATAAATTTATTACAAAATCAAAAAAAAGCTATTTACAAAACCAAGATAATTTTGGACGATTTTAAGGACTAATGGAAAAATAATTTGTACAAAACAATGATATTTTTGGACGATTTTAAGGACTAATGGAAATTATTATGTAAACAAAATAGGTAGGTAAAAAAACAAGTAACAAAATAAAAATTACTTAAGACGTCTTTAAGATCCTCGGGGCCCAAAACATTTTTAAAACAAAATAATAAGTACCTAAGTAAGAAAAAATTCTGTATAAAATACCAAGAAATACTGAGAGCTTTATCAGAACGGTTCACAGGAACAAATGTTATGTACCTATTTGTCCATGATGTGAACCGTCACCTGTTGAAGCTTATATAAGATCTTTGATCAACTTCTATTGTGTGACAACTCAAACATATTGTATCTGTGGGTTTTTAAAGAATACTTAAATGTTACTTCCCATAAGTAACCTTTAAGTATTCTTTCTACCGTTTAAAAAATACTCAATGTTAGCAGATATTACAAAAACAATATTTTCCTTTGATATGAAGTGGAGCAAATTCTAATGTGTTCTTCGTTCTATTGAAACAATATTATTTCCGGCCAACAACTTCAATATTGAATTTTAAAAACTTTCAAAGAATTAAATGTTTCTTTACAAACAGGAATACTTAAAATAAAATATCCTGTTCATATAAGTGTATATTATAATTTATAATAATATATGTACTTGTATTTTAAACACGTTACACCAGTATTCCAAAGAGTTCTTAGAAACTGGGATCCCCAAGCGAACTTAGTATTATTCTCAAGAATATTGCACTTTAGACTCCATGCTGTTATGATGATGAAGCATTGCCTATGCTGCTACACTATACATTTCAGTTAACAGTAAGGGCACTAGGAAACCTACCTCTAAGAATGTTTTGATGACATAAAATAAACTTTCATATGCGTATTTTTTATTAAAGTATAAGTATGTAGGATCACACAAGTAGATCTCGTTAATCAAATTCTTTGTCTCAACCATAAAATACGTAAATATATAAATATACCTAAATAATATCTCGTATTATAGGGTTATTTCGCACTCCTCCTAAACGACTTCACCATTTTTTTATGATTTAGTATTTAAAACACATGCAAGCAAAGTGACGCGTCTTTGCGTAGTTTTATAAAGTTGGCATTAATGAGGTAGCTTACACATACCTTCATACATAAGTTAGGTACATTATACGCAGTTTTTCTTTAAAGATAAACAATCTGAAATACGTTATTAATGTGTTTATTTTTAGCAGTGTTCACGACATGATCAATTTGGTTAATTAAATAAATAAATAATTTAATTATAGTAGAACATTTCACACAGCGCAGTCTAACTCCAAGTTAAGGAATTAAATGCTTGTGTTATTAAAACACAAACGGCGTAAGTTGCATACTGAATATACAAACAAAGTTCGAGTTGGGGGTTTCTTTCCAGTGTTAGTGCTTTCGTCGCAAGAACGGTGCATTGTTATTTCTTAGTGGGAGCTGAAATATTGCGGCGGGCGTTTTGAAAGCAGCGGTGCCGTGACGCGGAGAAGTAATCCTTATTGTGTGCTCTCAAGGAAGCCGAGAAAATTGTCCGTTTAGGTGTTCGTTTTTGGCTGAACGTGTTTTAAGCTAGACTCTATTTACACCGCAGTAAGGTTGTTTTTGGACAGTGCCTGGTAGTATAGGGTGCAGGTGGTTGCAATCTCGAGGCAGTGGTGTGAATCACGCCTGTTGCACCGCGCCACATGTATCATGTCTTACTCAGTGTCACGCGATGCCACTGTTATTAGTTTTGACTAAGCTTTGTTTGAGCGTCATGTGTGCGGTTAATCCGGCCAAGAAGTATCCTTTGCAATATTCTACGAGTAGTTTCTAAAACATCATACTTAATTTATTTTACCCGATTCGTTAATTTAGACACCGAGTTGTATGGAGTGTCTTTGTTTCCAGTTTTCTCAATAAAGGAAGTCTCAATTCACAATTTGTCAAAATCTTTTTAATCGCAAAGATTATGCGGTGATCTGCACTTTCCACCAGGTTTTATGTGTGTATACCGATTGCTTAAAGACGCCCTTTTTACCGCTTTGGATGATACTCTAATGTTTCAATCGAAATAAACAAACAATGTCGCATGTGATAGCTAACTAGTGAGTTAGCTATGACTGACAGCTGTCAAATGTGGCCTTTTAAGTTGGCCTGACTATATGCGAAAAAAAAACTCACTACCTCTTCAAATCTTAGAATATCAAAGCCATCTTTCCGTATTTTTTAAATGTTGTTTTGAGTTCGATTAAATACTGTGTTTATCTACATGCAGCGAGTATTACTTTGTGGATCTGACCCGACGCATCAGATCAGTTAACGGGCCACCTGACCTACATGCTGCGTCATATATATTTTTTACTCACGAGTACGTAGACTAGATAATAGAATAGGTGTCGTTTTACCACCAACAATGTTACTGCCTAACTAATTTCTGACTTGACATCTCGTTAGTGCTTATTGAAAGGCGCCAGCTCTTATCAAGTAAACAAAGGTGTTATATAAGGTATCATGGGCCCATGTGTCGGCGCGTCCATTAAGTGCTCATTGTCACACAATGGGTACAAAGGACCAGTCGCGACGTCGAGGCGGCATCGAGTAACATGATAGTAATAAACTACCCTCAATATACCTGGATTTTATCCTGATATGCGTAGGTTTGAGCCATTTTTGTCTGATTTTGATTGAACAACAATGACGAGAAAAAAGGAAAATATTCCACTAACCACAATGGGTGTCTAGTGATATGAATCAGGTATTGTTCATGGTAAAAATGTTTCACGTAAAATATAAATGATCTAATTTATTGCCAAAAAACAAAATTATGGTTATGTTATCTATTAATTAGGTTGAATCACACCTTACGCTCGATAATCAGGCAAATCAATAATTTTACTTCATTTTAATAGGGAAGTATAACAGGGAAATACTTTGAGGGCTGAATCAATAAGAAATTCAATATAAGACAAACGGTATAAGTATAACGTCTTTGCACAAAAATCAGCTGCAATTGACAAGCAATTGAAAAACTGCGAGGAAATAAGTTATATTTGAGTACAATGTTACAATCAAAATCTTGAAAGGGTGACGAGTGCTACATAGGGATAAGCACGAATTCAAATCGTAGAGCACTATAATTGTAAAAGGGTGGCATATTGCTACATTACGGCGTTGCATCGTGCTCATCTTGCTACATAAATAACAAATACTTTTAATATGACATGCGAGGTTCACAACAAGTATTGCCTGTGCTTAGAGCTTACCTGTTCGAGAGTATAAACAATTTTCAAGCTTTTAAATTGAAGAGCAAATAGTTGTGTGGATTTAACGGCAGGTCGGTTAATGGAATTTCTGAGACGAATGTAAACCGATCTGTAACCGCTTTTCGCTCGGCATTTTGAAGTCTCAGCGAGATAGAAAGACGTCTCAAAGTAACTGTGCTCGATTCGATTCGGGCGATTTTCAGTTGCGTGCCGTTCAAACATCTCAACACTCGGTAGCGTCTCGTCGAGCCAAACATATCGGTTACAGGGAGACGGAGCACCTCGTGTTTGTACGAACAAATACGTACGAAGGGGTTGGGAAAAAAATGGAGAAACGCGTCCCGAATAAACAGAAGAGAAATAACGACATCAAACAATAATTGAAATCATAGGTCGGGCGACGCCGCAGCGACGGTTGGGGCGACGTTATGTTCGAGATGGAGACGTGATGCTTGCGTTACTAGAATATATCATACTTCAGTTAGACTTTAAAATATTAATATAGTTTCAATAATGAAACGCCTGTAGTGAAGCTTATCAAGATATTTGAAAGCACACAAATATCTTGATAAGATTCATCGTAGATTTTCGAGGTTCATAATTGCCACGGTATTTTTAATGACTCGTTAGATCGGAGCAATTTTTTTTTTTTTTTTTTATATTAAGAGCGGCAAACAAGCAGTCGGCCCACCTGATGTTGAGTGGTTACCGACGCCTATGGACCCCTTCAACACCAGAGGCGTTAATGGAGCGTTGCCGGCCCTGGAAGACTTTATAAATACCCCTTTTGAATTTTGGTAGATCGAAAGAAAAAATTTAGATAAGGAAATCCTCAGGTCTTTCTGCTCTCTTATATTTAATTTATGTAACTTACTATCTCATTTGGAATTTCGAGGTACATGAAAAAGTCACACCCTGTTCGATTACATATCAATTCAAAACAATCAAAAATAGGTATAAATATTTATTCAGTAAATTTTAGACCAGTATATATACACCCTATAAACCAGACCAATTTATAAAATTCTGTTCCATATGTAATTGAACCACAAAGAACCAGTGATGAGGTCGAAAATGAGCAGTTTGCATTCACACACTCCTCCCGAGTATTAATCACAACAAATCGAATAAGAAGAAACAGAGGTTCGTCTGAATAGGGATACCATGATTTGATTTTTTTAAAGATTTTGCAGAAAATATAGAGCGGAAGCGGGTATCGCCATGAACACTAAATATTGATATTTAATTATTATGGATTACCGCAAAGTAACGCCTCATTCCTTTAATAACCTTAGGAAACAGCAGTGATGTGCAAACATTACTGAGGTTCGGTAGGAGGGCACTGTAGCTAGTGAAATTACTGGGCTGCGGAGTCTTAACATCTTATGACTCTCAAGTAGGAAGCGTTGGTGCAGTGCACTGGGTAGTACTGTACTAATTATGGGCAGCGTTATCTCTTACCATCAGGAGAGCGTCTTCTTACTTCGTTGTATAAAAAAAACGTTTTTACAAATTTGGAAGGGTCTAAGAGCACGAACAATTTTTTAAATAAAATATTGCAATCAAACGAAAGACCATTCACATTATGTGTGTGTGTGTCATTGCGTGCTCCGGCATGATGTAGCTACAGTAAGCCAGGGAAGGATTTATCCCACCTTATAGGTTAAGTCTGCTATTATCTACGGCCACATCGTCGATTTACGTCACGCGAGATCGTGTTCAAAGGCTAACCTATAAAAAAAAAAAAAAACTTGTTCTATGTTATAAGGACACATGGTAACCCCACAGCGGGGCCCGTAGAGGACAGATTGCCGTCCTCACGGAGTCGCGATACCATTATTAGTAAGTTAACTCAATTTGCGGCGTATTGTTTGAGAGGAGCTTAATAACAGAGAGGACGAGGATATCGTCATGACTACCATGTTTCCCTCCGTGTATGCCACTTACACTTATCTACGAGGATATTAGGGGTTTGAATTTATCGTATAAGAGGTTTTTTAAACATGTAATCTAACGTAATATAAAATCCCTGAGGAAATAACGGGCCTCACAGAAGGATAATTCAAAAGCCGTGTTAAAGCCACATTATTACCAATTCAATTCAATTATTTCAGTTATTCACCATAGTACAAAATTTAATAATAAAATCACATGATTAATAATAAAATACATAATAATATCAAATAACATTAAAATAAAAATTAAATGTCAAAAATTAAATTAAATAATTTATCGCGAGCCCCTCATGCAGGCGCATCCAGTGACCCAAAAAAAGGCAGTCCCACCTGGTAGACAATGTTCTCACGACAAAAGAGAGCCTATTATTAAAATTAGCCAGCACATAGAAGACAAAGATGCCTGGAAACCCCTGCATGAAAAACCAGCTAGTGCCCCTCAAACGTACAATAAATTATGTAACCAAGATAAACATTGTAAACACATATTTAAAAAAAAAAAAACAATCACTGTGTTTCTTGCTCGTTCTTCTCATAGAGGAGCTTTGCGAACGAGCGGCAGAGTGTATTATGAAAATTGTGAAATTGACTTGCAAATGCTATTGAATTAATTAATTATCAGTTTGAGTTCGTGTTATTTCGTGTTTGTTACATATTATCGGACGTCGTTTTTTAGGTTTTTTGCGTTTTTGGTAACCTTTTTTTATGACAATTAGTGACAAGACAAGCAAACTAGATAGTAGATAGCACCGTAATTTAATTTCGTTACCTATACTAGAGGGATTACAATTAGCAAAATTGAAAAAACATCTTGTTGATTTTCCTTAAAATTTTATTATACAAAAATAACTTTTCCTGAAAATCCCTTCAATTTGTTTCACAAATAAAAACAACGTGGATGATGTTTAATCCCCTGCTAATGGTATCCCTGAATAAATTAATTTGTTTTTAGTATGAATTCCATATAATTCATGAAATGTTTTTTAGTTTTAATTAACCCTGAAAGTTACTTTATGAAAAAAATTATACATTTTTTTAGGAATTAAAAAATATTATTATTACACACCTACCTGCTTTATATATTACTTTTATGCTTCAATGCCACAAACTATTTATAATCTTTTTTTTTCTATCATTAGAGGCACAACTATATTTATAATCTGTATGCAATGAAATTAACAAAATAGTAATAATTGAAATATATAACAGAACAGAGTGACCCTAATTACTAGCACTACAATCAAATATCAAATCAAGTTTCAATGTATTACAAGAGCACTCAACATTAATTCATTCACTGGCAACCAACAGCTTGTACTTTTAAAGTTATTTAGACACAATTAGGGTACATTATTAAAACGGGCCATGAGAAGTGAAATTAATCGAAAGTATTTGAAAGGGACTCTTAGTTTATTTAGTGTACGGTGGAAGAGGCCGAGTGGTAGGTTAATAGATTCTACTCTTAATGAAGATTAATTTAAAGTCGTTGTTATTGAAGCTTGCACTTTGTAGCGACGAAATCGGCAATGTATCTAAGGACGTAGAGTTACCTTTTAATTAATGTTATTTGACGAGTGCAAATTAATCAAATAAATGCCTTCAAAACATAACATGTAAAAAAACCAATTCTCGCAACTCGCAGTTCTTCTACCCTAAAAAGTTGTGAGATCCATGTAATACCAAGTCGGTAAAATCTTTTGTTTTAAATTGATAGATCGACGAGGTATGTATGTTAAAATGTTTAATTTGTTTTGAGGTATCTTTAATTTATTTTTTTCGTCAATTTTACAATTGGTCTATTCCCGCCATTCTTACACGTGGAAACTTCTCAGGTCCTTCTCGAACTCGTCCTTCCAGCGATACCGTGGGCGACACACCGGACGACGCCCATTCGGTCGTCCCAGGTACCTACGCTAGTTTCACACCCCAATAGTCTTCCATCCTCTCCACGTGTCCAAGCCAGCGAAGTATGTGACCGAGTTGTTATCAAAGGCCAAAACCCACAATGGATTCTCGCGCCAATCCAGTAAGTATTCAGGACGGGAACAAAAACCATGAAAATAGGTCCAGCCTTTCTCGAATTAAAATGTTCGATAAATAAACCAGACTGCTCTATAGATATATTAAGTGCAGCGAGGTGCACTTTACAGCCAATATGGCGTAACAACACTAGAACAAAGTGCGTTCATCAAATGCAAATTGTACGTCAGAAGAGATCACTTTAAAAACGTTAATAGAACATAAAAACGAGTCGACAAGTCATTTAGTAAGCGTTCAAGCGAACCGTTGAATAGCATTAGTGGAACAATATTTTATGCAGACTCGGGAGACTGTCTCTAGTACAAATATTACAGATGGTAAAGTTCCTCGTATTATTTATAAGATGCATAAAACAACTATGCAAGTAGTTCATTGTATTTTCATAACCATCGTTTGTGAGAAACTTGTGAAAACAAAAACAGGTTAGATCCAAAGCAACGCTTCTTAAAGTATGAACTTTTTTTTTCATACTGACTAACTGCTATTTAAAAATACCTCCCCCAAATCTTCTACGTAAGACGTAAGTCCTTTGCAATGATGACCGATATAGCAAATGCTATTTTATATATCGGTCCGATTATATTAATCCATTAAATAATAAGAAACGTAATGAATTGCCCTTCTGTAACACAATATTCTATGTCAGGCGAAGTGGCAGGGACGTCGTCGCAGCGGGAGCCGGATGTCACGGAAAAATTGCTACTTCCGAGCCGAACCCAGCACAAAGGACTCGTCTATTTCATTATCAAGTGTAGTGACCTCTACGTTTCAGCCAATCTAAATATGACATGCCTTTTATATCGATATTACCTGCTACTTGGAACTGCAAGGCTTTTATAGCAAGATACGATGAATCTATTTAATCTTGCTTAATCCTTTGAGTGGGTTTATTAAGTGCATTTTGTTCATGCTTTTTTAATACTTATAAGTCATATGAAAGAATAACATACGAGATTTTAAGTTTTTTTTGATACCGATACCACTAATCTGATCGATGTGAACTTTATAATCTACAAGTGGCATGTTGAAGACGATTTATTTATTACATTGTGTTGCATTGGAATTTGATGATGATAGCCTTGATTAGCGAGTAGCGGGAGCCAGATGGATGATAAAAGGAGTTACGGTTTTCTTGCAGTTGGCTACTGGTTGGTTAATTAGGATGATGATAACATACCATCAGAGCAAAAACCTCATTTAAAATAGATATTCATTCGAGAAGAGACGTTATCTCGCAGCTTCCACAATTTTTCTGGAATATTGTTTTAAAATAGATACGTTTTCAATTGCAGGCTCGAGGCGGACTCTGTCGGGCTGTCAGTGTGGCAATTTCGCGGCATTCACAACAAATTACGTATTAAAGCGAGTGGAAGCGCAAACAAAACGGGCATGTTCGTGACGTGAATTGAGAGCGTACTTGCAACCCGGCCAGGTGCGGACTGCGGACTACGGATGCGGACGATCTGTTAATACAGACGGAACTAATTTTTAACTGTAATATTTATGACATAAATGTAGGATACTAGCTGCGCCTAGAGATTTTACCCGCTGTACTATAAGCCTATGTGGTATTCCAGGGTCTAAGCTAGCTCTATACAAAATTTCAGCTCAATCGGTCCACCCGTTTAGGCGTGAAGAAGTAACCAACATGCACACTCACTCACAAACTTTCGCCTTTATAATATTGGTGTGAAGTGTGTTTTTAATGTTTTTTTAAAGATATATTAAAAATTCAGTGGACTTAGTTTGCTCGTGACTACGGCTCGGGCAGTAACTGAACCAAAATATTGAGGTTAGTTTTACAACATACACTAGTGGACTAGTGGAGTTTTAACAATAGGTATACTAGTAAACCAATCTTCGCTGAACGCCGAAAGAGTAAAATAGAGCAAAGTAGATGCTCTTGCAGAGTAAACAAGTAGATATTCAAGTCGATGCAATAAGCGACGATTTCACGAAAGCATGCGCTCATTAGCTTTAGTGTCGGCAAGAAGCTTGAAGCGACAAAGTTGAACTCTCGCACCTAGGGTTGGCTAAGTTTGCTACTGATTTTAGATTGCAAATTTACATGCAAGGTGCTAAAATGTGCTATGTGCAGTAATTATTATATCCTTTATCCTAACCACCATAACACAAGCATTAAGTTGCTTAGCTTGGGGTTAGGTGGTGCTGTGTGAAATGTCCTGTATTTATATAAAAAAAAAAAAAAACAAAAAAAAATTGTATTACTGTGTGTGAAAAAATGCATTTACGAGTATGTATTATTATTATAGTACGTTGCTATATTTAATAGAGATTTTAAAATTCGAAGTAGGAAATGCGAAAAAATCTAAAATATAAGGAACGATGCCTAAATGTCCTGAAATATTTATTATTATTATTTATTTAGCTACGCAGAAAAGTAATTATTCTCAAAGAGACCGACAACGCATTGGCAATCGGCAGTAGGTAGGTTCTCCTGTTGTAGGAAGACTCAAGTATAAGGCATGCCTTCAGCCTCTTTCTAATTTGAAAATATCCAAAATAAGTTCCTACTGTGTACATATTAACTTTTATTAAAACTTCTTACTCGTGAAAAATGGGTTCGAATATTAAATACAAAAAAAAAAACAAATCAATAAATGATGATGATGAATAATAATAATAGGTTTAATTCTTAATTATTCTATGTACGAGTATATACAACACATTTATCTACCTCGATAGCCAATGGTACTCAATACAGTATTTTTTTACCATAATGGGAAATTATCAACGATATATGAATACTGACAAAATGAAAGTGCAGCAACCCTAATATTAACTAAATGGACAGGTTTATTCCGGGCACAATTACAAAGTTCCGCTGTAAGACACCCCCTATCGGAATCTAGATGTTGTTATCCGAAGCGAGGCGAGCCTAGTTTAATTCCTTTAATTAGCGCACCGAGAAATGACATCCAACTCGATACTGCATTTGCTGGTTCAATACTCGAAAGGAAGTAACCGTTTTGAATACATGTAGACTACCTATATATAGTATATATTTATACTGCATTCAGCGGTTTTTCCTGCAGAGAAGTAGTCTAAATTTTCCAGGATCTTAACTACCAATATGTCAAATTTCAGTGGTTATGCCCTTAGGGTGTGTAGAGCTAACAAATACGTATCTACTTAAACTAAATAAGATACTTGTTAGCATCTGTATTGCAGTGAAAAATAAATGCATTTTATTGCTCGTATGTAGGTACTTCGTAACATCATCCAACCGATTAAAGCCTCTGTCTGTATTCCTCATGGACTTTACTGATAAACATAGAGGCAGCCATTGATCTTCCTAAAAAGATTGCCTCAAAGACATACGATGAAATGTGTGTGCAAAACCAAATTGGAAAAGACATGCTGTACCGATCTGACCAATGGTGCCACAAGGATCCAAAGATGCAACTTTCTATAAAACGTGCAATGTCTGCATTTGGAATTCGAATAAATAACTAGTTTTATTACACGGCGCTCACATGCAAGCCAATGTAATTAGCCGATGCTACTTCACATTGCTAAAAGATATAAATATCGGAAAACTACGAAATAAAAATGCACACGAATGAAATAAGAACGCATGCAAGGCTACTAGACAGTCTGAGCGATGACCACAGATTACTTAGTAAGAATAGGTTAGTCATTTTATATCAGAAACGACGTCATCATATAGGTGCCGATGAGAGAATGTTTTGACTAAGTTGAAGCGTTGTACACTTTGCTCACACTTCTGAGGCATTTATTGTTTACGGTAGGCAAGGCCGTTCTTCTTCCAAATTTATATCGTGTCTGCGACAAAGCCGCGCAGACAGCCCGCAGCGCGAGCGCGACTCGCAGTGAATGTCTAATTACGACTCCTGAGTAAATAACTTTTCTATTTGCGCTGGGTCGCGTTCGGTAAAACATTAATCATGATTGAGCTAAGTGGCTTAATACGGGAGGGATAATGGCGGGCAATGATCGCCGGAGGAGGGCGGCGCCGCGACGTCGCTCGGTTGGACGTCCGACGGCGGAGATCGGAGGCTCGGGCGGTATGAGTCTGCCTCTATGACGCACCACTCGACTCTATTCAAACACGTGTCATTTTATTTCCAGTTATATCATCCCTCAGTTATTTATAGCTCATTCGTTCTTAACAAGGTTAAATAAGAATCAATTTAGTCGAGATATGTCAAAGTATTTTTAATTTTGAAAACGTTTGTATTTACGAGTAGCGATAGGTGGTTAGTTTATTTATGTTTATAAAGTTTCATGGTTAGATATTCTGTAAGTGTATTAATTGTTATGTTTGTGTTTTTTTTTATTTGCCGTGAATAAAGTGTTTTCTATTCTATTCGATATAACGATACGATAATTACGATAGCGTGTTTTGTAAAGTCAACGATGCAGATGTGTTTTTATTACATTTACATTTTTATGTAAAATATAATGACAACTTGCTTAATAAGGCCTAGACCGAGGGTGCGTTCCAAATAAAGAGCGGAGAAGAGCTTGCTAGAATTGATCAATTTCAGTTCTTGCAATTTTGTGCAAGCTGTTGATTATCCATCCCTGAATCCATCCTCCATCTCAGAAGTATAATAGTAGTCTGGCTATAAGTACCTATTACAGTTTACTTTATTAGTAGGCAGTAGGTATGTTTCCACCATAAGTTGTACAATCTACACTAATATTATAAAGAGGAAAGATTTGTATTTTTGTATTTTTGTATGTTTGCAACGAATAAACTCAAAAACTACTGGACGGATTTAAATAATTCTTTCACCATTAGAATCATACATTATCCCTGAGTAACATAGGCTATGTTTTTGACTAAAAATAATTAGGGATCCTTATTAAAACTTCGATAATGTTAACCAAGGTATGAAAATTAAAGTCGTAAATTGTCTTTCATCGAATGCGCTGCGGAAACTATGGACGGTAGAACCAAAATATGTTCTACAATATTAAAGTACACATTATTATCTAAAAAAAAGTCCGCGGTACCATATATCTAACTATTGTAGTTACGTCACAATAACTATTTATTTTAAAGAAATGTTATCACAAACCAGACAATAGCGAAAAGATCACGTTATTCATGTCTTGGTATGAATCCTTATCTAAATAAATTATTTGATAATTAAGGTGGTTTCAGTATCTGTAGATTGCTTTTTGAATTATCAAAATTGACCATTGCGTTCAAAAGAAATCACGATTTCAAAAATATCAATGTTAAATACTGCTGGTCGCGCCCATGCCATGGTCGCGCCGCGCCGATGCGTTGCTAGAGCTCGCGCTACATGGCGATAAGGGGTACGGGAGAGGGGCGTGCACGACGGCTTATTCGCGCGGTCGGCTCCATACGCAGCGGACGCTACCGACGTTGAATATTTGGATTCAATTAAGTCACGTTTAAATTTAGTTGAAAGGTAGTTTGACTACCATGAATGTATTCAAGGTAGTTTTCAACCCAAAATGTCACGGGAACGGGAACAATCTATGTATATGTATATACTCTATACCAATATATCCAACTGACTCATCATCGCATGGGATAAAACCGCTGGACCGATTGAGCTGAAATTTAAACAGCGTGTTTTTTAGGTAACGTAGGCGAGCAATAAGAAGGGATTTTGCGAAATTCCCACAGGAACGGGAATAAAATGGAAATCTGTAACCGTTGAGTCTATCAAGCTGAAATTTGGTGTAAAGGTAGTTTTACTACCATGGAAAAATTCAAGATAGTTTTCATTTCAAAATTCTTACGGGAGGGGGAACAAAATGGAAATTTGTAACCGCTAGGCCTATTACGCTGCCGCGGACGAGTGCTTCGGCGTACCCGTAACCCCAACAAAAGTGTAGAGTAGAAACACCCCCGGGGTTTTAGTGGGTATCCCGCCAGTTGTTTTTGGCGGGGAGTCCTACATAACCACCTCACGTCCCCCGTGTGTAGGTGGTATGCGTAATGCATTTCCCCGGGTAAAAAAAAAAGGCCTATTACGCTGAAATTTGGAAGTTTGACTATCAGGAAAGGGTTTACAATAGTTCTCATTCCAATATTCTTCTCGGGAACGGGAATAATATGAAAATCTGTAACCGCTTGGCTAATTAAGCTGAAACTTAATGCAAAGGAAGTTTGGCTAACAAGAAAGTACAAGATAGTTTTCAACCCAAAATTCTCACGGAAACGGGAACAATCTACGTCTATGCCAATATTTAAAAGTGGAAATCTAACTGACATCGCAGGGATAAAACCACTGGACTGATTGAGCTAAAATTTGTACAGCGTGTTTTTTTAGGTAACGTAGGCGACCGATAAGAAGAGATTTTGTGAAATTCCCACGGAACAGGAATAAAATGAAAATCTGTAACCGTTCAGTCTATCAATCTGAAATTTGGTTTAAAGGTAGTTTCATTACCATGAATGGATTCGAGATCGTTTTCATTCCAAAATATCTATGGGCACGGGAACAAAATGGAAATCTGTGACCGCTACTCCTATAACGCTGAAATTTAGTAAAAAGGTAGTTTGACTATCAGGAAAGGGTTCAAATAGTTTTCATTCCAATGTTTTTTCCCACGGGAATGTGAATAATATGGAAAATTTTAACCACGTGGTAAATTAAGCTGGTATTTAATGCAAGGCTACCAAGAAAGAATACAAGATAGTTTTCAACCCAAAATTCCCACGGGAACGGGAATAATATGAAAAATGTAACCGCTAACCTGAATAGTTTGAAATTTGGTATAGTAGTAGTTTGACTACCAAGGAACGATATGGATTATTTATTCATCCCAATATTCTTATGTAAATTTGGTATAAAAGTTGTTTGATTCCCAAGCTCAAGCGCATGGCCTCATTCTCGCATCATACGCTCGATTTGCGCATTGTGGATACTTACCAACCTAACTAACATAATATGTGGGACTACACTAAACTCTGTAGGGTAATCTGACTGACTCATCATTATCATAGTAGAGACAAAATTCCTGAACCTCGAATGATAAAATTTGGAATACCTATCCTATAGGTTCTTTTTAATACCTAAAAATTGAATAAGAAAGGATTTTGCGAGAACCAGGATATTTTTATTATCTTTTTGCTGAACTGATAGAGTTGACATTTGGTATAAAGGTATTTAAGTACCAGGAGAGGATGTAAAATAGTGTTTATGTCAGATATTCCCCTCTTAGAGGGGGAAAAGGGGGCCATTTTTCTCCTATAAAAGTGGGGGTAAATGTTGTATTGAAATTTCTAATACCGCTGGGCCTGAAATTTAGTAGGTACGAGTATAAAGGTAGTTTGTATACCAAAATAGCACATAGGATAGTTTTATATGTTAGAAATCCCCTTTTTAGAAGGGGAACAGTGGTGAAATTTGTATGTGTTATCTATATTCGTTAGGCCAATTAAGCTTTTTTTACTTCTACAAAGGTTAGTTTAAGTACCAGGAAGGACACAGAATAGCTTTTATCCGAGAAACCGCCTTCAGAGAGGAAACCAGGCATTCAAGAGTTTGTATAAGGAATCAGTATCCGTCGAACTGACGTAGTTTTATTTGGTTTTAACACAGTTTGAGTCCTGGGACAGAGCATAGGATAGTTTTTATCTCTGAAATCTTTTTAGTATCTTCAAACATTGTAAAGGCCGCGGCTGTGGCCGATGAAGCATCAGAAGCTACTAGAATATTTTAAGATAGAAATATCATAAATAGGATCACAAGTTGTAAAAAAATGAGACTAAATTCATGTTAAAATGCGAATTTAATGTTCGTGATTGTCTATTTCTAGCAATATTTTACTAAATCTGTAGATTTGTCATTGAAATATTTATTGCGTAGGTCTTATTATTTCATTTTATTTTTTTATTCATAATGGCAGCCGAAGCGAAGCGAGGACGGGCCGCTAGTAATAAATATTCTGACAGTTGGACCACGGGTAATTTTTTTTACCCGTGGTACACCTAGGTGAACAAAACAGGTGGGCTACGGGTCGGTAGCGCAAAAATTTTAGAGTTTGATGGATAGCGATGGAACAATGAAGCCTCTCAAGCTCACTATGAAGCAAATAAGGCGGTTTCATCGCTACCAACCGGCAGCAGCGGCTCTGGCAAGCCGCGATGGATCCTAAATGTGAAACACAAACAGGGGCACAGCCGCGGGCGCCGCATTGTTATTGTTTGAACATCGAAACTACACCCTCCACGGGGAAGCTTCAACCTCTACCCGGATACGGGGAACTTTAAAAGAAACAGAATAAATCTTTGAAGGGTAAAACATATACGGTAAGTAGGTACACAGTTTCATGAATAATCACCGTATACAACCGATACAATTCACGGAAACTCCTAAAAGAACAGCAATTATAAGGTTACATTTAAAACAAATTATAGAAAAGATTTAGACGTGGCTTATGTATTAAACTTACGTACGAATCACAAATGAAGATGTTAAGACTTAGACATTCGGTGACTAATATAGGATCTACGCAAGTACTAATTGCGTGCATAAACTTATAGACATCAGTACATACTCGTATAAAATAGAAAACATAACTCGTAATTGCATACAATAATGCAGTATATAAAACACAACAGTAAAACATAAAAACCGGCATAAAAACATTGACACAAGAGACATATTTCGTCACCTTAAATCACTAGACATGTCTAGATACTCGTATAACACGATATCGATTCAAAAATGTAAAAGGCATAACGTGATCTTAAAGTGCGGGGTTGGCTCACCGCAGGCGACTGAGCTCGCTCGCTTTACCAGAGAGCATTTCCTTGTCACCGAGCATAACACTAAACGATAATATCGTTATTGGCGATCGAGTCGCGATCCTTAACCGGCAACAATTGTCGTATGTCGACTTAATGGAACCGACACTACGGCTGCGAGGATTTTATGCATAGTCTACTTATCGACTAACGCTGATACGATGCACCCCTCCGTCGAGAGGTTCGGTAATGGACCATTGCGGTCCCTCGATAATAATGCAATGAAAACAATGACTCGCTTTTATATGAAATCACGAAATATTTATTATGAAGGGTTAGGTACTTCTTAAGGATTCGTTAGGAAACTGTTTGTAAAGTTTTTTCTTTGTTGTGAAAATAGAAAGGTAAAACTTTTAAGGTGACCTTACAAATGCAGCTGAATTCGCTGAAATTGAGCAAGAAACTCTTTTTTCTTTTTATTTAATAAGGCAAAATTTAAAAAGCGAATTTATAGACGACAAAAAGTTAATAAATATTGTCGTTGGAAAAGTCTTGCCAGGATTCTTTCCAATTGCGTTTTGCTAAGGTTTCGGCATTCAGTTAGCGTCGTCAACGCAACAGGCAACAATACAAAAAATTTCGTCAGTTGTGGAGCCCGCGCTCCTGCTCTTGCTTCACTTTATGTATTTTCTTTCACAAGAGTTCTGTAAGTCTTGTTGATTTTGTATCATATTAGCCCAGTCAATGAGTGCCCAAAAAGGGTATGTGGATCGAAAAGTCGAAAGCAGAAAAACTAACTTAGTAACTTTGTTTGGACCAGTTAGGAGATAAACATACTAAAAGTCCCCACCCCTCCGACGAGAGCCCGAGGGGGGAGGGGCCGAAGAAGGTCCTATTTTTAGGTTTTTTGCTATATGTCAAAAACTGTGCGTTGTACGATATTTTGTTGTACTACATTATTAAACCTCATAAAATTTTCTACAACTTCGGCCTTCACACTTTTCATCTATCTCCAATCGTTGTCCAGCTATGAGCTTCCAAACATAGTCTATTTTGAAGACGCTTAAATTAGTTTTCCATACAAAGTCGGTAAAAACATCTTAGAAATAAAATTTGATCAACTTCTGGTTGTCGTATCATAATGAAACTTTGTAAATGTCTAGAAATCTGATGACAGTTTAATAATCTGGTACCACTGAGCTGATCTGATGATGGAGCCAGGAGGTGCCTAATGAAACTCTTCAATGGCTTTTAGTAAACCCGTCGAGTTTGGGCACATTACATTCGAATCGATGAGACTTTTTCATAACACTTGCTGTCGAGGGTCTGATAATGGACCAGGAGGTGCCTACGTCTCATCAATCCGAATGTAATGAGCCTAAACTCGCCGGTTTTACTAATAGCCATTGAAGAGTTTCAGTAGACACCTCCTGGCTCCATCATCAGATCAGCTCAGTGGTACCAGATTATTAAACTGTCATCAGATTTCCAGACATTTGCAAAGTTTCATTATGATACGACATCCAGAAGTTGGTCAAATTTTATTTGTAAGATTTTTTTACCGACTTTGTATGGAAAACTAATTTAAGCTTCTTCAAAATAGACCATGTTTGGAAGCTCATAGCTGGACAACGATTGGAGATAGATGAAAAGTGTCAAGGCCAAAGTTGTAGAAAATTTTATGAGGTTTAATAATGTAGTACAACAAAATATCGTACAACGCACAGTTTTTGACATATAAGCAAAAAACCTAAAAATGGGACCTTCTTCGGCCTCCCTCCCCTCGGGCTCACCTCGGAGGGGTGGGGACTTTTAGTATGTTTAACTCCTAACTAGTCCAAACAAAGTTACTAAGTTAGTTTTTCTGCTTTCTACTTTTCGATCCACATTTCTTTTTTTACTGGACTATATACAGACAGAATGAGACCCATCACATTTTAGTTTTGTAAATGTCAAAGTCACTAACCTCTCCCCAACGTACATATTATTTTCAATTTAGAATTATTATTTTACCATTTACCTCGAAAAGTATCTAACCAATGAAATTAATGGAATTAGGCGTTACTTTGGGTTAGTGTTAATTTCGCTCAAATCAATAATATTCTAATTAGAAATAATACTTAATAATAATATTTAACTAATAAATAACCAATGTGTTATTTCATCCCAATCAGCCATCAAGGCGTAAAGAGACACGTACATAGATAAATCCATCCATAGTTTTGGGATAAATAATATTAGTATTGGAAATACTCGTATCTTTTTCATCTCAAATAAATAATTAAGATTTCCTGTCTTCCAAGGAAGTGTGCTCACTGAGCTATAAGTTACAATTAGACATTTAGGCGTGAAGAGGTAAGGAGGTGAGGTTTAGGTGTAGAGGTTAGGTATCCGTAGTTTCGTGTAAATAATATTAATATTGGATATATCTGAATCAACGCAAATAAATAATTAACATTTCTTGCTCTTCCAAGGAAGTGTGCTCATTGAACTATAAGTTACAGAGCTAAGACGCATTAATTGGAAGCGAAAGGAAGCTAAATATCACACTTCAGTGATGCAAGCTTCCTTCATATTATAAGGGATGTCGAGAAATGAAAATAGCTGGAATATTGTACCGGATATCGTAGGTGAGAGATACTCGTGTTTGGTGTGAGAAAGGAAATTAATATTGATAAATATATTTTCTTAGAATTATTATGGGCGATGTGTCCGAAAAAAATGATTTTTATTATTATTATTTTTTTATACCTGCGAGTAACTAATGCTTGCGACATTTTATTTCATTAAAAGGTACAGTCAACTACGAAGAGATGTATCCATGTTAGTCTTACAAAATGAAGGAACTTTTAGTATGCAAAAATTATTTACCCTTACTTCGTGACATTTTCAGTATCCACCAAATCTTATACTATATTCGATTCATTTTAAATGCTATTATTATGTATCACCTAAGGAAAAGTAGTGGAATACATCATTGTTGCATATTAAACGAGTCGATGATAATATTATAAAGTTTGATTGCTACTAGAAATGTCACGAACCAAGGGCAAATGAAAATTTACTTCATTTTGTAAGCCTAACATGGATCTTTGTAGTTGACTGTACACAAAACAGAGTTAAATCGTTAACTCATAATAATCGTTACATACATAGGTACGTAAAACTGTGGGTCCCGGCTGTTTCCTAAAAGATATGTAGGAGACAGTCGTTAGTTAATGTTGCAGGCCCTGTAGTAATCTCGCCGACCTGAAACTGCAACTTACAGGTTGGCCACACAGCCGATAATTGTGATTTGACTCTGACTGTGTAAGTAAGGTAACCTGTTCTGTTGGAGTATAAACTCCAATTATATTATTATTTATCTATTTTTTTTATGGAGTGACGAGATGGATTTATCCCGCCTTCTAGGTATAGTCTGCTGCCATCTACGGCCGCATCGTCGTCACCTTAACATTACGCGAGATCGTGGTCAAAGCTTTACCTTTTTGAATATAAAAAAAAGTTTAGCAAATCATGTTTGCCCCACATAAGACACAGTGCCGCCCAGTGTTTTAAAATACAAAATTCTGCGTGGCACTGCACTATGCACCTGTTACTTTAAGATAATAGTGGTTAAATTATGTCGTCATACCCAGTAATTTCACTGGTAACATTTCCCTATAAAATAAAGCAATATTTAATTAAACATAGAGTAATAAGGATATAAAATATAAACAACGTGAACCTTAATTTAACTCTAATTAAAATAAGAATAAGTAAGTTTAATTTATTTAACTCATTAAACATGTCGTTTATGTCACACTGCCGCACATGTCATGTCAAACTTTTTTAATAAATCCAAATTCATCGTATTGTACTGATCATTTGTCTGCTAAGTGGAAAATTAATATCGAGTTTTTGACTTTATTGCTGTCAGTAATTCGAAATTATATTCCTGATTAGCTATGAGTATACCTGCTAAGGCCTTTATTATTAAGTGTACTTCTATAAAGTATAAATTATTACACATACGACACGGCTAACTCACGTATTAATTATTACTCTGCTTGTACTGCCTTAACTCCTGATGAAGGCCATAGTAATTGTCCGACACCAATTGAGATAATCTCGACAAAAATTAATACACGAGTACAGCCGTATAGTATGTGTAATGGATAACACTCACGGTAGTTTCTAAAATCGTAAAAAAATCATCACATTTGATTACTTTTTGAGAAATAACCTAAAATCAATACCAGTCGAACGAAATAATATTTTTCCAAATCCACTGCTTGCTTTGACTCAAGCTGATTCTCAATCTGAAATTGGATTTAATAATAGATTCGAAAAACTAAAAATGGAATATGCACGAAAAGCAATGGTAGGAAATATCTTTGAAGCTCAATAAACAACATCCGAAAACGAAACCAAACAAAAATCGTTCGGCGAGAGAACGCGAGCGGGCGAGGGACTCACAATGCTGATGGAAAACAAATAATGAAATCATAGTGAAGCTGCATGCCGTAGCCCGACGCCTGATGTATAAAAATTGCACAAAATACTGATAAAAACTTCTGTTGCACTATATTTATTGAGCCTCATTGAGAAACTCATATTTCGAGTAGGTATCTACATGTGTAAAAAGGTACCTGTCAAAGGCCAGTGTATGCTGTACGTGTCTGAAAAATGTATTTTCTGACCCCGCTTAAACTACTGAAATTTAGAATGTAGACCTGTTACTCGAACCTTGATATTATCATGCATATTATCTCTATGCATACTAGTCCTCATGCACGGTAGAGACGATTCGCTGCCTTTTGAATAAATAAAATTTTAATCGATTTTAAAATGATAATAGCGAAGGCTACACGAAACCGCAGGGTTAGCTAAAAGTAAGTAAAACAAGGCATTTTTGACTAATATTATTTCAATATTTTCAGAAAACAATGAATGCACAGCAAAAACCACTCGGCGATCGGACAGGGGCGTTTCGGATTTCAGCAAATCAATCCTCAATACTCGATAACCAAGCAACCAGACGCGAAAGCAATAAAATCAAGGTTTTTTTCATTGATTACGAATACACGGTTCATTAGGGAATAAGAGACAAAATCTCTGATGTAAATAGGTATACTTAATGCTTTAAATTTATTGATAACATGTTTGTTAATGAACATCCAAATGCTCAATTAAAATGTAACATAACATTCAAATAATAACATATATATTTACAAAGAAATAAAAAGGTTTAAAAAACAAGGTTGTTGTTGTTACGTATAAGTCCTTGTCCATTGTCTCCATCAAAAAATATGTCTCCATTAAAGGGTACTTAAACCCACCACCAGCTTAACACCTACATGAGTGTTCACAAAAGCTATAATCGACACGTGTAAAAGATTTTACAGCGAGCGAGCTGAATTTGCGCTTACATAATATTAAATCAAAAACTCAATTTCCGCGTACAACGAAATACAATTCACAGAATAAGTACAAAAGTAATTTTAGTAACAGAAAATATATTTTGATAAAATCAACAAAATACCGAACATGGATGGATTATTATGAAATGCATGAAGAGTTCGACTACGTTTTAATTGCACGTCGTTTTCATAAACGTTGGTAGAATTCTGTTTGATCAACAAATGTATTTTAAAAATAGTTTATCTTTATCCGCAGGTTTATTTATGCAGAAATAATCAAACATGATTTAAAACCGAAACTTCTAGGCTGAATACATTTGGAAACCGTAAAATGTTTTTAACTTGTTTGTTTTTATTTACATACTTTAAAAGCAAAAAAATTGGATTTTTAGAGCAAAACATTTGATGATTAATTTTAAAAAGTTGTATACAGTTTTACATGCACGCGCGTAGCAATATGTTAGAAAAAGAATGTTAAAAAAGGTTACAGCGCTATTTAACAATATACTCGTGGTTTTCATTTCTTGGGTTTTACTCATGTTCATATTTGTACTCCAATGGCTTTGAATTTGGATCGTTCCCTCCACCTCCAAGATAGTAACGGGGCTGAGCTGAGGGTCCGTCATCGTAAAGAAAGCGGTCAAACACTGGCCACAAACAAAGGAGCGGCGCACCGACCGCGCCCGCCAGCAAACAACACTTGACCGATCATCTTTACTGTATTGGTAACTTATGATATCATTTTAGTATTACTTTCTATGACACAAATTGGATTGGAAAAGGTTCCGTTCATTAGATAGGTGCACATAAGTACGTGAGGTAATAAGTTACTTAAAAAGTTAAGATTGGCTTTCATAGAATGTTTGTATCTAAACCGGCGCGGCGTTTGGGGGACAGCAACTGATCACCATCAGGCGTGCCCGTTTGCTTGTATGTCTGTATCTAATATGAAAAAAAAAAACATAAATGCAAAACTATGCATGTGTGTGTATATGTGTGTGAGGGATGTTTGTTCTTTCCGGCTTGTACAACTGAACCGATTAAAATGAAATCTGGTTCAGTTAGCGGGCAAACCTACTGAGAACAGCTCCAAATATATATGTATAAACCGATGAGTAAGCGAATCTGACTACACTCCAACAACGGACAGACTGATTTGCTCAAACGTATGACACGTTTAGGAGCTTATATAAGCATTTCTTCTTTACTACATATTTGTTCCGAGGTTATGGTATACCTCGAAAACATAGTATTTTCAATCAAACAAAAAGTGGGCGCGGGTGTCAGCTCTCACGTACGAGTATATAGGCATTTTGATATCTACTCATTTGGACAGGCCATCAACACATGTAGGACTTATCGAAATTTTGGCCAAATCTATTATTATACGAGAACACATAGTACCGGTTTTCCACCGGGGGTAGATTTCCTTTGCAGGGTAGCACTGTACTAATTATGGGCAGTGTTATCTCTTACTATCAGGCGAGCGTGCTGCTCGTCTTCTAATTCGTGGTATAAAGAAAAAGTGGTTTTACAAGGGTGGAAATATAATTAAAATGTGCGAAAACTTAACTTTTAAATCTCATAACGTCAGTTTTAGAGAACGCATTTTGGTTTTCTACTATGTAAATTTATAATGAGGCGTTACTATCTAACTAATTAATAATATGACTAGCAGCGCTTTGTGGTTTTACCCGCTTTTCTATAGCCTATGTGTTATTTTAGGGTCTAAGCTATCTGTATACCAAATTTCAGCTCAATTGGTCCACCCGTTTAGGCGTGAAAGAGTAACAAACACACATCCAGACATCCATTCTAACAAACTTTCACGTTTATTATATTAGTAAGATATAATGTTACATACCTATTTTCTAAGATGTTTTAGGAACAAATATGGAGATTTACGCTTGTTTTTGTCACGTTGGTTGGGCGATGACGTCGATTATGAAAATGTCGTGTTAGTGCTCATTGAACGTGTTTCGCGAAGGGACATGCACGCCTTCACACATGCTAATGTCATTTAAACGAAAGGTGACATTATTGTGTTCACTCATTAGTAAATGATGTAGCTACAAGATTATCATTTTATGTACCCCTGTTTAAATAGAGTGGCCCTGGGTTAAAATTATTGGTTATTTTTTTGTGAGGCACAAAGTTTTCTACTCTCTACTATTATATTAGGTCTTTGGTGATCCACTTGTCTCGTCTGGGCGCTACCTTGTTTCAGAAGGCATGTTAAAATATGGGTAATACCAATTACTAACATTATAAAATAAAATAAAATAAAAATCATTTATTTCGGACCCTCGGCCCATATGTCCACAAAATAGAGATAAGTTTAAAGTACAAATTTGGAAATTATTATTAAAAATGAGGTTAATTAATAAATTTAAATGGATAAAAAGAGAATTAATAATTAAAAATGATATCAAAATAAAAAAGTCAAGAGATTAAATTAATTAAAACTTGAATGTTTGTAAGAATATATCGATGTCTGGATGTATGTTTGTTACTCTTTCACGCCTAAACGGGTGGAACGATTGAGTTGAAATTTGGTATACCTAGATATAGCTTAGACCCTGGGCAACACACATAGGCTACATAAGTACTGCGGGTTAACCCGCTAGGCACAGCTAGTAAGATATATTATAGGGGGCAGTTGTGAGGTCATGCTAGAGGCATTTTATGAATCATACCAACCTGAAACTTCAACAAATCGGCTCTTATCAGCTAATAACTGCCACTAGTGTAAATTAGCCAATCCGGCCTCATGTTTCAGCCTAAATGAATTAAATGCCTCTCAGGCATTTTAAACCATCTATCTCACTCACACTCGTTGGTATTCGATAGATCATTGCAAGATAGATTGAATATCTCGCTCGCACTCATTGGACATTTATGAACTAGCTAATTGATTACCACGAGAACTCTTATAAAAGGGTTAGTTATTGGTAATTCAGTACATTAGTGTAAAATGCCTTATTGGGGAAGTCATTCGTTATGATTTGAGCGCAATTTATTATTGTGTGTGTTCATATTACGTGTATGGTGCTAAAATCATAGTTCACGTTTTCCTTAATATACCACCATTATGCACTGAAGTACCAACAACTCTTTTTATTTTATTTTATGGAGATATAATGGTACTGCAGTAAACTATAGTCAAAACTTTAAAAAAAAAAACATTTTTATGTACATTCAATAATCTTATTTAGACAACGCAGTGTGAAATAGTATCAATACTGACACGATACTGATAGTATCATACTGAGCTTAATTCCAAATCCGGATAGAATCTGACCAAGTCTGACAGTGGCCTGGTTAGCGGGCTTTAGTTAATCCAATGCGAAAGTATCGGATGTGCATTTTATTCGTTTTGAGGAGAGAGAACGAGACGTTACCCACTGCACTTTATTATTTCATTATTTGATGCCAAATGACATACGTAGGTAGTACACAGAATCACTAACAAATCACTTAAAAATCTACACTGTATTCGTCAATATGAGACGTGATTTATAATTATAGATGAGCCCAGTTATCTCTTTTTACTTTATTACGTTTAAAAATACTCGCGTCTATGTTTAACAACCAATTCAATTATTTCCATATTAGATATTTATTAAATTTTCCTATAGAGCAAAAGTCGTCGTTTTTAGGGTAACCAAGAGTCAAAGTTACCCGACCTTACTGTACCAAATTTAACCTCAGTCAATTCAGTAGTTTAGGCGTGAAGAAATATCAAACTTAAACACACTCACAACTTTCGCTTTTATAATATTAATACGCTTAGATATTGTACAAAAAAAGAAGTATTATAATAATCAACCGCAGCATATTCATATAGAGGTAAGTAACATAAAAAATATTACCGGGGGTAGACTTCCTTTGCAGGAGGTCGACTAGGTGGGTACCCCAACAGTGCCAGTTATTCTACCGCCTGAGCAGTGATGTGCAAACATTACTGTGCTTCGGTAGGAGGGCACTGTAGCTAGTGAAATGACAGCTGAAGAGTCTTAACATCTTATGACTCTTAAGTAAGAAGCGTTGGCGCAGTACACCAGTAGCACTGTACTAATTATGGGCAACGTAATCTCTTACCATCAGGAGAGCGTCTTGCTCGTCTTCTTACTTCGTTGTATAAAAAAAGCATATTTTGTGCTCACTACCACTTCTAAATTACATTTCATTATTTTAAATAGCATGATCCATTTAAAATGAATTAAGTTTCAGTGGACATCTTAACTACATCCCGTTAATAGGTTAGTTCGTCCACCCATAGATGACCAATCCAGGGATGTCGAGTCTGCGCTCAAAAGGTACGGACTAAATGAGATGTATGAAGATATGTATATACTTTATTTATGTTTCACTTTGATATTAATATATTAAATTCTAAATAAGGTACAGTGTCCTAGTGAAGTATTTATCAGATAACACATTAAACTTAAATTTTGTTCTAAAGCTAAAAGCAAACTTTACAACAATCATCGCACATCAAATAAAAAAAAAACTATAGAGATAAAAACCATAAGCGCACACGCAACATAAAAAGATAGAAAGTCTGATACAAATTAAAAAACAGATCATTACAAAAATGCAATGGGCGAGATATACCCCAGCGCTATGTCACACTACGAAATCCTCTGTAGAATGAAAGGCTAGACTTTCGTATTACATAACGAAGTTAGAAGACGAGCAAGACACTCTCCTGATGGTAAGAGATAACGCTGCCCATAAATGCTACCCAGGATTTCACAATGATGTAAAATAGGCATACCAACGCTAGTTACCTAAGAGTTTTATGAGTAAGACTCTTTAACTGCACCGAAGTACAGTAATGTTTGCACACCACTGCTCAGGAAGAATAACGTTAGTTTTTTTAATGTAATCTAGGTGACAAACAAGCAGACAGCCCACCTGATGGTGAGTGGCGACCGTCGCCTATGGATACCTGCAATACCAGGGGTACCGCTGGTACGTTGCCTACCTTTCAAGACAACAGACAGAATTGCTGGCATTGTCAGGGTTGACATTCTGAAAATGAAGTCTCCCTCGTAGTAGACTCTACGTCCAGTGACAAAGTCACGGATCCACTCCATAATGAGATTTTAATTGAGGGCGGTGCGGTGATCCGTCAGATACTGTAACATGATTACAGCGATTAACTTACATAACGTAATTGTAATGTTAGACCGTGACACGCGAGCTTTCATCATTCACTTACACTGGATATTTTAAGACTTTAAGTTAATTATACAGATGTGAAAATATAAGGACATAGCTGTGCGGTTTTACCCGTTGTGTTATTCCAGAGTTATAGCTACCTTACCATAACAAATTTCAGAGTCATTGTTTAAGCGATAGCAATTTAAGAGCGAAGATGTAACAAATAAGTACCTACGTATTAGTATATAAGTACCTACTTTGGTTTAGAGACTTATGTCTTGTTCTTTTGTCTTGTTGTAACTTATATATATTATGTATTTTTAATTGTACGAGTGTCAAGATATTATTTTTTACTTTTACTTTTACTTACTTTACTTAAATTCACATTAACGCACATATCATCCATACTTTCGCATTTATACGATTAAAACTATAATATTACTCTTTATTGAAAATATATTTTTTTTTATTTTAAAGACCACCCAGCAAACAATTAACATTATTGTTATGCTTTCGCATGGTGTTGGAACTTGTCAAATGTGGCCATGTCTACCACATGGCTCACTGGCCGTATTTTACGCGAAATGCTTTAAATCATACACTTCCAATCCCTGTCCAATAACATTTTTCATCCATTTTTGTTGACATTTGCCGTCGAATGAAGCCTAGTTCTACTATACTTCTAAATAATATATTATGTTTGTTAATACGTAATTATACATGTTTGTATGTATGTCTATAGTGTGACTCGTGAACCAGCAGGTATAAAACTCGTCAAAAGGAATGAGTGTCTACAAAGTGCGTCTGTGGCGGCAGTAAAACCACAACTCACTTTGTGTTTAGCTGCGTTCACATCTCTGTTAGTTTTATGTTCCTAACACACTAGTCTGATTGTTGTGTAAGAACCTATATAATTTTTAAAATTATCCTAGTAACGTGGAAGGATTTGAGTGGGCTTTTTGTCCAGTTAGACAGTAAAACGAATAAAAAAAGATGTGTGTTTCATCATCATTTTCTATAGATAATCATCATTTTCTATAGATACGAGTACCCGCAATGCATCGTGTATTACAGGAGCGTGCAATTTTTAACAAGTGAAAATTTGAAAAAAAAAACCTTTTAAAAACAAGCTTTTATTCTCATTACCATCTATCATCATAAAGTGCTCGTCAAGGCGAATCAAATGAGCCCAAACTCGATGGGGTTGCGCCGTTTAATTAAGGAGTTCCTATGGCCACCTTCGAGCTCCATCATCAGATCAGCTCCATGTCATAATAATATTGCATTGTCATCTGATTTATACATGTATGGGAAATTTCAGCTCAATCGGATACCGGGAAGTGGGTCAAATTAAACTTGCAAGATTTGATTACAGACAGACAGACAACAGACAGGTGAAAGTAAATAAAAGCTTGTTAAAAGGTTTTCGAAGAAACAATTATTAAAATACAATAATTGCTATAGTTTAATTTGATTTAACCATAATTCGTACTAAATACGTACAGAATTCCACACACATTTCAGTGTATTTCCAACATTTTCAGCAAAAACAGAAAAACTACCAACAATTACCGGGCGCGTTAAATGTAAGCCTACAGTATCTCCGATGATTTGGGTACGCGCGTGTGACAGTAGGCCGCCCGGTCCGCGTAACTGTGAGAAAAGGAATAATTAAGGATAAGGAACAGCCGTTGAGCCCAGCAGACTATTGTTTGCTAGGGTAGTAAAACGCTCTTTTTCGCGACGCCGCAACGCCGCAAACGCAAACTGCCGATTTAAGCGGCGCGGCGCCGCAACGCGCTTATGTGTTTCGGCCTTACGAGTATAACTATGACTTTTGTGTTTTAAAGAATCCGCTCCATATATTTAATGACTGGAATAAACAGATATTTAATTGATAAGGCCGATTTTTGTACATTTATTTTGCTGTTTTTGGGTTACACGCTAAATCATCATTAGTCGGTCTATAGTTTTTATCTATCAAAACTGGAGACTTTAATAAAACTTTCCTATGTCGTGTATTTGTATCTATTTAGTGGTGCAATAGATGATAAATTTAAGGCAACAGAATTAGTGTAGAGTGTAGACCAGTCCCGATCCATTTGCTCGCTCTTTACTATTAGGGAGTGCACTACGTTGAGCGGATGCATGCAACTGGTGCCTGCATTATGAGTAGCGTCATCTGATCCATAGAATCCGACGGATTTGAGGGAGCGGGCTGCGGATAAGTCCATCCGCATTGCGCACCCGCTGCATTTCAACGTAGCAGACGTCCTTATAACCAATCTACTTATAAAATAATCTATGGCGCCGCGTCGCCACAATGGGACGCCGAGGATAGCAGTCATCAGAATGTGTACCTCTAAATGTGTTGATACTAACGGGCGGCGAAAGGATGCACCCGCTTCGTGCGCTTGCCACGTGTTTCCTTTAACATAGCGCTCATCCTCATGACCGATCTCTTATAAAATAATGTATGGCACCGCGCCGCCAAAGTGCTACGGCTAGGCTAGCAATCATCAGACTGTGTACCTCTAAATGTGATGATACTAACGGGGGCGAATGGATGCACCCGCTTCGTGCGCTTACCACGTGTTTCCCTTAACATAGCGCTCACCCTTATGACCGATCTCTTATAAAATAATGTATGGCGCCACATCGACACAGTGTCACGGCGAGGTTCGCGATCCTTTAGGAATAAGTCCACATATTGCCGAATCATAATGATCACTACCTACGCACTTTAACTACACGAAATTATGAGTAAACACTAAAGAAATCCGTAGGTAATCTTTCACGATTCGCGATTTCATCTATCATGGATTTGTTGTGTACGAGAAGAAAAAAGAAAAGTTATATTTTAGAGGCACAATAATAATAATTAAGCAAATAATTTGGTTTTATTTAAAAAACGGTTTTTGGTCATATATGACACAAAAATAGGATCAGTTTTATCCAATATTGGAACTAATTTTGGTACTCTGATGAAAACAAAATATATTTTTGATATTTCATTGCATATAGGTACATTTATATAAGTGTATCGTTATCTTAGGCCAAAACCTACTTGGGTTCTCTCGCCAACCCAGTAAGTAAGTCATTGCGTATGTTTTTTACATAGTAACAGATAACAAATCTTTACCAAATCTCTACATTAACCTATCGCACGTACATATGTATCTCACTAAAGAGCTCGATGCAGCATATTACAAAAGCATGTAGCATCAACAATAATCTAGTACATAGTGTATTAAGCAGTGCTAATGGTAGCAAGGTACGTAACGCCATGGAAGCTCCGATCGTCACGTCGGCGCCTGGCCGGGCGGCGCCTGACTCCAGCCTCTCATTTGCATCTCCACGACGTCACATTACAGGCCAGCGAAGCTTTGACGAATAGGGATGTGGCTAAAAAAATTTTTTTTGATACGATTTTGAAAACTAATTTATCACGAGTTTTATTCATAATGGTTATGCAAAAAATTACTACTAAACTCACAGATATATTACAAAAGTCGAAGCTAGGCTCGACCCTGGGTTTCGGACAATTCCCCGATAACATGACTGATTTATTTTCCTTGTTTTTTTTTGTCTTTCATCAAGAGCTCACATTTAGGCAAATTGTAAAAAATATTGGATACATATTTTGTTCTTTTTTAAAATTTGATAAAAAACGTGTGAGTTTCTGGCCGAACTCTGTTACATTTCGTACTGGATAGTGACGTGACATGTCCCCACCCAAAAACTTATAAGCGTCAACTCAATCATTTTTTATTTTATTCATTAACCTTAAAATACGTATCTAATATTATTTTATTATTTAAATTAAGGCTTAATTTTATTCAAAAATTGTTAACCTTATCAACATCCCTATTATTGCGATCAAATTATGCCCGCTTAATTCAGATGTAAAACCGTATTGATATTAAACTTGACATATTATAATGTACTCCTACCTGTTTTCCACTACAGTGACTTCACTTGTCTAGAGACTTAACATGTTCCAGATGAACAGTTTAACAAACGAACGATTATAGACAGCGAGGTTGCTGAATTTTAGCGTGATTATTTATGTCAAAACAACGAAAGGTTAATTTTAGCATAAATATGAATAGTTAAGCACACGTGTAACCTAGCCTCGTTTCAATATACCTAGTGCTTTCATGATTCATTCGACTCGTTATAAATGTTATGCAATATTTTTATTGCTATCTCCTATCACAATGAAAACTTTGCTTAGAACGATGAATAAATTATAATTTGAATCTTTTATTTTTATGCTTCTTTCTTCGTCTTTTTGTTTTTTTTTTTAGAAATTTGCAAGTTTTTAACAAAAATGTTTAAACGATTACAACTCGTAATTTAGTTATAAATTTTGTGTAGTAGTCATTAGTTTTTATGTCTTATTTATATACAGTATTTTGTATTTAAATTAAGTTTCACTTTATTTTGTCTCAAGAAAAATAAATAATATTACGCGTAGAGATTAAACTAAGTAGACTTTTATTATGAGTATGAATATAATTATGCAGCAAAATCTGAATAGGTATAATGTATTGTGGTGAAAATACTATAATTTAGTTTGGTAGTTGTATAATTAAAGGAATTTCACGACCCTCGTAATAAGGTCGAGGCGTTACAGAAGAAAACTCACCTCGGCCGAGTGAATAAACCTAACACCACGGACTATAAACAGTATACAAGTTGGTACATATATCTATGGACTAAAAGATATGAATTGGTTGTTATATCCGTTTAATAGTGCAGCCATTTTTGCGCGCAGTATGCGCCACCATCGATCTGCGTCCACCCACAAGGTGGACAGACGACCTCATAAAGGTCGCCGGAAGACACTGGATGCAGGTCGCTTCCAACCTGTACATAAGGAAATCCAAAAGGGAGGCCTATGTTCAGCAGTGGACGTCCTACGGCTGAGATGATGATATATCCTTTAATCGTCGGCCATTTCTGCGCGCAGTATTCAGATTTGTGGGACTGTCCTTTTTAGGGTTTTGTGCCTCTAAAGGAAAAAAATGAAACCATTATAGGATCAATCTGTCGGCCGTCTGTCTGTCAAGACCCATTTACTCCAGAACCAGTGTTCCTGCATGATGTTCAGCGAACCTAGGGAGGAAGTTATTCCGCTTTCTAGGTTTAGTCTACTACCATCTACGATCGCACCGTCGCTTAAAATCACGCGCGATCGTTGTCATAGGCTAACCTACTACCTACCTAGGTTTTTTATGCATATTTGTTGCACATGGCTCATACTGCGTGTGAATACGTGTAGCAACGTCTAATCGAAGACGCGGGGGCGCTCGGGCCGAAGCATAAATCAGGGTCCCCTCGCCCGGGCCCCGTGGAGCCTTCAATTTGGCACATCCTTAAAATGACACACGAGACGCGGCGCCCTAACGACACCCGCGTCAACTCTCGCAGCTTATAAATAAATACGCTCGCATTATTGCTCTTTTTACAACATATTTTGTAATGAGGGTACCGACGATACGTACTGAATAGCGAGAGTCTCGCACGTTGGGAATTGAACATGTTGTAGTCGTTTCAAGAGTTATAGGAATCAGGCAACATTTGTAAAGAACCAAAAACTAAACAAATGCAATTATTATAACCAGCAACTACTCTCTTCTGCTGAAAAATTTAAGCCTATAACATGTTATTAAAACGCCAAAAAGGAAATAGTCTACGAAAAGTTTTGTTCAAAAGGTGCAACAGTTTGGCGATAAGACATAACAATTACCGAGTGTTTTTTTTTTCACACAGGCAGTAATGTTGATAATATTGATTATGTGCGGATTAAATTGTGGATTAGTCTGGTGTAAAAAATATTGACAACATTATTGCCTGTGTGCGGCCAACGTTTGCAGAGTTTGTCTTCCGAATCAGTCAAATATCACACCGCAGGGAAAGGTTGATAGCACGTCGGTGTGGAAAGCAATCAGGGCGTCGTTGTAGACAAACTGTCGGGGCGGGCCTTAATTGGCGGTCGGCGAGATTTATGCGGGGAGATCGTCATTCGAGCGGCTACACCGCGGCCGCACCGCCCTGAATCCTGACCCTGTGTAACCACACGCTCCCGCTGACGGGTTAAACCGTTCAACATTGTTTAAGTGACCGATGTTTAAGAACTGTAGTTTTCAACATAAAAAACCAGCACCGTTACACTTAAAATATTAATTCATAAAGCGCCTTCACCTAAATTTTAACTGCGGTCTGCCTGAGTTCTGATCTAGTGTAACCACATAAACCCATTGACGGGTTTTAGTTTATTCATTATATTCGTAGGTTAGCCTTTGATTTCGTTGCCTGACCTTAAGCGACGATGCGACCGAAGATGGTATCATATTAAACCTAAGGACGGGAAAAATCTTTAGTTTCACTGAATATTGTGCCGAAACAAAGTGACCGCTTGGCAACACGGTTTTGACCAGTGGGCTAGCCTCGGCCGAAGCCTACCAATCAGAAAAATATAAAAATATTCTGTACCTACTTGAATTTTAGAAAAACTCTGGCCCCTGATTTGCTCCTCTTGTCACACATTGTCATAAAATTTATATTATCCCCATATTCAGACACTTGTGACAGGACCTCAAAGGTTAAAACCAAGTAATACCACACCACGAAAGCACGAGTCCTAATTCTCCATTAGATATAAGAGGAGTGTAATCAGTGTACCGCAAACCGCATAATTCGGCCGACCGACGTGCGAAGCCTCAATGGCCGACCCTTCGCCCTCCGGAAACTCACCCGCGGCCGTAACACTTATTAACACATCCGATGAGCTTTTAGCCTCTAATTTCGTCTCTAATTTAATAATGACGACTGTTCAAGTATTATGAGTTTTTTTGTATTGTTATACAGGCTTTAACATGACGCTGCTTGGATCATCTTTTATAGATGCAACAGGCCGATGAAGAAGGAGGTGATGAAACAGGCTTTGAGCGCATTTTTTATAATAGGGTAATAGTTATAAGGCGCTTTATCAGACTCAGCAACTGGGATTGGCAACATTCTGAATTTTGAAAACTAATAAGCAAAACCGTGCAATCCTACATAACATTTCTGAGACATTCAGCGTGATAGTTTTGGTATAAATGAGGCAAAATTTTATAAATTATTTTTTAAAATAAATTTATTAATAAATTATTTACAAATATTCATTGGAGAGCAAAATTAAAGCCCGGTATCCGTTCTGTCAATATAGGTATATCTCACAAAATAAAGCATGTATGGCAGTTTGTTTAGAAAAAAATGTTTATTAATTTATATCAAAGCGAAACTTGCTTACATAATATGCGCTGCAAGAGTCAGTAGCTCATGAAGAGGAATATTAAAAACACGATATCTTTTCGAAATATTTCAAAGGGAATTTCGTCGTGCTTTCTTTATGATTACGACGTTCGCTGATATTATTTAGTTTCAAAGCAACGAGCGTGCAGCGACTAGAATATTGCATGTTTTATCATTTTTATTTCATCATAGTTAATTCGATGCGCGTACAAAGAACATCCTCGTATCATATTGTAAGCGAGCGTATTAGAAATTAAATTGACAAAGAACGCCCAGATCTGCAGTACAAGTGCTTTGTAAAGTTCATTTCGGCTTTATAAAACTTGTAGTTCGTACCATGCATTGGAAGCACAGCAATAAATAAAGAAAAAAGATTGGTCGTTGGTCATAATATGTAGACTAGGTGCAGGAAGTCGACTAGATGATTACCCCAAAAGTGCCAATTATTCTACCACCTGGGCGGTGATGTGGAAACATTACTGTGCTGTGCATTACTGTGCTTCGGCAAGTGGGCACTATAGCTAGTGAAATTGAAGAGTCGTATGACTCTTGAGTAAGAAGCGTTACTGCTGCGTGTGGGAGAATTTTACATCATTTTAAATTCCTGGGTGGCAACGTGATTTTGGCATCGTTATCTCTTACTATCAGAATAGCTTTTAGTCGTCATCTCACTTTTTTGCAAATATAAGATGTTTTTGCAAACCACGCCAAAATGCATACAATTCTTGTGGAAAAAAAACCGTAAATGCTGTCCTATACGTCGCATCCTTATTTAGTTTATGCCGGTTTTAATAGAAATATTATGCTATTAAAGCTGATGTTATCATATTAAGTTATCTGCGACTAGTAGTATGAAAAGTGCCTCTACTAATTCAAACAAAGCTTTTTCTTGCTTTGAGATTAAATGCAGGTTTAAGGAAAGTTGATTTCTATTAAAAGTTACTGTGAGTTTGCTTTGACTTTTGTTCGTGCAGGGTTACATACATACTACACATGTGTTTCGCACATTAAGTTATTATTTAGATATTTATGTATTGAGTGATAATATTATGGGTTTGGCTGTTTCCTTACAAAGTAGGAGGGAATCATAAGGTTATACCCCCATTGGGTCGTAGGCCCTGTAGTGATTTGACTTTGACAGTGTAAGGTGACCTGATTTGTTAGAGTATAAACCTCAATTATTTTTATTACTACAGTTATTCTATTTTATGACGACCAGTCTTAACTTGAATGCGTCCGAGTAAGTTCTATCTAAATATAAGAACAGACACAGTTAAAGGCTCTTTAGACGCCACTCGTTGTTTTTTCAGTCCCAAGGATCGGGGGAAACCTCCAACACTAGGGTGGAAAGGGTGGTACACCGTTTTCAATTTGCTTTATTTGAGCTGGTTTTAATAGCGACTATTCCTTATTGGCAGTCCGGCCAAATTGCTTCGTGCTCGGTCGCCTTTCGATTAAGGAGCGCTGGGCGGTTGACGAGGCACGCGTCACGGCACAAGCCTGGAAAACAGGCCTTCCCTAATAAATACAATGCGTAAACATGGGAACTTATAGTGGTGGGCTTTCGAGTGACCGCCGCACTGTGGGTGCGATTACCTTGTATAATTTGGGGTACAAAAATCATTTGTTATACCAGAACATGGTTTATGAGAACATTAAATAGAACTAAATAACTGTAAAATTGATTTGCAAAATATATTAATTCGAATATGCCACAATAGAGCACTCAAAAATTCCAAACAAGATATGTATGTATATGAACATTTTTTACGAATCTGGTCTTTGGTTAAAATTTACATGCAAAAAAAGTGCGCCATTGTAGCCTATTTGTCTAAAAGGATTTTGAGGTGAGTTGAGTAGAACAGGTCAAGTCGAATCAAAGATACATATATTTATTCGAATAGTCTACAATAGAGCATTTAAAATTCCAATTAAAAATATATGCACATTTTTTGAGAATCGTCTTTCATTTAGAAAGCAATGCAGTACTAGTAGGTGCATTACCTTTTGTACATAATAACAAACGTTATTATAATAATCACGTCACAAGCTTCTGTTTACGTTAAAACTAAAATATTATAAGTAAATTTTATTTTAATTGCAATTTTCGAACTCTTTAGATTGAGTTATATTTTTTAAATAGCTTTCATATGAAAAAAAAAACAAATAACATATTATTTTATAACAGTTTTTCCCACTATTCAGAGAAAGATTTCCTTATGAAAAGCCTTACAAACGTTCAAATTAAAAAGATAATATACCTTTATACGCCACAAAGAAAAGTCTCTATTGAAATAGAAAAGGAAACTCAACCGGTTGTTATTGCATCAATCAAATAAATAGGTAAATATTGGTATGGGGGAAAATAGACTCGATATTTCTACGAAATGTAAGGTGAAATAATGAGGTACGAGCAAACACACGTTCAACGCGAAGACAAACATTGACAATTAATGTACCAATTTATGGATTTGTGCTTGCACATTTTATGTAAAACTTTCACACAAATAGAATATTTATAAAATTCCCTAAGCGCGATTCCAGCTATGAGGCCGCCCATTGTGGACCAAAATGTATCGTAGCACTAGTTAGTAATAAATTCCACCACCTCTGTGGTGCGGTGGGGTAATACCCACAGAACATAAAACAAGTGAAATTTAAAAAATACTTTTTAAAAACAAGCTTTAATTATTGTTATCATCTTGCATCATAAAGTACTCGTCAAGACGAATAAAATGAGCCCAAACTCGATGGGGTTGCGTTGTTTTATGACAGAGTTCCTTTGGCCACCTTCCAGCTCCATCATCAGTACAGCTCGATGTCATAAAAATATTGCATTGTCATCCAATTTACACACGCATGCAAATTTTCAGCTCAATTGGAAACCGGGAAGTGGGTCAAATTAAACTTGCAAGATTTGATTACAGACAGACCGACAGACAGACAGACAGACAGACAGACAGACAACAGACAGGTGAAAGTAATATAAAGCTTGTAAAAATAGAATACCCGCTTGCAACGCAGAAGGTTGCGGGTTCGATTCCCGCATGGGACAAATGTTTGTGTGATCCACAGGTATTTGTTTCTGGTCTGGGTGGTTTAAATACCTATTATAAGTATGTATTTACAAAAGAAAAGTATATATAAGTATTATAACCGTTACCCTAACCACCATAATACAAGCATTAAGTTGCTTAGTTTGGGGTTAGGTGGCGCTGTGTGAAATGTCCTGAAACATTTATTTATTTTATTTATTTAATGTAATTTTTCTATTGGTCTCAATAAAATGTATTCTATTCTATATCGAGTAAAGTTATGTAACTATATATGTAGCTAGTGCGTACATAAGTATTAGCAACACCAGGTCCCAGGCTTTAAACTATTTTTTTTATAGAATTAAGTGCCTATATTCAAGAAACCTTTGTGAAGTAAAATAAAATATAACTTATCTTTTTAAATTTAAAGATACCTAATCAAAAATGTACGACGTTACCAGTAAAATTGGAATTGAAATTACCACGAATCTTCTTAATATATATAAGGAAGGAGTGACTGATTGACTGACTTACTGATCTATCAACGCACAGCCCAAACCGCTGCACGGATTGAGTTGAAATTTGGCATACAGGTAGGTTTTCGGGCGTAGACATCCGCTAAGAAAGGATTTTGCCACACGGGCAAAGCCGCGAGCGTAAGCTGGTAAAGTATAAAAAAATAAACAGCAGGAGTATGTATTTCTATTCTATTCTACATAACATAGCAGAAAAATCCTAACCATTTTTAAAAGCAAATCTTAGTTAACTAGTGACCTAAAACAGCTACCATGAAACATTGTGCCCACAGACCTCGTTTTAAACCGGTTAATACCTTTGTTGCGGTTTGCAATCCTCACGGTACGGATGCAACGGTTTTGATCCGTCCATTTCAGATGGAAGCACGTACATCAACTGTTGTTCCAAATGCACGCAACTGTATTTATCAGTGGTACTTCGGAACGAGGTGAAAGTGGTCTTAGCGAGGGATCTAGAACTTTATAACAAATAAAACTAAGCGGAACATTAAAAAATTGTATGAAATGTGAACTTTTGACCACATTTATATTGATGTTATTTTCCGAAACGGTTGCGAAACAAATATTTTAAGGTATATATGAAAATGTTTAAATCAATTTTGCTTCGCGGGCAGCATCTGGAAGTGGTTAGAAGTTCTTGGATTTTCTGTCGATTAGCGTGTGGTTTTTAACCCTTAATAACCTAGAGTTTCAATTTTGATACCAATCTTTTAAACCGAATGTTCACATTACTATTAGTTTTTTTTATAGGTTGGCTGTACGTATTTTACTGTTGTATAATATTCTTTCCAACGATTTAAAAAAAAAATCAAATGTCATTATTGTTTTATTTTATCTATGACATATTACTTGTGCGGCAAAGTGAACAAGTAAAAACACATTTTGAATACAAATTTGATATATTTTCTTTTTCTGAAGAATATAAATACTTTTGAGGTAAGTGAATATATTATTTTCGCTATGATATAATTATTTTTTATAGGTATATCTGATTTCTTTATGGCCCTAATGCCTGAAGTATCAAAATTGATACCTGTTTTTTTTTCTTAATTAATATGTAAAATAAATATTGTTATTTTTTTAGCTATTTTTCCCTTCATCTAGACCCTCAATCAAACACAGTAATATTAAATAAAATCATTTTCGTAAATCAGGCTACTAAGGGTTAAATTGAATTGAAAAATATGTGTTTTTATATCAATAACGTAATTTTTTTATGTAGCTTTCAATAGTTCATTCGAGGCTAGATATTAATTAACCTAATCATATCATTAGATCGATACTTAATGTTCCCATAATAAAGTTTCAGCAATATTTCGTACTGGTCTCCATGTATTTGTTATGATTACTGAGTGAGCGGTCAATAAAAATTATGTAAAAAATTATAACTGCAACCCAAATTCGGACCTGAAATTGTCACACAAGTGAATGCCTTCAAAACACCTTTAAACAAGGTTATATCCCCTATTTAACATGAATCGACTCATCAGAAGGCAAAACATAAACCGCCACGTTTGCAATGCGCACCGACGCGCCGAAAGCTCATCGCATCCCGTTGACAATGAGCTAATTAAATTATCACCTCATCTGATCACCGCTTGCGTTCCGAGAGGGTTGCTCATTGTAGATTATTCACGGCACGCTTGTGTCTACCTAAATGAACTTTGACAGAACGTTATGCCGCATATCATAGAGGGTACCTACTAAGTTATGATATTTGGCAGTTAAATTAATAGTAACAGGTCGTACATCTAGATCTAAAGGGAGTCTACACAAAATCGACTTGTTTAACTTATGCACATCATTGAATTCCCGGACCGAAAGCCCATCAATCATCTAACAACTTGGAAATTATGTTTCTAAAAATAGACATAGAAAGTGGCTATATTGTATTTATTAAACTAACGCACAAATCGACTCTACAACGTACAAGTATAATAACAAATTTAGACATAGAGTAGGTATATTATATCTAGTTATTTTCCTTTCTCTAATTCATCGTTTTTTCGGAGTTCGGACATGTCGTTCAATTTCTAAAATCATTTGAGTAACAATGCCATAAAAATCCTGTGTTGAATCATACAAAAAGCTTTTTGGTTTGAATGATGAGTTATTCATACAAAAAGATGCAGCCAGGTATAGCCGTGTACGTGTGTTAAATGCACATGTACGCCTAAGGTAATTCTTAAATGTGTTCAATTTTTAAGTTTTTCATATTGTATTTCTAATGTTCAATAAAAACAATACTATTCTATTATAGTCTACATGCATTGAATTCACATTGAAGTTTCAGTTCCAATATATAAATTTAATTCAAAATTCACCCGAAACATTGTGAAAACACATCCTCTCCGCAGACAAAGTGGCATAATGAATGCCGTCAATGCCTCGCATGATATAACAAGGCTAATTAGTCGAAATATCAATTAAATTTTCACACCGTTATTTTCCCAGCACTAGAATATGAAATGCAGCGGGCAGACAGTAGGTTTCAATAAACAAATTAATGTGTCCGGTGCGCATAGCAGCACACTATTCAATGGGCTAACGTACCTATGTGATATGGATGTGAGGGCTAATTGGGTAGCTCACCATTGCGGCTGAAATAATTGGTGTATCATTTCTTTGATGCGTTGAAATTATTATGTATTTTCTGTCATATCGAAAATTAAACTTAATAAAAACTAATTTAATGATAAAAACAGACAGCTTTGATGTAATTCTATCATACCGCATCTTGATTTAATTTTGGAAATTATATGCTAGCTTAGTGGTTAAACGGTCCACATTTTCAGTGATTTTTAAATAAGTGGACTATAATAACAGATGCTGAGTCAGCGGCCAGCGATGCGCCAGTTGCGACTTGTTCTTATTACAGAGTTAACACTAGACTTACCTCAACCAGTGTCGTTTAGCAACGGCCGTATGGCAGCAGATAGCATCGTATTGGTCAGCTATCCAGACGATGAGGATGATGTAGAACGCTGTCGTAGTGTCGTTGAAGAACTCCGACATTATTGCTTCCATACCTGAAACAATAGAGAAATAAATGTAGAATATTTAGTTCCCAGGATACTAATCACATTGCTTAAAATAGATTATTACTTATACAAAATTGACTTGACCAAATTTGGACATCTAAGCTAGGGTAAAAATAATAGCCACAGATCGGGAAAGACTGTCTTTATTTAACCAGTCTTTTTATGAGTCTCAGTCTACCTTATAAGCGTCAAATGAAGAGGAAAATGGTTGTAGCATTTTAGCGGATTCGGCAATTTTGTACACTCCTTGAAGACTTCGCTTCAATCAAAGAACATCAACTAACTATATCGTTTTTATGATAAACGAAGTGTAAAAGCTTGCATTGGGCGTGTTTCAATAAGTTTACATGATCCCCAAGTCGTGGAGTCACCGCGCGTGCCTCCCGCCGATCTCCAGCGATCTCCGGCCGGCATTCGGAATTAAAATTAATAGCGGACCGTCCGACCCGGCCCTGGTAATTTGTTTACTCGTCTCGCTCCGGATTACGTCGCATGCTCCGCTGAATAGGTAACTAACAGTGACTTTCGCGCCCGCTTTTATATTCGATGATTGTTTTAAAAGCCTCACTTGTACTTTTCTATTTCGAGACAACATTTTGCGCAAATCCTGTAACATGACTGGACGTGCGGTAAAAACGTGAAATGTCGATGACAGCAGTCTTATTTATCATAAGTTTTAGACTATTTCACTTGATGTTACGGGACGGGAGGTCTAAAAGGCAGAATAACACTTTACTGGCTTCATTGAACATCTTCATGTCATGTAACTTAGTAGAGGTTTAACTACAAAGGGTCATCCAGACCTGATATTAATTTGTCACCGAGCGCCGGTCAAGCGTCGCAAGGACTTTGTTCATTAAATCTCCATATTCATGTCGAGCTCTGCGAGCGCATAATTCAAAGCAAGAGTTAATTGAGCGAACCGAGTTATGAATGATACGGCTAAGCGCCGCCGCCTGAGACACGACAGACGTCCAGCAATTCTGGTGCATGTTGATTTGGGTGTGCAAGCCAAAGACCGTATAGCGGATTGCAGTGGTAGGTAGTAGTCGCAAAAATATTATAGCAGAGGTCAATCTATACAAGCTATGTCCCCCTTATCCCCCAATTTAGTCCCATTTTTAATTTAGAATTAACCTTGCTTCCAGAGTTAAAATAAAATAACCAAAAAAAATAATCATAATAAATAATCTATATTCAGCCAAAACGAGAGTATACAGAACTAAAGCTATGCTCTAATAAATATACGAGTGTAGTTAGTTTTTGTCTAGTTTGTAATTTTCATATGCCGATTTAAAAAAAGAAGGAAAGAAATGTATATTTGTAAAAAATAGACATTTAAGGATTTTTGGAAAGACAAAGGAATGTTGGGGATGATGAAAAAAGCGTCCATAAACACCAAATTCCAATGTTTTAAAGCTGTTCGCGTGCTCTTTTCTCGTACAGCATCCTCGGACTTGCCTAATTCGGCAGCGGCCCGGCCACCGTGTTTATTGTATCAGTGTCGGGGCTCATCAAAATGCAAATACGGCACGCCCGGCCGCGGCATCGGACAGTTGTCGCCGGTGTATTGAGTTATAATCCTCCCTGCGCTGCGCCCGGATTTCAGTTGGAGCACGTCTCTATCGAATGTTTTGCTGTTTGCTACTTCCATTTATAAAATGGTTTTTGTTTTTTATAGGCAAAAAATTACGACCCGACTAAATAGTTCCAATTGTAGGGATTGTTTCTGAATATGTGGCTTTGCATTTCGTTGCTAACCATTCGGTTTTTTTTAACTGCGATTTTGGAACTCAACTGTATCCACAGGAGCTTTGATGATCTGAACATTACAAAAATTACTTTAGGTACTCTTATATTGTTGCATTATGATAATTTTTTTTCTTAGGATGACCAACAGCTGTTAATGAAAAATATAATTATCATAATACATAATTATGATATATACATACGTCACTTCACAGAGGAGAAAATTTATTGTATTATGATACATTTTTTATAATCTATCTAAACTATAAACATTGCCTAGAATTTACTCCCAAATGTGTATTTATGAGAAGAAATTTACGCACAGGCACGTAAGGTTTACTCAGTTGAATAGCGTTTAATTAGTACCCGCAATGCGATGAAAGCTACAGAACACAGACGCTTTCATTGCAGCGGCGAAGTGTCTCAGGGAAGTGTATGAGGTAGATTTGAGGGAATCGAAATTCAGAGTCTAGAAGATGTGAAATAGAGCCAACGATAGTGTTATCTTTGGATGTCGCTTTATAGATTACAATGTTTAAAAATAAATATCGCTGTAAATTCTAACTACGACTAAATCTCTTGATGTAGGTATTGCAAATTTTCACACCTTTAATCACACATGATGATGTGAGGTAAGAATCATAATACTTTAGAACTTTTGCGTTTTAGTCAGTTAATACAAGAATTAATACGAAAAATCGGAATAATATCAGTACAAGACAAATGAACATGTCACAAGAGGAAGGAGGCATGTGCCCCAGCAGTGGACAGTAATTGATGATGATGATAGAAAATGTCATATTCTGTTCACCGCTTTACTCCTCATTTACATCGGACATGTTTTACCACCGTCGACATCTCCAGCTTCATCAACCAAGACTTAGGAGCACATTCGTCTAGGTGCATGTAGTTTAATAAGCTCAGTGGGTGTCGTATGTCGGTCGTTAGCGGGTAATTGCCGACACCTAATTAGTCCGACACCCCGGCGCGCTATCCGATGCCGCAGTCGAGTCGAGTGTCGCGCTCATACATGACCCGCCATATTTAACTGCTACAGATTGCAGGCTGCACTCGGTCTTGATGAAATGGATCTTGGAGCATTTGTTTCAAGGCGTGTGTGAGTGTGGTGCCTTTTCACGCTAAGCTCAGAGACAGGACATATTGCGCTGAGTGTAGCTAAGATCTTTGTCCTTGCGTTGCACGATGTGACGAATTTTCAAATATACATTCGAAGAATTTACTTGCCGTACCAAGCAGTCATTGTGACCTTGTTCTGACATGATGTTCGATGCCGTCAAGGATGGATTAACCCCGTTTACTAAACCAACAACGTCAACTATAGTCAACACCGCGTCGGCAATACCACAACTATTGTTGCAGGTAGGACAGCCAAAAGTTTCCACGTTTTACACAGCATTACAACGCCAGACCTATCAATATCAATGAATGTAAAAACCGTTTAAAATAAATGAACAGTAAATACATCTCATTTGAATGCTATGAAATTGGTCTCGCTGTAAAAGCTGTAAGGTCGCAGATAGTATACCGGACTAGATGACGTGGCTGAATAAACCCGCACTAATCATCTCAAATTGTAGGAACGATCACAACAAAAAACTGCTTTTAAATAGCTCTTTTGGATAAAATCGAATATTTCAGGATCTGTGAAACATTTTGCGACGAAGCCGACAGAAATTAATTGAATTTTGGTAACACTGCAATTGCCAGCGTTATAGTTTAAAATCACTGGATAGAGTAGAGCCAATGACAGTATACAAAGCAGGGTTTTGAAAGTACGACAGATATATAATTATCGTAAAATTATTTATATCGATATGCGTTGAGTAAAGAACAGAGACACACTCGGTCTCATACGACGCATTCTCGGCAACATATTCTAATACATTACCCACGGATACAGTAGAGCCAATGACAGATTGTATAATACAATGCGGGGTTGTCATTCCCAGTCGCCTGCAGGTGGTCCGGCAGGGATCCGCTGAGGAATGCGATCGACGGCTCCACTGACTGTAGGGAAATAATATCAATTTGTGTCAACTGGACGTTGTGCCGATATAATGATAATAGAAAATTAAATATAAATTACTAGCTGCGCCCAGCGTTTTTACCCGCTGTACTATATAGCTTATGTGTTATTCCAGGGTCTAAGCTATCTTTATACCAAATTTCAGCTCAATCGGTCTCCCTCCGGTCATCGGTCATCCAGACATCAGGGCTTCCATACATACATCCAGACATCAGGGCTTCCATACATTCTTACAAACTTTCACGTTTATAATATTAGTAAGATTAATAATTATAGTTAATTAGGGTTTATATTCCATTTGAACATGAAACAATACGATTTCTTTAACGTACAAAGATAGATAGATAACTCTTTATTGCAACAAAGAAAACAATTAACCTTAAATAAGTACATTTCAGTTAAGCAATGTTACAATTGGCGGAGAATTGGCGGGATTGGCGGATTGGTGTTTGGCAAAGATCAAATAGTGTATTTTAATCTAAGTTAGCGTAACACAAAAGCAAGTACTACAAAGTCACACCGAATTCTGGATTCCAGTTAAAAGGGTTGCAACATTATTATGTTGTAAAACAGATAAGTGTTATACGAAGACAATTGAGCACAGACCACTTTAACAGAAGGATGGTTTGTATAAACACAGAATATTTTGCATTTTAGAAATATATTTTTCCTTTTATTGAAATACTCTCAAGGTTTTCTATAGCAACGGAGCTCGCATTCGTTGTATCTGTTTCCAAATGAGAGAGTGTTCAATTGCACATGTCCATCGCTCTGTGCACTGTGCTTCTGAAATACCTATAGTAGATAGATAGATAAATAATACTTCATTGTACACCACACAAAAAGAAACACATTACAAACAGAGAATTATTGAAAATGTATAGAAGCGCAAAGTGTAAAAGCATGTAGCATCTCTACATTCTACATAATATTATATAGGTAGCCTAATAAGGAACAACACGGCTTTTTGAAGGGACGGTCCACTACCTCTAACCTTATAATTTGTAGCGATTACATCACTGAACATATGTCAGAACCAGCCCAGGTTGACGTTATTTATACTGACTATAGCAAATGTTTCGATAGAATTGATCACTTGTTGCTATTACGTAAATTACAACAAGTAGGTATTCGAGGTAATCTATACCGATGGTTTACCTCATACGTACAAAACAGGTGTCAAACTGTGGCACTGGGTGGCTTCACATCTGCTCCCATGCTAATCCCTTCTGGTGTTCCTCAGGGATCACTTTTGGGACCACTGCTTTTTAACATATTCATCAATGACATCGCCTCTTGTTTCATTTATTCTAAAATAATTTTATATGCCGATGATATGAAAATAATATATCCTATCCGCTCAGAAGAATGTGCTCTTCGTCTTCAAGAAGATCTATGCAGGTTTGAGCAATATTGTGTGGACAATAAGCTTGATTTGAACGTCTCCAAGTGCTATATTTGTTCATATACTCGCAGAGCTAGCCCTATTACTTATTGCTATTTCATAAAAAACTCATTATTGTGCAGGGTGAATACCATTCGTGATTTAGGAATTATTTTTGATACCAAATTACTATTCGACGAACACATCAATTCTATTATTAAAAAAGCATCGAAGGCACTTGGTTTCATACTGCGTATGTCAAAAGACTTTAACTCTATTAAAACTATAAAAATACTATATTGCGCCTATGTGCGGAGTCATTTAGAATATGCCTCTCAAGTCTGGAATCCTGTTTACAACACATATATAAACCGTATTGAATCCATTCAAAAACGTTTCTTACGTCACCTTCAATTTAAAATAAAATCATTTTATCCAGATTACTTGAGTCGTTGTAAGAAATTTCATATTTTACCATTAGAAGAAAGAAGGCGTATAGCCGACGTTGCGTATTTAGTTAATATAGCGAATGGCCTAATTGACTGTCCTGAGCTGCTGCAGCGCATCGGTTTGCAGGTCCCGTACGCCTCACTCCGGAGACCATGTTCCAAAACCCAAAGGATCCAAAGGAAGAAAACCCAAAGGAAGAAAATCCAAAGGAGCCAAAACCAACTACAGACAGAACAGTTATCTGCTGCGAGCGAGTCGGTGTTTCAATGACATTGTTACCAGACTAGATCTGGATATATTTAACACTTGTGCAGGACATGTAAAGCGTAATCTTACCGTTGATTTTTTTTGTCAGTAGCACCGCAGAATGCATAATTTTTATTCTGTTGTTATATTTTGTATTACCGTGTTATTATTTCTTTAAACCTTACTTTGCATGATTTTTGTTTTCCGTCCACGTCAAATTAGTAATATTCTGTTGCCTATAAGTGGAAACTTGTAAATGTCCATTAATACTATATTGAAGTGCCCTAGTTATAGACCTAGACGTAAGTTTTCCTAAAATTGTAAAATAAAATAAATAAATAAATAATAATACACATCATCATGAATAATACGAGTATACTTATATCCATATAACATTAATAACTATATCAGAATAGAGCACCCGTACAAGTGCTCGCCATTACATTAAACATTAGGAATATTTTGTGAGGTTATGTGCATTACAAAGCTGATAATATACGCTTTTAATATGTACATATTATGAACGTTTCGTCAGCGATGAATCATGCAGTTAATAATTATTATTAGTCACAGCGGAAAATAAAGTAGGAGGCTCTTTAAAGGCTGTTTAAAATACTATATGCCATCGAATTGAGAAACCTTTTTTTCGGCGGTTAAAATGTACAGTGAAGGGTAAAAGCAAAAAGTGTGTGTATCTTAGTGGCACCCCACAACAATTCAAGTTAATGATTCCTTTAAGTAATGCACACTCGAAAACAATCCGCCAATACATCATACTTGAGACGTATTTGTCCGTTTTGATAGAATACGTCGACTCGGTGATCGATTGAATAATCGAGTCGTGAGACACGCAAATCGTCCCATATGTACGCAGAGGGTTATAAAATATGAAGAAGTTGATAAGTGTGAGAAATTGTTTCTATCCCATTGACATTACGATATTATGTACCTAACTAGCGATCCGCCTCATTACATATTATAAAATGAAGTCGCTTCCGCTGTCTACTCGCTTAGATCTTAAACTCCTCAACAGATTTTCATGTAGTTTTCAGCAATAGTGTGGTCCAAAAAGAAGGTTTAAACTGCTACTATGTCTTACCAATGTAAAGGTGAATTGAGATTTATAAGTATAAAGTTTTTTTACTTGTTCATCCAGAGTTGCTTCGTAGAACTCTAACACTTCCCTACTGACATTTGCCGATGATATGTTCAGCATTTTACAGGAATATGAAAATTGTTAAGATGTCTTGTATTGAGTATATTCCTCACTCATTCATAGCAACTACAGATCTTGTAGCACTTCTATGCAAGTTTTGCGAATTTTGTCTGAATATTTTGCAAACATATTCTGTGAAATTGAGCTCTGGGACTGCATTTCATAGCATTTTCAATATTTCCCATATTGAATTCATGAAAATGTATTGCATCCAATAACTCAAGCTGAGAACTAAAATATATTAAGATATACGAGCGTTAATATCTTGTAGTAAAAATTTATCTACAAATTTAGGATGAGAACGCAATTTGCGGTTGACCGCTGTGCAGTCAGGATGACCAAAATCATAAATTTAATATACTAAATCAGTTTCAATAAGCACTGTGCGGCTAGCCGGACGCTTGCTATTTGACCTTGCGGCTAGCCGCAATTAGAATCATTATCTAACCGCAAAATGATTACGTAACCTTAATTTATGCTGGAAAATAATATGACAGAGATAAATTTAAAAAATATATATAGCAAGTAATTACTTCGCTCGCTGAAAAATCTGCAGATTTTCGTCAAATTCACCGCAACTTTCGTGTTTAAAAACGCAAAAAACTCGGGTGGTTATTGAATTAGCGTTGAATATTGCATTTTTGCCGGAAGAGAGTAAAAAGGCGTGTCGCCGTGTCGGTCGGACGATGAATCAATTACGTTTCGTTGACGCGGGCGCGGTAATTCGATCCGCCGGCAAATGTTGATTCGACCAGCGGTCGCCGCCCTAGTCGTGGCCAGCGGCGACCACGATAATAACGAGGATGAGGAACATCCAAAATAAACTTCCAAATACACCAAAAGTATTAACAAACAAGTTTAAATGCTCACGCGTAGCCTTATCATAGTCGCTTGATCTGCGTTTCTCTGTCTATATTAACCCTTTGTGGTCTATAACATTATTCATTTTAAAGCATAAATACTTTTTCTGCTTTATAATATTTACAAATACCATAACTCGAACCGATGTGTTCGTTGGAGTCTTCTTTTTAACTAATCAACAGTATTAATCTCTTTCATTTGTAATGAGCTTCTGTTATTAATTAATAAAGGCTCAACATTTGTGTATAAAATCAACACACATCAACAATCGTACGTTATAAAGTCCCAAATGATTAAGAGCTGCGCCGGTTGTGTAACCGAACCGATAATCAGCTCAACGCTTCACCGCCCGACAGATTTTAGGCAGCAAAGAGGATTAGCGAAATTAACCTCTTCATTGGCTAATGATCGACTCTTCCGCACGGAAGCCAGGGGTGCCTCGCCTCATAATACTTATTAAACGCTTGTTCAATTATTCACTGAGAACCGTTGCAGAAATTAATAATCCTTCGAGGAAGCTCTCGTATCTCAACAACCTTGTTTTTGTAAGAGTATTATGAACTCTCTAGATGTTCTTTAACAGTTTCACTTGCTGAATAATACACCTTTTTTTTTATGCTGGGGGAAACGCCTACCGCGCTATCTGAATAATACACCTACATTTTTTTTAGAGTTTAAGTTACCTGGGAGACACATGGAGAGTTTTACAGGAAATATTTTCCCAGGAGTAGGACTGTATATATAATTAAACCATGTATAGACTATAACTATAGTCATTCATATCTAGAATTAGGCTTTTTTTTTGTCTCATGTTATTAGCTTACGTCTCATTTTTTTTTTAATGTAATAGGTGACAAATAAGCAGACGGCCCAGCTGATGGTGAGTGGCTACCGTCGCCTATGGATACCTGCAATACCAGGGGTACCGCTGGTACGTTGCCTACCTTTCAAGACTCTATTCACTTGCCTTTTGAAGAGTCCCATGTTAAAGCTCATCGGAAATACCGCGGGCGGAAGCTCATCATATTTTAACGTCAGATGACCATCATGCTCGTCTCGATCACATATTTGAAATAAACTTAAATCACACCTAAATCGGTAAAGATGTACAAACCCACATCTTAAATTTCACATAATTTAATATCAGCGGGAAGTAGAATGAGTATACAAAGTAAACGTTTTGACCAATTATAATTTTCTACTTGTACTCAGCGTATTGAAAATCCATATAAGAGCAATTAGGGAGCCCATAGAAACAAGCAGCCCTGTATTTGCCTTTGTATCGAGAAAATTAAATTTGGGGAGATTAAATTTTGGACTAGGACCTTGGCAATATTGGAAGATTAGTATACATAGGTAGTATAGGTATATCTAGTCTAGATGGAACCGCTCTGGCCGTGGGCTAATCTCCGTGCATGCGTCGACTACAATAGGCTTTATTAGCATGCATACGTCTCGATACAAATTGACTATGAGCCAGCCATATTTGCGGCTGCCGGTGCACCCACCGTATAATGAAAACGTAGACGTGGGATAAATAAGATGTGATTGGATTCAATAGCTGTTATACGGCATCTGTGACTGAAAGGCTGATCGTATCTGTTCGTTGCTTTAAAAAGATTTGGCTAAAATTTGACAAAAAGAGACAAGTTGTTTATCATCATCAGACTATTTCAACACATTGTAGGGTATTTTTTTATTAGGAATGAAAACAAGTCAATGCTAATATCTAACTAAAACAATATAGATAGATAGATAACACTTAAAATAACAATAGAAAAAGAATCGTAAAAATAAAATGATGTTTGAACAATTCATTCATACTTCTTTTGAATCGATTGCCTTTGAACTGCTTAATTTTGGTGAGAAGCTTAGAACTGGGACAAATGCGTGGGAAACATAATATTATAACGTGTGAAAAAGTTAGCAGCTTGTGTCATTACATCACATACCTATAGGTACAAAGTACATATTAATATACCAACAGCAAGTGACCCAAATTAGTAAAAGGTCCGCATTTAACACAGGTTCATACTTTCATTGATTAAAATAGCTCGCAGTGTGTTATTAAATTAATGACTTTACGTTACGTTGAAGCTATTTTGTATTATGCGTTTAACTAGTGAGTTCACTTTTAACTTACAATATTATCATGTTATTTATGAAAAATAAAATATTAAAACGAAGGTTCAGGAGGCCCTGGGTTCAAATCTCAGTGTTTGGCAAAATGTTCGCCTCGATGCTACATTGATTCGGACGCACGTAAGACCGACTGTTACCGATAAGATACAAGTATGTAGCAGTCGTTAGGACACGTTGCAGTTTTGTAGTGGGTGCATATGTTTGTTACAGTTTTTAAATCGTTTTGTAAAATCAATTATTTTTGAGAGAGAATAAATAAAAAGGAACCATAATAATTTCAATTTAGACAAATAAGATAAATAATTATATTAGAAGCATATATTATACGAATAATACGCATTTAGTTTACAAATCATGGAACGAAGTAGTCGTAAAAAGCAGATATTAATGGTTGCGCTATACTGACATAGTCTACATTTTCAAAAATGTTAAACCTAACAATTAAACATTATTGACGTAAGAGAAATAGTTACATTTTATTACAAAATGCAATAACATGAATGATTAAGAGCCAAATGTAAATGTACAGTGCAGAAAAACCACTTCAACAATTGCAAACTAGAGAGAGCATGAAAGGAAAATTCTCGTTATAGCTATTAATTACAGTGTACAGGTCACGCTAAGGTTTAATTTTATGGGTCCAAGTCATTGAATCACTCCCTTAGGATCTGGATCATTAAGTGGGTAAATGGTTAATGAAAATAGAATGAGTACTAAACATCGGAGCGGAATTTCGCCAGTCACCTAGCCGTCGTTAAATGTTGTTATCGTCGCGATTAAGTAACAAAACAACTTGGCTCGAGTGATCGGGCAACTATACACAGAGATGGAGCTTTGCATATCGGAAATAAGAAGAAATATTATTGGTAAAAAAAAATACAAAAAAAATGTTTACACTACTCCGTATTTTGGCCGGTGTATATCAAAGTCTTCGGTTAATATATTTTAACATAGATAACATTTTGTTTACATAAACAACAGAAGGAAACCACAGATTCAACGGTACTTGAATAGGTATAAATGCGCGAAAAAGATTCGACCGTTAGGTAGATGGACAGACATCAGGAGAGTAGCAGGAAATGGATGGACGAGAGCGGCAAGGGACAAGGAAGAATGGCATAATCAAAGGGAGGCCTAGCACCAATTGAACCTAGCAGCAATTGAAAGCACCAGCATTCAATTCACCACCAGATGATGATGTTGGTCTATTTAGTAAGAGAATAAGTTGCATTCATTAATAATTACCGCGGTGAATGGAGGCAATTCAATAAGTCAACTGTCTTAAAAACGCGAAAGCTCAACATCTGCATGTACGATTACACCCGCGACTAGAGGGCGTTGCGCGAGGGAGCAACGTCGCGAATAATAATCTCAGTTTACGACGGCAGCCGAGTGAATCAATAAAAACACTAATAATGCACAGGCGTAATCCCCGTGCAGCGTCGCGATTACGGCACTAACGAGCTCGTAAAGTCGGATCTCCAATGCAAGGCTTAGCCGAAACATAAGCGCCACGGGGAGACGCGCCCGTCGCTTCGGCCGTCACCGGCTAATCTTCGCTCTCGATGTGTGTAATCAACCATAGAATATGAACCTCTATTAAATATAACATGGACAATGGACACCTTAAAAAAGGGAAAACAGGTTCTTTTAAGGCCATGGGCGTAGCCACGGTGGGGCAAAGTGGGGTACTTGCCCCAACCTGGCTCTGACCGGACCTCGCGAACCTGTAAGGTACTTAAAATTTTCTTAGCGCTCTAAATAGGCCGATAGCACATATTTCATAGGCAGACTCTACTGTTCATCTGTGTCATAGAAGGAGAATTTTTGTATAAAAAGAAATAACTGGAGTAACATGGTATACGTATGGTTTGCTAGTTAGGTACATATTATTTAAGACTGCTGCCCCACACTGTAACCATGGCTGCCTACGCTCATGCACGGCTTGAATGCAAAATCTTCGTCTATCATTTTCCATCAGATGAGACTAGTCAAACACAACAATATAATATATTGTACAACAACATAATATGTATTAACAACAATATATTTTCCTAAATTAAACACCCCAAAAGCGTAACGAACTGAGCAGTGACAGATAGAAGTGGAGGGGCAAGAGGGCTCAATCCCCAAAGTTCTATCGGTAACTTTTTAAAACCAATGCTAAAGAAAACGCCTGCAGAGAGTATTTGCGTATTTTTTGAAAATAATTCTTTTCTGCGATCAGAGATGCTAATCGCGTACCACCTCATATTTTTTTTTAAATTTTGGCGCCGTAGAATTACAATGGTTATTAAAAAAAAATAACAACGTTTTCAATGAGCAGTTCACTTAGCAAACTGTACTTACTGTTTTTTTTTTGACCTCTTTAAAGTCTTAAGGTAAAAGTTTAAAAATAATATAATTGCAGTGCTTATCTGGGTGACCAAGTCCTCCCCAAAGCAAAATTCTGGATACGACACTGGAACCGTGCAAATTTCTTAAGACACTATCCAATACTACACTCCCCATCCATTATTCTTAATTTGGTTCGTAGTACATAGCTTCGCGTCCACAACGCGAGCTCTGCGGGTGTTCCCCTTCATTATATCGAATTGAGGAGTCGAAATAAGCACGTAAACACAATAACAACTTCATGTTGATCTTAAGATATCAATAGCGAGGTAATTTGGTGAAAGTCAACTTAGATCAACAAATTACTGTAACCATATTATTATTATGTCATCATAAGAATATTTAATAACAATCTATATAATAAAATATAAAGCTATGACTATATCAGATCCACTGCAAACAAGAAACAATGTGGCGATCAGGATGTGGAGATGTAATCAAGGAGGATGTGGAATGTATCTTCACATCAAAACAACAGCGATTAACATGAAATTTAGAAATTACAGCAAACTAGAATACCACGTACCAAGTAATTACTTAGCGTAGGAATGTTAAATGCTAGCCCAAGCCATCATGATTCGTCATGATGATTTTGTGCACTTTAGAAACAAAATCATAATGACGACTAAACTTTTTGTTAGATATAATATATTCAGTGTATTAATATTATTACATTTGAAAAAGCTACAAAGTTAAACAAGGTAAAGTGCAACAGTGACAATAACAAAGTTGATATTAGTTGTTTGAAATCAAACTCGCCGCATGAGATGCGGAATGAAAAACAACCGGAACTCACCTGGGATGGCGCGGCAATATTGCTGGATTCGATTTAAAACTACGATATAATCTCTGCGGTATACAATGAGACGATATTGTATGACTTTGTTCATACTTGTACACATTATGTACATACAGTTGATTGAACTAACATTAACAGAAAAAATAAAAAGGGTTCGCCAATTGGTTTCACAGGAATTTCAAAAAATTTCTAAAAAACCTGCACATGAAAGAGTGTCCGCTTATGTTGTTAAAAAAATGTTACATAAATCATTGACAAGGCTACCTAAAAGACCTAAATGTTGATGACTAATAATAATATAGGAAGTGCAGAACAAGGGCGAAAATTTGAAGGAAGATATTTACCTATATGTATAGGTATATATTTGTATAGGTATATTTACTTATGTATAGGTATATATTTTATTTGTATGCTTATGTAAAATATTTTTATGTATTTGTGTAAATTATTTTAATTAATTTATGATTTCTGCTGACGTTTTGAAACCACCGTCCTTCCAGTGTTGTATATTTCCTCTCCCTGCACGGTTGTCTGGAAGAGATCGCTCTGAGCGATAAGACCGCCAATTGATACACCTTTAGTTTAAGTTGTTGTATTTGTAAAATTTATACTTTATATGTGGATCAATAAAGTGTTTCTTATCTTATTATCTTATTTACCCAAGGAGACAACATAAACTCAAAACAAACTTTTAAATGTTTACAACGTTACATTCCAAAATAGATATAACTATCAAAATAAATGCAGTCAAGGGTTGAGATAATAAAATTGAATGCAGCCGTGGCCCGTTCTTAGCGAACATCCGCTTGGCGGCGGATGCAGTCAATTTGCACCAACCAACTTACGTTTGAACCTCTAGCAGCATTTCCAACATCAGCGAAATGATGTCACGGTCTGCGGTAACAGGCCACTTCCCATTCCCACTTTTACAACTTAATGAAGACTGAAGGCCTAGAAATCGAATTTACTGTGATGTAGGTCGACCTACATATTTGATGAACGACAATTTAATATCATCAAAATACATTTATTTTTAAAAGATTGACGAACGAAGAGATTATTAGGTAAATAAAAAGTAAGCACAAAATGTTTTGGAGTACAGAACATACTAACATTGATAAACCTTAGGTAAGTCGTCCATTAGTCCATTACATTAAGATTACACGTTTCAAACATAATAAAATATCCTATATCTTAAATGAACATTAGCTGAAACATTCGTTAGTTCACTTGATTTTTGTTTTATCTAACGTAGGTGAATTAAACAGTAGTTGAGTCGTACAATGTGTGTTATGAACTTAGGCGAATCACCTGTAGTTATATTGTTACGTGACTAGAAACTTTACACCCAATGCAGAATGCATCAAGTTCCTTTAAAGATGAACAAATATCCACCCCAATAGAAAGCCTCGAGATAGTGATCCACAGCACGCACGGGCCATGCGAGCGATCGCGTTTTGTTTGACTTTTCCGTCCGTTTATCCGTCGGATGTCCGTTTGACTAATTACACCTTCGGGCGGATGGCGAGCGAGTCTTTGTGATCCACTTTCTAAATGCGTTTTTGGGTGATTGAATTAAACATTTATAAGGACTACTAGGAGTTTAGTCTACTTTTCGATTCACATTTGGGTGTAATCTATCTATATATATTTACCCGTGCACTGCTGGCCTCCCATATGCGAGTCTCATCCAAGATATTTGATATAAATATTATCGTCTGAATTGGGTGTAAATGGAATGACAATTAAGAAAAAAAATGTTACTAAGTGTACGGGACCCTTGTAACAAAGTGTACGGGATTTAGCGAGATCCCGCAGTATTGGCATAACTACAACTGTTATCCCATACACTCTACTTTTGGGATGACAGTGGTATTCTTGACATAACGTAAGAGCCCCACGCCATGCCCCCAAAGTAACTGAAATCTATGAAAAAACGAACTTCTATTCTTCTTCTTATTCAAATTTATTTTAAAAAAAAACCAAGTGTTTAAACAAAATATTTTATTTTCTATAAGATGAGCAGTTTAAACATTATCTTTGCAGAGCCTTCAGATGCAATAAAGCGTGTTGATTTTACCGTGTTTCCTTTATTTTTTCTCAGGGTTAGACCGTCCGTACGCCCGTTTGCAGGGAGCGAATGTTCTATCTAATTAACTTTATCATAAAACGGCGATATTGCCTTGTCGACGGTGCACGAGAGGAGGACGCGTGGAATCGGTAACTAGATTTTTTAAAGTGGATTTTTGCACAATTTAATTATTATGGCTATACATAATGTATTAAAAGTTGAAAATAAAAGTTGTTTTAGCGTAGCGCTGCTGTGTACATGGCTACATTTTGGTGTGTTACCCATTTTTAATTGCCTTCATAAAAGGAGGCGGATTAGATAGATAGATAACCGTTTATTGTACCTACACACAAAAGTTATAAAACAAACAATATCTAACATTACATTAATAAACAATACAGTCAAATCTTTTTCTATTCAAAATTTTCGATATTTTTGTGAGTGTGTCAATTACTCAAAGCCGCATAAAAATAGGTAATATAAACAACAATAATTGCGTAACGTGGATACCTAGCCATACGAGCAAATTTGTATTCTCAAAGTAATACATTATTGTTTTATTTAAAACGTTGGAAATTATTATAGCAACTTTCAATCATATATATTGCAAACCGATTGAGCTGAAATGTAGATAAATTAATGAATAAACCCTGGAATAAATAACACATAGGCAATTTTTAGCGGGGGAAACCACTGAGTGAAGCCGACTGGTTATGTCATATTTCTTTGAATAAAAATCTTTGAAAAACTTATAAACATATAAATAGGTACCTAGCTATATAATGGTCCACTCACACAACAGTTGGCCAGGCGGTGCTGGACACAATTCACTTAGCTAGATTAAGTTAGAAGTTAGTACTCCACTGCAGTTTACACCTCGGCTCGGTTTCAGGGTGTCGCATTACGCGCTCACTAATTTGTTTTGTGAATACATTTTATACTTAGATATAATCATAATATGATTGAATAAAAGAGAGAGAGAGAGAGTCTAGAGACAGAGAGAGAGAGAAAGAGAGTCTAGAAACAGAGAGAGAGAGGTCTAGATAGAGAGTGTGGAGAGTCTAAAGTTGAGTCTAGTCTAGTACTTTGTTAGTTTAATATCGTAAAATGCTAAAGTATGGACGTGTGTTTGTTACTTCTTCACACCTAAAAGGCTAAACTAATTGCGGTTTTAGCGAGCATTAAAAAATGGCGCGGCTAAGCGCAATATATAATCTTTGGCCACTGGAGCACCAAAATGCAGAAGTTTTAAATGGCCTGTGTGGTCGAAAATTTCACGGAGCATCTCTAATTATTTTTACTAGAAATTTAGAAAAGAACATTTTTTAGTAAGTATCCTTTCTATTCTACACCGTTAATAATGGTTTCAACATCATCTACGTACGTAGACGCGCTACGAATTCGTAGCACTACTACGCCTCTCGTAGCAAACAACACTAAATCTAAACTCAACCGACTATTTTCTAGAGAGACAAAAAATTCTAATCCCGTAGCGAACAACAGAGCTACATTATCTCAACACTAATCTCTTAAACTGCCGGAGCAGTTATGCGGAAGCGAAACTAAAGTTTTCTCAATTAGATGCAGCGAAAGAACGTACGGCCGAAGTTTCAGCTTTCGTCCGAGATAATACTGAGTCTGGCTCGGATTTATAATAAGAGGAACCTTAGATATCGAGATGCGAAGCTCTTTAACCGAATTTTATTGGCTTCATAGACAAACTTTATGGATAGGTTATTTATTACCTATAGCATTGTTGAATGCGAATCAGCGTCGCCATGACAGACAGCGCGATTACATAAAATGACAAATTAATTTATTAACTCACACTTATGGTAAGTTTGAAAACTTATAATAGCCAAATTTCCTAATAATTATAGAAAAATATATATAAAATACGTAATCAAAAATCATTATAGACAGTGGGTTAACTTAAACTTATTGATCTAGGCAATTGCTTATAAAATTACAACTCAATTTATAAGAAAAATAGAAAGCGAATATATCGGCTCAGTAAGACTAAAATTTACTTGCATTTACTCAAAGCTTTCTAGCCTGGTAATTGAACTAGACAAAACCAGAGATCACACCTAGTAATAACGAAACATTATTAAAAATTCCAGCCCTCAACTGTGTGTACTTATTCTGAAATTGATTTATCCGATACGCTTGCTAATGAAGTTATTGGAGCACCGCGACTCGCGACTCCCAATATTCAGATATATTGATAAATCGATGCACGCACAATATAGGGCTGGCGCACACATTTTCAGCGCTGCGTTGCGGATTAGTAGTTAATAAAAATAAACTGTGAATACACCTTAACAGAGGACATCAAAACATTTGTCAATCTTAGTCGCAAAAAGATAAGTGTTATTAAGATGGCCAACTTTAAATGATTTTTGTAAACGTTTCTGAACTCTAGGCGTATCTAGGACCATAAGTAAAGGAAGGAGAGAAATGGCCACGATTTAAAATGGTTTGGTATATATTGACAAGGGCATAATACTAGCACACGAGAATCTTCACAAGCAGTGGATGTGGATGCTGTCTTTTCGTGACAGATGCTATAATGTATATTTATCAGTCATCCGCAATACTACCAACATTGCGCCGGCACGCATTAATGTGCGCCAGCCCCACATTAATTTAAAACACACGGCGGGACTCAATTGCTTCATATTTCAGCGCAGATTACATCTTCGCATAAATTGGTTTATTGGTTTCTCGAAAACGAGCACCGAATGACATTCAACATCGGAAATGCAATATCGACGGTAAACATTTGCATGGAATGCGAAGTATCATCGAAACTGCGTTGTATACGTATACCAATAACTCGGCAAATTCCATTACAGGGACAAGTCGGAGCCTTGATTGGTAAGCGTAGGACTGAGACCATATACTAAAATAGACCCTACTTCTTAAAATGAGTTGTTGGTTAACTCCAACAGAACAGGTTATCCTTTTTACACTGTCAGATAAAACACAATCAAAATTCTGCCCTAAAAAGCAATAAAAGGAAAATGTTAAATAATATTTGTGCGTAATAAGGTGGAATATTTAACAATAAAACTTAAGGCACTGCAGGGCAAATTAAAGGTTGTATGTTCAAGCTGTATGTTGCAGTTTCCGCTTGGTCAAGATTCCCGCATTGCTTTCAACATGACCTAACAACTAACAACCTTTTAATCCTTAATAGGACGACACAGTTTCACGTGCCTTTCTACAAAAAAAACTTTGCTTAGTCGATAGCACCCAGAACTACATAGCACCCAGAACTCCAAAAACGTTGCCTAGTCAATATAGTATCCAGGCCAAAATTAATACGTGTTTGAAAGCATTCAGATGAGTCAGTCACTCAATTAATAACTCAGTCACGTTTCTTTTTCAATATTATAGCGATATTCAATAAACACTAAACTACATACCATTTATAGACTCTCACCGACCGCCATGCAACCCCCGGTGCGGAGAAACAATAAAAGTATCCTCAAGAATGGTCGGAGTTTCAAGTCCTACGTAGATAGAAGAATCAAACAAACGATGGCAAACTTTCAACTTTCAGAGGGAGCTGTTGCCTTCGAAGCACTAACTCTTATTACAAACTTACTCATACCCTATATATTTCTAGATACTTTTGAATTATTATTATTTTATTTATTGATTTATTATTAATGCTAGGAAATTAAAGAGAGAAAAGAATTGAAGAAACAAAAGTGGTGTATCAGGATCGTACCAAGTGATATGAAGTATATTTTACCCACTAAGATACTTACACTGTAATGTTTTCCGAATAAAATAAAATAAATAGCCTCTGACTACACCAACGGGAACCAGGAGTGATTATAATATTAGGTATATTATTTAGTTTCATCACATAAAACTTAAAGTAGCTGTCAACTATAATAAAAAAAGTTCACACCACAAGTACAAAAGTAATGAGAAAAACACAGAGAAGTGAATCCACCAAACGCAGCGATGAAAGGCCATCAAGCCAAATTACATTTGAGCGCGCCACAATGTTCTTAAACGCAATAACAAACCACTCCAGCTAATTTTCCAGCTGTACTGGACTTTATACCTGCATTACTTCGTAAAGACTAAGCTCACGGTAACAGTAAAACCAGAAAGATAACTATAATACAGTTGAATTAATTGTGAAAATGAATGCAAGGTGGATGAGATTAAAAACACAGAGCACCTTTTTGAAAATATTATGACGCTCCAACATTATGGAGATTTATGTCATTTAGTGAATTTCGTGTTTTTGTAATGTAAAAAATGTGTTTTTTCTGATGTGTAAATCAAAAAACCTAAACGAAGATGAAAGAACGAAGATGAAAGAACGAATTGGTTTTTTTCTTCAATAGTTGGACAACCATGATTTTGTAAAAACAAACATAATTATAATTACGCGATAAGTCCCGATTAATAAAATTAACATGGACCATGGTACTTAATGCAGAAAATGATGAAGATATTACCAAAATTGGAACAAACCAGGTGCAATTTTTTTTTTACTTTTCCACAAATATCCTTTTATAGGACCCTCAACTGTACAGAGTGACAGCCTATCAGTTTCATATTGTATTGAAGCAATCACATTATCTGGACTTTGAAAAGCTACTTGTCTATTACTAATGTTTTATATTCGTGATGTTAAAAGCGACGATGTGGCCGTAGATGGCAGCAGACTAAACATAGAAGGCGGGATAAATCCCTCCTAATGTTACGCTTTACTTTTATATATTAGGGTAGTTTAATAGTTGTAAATATTGAGGAATGTCCCTTACTGCATTCTGTTTTCTTTTAAGTGAAGGCGAGGCCAAGACTCAAGACAAATTATTGAAATAATCACGTCGCTCTCAGTTGTGGTAAAAAATTAAATTCCTCACAAAGGAAACAAGGAAAGCTTGCACTATAGTTTATTAACAGTCAAAGGAACATCAGAAACGTGAATTCAATTGGAGGCTGTTACATCAAATTTACAAACAGTTTTTACGCGTGATTGCTGGATGATTGCTTTTTTATAAAGTACTACATTGTTTTGAAGGATCTTTGTATTTTTCAGTCAATACAGATGACTACTACAATCTTTAAGCAATTGATTTATTATTATGATAAGTTTATCGAAATTGCAGTGAATCGATACTGTGGTCCTGCATAAATCCGGGCATGTGTTGTCCACACATTGCGAGAACACATAAAACTGGGTTCCAGGTTATTACCATATAAGAATCTAAGCGACCTAAAACTGCAACTTATTGCCAAGAAAACTACAACAGTGATCGCGATTTCACCACACGATAAAATATTGCAAAAAATCTCATGCAAAGGCCAAGTGAGCGTATTCATTCACGTCGCGGCAGTAGAGCAACGAAATGCATCTCTGTCCGTGCATACACATTAACTCGCCTCGAATAACTGGATGATAGAGCATCGAGATGAAGTGCCATCAATTTGCAGCCATACGACACTGATTTCAAGGTTACCTGTGCCACATGAAGTAAATACTTAGAGCACAACATTTTAGTAGATGAGGTGACGCAATTCTATTATTGTTTACCTTGAATATTTGGAGCGAATATAATATGGTTTTGGTAAATGCATACCATGTGCCTTCAGCATTTTTCGAGATGATCGATAGATAACGCTGTATTGAAACACCACAAATATAAAAATAAAACCAAAAACAATCAATGATAATTAATATACTTAGTGTAACAATTGCCGGTTTTATCCATAATAACCAACTCCCTGTAACTCCCTTACTTTTTCTGCAAAAACGTGGTCCCAAACTCACACCACTAAATTATAATACTCACGCGACACACGGACATTGATAAGGTATAACCATGCTAAATTTATTTTCTGTACATGAACTCGCCCATTCATTCATCTGGGGTGTCATTTTACTTAGTCGGATAGTGTTGAGTGAAACAGAAATATTCAATCAACATGTGCAAACGGGATGGACAAAACGAAGGAGTACAAATTTAATAAGAAAAAACTAAAATAAAAATGGCAACATTCTACCTATTTCTTTCAAACTACTTCTGTCAAATTTGACAAAAAAAAAGTAAACAATAACATGTTGTTCGTATTTTTAGTGATTAATAAGTTATTTCGAAGATTTTTCACAATAATGTTGATGAAAATGAATAAAATAATCCGTGGCGATGCTTGCCAAATGAATTACAAAATGTATATATACGGCGTATACAGCAGTTGCAAATAGAAAAGTGGTTGCTGCTTTAACTAAGTGTTTCTAAGAGAACAGCGTATATCTCAGGTACGTTTAAGTTAGATTAACAGTACATCATCAAGCTCATTGAATCTTATCATTGAAAACGTAAAATAATCGTTATTTTGTCCATAAATAACTATGTTGTGTTATATATTTGTTTACAACTAAAGTCATAAAATACATTATAGTATGACTGAAAATTTTTGATACTTTTCATATTGTCCAAGTTTAATGATGATATTATGTGTATGAAAAATTGCGTTTTAGGGTTCCGTACCCATAGGGGAAAACGAGACCATATAACTAAGACTTCCCTGTCCGTTCGTCTGTCTGTCTGTCATCTCACGAACCGTTATAGTTAGAAGGTTGAAATTTTCACGGATGTATTTTTGTTGCAATACTAAAAGTAGAATAAAATAAAAAAGGGGCTCCCAAACAACAAAGTGCTTTTTTCCGTTTGTTTTTGTATATATGAGATGTTTCAAGAAAGAGTTCAATTCAAACGAGTCCGACTTGCACTTGGCATTTTTATTTTGTTTTAATGTCTATAAGATGTCCCTACGTACAAGTACAAATACAATTGCTTTATTTGGGAATTTCTTTTAACATTATATTCATGGCACCTATTTTACTGTTACCATACTGGTACGCCTTTTTTACTTTTAAAAGATGATATTAATCTTATTTATTTTGTATTTTCTAGGCGAATCGAAATCAGCAGTCAGAAAATTTGTTTTGGAAAGTATTAAAAATAAAGGAAAATGCCCGCCTACGAGACATCGAAAAGACCACCCCACCGCAAAAAATAAAGAATTGGATTACCCTATATAAACGATTTATTACTTTATTTTATGTATTTTTAATATTATATTTGTGTCATATAACACATCGTCTTTTATTATCATTTTATAAAAGTATCATTATTAGACGCATGTCTGTTTTATGTGAAGCATGTGTGTTACTTTTTCGCGCCAGTGCTACTTATCTGATCAAACAGAGGTCAGTGACCAACCAGTACAGTAGCGATTTTTTTAAAAATAATTAAAGTATCAAAATTGTTTATAGTTAAATTCGGTATTGCCATACGGGTAACTCAAATATATTATTTTATGTCAGACTAGGGTAACCTTGGTATGCTTGAAACAAAACGAATATCTCATCAACCATGCGTTCGACAAGGTAATGGCAAATTTGCCAAATTTGGTACAGAGGTAGTTAGAATCCCCAAAAAGGATATGGAATAAGTTTTATCGGTTTGTACGACAAATGTCCAAAATCCAAAATGTCCAACTAGTATTAATGTCCAATACTAATTTGGTCCAACATGGCTACACGTCCAACTAGGAAAAATGTCCAACACGAATAATTTCCAACATAAATTTGGTCCAAATGAAATATGTCCAATTAAGAATAATTTCCAACACGAATTGGTTTATTTCTGACGCTGTCATAGAAGAAATGAAAGGTCTTGGGGAGATCTACCTTTCAGATGACAGCTGTCAAACTTGAAATTTCAAAATCTGAAAGATCTTCAAAGTTTTCTAATTTCTTCTTTGACAACGTCTGCTTAGGACGAGTATTTTTCGAGATATTGACGTTTCAAGTTTGACAGCTGTCATCTGAAATGACAATCTCTCCAAGACCTTTAATTTCTTCTATGACAGCATCAGCCTAAGACGAATATTTTCCGAGATATTGACGTTTCAAGTTTGACAGCTGTCATTTGAAATGAAGATCTCTCCAAGACCTTTAATTTCTTCTATGAAAGCATCAGCCTAAGACGAGTATTTTCCGAGATATTGACGTTTCAAGTTTGACAGCTGTCATCTGAAATGACAATCTCTCCAAGAACTTTAATTTCTTCTATGACAGCATCAGCCTAAGACGAGTATTTTTCGAGATATTGATGTTTCAAGTTTGACAGCTGTCATCTGAAATGGCAATCTCTCAAAGACCTATAATTTCTTCTATGACAGAATCAGCCTAAGACGAGTATTTTCCGAGATATTGACGTTTCAAGTTTGACAGCTGTCATCTGAAATGAAGATCTCTCCAAGACCTTTAATTTCTTCTATGACAGCATCAGCCTAAGACGGCTACGTCGCAAAATGTCCCTTTCTCAAAATGTCCCTCGTTCGCAAATGGTCCCTTTCGCAAAATGTCCCTTTCGCAAATGGTCCCTTTCGCAAAATGTCCCTTTCGCAAACGGTCCCTTTCGCAAAATGTCCCTTTCGCAAATGGTCCCTTTCTCAAAATGTCCCTTTCGCAAATGGTCCCTTTCGCAAAATGTCCCTTTCGCAAATGGTCCCTTTCTCAAAATGTCTCCTTCGCAAATGGTCCCTTTCGCAAAATGTCCCTTTTGTCTGTAAGCTCGCTGGATGCAAAAATGACCCTTATGCAAATTTTCCATTTCAGATAAAAAAATGTTTTATAAAAAATCCTATATAAATTAAAAGCCAATAATAATAATAATATGAGCGAAATTGTGCTCTTAAATTATAATATAGTAAAACAATATACAAATTACCATTTTAATTACAATATAATACCTTTAACTCGATATTTAATCAGTTTGGATTAACCAAGTTACTCTACGGCAATCAAGGTAGGTTTTATTTATAACTTATGAGATACTATGTACTAGGCGTTCAGAAATTTTAAGAGGTCTTTTCAAATTTAAAATTGGGTCAAGTTTCAAAATCATATAAATTAAATTATAATTTAAATGCAGGCTAAATTCGAAATTTTGGAAACAATTTAATAAATAAATTTTATTTATATAATATGAAAAGACCTCTTATAGTTTCTGGATGCCTAGTACCTAGTTATAAAAAAACCTACCACAATTGCCATAGGGTTACTCGGTTAATCGAAACTGATTAAATATCGATAAGTGAAAGGTATTTTATTGTAATTAAAATGGTAATTTGTATATTGTTTTACTATATTATAATTTTTGAGCACAATTTCGCTTATATTATTATTATTGGTTTTTAATTTATATAGGTATTTTTATATAACATTTTTTTATCTAAAATGGAAAATTTGCATAAGGGTCATTTTTGCATCCTGCGAGCACAACAGACAAAAGGGACATTTTGCGAAAGGGACCATTTGCGAAAGAGACATTTTGAGAAAGGGACCATTTGCGAAAGGGACATTTTGAGAAAGGGACCATTTGCGAAAGGGACATTTTGCGAAAGGGACCGTTTGCGAAAGGGACATTTTGCGAAAGGGACCATTTGCGAAAAGGACGTTTTGCGAAAGGGACCATTTGCGAAAGGGACATTTTGCGAAAGGGACCATTTGCGAACGAGGGACATTTTGAGAAAGGGACATTTTGCGACGTAGCCCCTAAGACGAGTATTTTCCGAGATATTGACGTTTCAAGTTTGACAGCTGTCATCTGAAATGAAGATCTCTCCAAGACCTTTAATTTCTTCTATGACAGCATCAGCCTAAGACGAGTATTTTCCGAGATATTGACATTTTAAGTTTGACAGCTGTCATCTGAAAGGACAATCTCTCCAAGACCTTTAATTTCTTCTATGACAGCATCAGCCTAAGACGAATATTTTCCGAGATATTGACGTTTCAAGTTTGACAGCTGTCATCTGAAATGAAGATCTCTCCAAGACCTTTAATTTCTTCTATGACAGCATCAGCCTAAGACGAATATTTTCCGAGATATTGACGTTTCAAGTTTGACAGCTGTCATTTGAAATGAAGATCTCTCCAAGACCTTTAATTTCTTCTATGAAAGCATCAGCCTAAGACGAGTATTTTCCGAGATATTGACGTTTCAAGTTTGACAGCTGTCATCTGAAATGACAATCTCTCCAAGAACTTTAATTTCTTCTATGACAGCATCAGCCTAAGACGAGTATTTTTCGAGATATTGATGTTTCAAGTTTGACAGCTGTCATCTGAAATGGCAATCTCTCAAAGACCTATAATTTCTTCTATGACAGAATCAGCCTAAGACGAGTATTTTCCGAGATATTGACGTTTCAAGTTTGACAGCTGTCATCTGAAATGAAGATCTCTCCAAGACCTTTAATTTCTTCTATGACAGCATCAGCCTAAGACGAGTATTTTCCGAGATATTGACGTTTCAAGTTTGACAGCTGTCATCTGAAATGAAGATCTCTCCAAGACCTTTAATTTCTTCTATGACAGCATCAGCCTAAGACGAGTATTTTCCGAGATATTGACATTTTAAGTTTGACAGCTGTCATCTGAAATGACAATCTCTCCAAGACCTTTAATTTCTTCTATGACAGCATCAGCCTAAGACGAATATTTTCCGAGATATTGACGTTTCAAGTTTGACAGCTGTCATCTGAAATGAAGATCTCTCCAAGACCTTTAATTTCTTCTATGACAGCATCAGCCTAAGACGAGTATTTTCCGAGATAATGACATTTCAAGTTTGACAGTTGTCATTGCATTGGAAATAAAGATTGTTCACTACGTGACACTTTTTATAGGACTACGGGATTAGCTATTGATAGAACCACGGATAAAATAAAACTTTATTGGACATTTTTACGAATGGACGTTTTAGAATGGACAATTTTCAAATTGGACCTTTTTACGATTTGACATTTTTATGAGTGAACTATTTTCCGAATAGGCATTTGTATGATTGAACGTCTATAATATTTGTCATTTTTCATAATTGGACATTAGTCGTATAAACCTGGGCTTTCGATCGGTGTCGGCTCGTGCGGTGATAAAAGCGCGATGCCAGAATCAGGTCGAATCAGGCCGAGCCGGGGGGGCCGGGTCAGGTGAATTCTTCACTTTAGAGGTTTTTTCTTTCTTTCTTCAGACTTTTATAAAAGTCATTATTGATTTAATTCAAAAACAAATGCTCTTATTTATTGTACAAAAATAACATTTTTGTAGCGGGGGTGAAGCCGTGGGTTTAGCTAGTAAACAAAATAAATATAACGTTACCTAATCGAATGCGAATGCAATGAACGACAAAAATAAAATTGTTTCAGCCATGCCTAGTTTACCCTATATTTTTATGTATTTTATGTCAACTAAAATCGAAATTATATAGTTTGGTTTAAAATAATATTTGTTAGCTGTGATAAGTTTTTCCTGCTTTTTACTGCCTTCTTTCCATTTTTACACCAATTTACCACACAAGAGGTCATTTTTGTCCGTTAACTATATTATTTTGGATATTTTTAAAAATCAAACGATGCGTGCATCTGTCGCTGAGCGCGTTGTGTGACTGAGCGGCGGGTGAGTTGTACTTTTTACGCCCCGCCCATATAGTTGTACTTTGCGTTGAATCACTTTTTGAGCTGTGTTCGACTTCTATTATTTCCCTAATTCGTTGATAATAACTATGTATTTCAGACAAGAATACAAAGAGAAGAAAATCCAGCTCCCGTAACTTCAATTACGCATTGATGCATTTTAGAATTATAACGTAGTAATTAATTTCGGTAAATGACTAGGCTGAGGGGTCTTAATATCTAATGACTCTTGAGTAAGAAACGTTGATACAATGCACTCAGAATTTTACATGGTGACGTCCCGAGTAGCACTGTACTGATTATGGGCAACGTTGTCACCTACCATCAGGAGAGCGTCTTGCTCGTCTTCTTACTTATTTGCATAAAATATCATCGAACTGCATAACCATGCACACGATAGCCTTCCAAAATTCAGTATATTCAATGCCGTATAAAGCATGGATCGCATCAGTGACAGCAAATTGAATGAGGCGGGCGGGCGCGGCGTGTTTGCCTACGTCATCAATCATCCACGTATGGATTTCATTTTAATGCGCCGTCATCGGCGTCTCGTGTGACCGCGCTGCTCCGCACCGTCATTGGATGGCTATTGTTTTAAGGTAGCGTGTGGATAGAATACTATCATGGATATGAACAAGAAACAAGTTTGAAAGCGCCACCTATTTTCACAAGTTATTTATTAGATAAATAAATGATTCTTTATAAAACACCCAATCTTTCTCCAAGACTATCTATCTCCAAGACTACTACTATCTCCAAGAATTTAGATTTTTTCTAGTCTGTATCGTCCTACTACAGGGCAAGACAGAAAGAGAAACTTTCCGGCACTGCGAAATCTCGGCCCAATTAGAAATTAAAATTAAATAAAATTGGCTTTGCTAAATGTGTAACTATTGGCGGTCATATCGCTTAATTAGGTACTGCCAACGCTATACAAAACAAATATTCTAGGCATAAAATAATCTAAAACAACATTTAAGAACTGCCCTTAAACCCAAATTCAACAAAATGTCTCCAGTTCCTTGTTGAACTAGGGTTTTCCATAGCCAAAATTTTCCGTTACTCCTTGTGGACGGACTTTACTTTCATAAAAGCCTAGCTTATAAATTTTCCATCAGAAATAATTTATTGCGTTTAATTTTCCAGTAACTTTAATTCCGTCCAATTTCCAAGTATTACATAGAAAACTTGAAACAACGCGTACGGCACTGCATCGGACGGGCACGTGAAACAAATACCGACCCGAGCCTGTATTGTATTTACCGGTGGGGCAAATTAAATCCCCATTTGTACGAGAAACACCGAATTTACCGTACAGTACAGTAACTTAAATCGAAACATTTTAGATCGTTGTTCGGACTAGGTGGCTATGCAAAATGACAACGTTTAGACTAAACTACTCAGCTTTGACAGCCATAATACGAAATCGTACGAATTAACTCTAGAAGAAGCTTGTGATGAAACAGTCGATTTTCATTGCTACGCGAAAATAAAACCCCCTCTTCAGGAAACAAGGAACGTAATGTAATTGCATCAAAGAAGTGTAGACTCTAGAGTGCAGATCTACTGAATATTTTTACAAATTTAAAAGAACATTTTCCGGCTTGGGCAGAGGACAACTGATAGGTTACATTTAATTTGAGTAATTTGGGTCCATATAACAACAAAGCTGTCTCTTTTCCAGGACACCAAATACAAAAAACAGAACACTGCTGTTACAAGGTACAGGTACATATTATGATACTACTAGGTATAAATGACACAGAATTTGTAACACACGTCGCAGAACTGGTCGCATTTGAAACATTGCCGTCATCTTCAAGACACGAGTGAATAAATATCTTTCTAGGCATCTAACGTGATTCATCCTCGACCATATCTGCACTTTCCATCAGGTGAGATAAGTTCAAACATAGGCCTATTTAGTATGAAAAACACGTCGTTTATATCACCCCAAAACATGTAAAACTACATTATTTTAGTAGAGTTATAGTTCATGTACTGTATATTATTCCAGAGTGTCCAAGAGCCGGTAATCCACGGCCGTGTCCGAACCATTGTCGACTGGTATACGGACGGTATGAACCGAGCTTAAGAGCTTTCCTACAGCGCTAAATCTACGGGAGTTTTGCAAATTAATAAGCGATATTTTCGAGTTCGAGTAGCTGCTTCGTTTGAAACAGATAATTTGAAAATATTGGATTGGATCGATGAAAGTTAGCGCTGAATTTATTGAAATCACTTTTTACAACGTTGCAATTTCAAATTAAGTCTAGTTAAACAACATTTTACAGCGTAGCAATAACAAATTATTAAGTAAAATTGGATATTGGATGTTCCGTTTAAAGGTTATCTGCGAATCACCAATAAACTTGAAATCAGAACTAATGTTCCCGCCTGACCTGCTCAATGCATAAAGTTTTTACTAAAAACTCTATTCCAATAGAAATATCAAATGCAAAACGGTTTCCTCAGGACAAAACCGTGTCGCCACCCGGTCATTTTTCATTTACAAAAAAACTACACTAAACTATTCTTTACTTTCTTAAATCCTCTGATATTGGCGCAAAACTAATAGTGATGATTTTAGCTAGTGATGGCTCAATTTAATGAACTGTTAACATGAAGAGATCCTGAATGAAGCGATGATGACCATTAATGAAGAGAAAATATCGATCTCTTGGATATGTCTCGAATATCGATCTAAAAATATCGATCTCTTCGATATCTCTAAAATTGATCCGCATAAAACTGCAGTACATAACTAGTAATTCATAATACGCATCCACACTTGGGGATTATGAGCTCGGCGCGATTATAATCCGTCACGCGCGACCCGCACCTCATTAGGTATACAATACCTTTGCAATCGATACTGCTCTACGTTTAGTTTATGCCTGTAGCAAACATTTCAGCTATTTCACTGTGCATTGAAGTATGAATAAATCTATGATAATACTCTGTACTCTCCCGTACTCTGTGTACCCTCTGTACTCTGTGTCTCTACTTCTGTTGAAAAATGCTTTACGATCTATTTGCAGACTTACCAAATATACACAAAAATCAGTCCATTCGTTCGATAACAATTGTGACACAAGAAATCCCACTAATATTATAAACGCGTAAGGTTGTAGTTTGTATGTATGGATGGATGTATGTTTGTTACTCTTTCACGCCTAAACGGGTGGACCGATTGAGCTGAAAGAATAACATATAGGCTACTATACAACGTTAAACCGCTAGGCGCAGCTAGTTGTATATATTAAAGATTACAACGAGTCAGTCATTCTTTCTTTTGTACTACAAACTCCAATGTCCAAGCTTTAAATCTCAGACTGTGGTGGCTTTGATTTCCACCGCGTGAAGCACTTCACAGTCCATTTGATTGGGCATTGTTTCATCGTTAATACAGCGCAGTGCGATGCCAATCCAATTTTCGGGAAAAGCACGTACGTCACTTGGGGATCTACTCTGAACTGATTCGAATCACATGAAAACCTTTAATCGTGTGGTTTTCCTAACATCTTACCTAGTAGTATTCCTTAAGGTGCAACTATGAGGATGTTTCTGAAATCATCAAAAGTGGTCCATCTTTTACCGGTCGAGATCCGTTATAAATGTATTTTATTGAATCCGTATTGTATGTGACTTAGCCAGATATTGTAATTGTTACATTGATGGTTAATGCTAGGGCAGGCACTCCCATGACACAATATAGCTTGGCTATTTGAACATTTTCTTGAAGCATTCCCTCGCATATCGTCAGTTCGAATAGTCTCGGGGCGGCCCTAAAGTAAGTAGTCTCGGTACTTACTGGCTTTTATTTCGTAGTAGTACCACTGACCGACCTATTCCACTATTGTGATTATTATTCAGCATACGTAAGGGGCGAGCGTGAACGCTAAACCAAAACAAACACATACCAAAATAAACCACCTTCCAGAGCATAGCGACTGGGTTTTTGATGCCTCATTCGTGAGTGCATTCGCAGCTATTGGTAGCACGGGAGATATAAGAAAGAGGAATGGCCACGACACGCTTTAAACGGGCCAGAAATATGTCTCAATCACAGTATTAGAATCGACCTAAAACTGACGTTAAATAGGGCGGGCCGGAACTCGGAACGCATAACTAAAATTACCGGCGTACATTTTATTTTTATTACCAACGCTCACTGCAGGCGCATACGGCCCGCTCTAGTATGCTTTGGTTCGACTTATTATTTATTCGTAGTTTGGTTCATATAAAATGAACCAAAAATGCACGAGAATCGTTGTTAAGCAATGGGTTGCGGACAGGCCCGCTCTAGCTTGTGTCAGATTTAAGCCTACGTTATACTCGCTTGTCGATTTATATTCTCCGCATTGGCGAAACCGGTTCCAATACAACATTTCTATAATGTCGGATCTAATCATATTGAGTAACCAGTGGTTGGTAGTGGTCATCCCACATTAGTATTCCACAGGCGAAAGAAGCGTGCCGTGAAAGTGATGCGGTTTCTAGCAAACAATCGCAGATCAGTACCACTGCAATAGACAACGTAGTTTCGGCTTTTGCTTTCAATAGGCTATTTCATAAGGACTAGTAACATTTTTCGAAAGTTTCAATAAACCTATAAAATATGTATAAAAAGAAAGCATGACTAACATATCCGGCAAAGCAAAACTCAAAACTGATTAGACATACAAAAAGATACTACGACTATATGACATAGACACAAAATAAGACCGGATTTTTTAATGCTGAGCTCAATATAAAATTAGGAATAAAAACAAAAGTCAACGGCCGTGTCTCGCGAAAATCTCAAAAAATCGCAATCTGATAATTGAAAAGTCTATGAATGAAGGGACAGCGATGTAGATAAAAGACATCATGCCGAACCGGCGGCTCCGAGAACGGATTGCGAGTAATTCCTTCGGTAGTCATTTTTCAAAGTTCCTCGCCACGATACCATCGTCTCCAGATTGAAATTTAAAAAGCGTAAGCTTCTCCGAAATGGCGAGTGAAAGGAACTTCTTAGAGATAAGAAATTAAAATATGACATATTTCCCGAGCCCGAAATGCCATTTGAAGCTGATGGAATGTCCGCTATTCGCAGTTCATTAGACAATCAATTTGCTAACATTTTTGTAGAAAAATGTTTTGACAGTCTTCTTCGAAAAAAGAAAACACGATATTTCACATCACAAGAATATTGTATTAGATAATAGCACCTCTTTATATACCAAATCCAAATTTAGTCTCAATTAAGATTAAGTATGTACTTCTATATTTGAACTATCGAGCTTATCCCAGCAATATTTAAATGGTCCTATTGAGTTCCTTTAGTCTGTGAAGCCACCGAAAAGAATAAAGCACACCAGCATACCTATAAAACTGTACGAGAATATCAAAGCAATGTAGTGGTTGGTTCCAAAGTTGTCTGAAGCCGTACTTGACTCCCGCCATACAGTGGAGGCGATATTAATCAGACGATATGCAATGCCGGCGCACACACCAACTCTGAGATTAGAATTTCCGCGCTCGCTCATAACAATAATTGAGTCAGACGAACTGCAATTTGGTTTACAACTTCGGTTGCCGCACTTTACAACTATGTACTCGTATGTATGTTCGGGATTTGTGAACAAATAGTGTTCCATATCGATTTCAATTTGATGGAAACGAAGTTGAATTAACACCTTTGAAGAATCAGAATTAGTACCTCTAATATGTACGACGCGACTTTACAATGAAAATTGTCTGAGACTTAGGTTTGGGAGGACTTTGCATAATTAGGATTTTTATGCAATCAGATGAACGAAACGAGACTGTAGCACGCCTGATGTTACGCAATAACGCCAGCATTTCAGTTGCAGTGTTACTGGCCTTCAATAAGTATGAAATTGTACAAAACACTGCGCCGCACTCGTCATTGCGTCAATTGCGGCAGAAAATTGAGTAAGATCGTAGCAGCAAGCCCAGACGGGATCTCGCATTGGGAAATCCTACCACCGAAAAGGTGTTCGGTATGTACATTTATTATATTCGCCTACAGTTTTCAAAGCGGTCGAATTAAATTATCGCACTACACCAGGTATAGCCTCCAAAGGACTCTCAAATAACAATATTACCTAAATGAGTAAATCAATCTTTTGTTCCCCAGGTATTGGGGCTACGACCGCTTGCTTTTGTTATTGTTTACAAAGTACGTAATGAAGCCCTTTGCTTATGTTTACATTGAATGAAACTCGGCCCTGGAATTGGCTACAACAGAGGGAGCGCGAATAATAAAGTTTATTGTTAATTTTACAAGATATACTTCAGATGTTGCTAGACTCGAACGGCCTGCAAATTCAATGTGGCTTCCTTCTGATTTAACAATCTAAAAATACCCATGAATACAACAAGGATACTCAGGAAATCATTGATTTATTCATGCACGAATATCAGTTTAGTGAACAAGGGAAAAATAAGATTTCTTATTGAAAAACTTGTTTTTCACAACTCGACAGCAAGCAATATCAGGAAAATTGTATATCCTTTCAAGATTTTTCTCGATACGATGTGACATATCGTAACAAAACGAGCCCTCTTCTGCACCAGGTATTTCCAGGTATTGTGTAACAAATATGAAATAGATATCTCCCAGTTATATCGAATCTAGGACACCTTCGTGGCAGCGGAGTCGACGATGCCGCCGCTCGCACGCGGGGGCTGCATGCCCTAACTGCTGCAAGTGTAACAGAGAAAACCTGCAAAAATATGTGTGGAAGTGGGTCAAAAGTATCTCCATTATATGGACGCCAGCACGGGCGTAGCTGGAGTGGGCGGCGGTGGCGTCTGCGAGGCGCAACAGGCGCCCCGCCTCCCCTCTGCCGCGCAACAGGCGCCGCGTTCGACTTACTTGTTGAATCGACCGACCTACTAACGTTTCCACGAACACTGAAGGCACACCAAATTCTTAGTAAAAGCGACATACTAAAATGGAAGACGGAGATGCATTGAAAATAGAGCTAAACGCAATAGAGCGACAAAATGGCGCCCAACGTGGGGCCGCTGTGGGGGCAGCCATGTTATGTACGCAGAGCTTACTACATTTATTGATGTATGGACCTCTGACCTAAATACGAAATATATTTCTATTACCTACCTTTACTAACAATATTACAGCATGCACTAACGGTCGCTACTAATGAAGTCTTATGAAACTGCTACAATTATTTCTTAGAAACACCGACCATGCACCTACATCGCACGGTAGAAAGGTTAATTACATTAATATTAACTTTGTTTTATAACAATCACTACTTTAAGTATGTACTTATTAAATAATTTTAATGATTCACCGAGTTGGACAACGCCAACCCCAATCAGCTAACTGCAGAACTTTAAAATTTGGAAGGAGTAGTTCTTACAAAAAGAAGGATACAAACCGTTTTTTTAGCAAATATATTGGTTTAGGATGTGCTCAATTCCTTTAAAACATTAATTAAAGAGAGCCGTTTTCCTTTAATAAATGTAAAAAATAAATCTTTTTATACCTTTTTACGAAGAAACGCAAACGTAAATGAAACACATTTACAACGGAGTAAACAAGTAGGTAGTTTCTAAACGAGACATCAGAAGTGTGCATTTATGGAGTAGTCAAAGGTTGAATGCGTTAGTGTGAAATTCTCTGCAGGTAATGTGAGTGCAGCTCGCGTATTTACACACGCGAATGCAGGTTGAGAACGCTTTACATTTCAAGAGGCGAGAGACGATCAAAACCCTTAGCGTTGCCGCGAGTGCTCTTTACGCTCTGAGGACTCGCTACAAAGTTATCAAGAACGGATGTGTTTACTTCAGTTTAATAGTAATGTTATTAGATAGAAAGGTAATATCTATGGAAACACAACTATGTATTAGAACTTGAAATTAAATACAATTACATGCTAAAATTGGACACAATAGCGATCTTTCAGACGACTAAGTAAGGATGGGAAAAATATTTTCAGTATTTATCAAAATAATTTAACATTTTCAGTTTTTATTTTTCAGTGTTTCTTGGAGAGTCAATACGACCAGCAGATAAGAGGTGTAATATAAAAGTGTGAATGGCTGTAGTGTATTACAATGGCGCACACTTATTTTTATTTCTTAGGTTAGCTTATGATACAATTCCATCTTATCTTAAGCGACTAAACCTAGATAGTCCGTTGGCATGATGTTTTCATTATTAGGTTATTGTTCCTTAGGTATTCAAGCACAATAATTGGCCGCGGTTCTTAGACTTTTTAATCATAGTAAGGAACCCAAACTTGCTTGTAAGGCTTTCTTACAAAACATTGAGATCATATTATAAAAATATGAGTTATCAAAACCTACGATTCCTTGAATCTTGATAGGGCAATAAAAGTTTGTTCCCTCGGTTTCGTTTGAGTATTATGCTTGCAGTTGTAAGGGGAATAAATATTCTCATTCGTGAAGTGGAAAGTCATTTGATAAACTTGGAAACGAATGTTTGTATGGTTTTCTAAAGTGTTTAAGTGTTTTCAAAGTGATCTCTAAAGGCTTTATAATATAACCACTCAAACGTCCCGACCGCTATAGCGGTCTGAAAAAAAGTTGAGTTAAACGTTACAGCCGCTATAGCGGTTCTAGCGACTTGCTACTTTAAAAACATGTTTTTATCTATGAAAACGGTGAAAAGTTGCGTAAATATGGTTGTCTATGGCTTTGTAATAAACATTTTAAATCTGTAGTCATTAAATCTGAAGCTAAGCTCTTGGCAACATTTAAAATTTATTTTTTGAAATTATAGTTTCGAAGTTTTCATGCGTGCTAGTGAAATCTGCGTATAAAATGTTTATAATTCACCTTATTTTAATAAAATTATATATTATTATGATCCTCATGATACTATCTTTCGGAATTGGTACAGATATTAAGGAAATAAACACAATCAGGACAATTTTACATGTCTTAAAGTCGACATGTAAAATTTTTGTCGCGCTTGCCGCGTTTCCGTAATATTTTCCATGATTAATTTTAATCAACTATTATTTTATTAAAATACAACGTAAATTTAGAAAAACAGTTCAACATGATTAGTTACGTATACTTAAAATTAAAAAATATAAACTAAAATAGTTTGAATTCATTGATTTAATATTTCTATTCTCAGGATTTTGTTCTAGGCGCTGAAGATTTATACACGAATGGGTGTTTTGTTTTGATTTATTGTGCTACACTGTACTTTTCAAGTAATTATATTTTGGTATTAAATCAAAGCTTATATAATCTAGTTTAATAATATGCAGGTAAAAATAAGAAATATTTAGAGATATTTCGTAAAAAAGTGTTTAAACCAAAAAAATACCTAAAACTATCACATATTGCCATGTTCGAATTTTTTTTATATACTTTGTATTAATATTTGAATCAAAATTTTCAGATATTCTATTTTTTTATAGTTTTAACTATATAATTCTATTTTTTCATAGAAAATGGTTCAATAGTTTGCTAGAAAATAGACGTTTAGTAGGTATCGGTAGTGAGCGCTCGACGCGATTCTATTTGGATCGCGGAGGCGGACGTTCAACGCTTTTTCAGCTTTCAAGCGCGGACGTGTGAGTGGATAAGGAATAAAGTATTAATCTTATTATATGGTTTCAATTACGATTATTCTATCATTCCGTGGCATTAATATTGAGTTTAAAATGTGGTTTCTCTCATAATTTAACTGAACTGCATTGCATTTGAGTGCATCCCAAAGTCAAATTTTGGAACTAAAACGTTACAATTTTTTAGAAGTTTTTCATCTATTTAGGAAACTATTGGCTTAATACCACCATGCGGCATGCGACGAAGATAGGAACTATACCTAGAAAAGATGGGAAACAATCCTTCCCGTTTTGATTAAATAAAATGACTTACCAACTAAGGCCAATATAACAGTTAGAAGTGGTGCAGCCGGGAAGGATACCGTCACGTTAAACTCCAGCATTTGAAGAAGATCCACTGAAAACAAGCATATCGTTAGTCATGGATACAATGGAATCTTAAGACATTGCAGACTCATCTACTAAACCGCTTAAATGTTGTCAGAACGCAGTTAAGAACCATAAGATTTTAGTTAATTTGCCACGCCATTTTGCCCAGTATTCGAAATGGTATGAAATTCTATGCATACATTTAATGCAAAGTCTCAAAAACCCAGTAATTTCTCTGACCACTTTACCCTTTCGACCATAACTAATCACGGCAGATGTAGTTACTAAACCAGATGGATTCATATTCGATGGGATCACATTTAGAAACTCACCCATCAGCTTTGAAATCGTTGTTATAATTCATTATGATACTTATGCTAAGAAAAATTAACGAGTGACTATCAATTTTATTCAATCAATTTAATTAGGTAAATGAAGTAGTCGCAAATCCTATACAGACGTTCTATTTAAGACTTTTTCCTAACTAAAAACTTCATCACGAAGCCTTATGACTTAAAGTTTTGTGACAGATTTTTTTTATTTTCAGCGCTCTAGCAGCTAATATAATGAAGAACTGTTCAAAAGGCCATTATTAAAATTTATATTATAATAGCAAAAAACCTCTTTCTATATAAAATGAAGTTTAATTTTCTACCGGAAAATTAATATTACATCCAATAAGGTTATATCAGCGAGGTAACTGCAATTTGAGCGCGATAGAAAAATGTAATCATCCCACACAAACCAGGGTAGAACTAATGCAATGAAACTCTATGACCCAGTGGATTTGTTCGCTTTTGTGCGGTTATAAAAACTAGCTGTACTTTGTTGTTTCACCTGATAAAATTTTGTCTGGGACGGCATACGAGATTCACTAAATTTTAGAATAATTTGTTATGATTTGACGTGAAAAGTTAGTATACATTTATACGGATGATTTTCAACATATTCATGACCATATTAATAAATCGATAGAACTGAAATAAGAGATTATTATAATTTATGTTTTGTCGCAGTGTGTTTATCTTTTGTATAGTATTGTGTGTACTTTTTTGTCGTGTATTATGTAGAACGACCTAGCCGTAATGGGTCCTTTTGGACCTACATATTATACTGAGCTGATAGCATTTAGCGGGAAAATATCTTGTGCTGCGAACAATCAGCAATAACTCCTTATACATAATATACCTGCAAAAAATAAGGTTTTTTCTATTTTAAGTATGTACACTCGAGTATACTTTTCAGATGGTATTTAAAATCACACAGGCACATCTCAACTTATACTCATACTATCAGCATAATATAAAAGGAAGTTAGCGGTACGCTGCAATAGTTTAAGGCCTTTAAGGTGAGTGTTATGGCAATGTGGCCGTAACACCGTACTGGAAGTCCTCAGGAGGCGCGCGCGCACGTCGTCGCATCGCCTTAACACGATCAAACGGCCAGCGGTATGAATTTTTCATGCGCTACGAGGAGTAATGGTGTCGCCCCAGACGCTGGATCATTCTTTACGATCCGACAACGGGAAACCTTTAAAAATATACGGTTTGTCTTTCGCCGTGCTCGTTCAGAATGCAGTTTTGCTTTTTTGGTCGTCTGGAGTGTTAAGGAGGCATTTGAATAAAATATGAGACAAATGAGATTTTCGAAACAAACACGTTTCAAAATTGGTGATATCTGCTAATATGTTAATCTATACTCGTACTGAGACTCGTATCTTAAACGTGTAAAACGTGTATAGATAATATATTATATAGTATCATTATCGAAACACTAAGTGTGACCCAAAGGTTCTGCTCAGTCTAAAAATGAGCAATCCGACAAAATATGTACATACACAAAAACTTTCTTATTGACTCGTCCACTCTCTTTAAGATAAAAAAAACCCAAAAGCCTCGACAGAACTAAGTCTTGGAATAGGCAGAATCTAATTAAAATTAAAATCTTCAAGTCAAAGCTAATAAATAATTGAGTTACAGCGTCTCTGGAAAGCACCTGGAGCTTAAAGTCCGAGGTAAATCCGTATAAAAAAGCTGTACTAAATAGGATTTAGTTCAAAGTGACGCCGTGTGAGGGGTTGCAGAGCATATACGTAATAAGATAAAGGGTTTATCGTCTTATCGTTAGCATAGTTCACGTGTGTACTCACTGTGGGAAAGGTATACTTTATTGGACAGTATTTTATATCGCATTTTATAGCCTACTTAAAAACAAAGTATGAAAGAAAGAAAGTCTTTAATTCGTTACACACGCACACATGCATATTATATAAGTATCTTATTATAAACATAATATGTAAGAAATAACCAAAATAACCATAAAATGAAGAAAAAACAAAGATCGTCAAGATTTCTACAAGATCATCAACATGCCTCCTGCCTGTAACGACTGCCTACATATATCGTAAGATTAATAATAACGCGTCTTGTATTTATATCATTAGCTCTGTCTTCAATAACTAGTAGCAACAAACGTAGAATCTTGTCCGAAAAACGAGGCACTTTGTACCTATACCGTGCAATAGCACGGTCTAAGTAAAGGTAAATCGTTAGTCCGCGTTTTTTAATAAAAAAAACGCGGACTAACTATTGTATCAGAGCTAAACCAGTCCATTTGACATGAGTGAATCCCAGTACTTTTTATAAATAAATGATATTTCAAACAGCGCCAACTAACCCCAAGCTAAGCAACTTAATGCTTGTGTTGTGGTGGTTAGGAATAAGAAGAATAAGAATTTGTTTATTCATAGATTTCAGGTACATAATATCAGGTCTTATGTAATGCATTGTTCTGCCGAAACCTGTCTTTTCCAGACGTATGAATAATCTTCTTCTCAGTCGTTTTCTTCACAAAGTGAAGGTCGTGTCTAGTCTGCAGGATTTGCCATCACTCTTCGAATAACACTCTGCCAGGTTGTTCTATCTGTCGCTGATCTCATGGCCTGAGCCACTGGCATGCCGGTAAGGGATTTTATTTGGTCCGTCCATCGCATCGGAGACCGTCCGCGAGGTCTCTTTCCCTCAACCTTACCGACTACCAACAACTTTTCGAGGTTGTCTGGATCTCTCCGAGCAATGTGGCCAAAGTAACTCAGGATACGCTGGGAACAGATACTAGAGAGCCTTGTGGTGATTTTAAGCTGGTTGAGAACAGATACGTTGGTCCTACGGGCTGTCCATGGTATACGCAACATACGCCGCCAACACCACATCTCAAACGCGTCAATCCTCTTCCTGTCACTTGTTCTAATCGTCCAGGACTCCACACCGTAGAAGAATATAGAGAAGACCAGTGCCCGCACCAGTCTCACCTTCGTTGTATTAGATATGTTTCGATCTTTCCATATGCGGGTGAGTTTTGTCATAGCTGCTTTGGACATTTGGATTCTTCTCCTGATTTCTTTATCACTTCCTCCTTCATTAGTGACAATTGAACCGAGATATTGGAACTGATCTACAAATTCCAGGTCCTTAAGTTCGTTTGAACGCGTGAGAGTGCCTGACCGGTCTATTATCATTATTTTTGTCTTAGCCTTGTTTATACTGAGGCCAACGGATTCACTCTCCTTCTCGACTCTAGAGAGCAGAGCAGCAAGTTCTCCCTCGGATGCCGCGAACAAGGTTGTGTCATCTGCGTATCGCAAGTTGCATATCATCTTGCCACCTATCGAGATGCCTCCTTCCCACCCTTCTAAAACTCTCCTCATGATATACTCCCCGTAAATATTAAAAAGAATCGGAGATAAAATACAACCCTGTCTAACACCTTTCTGTGGTTTAAAAGGCCGGGATAGCACATCATTGACCCTCACTACTGTGTTGCCTTTTAGATAGAGGTTCGCTATTAGAATCGTGAGATGTCTGGGTACTCCCATCTCCAATAGTATGTTCCATAGACAATCCCACTTAACACAGTCAAAAGCTTTTGAGTAGTCCACAAAGCACATCAACACTGGAACGTTAAATTCGCGGGACTTTTCTATGACCTGCTTGATATTCACAATCTGTTCTCTGGTACCTCGGCCTCTAACGAAACCTGCCTGCTCTGGTGCGATTTGCCATTGCAGGTAGGACTTTAGCCGGTCGTTTATGATGTATAACAAGATCTTACTAGCGTGTGAAATAAGTGCCACTGTCCTATAGTTTCCGCATGATTTGGTGGAGCCTTTCTTGTGCAAGGGGATTAGAACAGATTCCTGCCAGTCCTCGATCCATTTTCCTGTTCTCCATATCTGATTACATAAAGTATGTAGTATTTCCACCCCAATATCTCCCACGAGCTGCAGCTCCTCGGCAAAAATTCCGTCACTCCCGGCTGATTTGTTATGTTTGAGCTTTTTCAATGCGTACTCTATTTCGGATTTTATTATGTCAGGTTCAAGGGGAATGTTATCCAGACTGTTCTCGGTGTTTAAAGGACATGCTGATGAAACTGTATATAAGTTCTCACAGTAAGTTCTCCACCTCTCCGTGACTTTGTCAATCTCCGTCAATAAAACTCCATTCTCATCATCAACCGCCCATGTTCTTGCTTTAAAGTCCCTTGTTATGCTTTTTATTTTATTAAACATGTCCTTTGTATGCAAGGTGTGCGCATGGTTTTCAATTTCCGCACAAATATTGTGAAGATAGTTGTTTTTATCTCTCCTACATAAGTATTGAACTTTACTTGACAAAGCTTTATAACGGCTACGGTCCACATCACTCGAGAGGTTACTCAGAGTGTCTTTTCTCTCATTAATAGTGTTCCATGTTTCGTCAGTCAACCATAGGCTTCGTGGGGCGTTTTGAGTTGGATTTATGCTCTCTTTTCGAGCCGACACCATAGTCATCTTAAGTTTTTCCCAATTGTCATTAACATCACTGTCCTCCTCTAACCGTATCTCTGCAGATGCTTTTTGCTGAAATCGTTGCTCAAACTTTCTATACTCATCAGAGGTAAGACGCCGCTGTGGATTGTGTAATGATCGTACACATCTCTTAAGCCTAAGAACCAAACTTGCTATTAGCAGTACGTGGTCACTACCACAATCGGCGCCCGGGTAGGTTTTGGCGCTTGTGACACACGATTTCCACCTGCTGGCGATAGTGATGTAGTCTATCTGATTTCTGGTCTTCCCATCTGGTGACCTCCATGTGTATAGCCTCCGCGGGTGTTGTTCAAATCGTGTGTTCATGATGGACAGGGAATTTGCCGCACAGAACTGCAGCCATCTGTCGCCTCTGTCATTCCTTGTACCTAGACCAAAATGGCCCACAACCCCTCTTAAATGATTGTCATGTTTTGTGCATCCGATCTTCGCATTAAGATCCCCAATGATTAGGTTGATTTCTCTTTTCGGAAGCAAGTTGAGTGTATCTTCAAGTTTGTTGTAGAAATCATCAATGTCCTCCTCTTTTGCAGCTGAAGTTGGTGCATACACCTGAATGACATTCATGCGGCAAGGCTTGGTGTTGATCTTGAGCGTTGATCTTGAGCGTATGAATAATACGAGTACATAAATACAATAATGACTTATAGCTAAGAATAATGCCTTTAGTTACATTGTATGGAGTATGCATGACTATTTATAGGCTAATGGATATAATACTTATATTGGTACTTAGTACGACGGTTAAAGTTTAGATACTGTTTCATTGTAAAGCTTTGTGGACCGTTGTTTGCCTACGTTAGGATAATCTCCGTACTTCCATATCGAATATAGGCTGTCGTGTGTCTTAGAGCGTCGCGCCTTTTCGATGTCTAACAGAATAAAGGGTTGGCGCGACTTGCCCTCGACACATGTGGGTCAACTATTGTCTTTGAAAATAGCGTAGTCTAGACGCTATTGTATGAATTTGACACGATAATGGGTTGTATTGACAGGCTTTGCCATATTAATGTCAATATAAGCCATTATTTGCCATCTTAGTTGATAATAGGTGTTTTATGGACTTTCAGTCATCTTTGCAGAACAAATAGGATGATGGACAAGGTCGGTGTTGGATTTCAGGCCGTAACAAAAGGTAATGTCTATAGACTAATTACTTTGTTGACCAGCCTACGTGTCAGTATAACAATAGTCCTTTCTTTCTCCATGAAACTAAATATTAAAAAAAATATATACTTATGTACCTGGGAACTTTCTCGTTTTCGAAATCAGTAAACACATTATTAAGTAGCAATATACCTGTGTATTTAATGTTAATTGTTTTGTTTGTAAATATTGTGCAATAAAGAGTTATCTACTATCTATTTTTAACTGCACATCGGGGATGTAGACAGTAGATGTCAGTGATAAAGAAAAGTATGGAAAATTACGTGTCAAGTAAGTGAAAGCTATGACTTTTGCTACAGATACTTAGCTACATATCTCATGTAATCCCACCTCTAAACTGTCATAATAGATTTGCAGCTGTATCCATCCGATGTGTAAAAATTGTAAATTGCATACTCATCGTTCATCATTCATCATGTGAAAATTAATTTTTCGCCGTCGCTTTCCCGTTTCCCGTTTCGCCGCGCACTTTCTGCGATTTACTGCCTCGATTCATATTACCGTGAACCATTGGAAGACTCGACGATATTAAAATATAGCGTGTGCAATATGCTATTCTCCCTTCGTTTATTTGCAATATTTTCTATGCGCTCAGATTTAAATTGTTACCAATAATTTTTCAAGAGCTTTTTACTTATGAGGACTTGTAAACGAAAACGAAGCTTCAGAAGGTTTTACGTGTACGTATTTTTTGTACATTGGATGGTTTGGAGCCTGCTTTGTTTAGTACTAAAATTCGATATAAAATGATCTCGCCCGCCTGAATGACATCAACAAAAGTAACAAGTATTTTAAATAAACCCTTTGCCCTGTGAAACAATAAATCATAAATATTTTCATCAAACGCGGACCGATTTTTAAATTCTTTTTATTTTCCAAGGAAAAAGGATCAACATAAAATTCCAGTAAAAACATAAAAAACTCTGTTTCCACTAAACACCCGCGCAGATTGTTGTTTTTGTGCTGAATAAACAGGATCACAAATAAATTGTTTTTTCTCGAAAAACATATTATTGTCCAATTAGCGGATGGCTAATTGGAAAAAATAATTAGCGGAGAAGAGGATTATTTTGTTTTTCTCACATAAAAACAATACTCAGGTAAACAAGATATCTGTTTACTTCGTTAATCCTTAAAAAGAAAATGGGCTCTAAGATCAGATTACTTATAAAAACAAACAAGCAAAAACTAAAAGGTATATTAAATGGTAGGTAGGTTTATTAATATGTAGGTATGTAAAATGTAAACCATCTTAGGTATACATATTTTTGTAACTAGTCTATGGTATACAGATACTGCGCACCACCGTCTATATTATTGTAATATCAGTCCTGTTCCATTCCTAGGTTGTCTGTAAGAAATTGCCTAGTGCGATAAGACCGCCGATTGTTTACCTATTAGCATTTAGATATCTAGCTCAGTAAGTTTCTTTGTAATTATTTGGTACGCAATAAAGTATTATTCTATTCTGAATGCTTTATTTTGTTTTATCACATAAAAACAATTCGTAAACAAGATATTTGTTTACTTCATTAATCCTTAAAAAGAAAATAGGGTCTACTTTTGTAAAAACAAACAAGCAAAAAAACTAAAAGAGAAGGTATATTACTTTATTTTGTTTTATCACATAAAAACAATTCGTAAAACAGGATATTTGTTTACTTCATTAATTTAAATAAAAAGGGGTTTAGGATCAAAGTACTTGTTAAATTAGTAAGTACAAACTACAAGGGTGAAGGTGTACTGAATAACATACTTTACATTTATTTTTTCTAGTTAAAGAGTCCTCTTGAGGAATTTTCAAAAAGTTAATTCCATGAATTTATGTTGCAAAATGTATCAAAAAGTGCGAGCAAGAGAGCATTCCGCGGCATAAGCGCTCTTAACGGTACCTATAACCGAATCGCAAGAAGTAAGAAGACGAGCAAGACGCTCTCCTGATGGTAAGAGATCACGCTGCCCATAATTAGTACAGCGCTACTCAGAATTTCACAATGATGTCACACATGACATGCAGTGCTCTCAGTAGAATTTCACATCATTGTGAAATCCTAAGTAGCACTACTGATTATGGGCAGCGTTATCTCTTAACATCAGGATAGCGTCTTGCTCTTCTGCTTCGTCACAAATTAAAAAAATGTATTTTTTTTGGTGTACGTTTTTTTTCGTTAATGCAGTCACCAACGCTTCCTACTCAAGAGTCATAAGATGTTAAGACTCTTCAGCCCAGTAATTTCACTAGCTAACAAGGCAACAGTTAAATGATTCTCTATCAATAAAGATAGCATTCTCTCTTCAGGGAACCCTTAACGAAGCTTCACAAACGTTGCGTAGGTAGCACGAAATCCTTTAAGTATCTAATTTGCAATTTTTCTCTGGTATAAGGCGATTTGCGAGGTGATTTTCCCAATTATTGGCTATCAGACAGCGTAATTTTCTATACCAATAAGGCATTTGCCATACTTCACCGAAATTTCGTCTGGGTCTTCCTTCAGGAACGCAAATCAAAGCAATTACGCTTGCGCTAATTCACTTTAAAATTTACTCATGTTTGATGCATTGCGAATGAATAATAAAAATTCCCAAGGCCATCGGCCATACAATTTTTTATTTATGACTTTTATATTAACTGTAAAACTCGAAAATTCCTTAATTTACGAACTTTGTACCAAATTTGCACGAGTAGGATCGATAGGGACTTTTCACGGTTACGTATCATAATACCTACGGTCGTTTCAACTACAGTGCCGCGGCAGCGGCCGGCGAAACGCCAGATACGAGTTTTTTTTTTCTTATTACTGAATGATTTATACTGTGTCATGGTATCTTTTGGCATCTTGGCATCTTCTCTCAACATCTTCATCATGACATCGCGGCATAATAAGTATCAAATATCAAAAAATAACTCTTATCTGGCGTCATTGTGGTCACTATTCAAACCTAACCTAACCAACTGATTTCGGTTTGCCATGAATTCTGTACTAAAACAAGTAGTTTTTAGCTATCATACCTGACTAATAGCCGGAAACATTGATTTAAAAATAAAACGTGAATCGACGTTAGTTCAGTCAAAAATAGGCAAATCGTCCGTTAGTTTAATCAACCACAGCTCAATCGACCGTAGTTGAGTTAACCGTAGGCGAGTCGTCCATTAGTGATTTCGACCAGTAGTTATTATGAACGTAGGCGAAACGTCCAATAGTAATTTATACAGTAGGCCATTCAACCGTAGTTATATCGACCGTAGGTATTATGATACGTAACCCTTTTCACGTTTCATTTAATTTGATAGTGCTCTTAATTTTCTCAATAATTTTTAAACTAAAAATTTTTACTTTTAGATCTTGGTTTAATTTGGCACTACAAACACACGCGAAACACAATACGCGAAAGATCGGTCGCTTCGGTTCTTTTTTTACGAGGTTTTATTTACTTTCACCTGTCTGTTGTCTGTCAGTCTGTCTGTAATAAAATCTCGCAAGTTTAATTTAATCCACTTCCTGGTTTCCGATTGAGCAGATATTTTGCATATAAATCGGATGACAATGCAATATTTTTATGACATCGAGCTGATTTAATAATGAAGCAGCTGGAAGGTGGCCATAGGAACTCCGTAATTAAACGACGCAACCCCATCGAGTTTGACCTCATTTGATTCGTCTTGACGATCACTTTGGTGCTAGACGGTAATCATATTAAAAGCTTGTTTTTTAAAAGTTTTTTTTTTATTTCACTTGTTTGAACAGTTAAAACATATTTGCCGGAAGTTCAGCGTCGGCATTTACATCAAGTGTGGCAAAAGCCTTAAACATTGTGAAGTATCGAAACGAAAATAAACGTAAGCCGATAATAATGAAGTGCTGTTGTCGATAAATACCATCCTTAATGGGGATTATTTGGAAAATTCTGCTTAATTGTTTTATAAGATAATTGTTTTTAAGAAAACAATTTACATTTTGTTATTCATTTTATTTATTAAATCTTTCAATGTTTTTGCTTTACCCACCTACACAATTTATTTAGCTTGATAAGGGTGACTCCGCATTGGGACTTGCGATTTTTTAAACCCCGACGCAAAAACGACGGGGTGTTATAAGTTTGACGTGTCTGTCTGTCTGTCTGTCTGTCTGTGTGTGTGTGTGTGTGTGTGTGTGTGTATGTGTCTGTCTGTGGCATCGTAGCGCCCAAACGGATGAACGGATTTTGATTTAGTTTTTTTTGTTTGAAAGTAGAGTTAGTCGAGAGTGTTCTTAGCCATGTTTGGTGAAAATTGGTCCAAGATGGCCGCCGCTACAAAATGGCGGATTACTTTTTTCTTCCACGACCCCCTCAATATGGGTATCAAATGAAAGGGCTTAACAAGTAGATTACAGCCCACTATATAAAATTTAAAATCCAAGATGGCCGCCATCAAAAAATGGTGAATTACGTATTGCGTTGGGGGTTTTTTTTAATTTTTAATTTAATTCACTTGTTCACCAGCGTGCGGTGCGTGTCGCCGGGTGATTGCCGCGACAACGCGATGTGATCCTCGCGACTTACGCCCGCGAAAGTCGCGCACGTTCAATGTGAGGTTAACCTAGAGGCTAGAGAAAGAAACATAATATACATTTGTATACTAAGTTCTTCTTCTTTTTGAATCGTATGGCTTAGATTTTTTTAAATTTAAAATTTACAGTTGTTTGAGCCAGTTCTACGGCTCTTTCGTTGGCTTCAAAAAGGTCGACAAAGTATTAACATCTCTTATATTTGTTACAGTAAAAGCCCGAAGTGCTGCTACACATAGGTTAAGTCGGCTAAACCTAGCCGGTCACTGTTGAAATATATACAAAAACACATATTATATGACATTTATTAATTCTCATATTTCTGAGTACGATTTTTTACCTCTATTAGATGAGGATTTAAAAAATATATTTGTTCATTAAATTAATAAAATAACAGTCCCCATGACAATATGTATATGTAGCTATAACATCAATTTACTCCAACGTCTCAAAATACCTAATAAACTACATATAATTCCTCCCACATGTTTGTATCTTATAACATATCGTGGGCAGAGTAAAGAGTACCAACGGTTTAGTTTTCAAAATAATCCTTTCAAAGCGTCACTAAATAACGAAGCTCGGACAAATGCTATAAAGGCAAAGATAAAGTATCAGAATATATTCCGCAAGTCCACTTACTTTTATATCTGAAGTGCAGCAATACACTAACACTTCGTCTAACACTTTGAAAATTAATGATCATCATCATCTTCATCGTCATCACTGAGGTTTTTATTAGGAATATAAGATCTTCATTATATGTTAGATTGTAAGATGCACAGCGTACGACCGTATTTTGAGAGCACGGCCACTTACGAAGATGGCTGGTAAGGTAGAGAGTCGGGAGCTACGCAACAGCAACAAAAAAATACCTACTGCGTCATATAATATATAAAATTGTATATTATACCTACGTAATCAAAATTCCAGAGTACGAATGGGTAACTTAAAATAAATAAATAATATATTGATTGGTCTCCTGCCGGGAGATCAATGGGCAACCAAATAGGTGCCGTTGTAACTTTATTCTGGGAGACGAATTTCGGGGGCCCGGTGGGCTCTCTCCCATCAAAAAATAAAACCAGCCTATAACCTTACTGAAATTTTGCTTCATATGATATGTATTTCTGTGTATATAGAAAAAAGCGTAACATTTCTTCTTAGAGGTGCTTTTCGAACAGGTGGTAGGTTCTTAAAATAGTATAAAATTATTGTAAAATTGTCTTGCAGATAAGTGCTCCATTGTAGCCTTTATAACTGCATTTTGATATTTTTTATTAACAATTTTAAAGCAAAGCTAAACGTTTTGCTTATAAATTTTAAGGCATTTGCGGTCTCTATCCTGATATTTATCTGTACAAAGGACACTCGTTATTTCTCGTATTTCTACGTAATTAGGGCAGTTTCCTCGTGGCACTAACAGCCGGTTTAATGCCAATTACCTGCCCGCTTCATTGTTCAAAGCGTCAAGTATCATCGCTCGCTACAAGAGGGATTTTAAAAGCAAAACCCAATTCAAAATAATTGCCATTTTTTTTAGAAAACACTCGACAAATGAGCGTTGGAAGCATCGTAGACAGCTTATTGAGTTTGAGTAGCATTATGTTTAAAGTTTATTTTCAATAAGGGTTTTGTTTGTACGTTATCGTTTAATAGAAATTTTTATGGAAAGAATATCGAAGAAATGAAGAGGAATGAAAGAAGGAAATCTAAAATCTAAAGATTGTTTTTATTGGGTTTCGTACCTCTAAAGGAAAAAACCGAAACCATTGTAAGATCACTCGTACATCCGTCTATCTGTCTGTTTGTGAAGACAAACAGATAAAGGCTATATTTGTAATTTCTTAACAAATAAAGGCTATATTTGTAATTTCTTGAAATAATGTACAAATTTATTGAACGAATTTCTTCAGATGATATCAGTTAAACAATGAATATAGAACACTTACAACAATTAGAAATACCCCCAAAATGAAAACCCTCTTAAAGTATTTCGCGAATACAAATAAGCAAAAACATTTTGCTTATATCAAAACAAGGTTGTTTTTCTGCCGTCCATTAACGAAGGAGGATCTAAAATAAAATATTTCAGCTTCGTAGAATTATAAGCACCTGAAATACCAGTACACTTAACAGCGATTTATTTATTTAGGTACTTGTTTTGGAATATTTTATTACATCAACTTCATATTCAAATTTTAATATAAAAAAACAGCGTGACTGACTGTGTGACTAATTGTATCCTGGACTACACATAATATATTATAATCCAGTGTCAAAAAAATTAGGGCAAAATATATGCAAGTCATACTTTACTTAAGTCCTAACCACCATAACACAAGCATTAAGTTGCTTAGCTTGGGGTTAGGTGGCGGTGTGTGAAATGTTCTAAAATATTTATTTTCATTGTTCTTCTTTAAAATATTGATTTTTCAGATGAGACTTTGTTTTACGGATAGGATTAGAGAACAATCAATATATGTATTATTATAATAATTATATCTATAGTGATAGATTTTGTTATACGTAACAAAATCGTTCTTCGTTCAAGGATTTTTTAATGAGGACAAAGCCGTGAGCATAATCTAGATTGTGTACAAAAATAGGTGTTGCTGAAGATAAGCTCCGCCCTCCGCCCTCTGCAGAAATCCTAATTACGAGCCAATAGTTACCAAAACAACAAGGATGCCTGGAAACATCTGCATGACAAAGCTACTGGTGCCTCATAAACAAAAAAAAATCAGAAACAACTCATCATTTTGAAAACAGTTTTTGAGTTGTCCTTCGATTTAGTCCAGTGGCATACACTAAACTAAATTCATACATATTTAACTTTACATCTCTTGACAAGTGAAATTTTAAATAAACTTTTCAAAAACAAGCTTTTATTACCATCTAGAACCAAAGTACTCGTCAAGACAAATCAAATGAGCCCAAACTTGAGGGGGTTGCGTCGTTTAAATACGGAGTTCTTATTGCTATCTTACAGCTCTATCATCGGATCAGATCGATGTCATAATAATATTGCATTGTCATCCGATTTAGACATGCATGCAAAATTTCAGCTCAATCGGAAACCGGGAAGTGGATGAAATTAAACTTGCAAGATTTGATTACAGACATACAGACAACAGACAGGTGAAAGTAAATAAAAGCTTGTAAAAACAAAAACCCTAACGTAAAATAAATCCACAAAATTTGTATCCATTGGAAAAGAAAATGCTTTGTGAAATTGTCTCACATATAACACCCGAAGACACATGAAGAATAAGCTCTTAGTAATAGGCTTACCAACCATAGGCGTATTTTATTATTTCTGTTATTTATGTATTTTCTTGGTATGAAATATCAAAGCCTCAAAATCTGTTTAAATATTAGAACTCGGACAATCCGTCCATTCAATATAGGGAAAATCTTTTACCAAGGTAAAATAAAGTTCTATTTCAGAATTTCGAAGAGATTATTTACAGGTTTACGGGAAAATACCGATTGTGTCCTCAACACCTTTGTATGGATACCACAGTGGGACGCAAAAGAGTCTAAAGACAATTGTAAGTAGGTTAAGTAAGTAACAAAGAGGAAAACGTATGAACAGGTTTACGTTTGAACGCTTCTGTAAGAAGGATTTGTATAGGGCAGTGAGACAGTGGACACGATTTTATATTTCAATTTGAAAGGGGTAGCCATAATTCCCTAAACTTATTGATACATGAAAAATAATTACGAGGTGTTTCGGAAATAAGCTATTTGTTAGTGTGTACACGTGTGTAAGCCCTTTCTTTGAGATTGTTTATTATTTATCAAAATACGCGAAATTAATATAATCAGATTTCGTAATTTTGATGAGGAATTCGACCGTTAATTCGTAAACACGATTATATTGAACGCGTTGAAAAAAACCGACCGTAATAGTCCTTACCTATGACAAAAGATTTCGGTCTAATTAACAACATATTTTGAACTTCAAAATAAAATTATACACTTTTAACATTATTTTTTTAGCCGCATTGTAGCTGTATAGCTATAGGTATACCTAAAACTGAGAAAATTACAGGCATTTACTTGGATACATAAAAAAATATTGGAATCAACGGAATTTATAATTTTAATGTTATTTACATTACCTATTAAACAATTATTAAAATTTAAATTCTACTTATAAATAAAAAACGTCGTTGAGGTCATAACCTGCAGGAAGTGTACCTAAAAACTGGCTACATTAGGTACCTCTCTGAATGGCCAAACCTATACGTTGGCCGAGGTAAGAGCCAGCTTTTTGGTCATTAAGAGTTACGTAACGCCGCCCAAATGGTTATAAGCGTTTTATCTCAGTTTGTTATTTTATATTTTTTAAATTATTTTTTAAGATTATTATACCGAGGACGACTAAACAGATTTTCAATTGTTTAACCTTGTCACCATCCCTTATTTCATTGGGTCAAATAACTCATGAAAGTCAATTTTCATTAGTCCATGTTGGCACACCTTGGACAAAAAAAGCGCCCTAAAAAATAAGTTATTTAAAAATAATCAGATTTCCATACAATTCGAGCTAAAATAGTAACTCTAGTGTAGCAAAGGATGAGTCGTCATAGAAACGCTTGATCCCACTGAATAGGTTTACCCTTATCTGATGCCGCGGTTTGAATAGTATACCCCTCAAACTTTCAGAGCTCCTTTTGATATGAATCAGATTTTTCCTTTATGACATCTCTTTATTCACTTAAAATATATATTTTTATTAAAATAAATATTTTTATCTTTACTTACAAGTAGTATAAAATTAAGTCACTTTCGCTGTCTGTTCCCATAGATCTTTTAAACTACTACTTTAATAATGCCTTTTAATAATACGATTAATAATGCAGTTTTCAGCAATATGTAGATAGTGATTGATAAATTAATAATTGAGGAAGCACGACAAAGAGATATAGAATAGAATATTTAGAATAAGGTATGCAATTAAGTTATTGCATACCTACCAAATAATTACAAGGAAACTTACTGAGCTAGATATGGAAAGGATTTGGGGAGGCCTTCGCCCAGTTGCAGGACAGTATAATATACCTACATCTATAAAAATAAAAATTTAAAAAATTAAAGATTTAACATGTTGGACCGTTTTGATCTCTGTAGGGGCTTATTTGGCCTGATTTTAAGAATAATGTTAATAAAATTATGATTTTTTATGACTTTTTTGTCTGATGATAGATTCTCAATGTTTCCAATTATTATTCTTCTCAGAAAGGGCTTAAAAGCACTATTACTAGTCGAGACACGTTACACGTTTATCTTGTTCCAAAAGTTGCGCAATTTCTAAACAGTTTGGTTGATCCCGAAAATACTGTTTAATAGGTAAAACACATAGGCCGGTTCATCAAATATTATTAGAAGACCAAAAGAAAACAAAGGAGCAATTATCGATAACGCTCGTATGAACACAAACAACGAAAACAATACTCGTATAAGAATCATACACTCATAGGAGCGTAATACCCGGACACACACTGATATCATAACAATATTGACCGGATATCGATAATCTGATTAATTAGCGTGAAAGCTCGTTATCGCAACTAAACTATCATCATTGTTACTCATTATCTGTTATATTTCGGAAACAACAAAAGGATAATCTACGAAAATCCCCGGTGAGGGACTTAATAAAAACCGACGTTACAGGGAAAATGAGATTTTTCATTTTCGCAGAAAATATGGGCAAAATAAAATTCCAAAACAATCGCCGTATTGAAACAATAAGCCAAGTGGCGGGGGAGGCGAAACACGGAAAGGAACAAATTATCTGTAGCAGGCTAATTGTCGGCGGATCAAAGTGCGGAGTAGCGCTAGGTAAATCCGTACCGCTGCTTTTTTTCGTTAATGTTTTTCCCGTAGAGAGGCGGGCGGTGGCCGCGGGCGCTATTCGCAATTGTTGTTATTACAAAGAGATTGCTGCTGAGCCGGCTCAGAGCTTTTTTCACTGAATTCGCTCCAACATCTCCTAATTGCACCCGAGGTAAAAACGCGCCCATGAGAGACAATTTAAAAAAATGGACGCTCCAATTTTATTAGCCTTTTACTGATAAAATCAAAAGTTATTTGTGTCACAGATTAGTAAAACACTGAGAACCCAAAATAAAAATACTATATCTAGTATCTCGCCTATGTAGTTGCGATTAATTAAAAGCTAATGCTCAGCTTCTGCGGCTGACATGGAATATTAATGTAAAAAATAATATGGAATAGAAACATACCAATGAATACAAAGATCTGGTGATGAGCGTAGCGAAGTAGCATCGATATTGAAACAGTCTGAAACAAATGAAATACATGATAAAATTACATGTTTACAAAATAAAACTATCTAGCAACAGGCTGTTTCATAAATGTATAACCGATGTAGTGCATCTTGAATTATGTGTGTGTGTGTGTTTCTAAAGGTTTTCCGAACATTCGTTTTCCAGAAAAAAAAAATCAACAAAACACAATAGTTTTGCAAGGTTACCCCTACTTTTGAGCTAATATGACCGGACTATAAGCTGTACAATCAAGTTCATATATTTCTTTAAAAAAACTATATATTTAGAATGTGATAGTACAAGAAAGCAACACGGAGAAGGGCCGATCCCTGTGTTTAGTTAAATGGATTCAATCTGCACTAAGCGTTTCGTTAATGAAATTCAATCGCAGCGGCGGGCGCGGGGAGCAAATGATGTGGTGAAAAGATTGATAGCGGACTTGCGGAAACTGTGGGTTCGTATGTGTGGTGGCTAAAAATACATATCAACTATGTCTATGTCGCTTTCAACCGGTATATATGGAAGCCCAAAGGAGAGGCCTATGTTCAGCAGTGGACGTCCTATGGCTGAAATGATGATGATGTCTATGTACCTATTTATAGTTTCGAGGATCTGTACATTTAAACATTTGACAGTATCGCAGTATTTGAGTAAGTATCGCTATCCAGAAAGAAAAAAACCAATCCCTATGAGTTTCTTGCTCGTTCTTCTCATAGAGGTACCTTGGTTATGAGCGGTAGAATATTAAAATCAAATGTAAAATTGACTTGCAAAAGTGCTCCATTGTAGCCTATTTAAATAAATGAATTTTAAGTTTGAGTTTTACATACGTTTCGGCGGATAAAATCGCCGCAGTTAGTGAGTTAGTAACTAATTACTACACTAACTCTACATAGGGTATTATGTAGATATTACAGAGAGACATTACAGTTTTTTTTGCATAGAAAACTAATCACAGCTTTGAAGAAGTACGTTTCAGTATTACTGGAAACCTTTGAAATAAAATTCAAACGAACTCCAAACGCAATGCGGTATTGAAACTTATGAATCAGACGATATTATTGGTTCCTGCTCATATCACTTGGTATTATAAAATATTCTACATAGGTATTAAGTAATAGATTTTTATTTAAAATTTAGTATTTTTAGTTTTTTTTTTTACAATTTCTAATCTTATATTTTTGTAGTTTATTTGGCACGATGGACAGATGACATTAAAAGAATGTCCGGAAGAAACTGGATGAAGACAGTAAAAGACAGTGGAGAATTTCGAATTATTAAGAGACTTGTCTAAAAATGGCCCTTCAATTTTTAACCATTTATCCATAATAGTCCAGTCAATTTAGACATTCGAAGTTACATAAAGTCCCAACAAGCTGAATTTCTGTGAAGTTGTTCAAAACATAATTATAAACAATGTCTAGAAGTTCCCCATCATTCCCCTGTAAGGAAAAAATTTAATTCAAGGTCAAAGGTCAAAACAATGAGTTTTTCGCGATTTTCAGCAAAACGGTAAGTTTGATCATAAAAACATCTTAGACAAAATTGTAGATCATAAAATTCTCTACAAAAAAATATTTAATACTTTTTTTTCTACGAGCCACCGTTTTTGAGATATAACGATTCAAAAAGTTGTAATCTCTTATATAAAATCGTTCGTACACTTTCGTGCTATCAACGCACAGCCCAAACGGCCGGACGGATTGAGCTGAAATTTGGACAGCGTATTCCTTGGAAGATTTCATCGTGCAATAAGAAGCGATTTTTTGAAATTCCCTCAGGAAAAGGAATTATTCCCGAAAAACGTTTGTGTGCAAATCCGTAACCGTTTACCCGATTGAGCTGAAATTTTGTAAAACGATTGTTGGGATTGTGTTGAGGAACATTGAATAGTTTTTATGACACAATTTAACTTTAAAGAGGGGGTAAGGGGGGGGTCAAAGTTTGTATGGTAAATTTAGAACCGCTGGCCCTATTGAGCTGAAATTTGGTACAAAGGTAGACCAAGTCCTAAAAAATGATATGGGATACTTTTTATTCCAAAAATCAACCTCTAAGGCGGGATAAAGGAGGTCAATGTTTGAATACGAAATCAGTAACTAATGACCCCATTAAGCTACAATTTGGTTTAGACATAGTTCGAGCCTAATTTTTTGTAGACAATTTTATGATCTACAATTTTGTCTAAGATATTTTTATGATAAAACTTACCGTTTTGCTGAAAATCGCGAAATACTCATTTTTTTACCTTTGACCTTGAATTATTTTTTTTCCTTACAGGGGAATGATGGGGAACTTCTAGACATTGTTTATAATTATGTTTTGAACAACTTTACAAAAATTCAGCTTGTTGGGACTTTATGTAACTTCACTATCATTTTTTGGTCTAAATTGACCGGGCTATAAGTAATAGTAATTCGAAACAAATGTAATAGACATTCTAACTAGAATAAATGAAATGGAGGTGGACAGAGGCCACATGATCCGATGTGGCCATATAAAATGGAGCAAACTACTAACAAACTGGTACCTCAGAGATGGGAAAAGGAGTAGAGGCCGTCAAAACCTTAGATGGGAGGATGACCTAAGACTGCCAGCAGGCCTATTTTGGAGAGTCACCAGCGATAGATCACAATGGAAACGGTTAGAGGAGGTCTATGCCAAAAGGCAAACTGAGCAGCTTGATTTTTTTTATTCAAAGAAGTAAGAAGACGAGCAAGACGCTCTCTTGATGGTAAGAGATACCCATAATAATTAGTACAGTGCTACCCAGGATTGAAATTAAATATATGCCTAATTAATATTATTATTATTTTTTAATTGATTGGTTGTTATTGTTTAATTGATTGTTTGATTTTGATTTAATTTAAAAAGAGTAACTATCTGCAGAAGAAACAAAGCTCAGTTTAAAGACTCTACCTTACCTTAATAAAGTGATTGGTTTATAATGAACTAAGAAGGAGATAACGCTCCTATATAGTAAGATCACATCGACAGGGTACATAAACAAAGATTTCAAAAAGTGATGAAAATGCGTAAGAATCCTTAGTAATTAGTAACCTTTATTAACCTTTACATGTCTCAAACTGGGTTGAAATTAGTTTACCAATATATTTCTATAAATTCATAACTTTACCTAATGAAATTATTATTCAACTAATTTGATTTGTGCGCCTGAAAACGTATGCCTGTATTCTAGGTTTAATCAATTGATCCTAATACAGTTTCAAATAAGTTAAGACTGCGGTCTCGACGCGGAATTCTAGTAAGTCAAGTTTCTAAAGAAACAGCACACAAAAGAATCATTTAATTTCTGTTTTTAAAGTAAGTAATGTGTTATTTCTCGATCTTATTTTAATTAGTCAAAAGAGAAGATGAAAAGGAAACCACCAAACATCATTTTTCAATTCTTCAGTTTTTGACTTAAAATAACATTGCTTATTCAGGATGATAATATCGTCTCAACAGTTTTCGTTTCCGACGACTGTTAGATTTGGAAATGTTTTTAACCTAGACGATATTATTATTACATTACATACTATTCAATAATTTAAAACAATTAGTAATTGAAAAAAAAAATTAAATAGCAGAAAAACGTTAACCTATTTTTTTATTCTTTATAGGTAAGCCTTTGACTACGATCTCGCGACGATTTAGCGACGATGCGGCCGTAGATGGCAGCAGACTATACTTAGAGGGCGGGATAAATCCATCCTTGATTTCAGGAGATTTGTCACACTCTTGACTTTGCCGATCTTCTCTTTTTGCTATTTATTGTTAGGAATATAATCTATGCCTAGACGCCCTCGTCTAGGCATAGATTATATTCCTAACAATAGATAGCAAAAAGAGAAGATCGGCAAAGGGTAGGGTGGTGCAGCACTAGTGCAACACTAGCGGTACACGCGCCCCTCCCTAGCTTCTAGAAGAAAACAACTGACTGTGAAGCCAGTCATGTCGCGGCATAATTTTAACAGATTTGTTTTGTGTTGAATTATAATTATTTGTCTGTAAATTCATTGTCTAATATTATCAACACAAAATACTAGTTTTCAGAAGCGCGAGCTCTTAACCCGACCTCGAATACAACCTCTACAAACATAAAGTGGTCTAATAACGTAGAAGTTATACTAGTGCTTCATCAAGGTGCCGAGACGCGTAACATTCTCGCGTAAGAACTTGGAACAAAGCTTTACTGCGGCGCCTTTGATTGATTGGTGTTACCGCGAATTATTATGTGAGCGGGTGGGTGTTGGATTGCACTACACCACTTACTATGTTTGTAGAACTAGGATGTATAAGTGTATATTTCTGTTAGATTATTATGACTCTACTATTTCGTGATACTCTATTAATCTAAACGGGCCGCCTGTCGTTATCTTTTAAATTTTGTAGCGCTGGCATCTTTTTTTTTGTTATCGCCGGGAAAAAATGCATTACGCATAGCCTCCCATCGAGGGAATGGGAGGGTTATGTGGGACTCCCGTGCAGGACAGCTGCACGGTTTACCCACTAAAACGACCCGGCGGCACTCCCGCATCCTTAGTTTTTAGAGTTCCGTACCCAAAAGGGAATAAACGGCACCTAATTATGAAGAACTCGCTGTTCGTTCGTCCGTCTGTCTGTCACCAGGTTCTTTCTCATGAACCGTGTTATTACTATACAAAAACTGGACTGTGTGGACATATTTTTTTAGTTTCGGCACTGCGCCTTGGGCACTTCAACTCAATCCATCGAGCGGTTTGAACTGTGTATTGATAGATCAGTCAGGTTTCCCATTCGCCCCCACATCAATAATTTAATTATTGGCCCCAGGTGGCATTTGGAAAAAAAAATTCAAGTTGTCCCAGAGTGATGATGGTTTGGCGATCTAAACACAGCAGTATAAACCAATTTAAAAATGGAAACAATAATTTCCAATTCGCCTATCAGTGGTAATTGTCTGGGGGAATTCGATGTGGGGCGACTGGGAATATACTAGTCAGTCAGGCTTTCCGTTTAAATATTTAGATGACTATAATATATCTCCTTCTTCCTGCCCTTATCCCACACTAGGTAGGGTCGGCACAACACGTTTTTCTCCTCCATTCTGCTCTATCATCCGTCATTTCTTCATCCACTCCCCTAGCACGCATATCCTCTTTCACACAGTTCATCCAAACCTTTTTCGGGCGCCCCCTTCCCGTGTTACCTATCACCATATTCATGGACTTTTTGGTGACATGATTTTCATCCCTCCGCATAATATGTCCGGATAATATGTATAGGACAATCTTCCACTCTTTAATTTCTCTGTCACTTGTCACTGGTGCAACTTTCAGGCTTCCCCTCACATACTCATGACGATAATATATACGAGTACATAATATACATAATATAGCTCGTATTAGCCATATGCCCTTCATCGGAACTAGTAGATATTTGCGGTCGGTGCGGCCACCGCTCCGATTCTCCGCGGCTGAGTCGCGGAAGCAATTTGACCGTAATATCGTCACCATCCGGGCGAATATCCGCCGATACTAATCCATTTAACTAGTAATAGCTCTATCATGTGTAGCAAGTGTCAGTATGTCATCGCTGTGGCTGTGGTGATCTGTTTTTGATTAAGTGACTACTTTTACAAACTTTACTTTTTACTTTTTTTTTTTTTTTCTTGTAAATTTAAACACACCACCTAACCCATGTGAATTACAATTGCTCTTCTCTCCTTGCACGGTTGTCTGGAAGAGATCGCTATTAGCGATAAGACCGCCAATTGTAACTCTTAGTTTTTATATAGTAGTTCTAAGTTTGTTTTTTGTACATTTTTGTGTTTCAATAAAGGATTATCTATCTATCTATCTATCTATCTTTACATTAAAAGTCGAGGTTTTTTATTTATTTTCTTTTTTTTATACATCGAGATAAGAAGACGAGCAAGACGCTCTCCTGATGGTAAGAGATAACGCTGCCCATAATTAGTGTAGTGCTACCCAGTGCACTGCGCCAACACTTCTTACTTGAGTGTCATAAGATGTTAAGACCCGCTCATACCTATGTTATAAGTAAAGAAGATGTTCAGCTGTTCCTCTGCATCTGCTGTTAGTACGAGAACATACATAATTATACATATTATATACATTATGCTTCAAGCTTATGGTTGCGCTATTCTATTCAGTGGCAAAATCCTTTTTTAGCAGATATCTACATCTTTTACGTATCTCAATTTTCAACCCAATCTCTTCTGCAGTTTGCGCGTCGCATCGATGTTTCTGCCAGTCACGCTTTCATAAACATTTATTACATACAGATGAGAAGAAATATACCTAGTCAGGTCATAAGTATTGTCACACAGTAAAAACTTTTCTTTTAGAATGCTGGCCACAAAAAAGTTTATTGAATTCGAATTTCGAATTGTTCATGAAAATAAAAATGTATACTTTTTAGAATTTTACTCATTTTTAAATATGGAGTGGACGCTTAAAGAAGACCGTGTTGCAGTTATTGCGTTGCATCGTTGCGGTTACGCGCCAATTCAAATTTTTGACATACTGAAAAATTTGAATATAAACAAAAGATTCGTTTATCGTACCATCAAACGATACAATGAAGACTCTAGTGTAGATGACAGGTCAAGAAGTGGTCGCCCTCGGTCTGTTAGGACTCCAGCAGTGATAAAAGCTGTGAAGGCGCGAATTCAAAGAAATCCCAAACGTAAGCAGAAACTGTTGGCCCTTCAGATGGGGTTAAGCAGAACCACGGTGAAAAGGGTGTTAAATGAAGACTTAGGGCTTCGGGCATATCGAAGAAAAACAGGACATCGTTTAAATGCTCGTCTAATGGACCTGAGACTGAAGAGATGCCGCGCTTTGTTGAAGCGGTACGCGAGAAAAAAATATCGAGAAATTCTTTTTTCGGATGAAAAAATTTTTACCGTAGAAGAGAGCTACAACAAACAAAATGATAAGGTGTACGCACACAGTAGTGAAGAAGCGAGCAACCGTATTCCGCGTGTCCAACGAGGTCATTTTCCATCCTCGCTCATTGTATGGTTGGGAGTTTCTTATTGGTGCTTAACAGAGATACATTTTTGTGAGAAAGCTGTAAAAACGAATGCAGTTGTGTATCAAAATACAGTCCTGACGAACCTTGTGGAACCTGTTTCTCATACCATGTTCAATAACAGGCACTGGGTATTCCAACAAGATTCGGCGCCAGCTCATAGAGCGAAGAGCACACAAGACTGGCTGGCGGCGCGTGAAATCGACTTCATCCGGCACGAAGACTGGCCCTCCTCCAGTCCAGATTTGAGTCCGTTAGATTACAAGATATGGCAACACTTGGAGGAAAAGGCGTGCTCAAAGCCTCATCCCAATTTGGAGTCACTCAAGACATCCTTGATTAAGGTAGCAGCCGATATTGACATGGACCTCGTTCGTGCTGCGATAGACGACTGGCCGCGCAGATTGAAGGCCTGTATTCAAAATCACGGAGGTCATTTTGAATAAACTTTATTGTCATAAGAATCTATGTTTTGTTAAGTTCATTTTGGTATATAAATGATTACATAATAAATAAACTTGTTCCAATAATTTTATATTAAACATGTGACAGAATTTATGACCTGACTAGGTAGTTAAATAATCAGTGCTTTTATAATCTAAGTCTTCGATCAATTCATTAAAGCTTACAATTTAATAAGGCATCTAAAACGTCTCGTCATAAAGAAAACGCTTTCAATATGGACGTGTTTGGATCGATGCCGGTCGCTCTTTAGTTTACTGCGACCGTAAAAACTAACAGCTAACGGGAGGATTATCCGGCCCATTGCCGTTGCCGGGCCGGTGCAGCGCACGCTCCGGCGGCCCGGACTCGCCCGGACACAGGAATACCCGGGTTTTAGATGCGACGTCAACTAGCAAGATGAGTTTGTTTTGGTTAGTAGAGCGGAGTGTCACGGTACGGCGGGTCTGGCGCATGACCATAGCGTTTTTATTTTCGTAAGTTAGCCTTTGATAGTAAAATAAATTATAATGTATATGCTATCCCAGTAATACTGCCCAAAGATACATTGACACAAACTTGAAAAAGGGAAGATCAATTAGCTCCTCTAGCCAAGCGAGAAACACTCGTGGCTACTCGTAGATAAAATACTCTGAATGAAAAAACTGCAATAACAATTACTGATTCAAAATGACTGTTCCCAGTAGTTAGGTAGGTACATTTTTTTAGCGTTAGCCACAAGCTTTTGGCTACTTTTATCTTCCGTAGGTTCTTCTAAAATATCTTGTTTTAATTTATATTTAATATATTTTCATCGCAAAGTTATACTTTCCTGATGGTAAGAGATAACGCTGTCCATATAATTATTAGTACAGTGCTACCCAGAATTTTACAAGGATATAAAATTCAGGGTGCACTGTGCCAACGCTTCTTACTCAAGACATAAGATGTTAAGACATCACTGCTCAGGAGGTAGAATAACTGGCACTGTTGGGGTACCCACCTAGTCGACCTCTTGCAAAGGAAGTCTAGGCAAATGTTATCATTAATAGAAGCACTCAAATCACAGAATCATCGACACAATACCGTACCAGCCATTACTCAAGCACAGAAGATTGGGTAGTTGGATTATGCAACACGCGTCACTGTTCACCACCGTTTGACAATTGATTAATGCAATTTCTCCGTCTTCCGACGCCGTTGAATTAATACGGTAACACACATTGGATGTGTCAGTAGCATGGTACTTGATACCTTGACGATGAGATCAGTTCATTATTATTCAAGTACCTACATTGTTTTGGTGTGCATTTGGTGAACCGCAATTATATACTGCTGTTGAATCGAATATTGGCTTTGATGATAAAGCGTGTATTCAATATCTATTAATACCTGTTAATTAACCAGTGTTGCAAAGAGCTTTGTACTTCAGAAAACAACTTAGGTAACACTGCAACTGACATCGTAACGCTTAACATCAGTCGCGCATCGGGATTTTGTCGTTCTTTTGCTTGTATAAAAATTAAAAATATACCGACTTAAAAGAATAGAATAGGTTAACAATTTGTCGGAATCTTTTTATTTATACGTTCAACGATTACGCCATATAAATTAAATATAAAACGATATAATATATTCGGGGACACATTTTTGACATCTAACGTTGCATGCATTTAGAACCTGTAGAGCTACGTTGAATCACAATTCAAAGCTCTACAGGTTCTAAATTTTACTTTATTATCCACACTACTTGAAATAGATAATATTAATCAAATATTCGTAGTTATTAAGAAAAGACGGCGAGCTGCACCGATCGCATAAAAAATATGACCGAAAAATACCCAAGCCGCAGCCATTCATTCAAACTTTAAACAGCAGTCAGCAGTACCAATTTGCAACACGATCTTGAAGAATCCAAGCAGTTTGTTGTCAGTAAATGAAAGTGGCAGTTTACCTAAGGAGTTTTGTAAAACAAACATAAGGCCGGCGCGGGCTTGTGTTTCGGTACCGTAATAAACTTTGAAAGGGCTGTAAAAGAGCAATAACTGTAACTTGGGGAGCAGAGACGAGATTTTAGTGGCGCGAATGGAGGGAGAGTCCGCGATACCTATTAATTGATATGGTTAGGTGACGTCGGTTCAGGTTCTTTGGAACAACACCTAAAAGAGAAGAATTTATAAAGCTACGTAGTTTAATCACTAGGTGTGATAGTGTACCTATGATTTTGTATATGTTGTATCAAACTCAAAATATTTAATTTTGGCAGAAATTCAAGCATGATTTTCTATCTTTTACAAGCTTTATATTACTTTCACCTGTCTGTTGTCTGTCTGTCTGTCTGTAATCAAATCTTGCAAGTTTGATTTGACCCACTTCCCGGTTTCCAATTGAGCTGAAAATTTGCGTGTGTAAATCGGATGACAATGCAATATTATTATGACATGGAGCTAATCTGATGATGGAGCTGGAAGGTGGCTATAGGAACTCTGTCATTAAACAACGCAACCCCATCGAGTTTGGGCTCATTTGATTCGTCTTGACGAGTACTATATGATGCAAGATGGTAATGATAATTAAAGCTTGTTTTTAAAAAGTATTTTTAAAATTTCACTTGTTTCTTCGTAAAGTTCACCTCTATAAAATGAATGGGATTAATAATAAAATTACATAGAACATAAGTAATATAGATATAAGTGGTTCTTGCCAGCGTATGTAATAAATGAAATGTCATTATAATTATCGCAAAAAATAATAATTTAAAAAACAAAAAATTAACTAAAAATGACAGTAGAAATATCAACCTCAAACAAAATTTTACACATAGGGCATAGGGTTTATTTTGTGGAAATAAAACGAATAATTAAAGCGCCATCTAACGTTAACCACTGGAACTTTAGAGTCCGAACTATTGTACTTCAAAAATGGTCCATGATAATACTCGTACTTAATAAATGATACTCGTACAGTATAGGGACCCGCTAAAATCGAATAAGCTCCATCTGGTGGAGAGTAGCTGACTTAAAAAAGCTCAAGGATTTTATGTAACCACTGATGGTTACCTCCTGAGTTCCCGAGAAAAATATCCAACCCTATTCTGAAACCACTAACTCCGCTACTCGACACTAGATGTCGCTTTTTCAATTGGTACATTGGTAGAGCACATGACGCCACCTGTCAAGAGTCAAGACTAATCAACTCTTATCTTGAGTCAAGAATATTTTGACGTTGAGCAAGAGGCTACACTTGCTGCTCCCACTGTCATTGCAAAGAGATTAGCGGGGCACGCATTCGATAATAACTAGTAGTTCGCCTCGAACTGGGACCTCGCAGACCCAATTTCATCAAAAATGTTGAAACCTTTGATTTCTAGGTACCTATACCTAAAAGTAAAAATATAATGTACCTACGAAGTGAATACATTTATGGAAACTTTAACTTTAATATTCGTAAGTAAGGTAGTACCTAGTGCAGACAAACGAATGAAATGTGGCTGAGGTCCGCACCAACATCCTCATAGAGCTCTTGTATAGGAAAAAAAAGTTGCCAACCATTACTCCATTAGAAGAATCGAAATGGCTTCTAGCAGATTTTTTAAACGTTTTTAATGAGGAAAATATAACCATAAGATTGATATCACTAATAATAACTACTCGTAACATCACATCACCCTGAAAAAAATCTAGTTTTATCGATGTTTTACAACAAACCAATAACGCGACTTTACGACTATACCTACCTCTTATTGATATATTGTAGCAAATTCCAACATTTTTGTCGTAGCTTAGCGTAGTAACTTTGATCTAATCTGTGATCTCTAATGATATGCCATTCAAACGAACAACTATTTCATTTAATTATAATTCATATTTAAATAAAACCTAACAAGCGCAAGTCGGACTTGCCGCCTTTTTTCGTTCAAAAAAAGTCAGCAAAAAGTTGAGGTCACCCATCCAAATATGTATGTACGCGCATAACATTACTTCACTTCGATGATTAAGTTATTTACATAAAGCCATTTTTTGCACATCTGAATTAATAACATAACGATTGCACAGATAAAAGAATACTAGACGATTGTAAAAAAACAAACATAACGATTAGTCTTCAGATTTTATCCTGAACTTAAAGTAAGTATATATATATGTATTTAAAATCTGCCAAACTTCATAAACGGCAACTACCCTATGAATTTCGATTTATTCGGAAGGTCGCAATGTACGTTTTTGGAGCATAAAAGCAAAAAAAAACGAGCGGTAGCGTCTTAAAATAGATCTAAATAATTGTAAAATTTACTTCTAAAAGTGGAACCTTGAATAAAAAAATTGAGTGAGATTTAATGAAGTATATTATTTTATCAAATAAGGTAAATATTACATATGGAAAGAACTATAAAGCATACCAAAATTAACACAAAATTAAAGGCAAATAATATTAAACTCTCGGTTGCTTGGATATTACTATAGCTATTACGAGTATTATGAACTTGAAAATAGGTAAATTAAGTGCATACTTCCACCGGTAGGATCTATTTATATCAAACTTAACGTTTCAAATAAATAATATCTATGAACATATCCTGCACCTTGCGGTCATTTAAATTCATATTGTGAGTATGTCAGTTCTCATGCGTGATCGATAAACATCGTAATTTAATATTCTCTATAGCTTTACAACCCTTGCACCGATTTGGCTCATATTTAGACTTGAGGATTATTTTAGTTTGTACTACTTGTTTGCAAAGTTCTATCAAGATTGGATTAACGGTAACGTTGTAATCAAGCAATCTCTATAACTCTAGAACCCATTGACCGATTTGGCTCATGTTCGAACTTAAAAATTCTATTGTTTCATACTACGTGTTTGCTAAGTTTCATAAAGATTGGACTATCCCTTTTCAAGTTATCGCGTAGCAAACATACATACAAACATACACTTTTGATAATATATTTATGTCGATCATAAAAAATGTCTATATATTAGAAAAAAAATTATCAGCGCACCAGTTTTTTAATTATCGTCAGACCTATCGTAAAGACTTTAAGTCACCTATACTCTGCAACCCTGGAGCCTATTTGCCTATTTTTTTTACTAAAATTATCCAATTAACCTACTTAACTTGTGTGTAAAGTTTCAATAAATTTGGATTAACCGTTTTTGAGCAAATGTCGATCAAACTCAATCACCAGAGGTCAACCGTTAAACTGGTCGAAACGCAGGCTTTTCGCGGCTCTTGACTCTAAGACCTCGCTTCGCTCGGTCTATAATAATTGGGGTTTAACAAAATTAATAAATCATAAAGTCAAATCACAATTTATAGGTTGTGAGTTGTGTGATGTGTGGCGAACCTATATGTTGCAGTTTCAGGGCGCCGAGATTACTACAGGGCCTCCAACATGACCTAACGACTGCCTCCTACATGATGAGTACATATCTTATAGGAAACAGCCGGAACCCACAGTTTTACGTGCCTTCCGAAACACGGTAGCGTCCAGGCCTTGGCCCCCTGCCCCCCCCCTAAATCCGCCTATGCCTACATACATGGTAGTGAACGTAGACAGAGAAAGAACTATAGACTTTGGGATGTGTTCTATCTCATTCGCACGAGAAAGAGAACAACTTATGCGAAAGCTGTGTAAAAGAAAGAAATAGAATGATGCTATTTTTTGTTTCATACAGCGTGCCGCTTTTTTCGTGTTTCGCAAAGTAGTTTGCGAAACAAATTTTGACAGCTAGCTGCAAAATATTGTAGTCGTCTTGATTAAAATATAAATTACTGATTTTCAGCAAAGATTTTTTTAATGAAATTACTTGTAAACGATAAAGACTGAATATATCTACAATTTAGTTTAAAAAATGGTGCGGTGTAGCGTGATAGGGTGTAAAAGTGATAGTGAAAAGAAAATGTTCGGATTGTCTTTTCATTCGTAAGTATTATACAATTTTTTTAATACAAGCATTTCGTAACAAAATTTTAATCATTAGTAATTGTGTTGTATGCACTCTAGACGTAATTTAGGCTTTATAAAAAGCTTAAATATAAAAAATAATTATTATTATAACCTCAAAACTGAAAACGCTTGTGTTGCCAACTTTTTTTATAAATATAAGACATTCATTGAAAAATAATGGCTTGACTTATTATTTATAATGTATATAGTAGTCAACTCGAACACGAGGGTGTGCTATCGGCCGTCTGAAAAAACCGTAGACAGAGGAAACTAAAACACCATACCCAGGACTACCTTTTTTTTTGCCCTTGTCAATATCCCTATGGGACTGCGCAGACGGCACACTTTTTGTGCGATCGAGTCTGCGGCGTACAAAAAGTCTGCATGGCGCGCAAAAAGTCTGTTGCGGATTTTTCACAGACTCAACGCACACGACGCACATCTTCGATCATTCTGTCGGCAGAGCTGTAGGGACGTAGACAGGCCCGGATTTAGCCAAATGCCGCCCTGGGCAGTGAGAAAATGCCGCCCCCCTCCGCCGAAATATTATTTATAAACGCTCATCGGCTAGACATTTTGCTAAGAAATTTGTTGTCGAGTTCTTTCATATTATACGTAATTATGAATATTTATAAAAAAATATATACATCTAACTACGAAAGCTGTGTGTATAGCTTGCTTTGAAAAAGAGAAATTATAATTGAGAAATTTTATAATGCTAACTACAATAAGACCGCTGATTGTGAATTGTGACACATAGATTATAATACCGGGTTTTTATGTTTAAGTTTATTTTTCAATGTTTCAATAAAGTGTTTTATCTACCTATCTATCTGTCTACGACAGGTGTGCGTGAGACTCGCTTGGAGTGGCAAGAAAATTATAATATTATGTTGACTAAAAAGACTGCGAGCAGCTTGCTGCGAGCGAGAAAATTTTGTATATTTGACTACACAACAGTGGGCGCATACTTCACCCTGAGTGCCAAAATCGATGTGAGCACCGAGAAAATTTTGTTTTTGTGACTATATAAACAATGGATGCATAGTTTGCTCCGAGTGTTAAAATAAAAAAAAAATATTATTCAAAGCGCGAGAAGCTAGCTGCGAGCACCAAGAAAATTTTGTATATCTGACTGCAAAAAGTGAGTGCGTAGTTCGTTTTGAGTGCCAAAAATAAAAAAAAGAAGGCGAGCAACTAGCTGCAAGTGCTAGCTGAAAGTCTTGCTACGAAAAGTGGACGGATAGCTCGTTTGGAGCAAAAATCTTGAGTTTGTGTGGCCAGTATTCCAGACTTCTTATTATGAGCGCAAAAAAAAGTTATAATAATAATCAGCGTGATTGAGAATACAAATTTTAATTCAACATCGGATGTTTATGGATTGAATATTTATTTCTCGTTTCGAAATTTGCCGCCCTCAGTAAATTTGCCGCCCCCTGAAAATTTGCCGCCCTGGGCACTCGCCCCGAATGCCCCTAGTGTAAATCCAGGGCTGGACGTAGACGCTATGGAAATCGTGCAGAGATCGCGAAGTATTATTTTGTACATGAAGTACAGAAAAAGAAGAAGAAAGAAGCGTTACGTCCACCACTAGCAAATGCAGATTGCAGACTAAAGTGTGTGCCGTCTGCGTTAGCGCGCGTTGAAGCAAACGTTCTATTTTTTTCACACACTTTTTGTGCGGAGCGGCGCGACGCGGCGCGATCCGGTCTGCCCGAATTACACGGATTATTTGTGTGCCGGACTTTTTGCGCGTCGTGTGCGTTACTGCATATAATTGCATAGGATCTATTTTCACAGACTAAAAAGTGCGTCATGGATAGTCTGTCGTCTGCGCAGCCCCTATTCATAACAATAATTGACTTGAACGAGTGGGCGGGGCCCTGGCTTCCTGTCACATGTGGCGCAGTGGCGCAGATAGTGGCTTGTGGGTCGTACACTAGCATTTAGAATTTTCGGATTGAGTGCTTTTCACGAAAGGAGTCCCGCGAAATTTAAAGGAACTAAATAGGTATTTCTACGTTTTTTACCTCAACGACGTTTTTTTATTTATAAGTAGTATTTAAATCATTGCTTAATAGCACGGTAAAGAGATATACAGTAGTTTGACTGAGTGTGATTTTTGAACATAAATACCTAAAGTCGCGCGGTACATGCGCAAGTCATAGGGCTGCCGGGCAGCCGCTGCCCGCATACAGTAGGTACCTACCTGTTTCATATCATCTACTTACTTGAGCTACCTACCTACTACCTACTTACCTATCATATCGTGGCGGCGTATATTAAAACCCAAGACAAGACAAAAGACAAGACAAGAGACAAGACAACCTCCTCCCGTTCCCCTCCTCCCCTCCCCTCCCCTTCCCCTCCTCCCCTCCCCCTCCCCCTCCTCCCTTCCCCCCTTCCCCTCCCCCTCTCCTCCCCCTCATACCCTTCCCCTCCCCTCCTTCGCTCTCCTCCCCTTCCCCCCTACCCTTACCCCCCTCCTTCCCCCCTCCCCTTCCCCCTCCCCTCCTTCCCCATCCTCCCCTCCCCCTCCTTCCCCCCTCCCCTTCCCCTCCCCTCCATCCCCTTCCCCCTCCCCTCCTCCCCCTTCCTCTCCTCCCCTTCCCCTCCTCCCCCTCCTCCTCCCCTTTTTAACTAACTGACCTTTTTACAAGCTTTATATTACTTTCACCTGTCTGTTGTCTGTCTGTCTGTCTGTCTGTCTGTCTGTCTGTCTGTCTGTAATCAAATCTTGCAAGTTTAATTTGACCCACTTCCCGGTTTCCAATTGAGCTGAAAATTTGCATGCGTGTGTAAATCGGATGACAATGCAATATTATTTTGTCATGGAGCTGATCTGATGATGGAGCTGGAAGGTGGCCATAGGAACTCCGTCATAAAACAACGCAACCCCATCGAGTTTGGGCTCATTTGATTCGTCTTGACGAGTACTTTATGATACAAGACTATTATAATAATTAAAGCTTGTTTTTAAAAAGTATTTTTAATATTTCACTTGTTAATTTTATTACCTTTCCATGTTGCTTGATAAACAAGTGAATTAAATTAAAAATTTAAAAAACCCCCAACGCAATACGCAATTCTTCATTTTGTGGTGGCGGCCATCTTGGATTTTTAATTTTATGTAATGGGTTGTATTCTACTAGTTAAGCCCTTTCATTTGATACCCATATTAAGGGGTTCGCGGAAGAAAAAAGTAATCCGCACATTTTGTAGCGGCGGCCATCTTGGACCGATTTCCACCAAACATGTCTGAGAACACTCTCGACTAACCTTACTTTCAAACAAAAAAAACTAAATCAAAATCCGTTCATCCGTTCGGGAGCTACGGTGCCACAGACAGACACACACACACACACACACAGAGACAGACAGACAGACAGACACGTCAAACTTATAACACCCCGTCGATTTTGCGTCGGGGGTTAATAATGTTATTTCTGGATTTCCTGATAAGTTCAATGATAAGTTCAAGCTACCAAAAACAGCATAATATAGTATGCTATTTTTTTGCCATTTTATATAATTGATTATATTATGTATACATACGTCAAAAAAAATGTATAAATAACGTAAATAACACTAAATACTTGCAAAAAACTATCGCGACGTCCGCCCGTCGCTGCGTGGCACCCGCTTCTGGATTATATACCCACTTCTACCCACATCTACCGACATCTATTCACTTCCATTTTCCGCCCGTATCTATGGAGTCAAACTACTGTATATCTCTTTACCGTGTTAATAGTTAGGTGATGTAAATACTTTTTCATAGTTGGTTTAATCTTAAATACATATATAAAATATTGAAGAAATAAATGCTTGTAAATAAACAAGTGAAATTTAAAAAAAAACTTAATAAAAACAAGCTTTTATTATTAGCTGACCCGCGCGCACTTCGTAGCGCGTGACAGTCAATTAATAAAGCGAAAATTTGGTGCTGCCATTTAGTCTGCGATGTTTGTTTAGACTGCGATTGTATTTCCATCCCCGCGACTTTGTAAGTGTAAATAAGGTATATGTATAGCCCATGTTATATTATTATACCATGGCTATTATAATAATTGCTCCCACTCTGGGTAGTGCAGAATATCGAGATGGGTATTTCTACGCAGTTTTGTTCGCTACCGTAAAAATCAATCCATCTCTCCATAGTTAATTACAACTTAATCGGTTTTGCGGTTGTTGAAAGCCTTCACAAACTCACACGCCTCTTTTCAGGAATTAAAAATATTTGTCGTCCTTTCCCGGTAACTCTTTAACTTATCTGTACTTGTCTGTGTAATGTATAATATTTTTATTATTTTTTGTTACTTATTTCTCACACTATCCTTTCCGCAACCTTTCCCGCGACTCAAATCAATTCCGTGGTTCGTGAATTCCCAATAAAACTCTGACCCTCCTTTCCTCATACTGGTTCACCCTAAAAATTAATTTCTGACATAAAAAAAAACAGCTCATTAACAGAACTTAAACTATCATTTAACAAAAAATCAGCTTAATCGGTCCAGCAGTTAATGATTTAAATGAAAACGCTTTTCGAAAATAAATCCCGTTCTTGTGGGAATTTCACAAAACTCCTTCTTATCGGTGGCCTACGTTACATAAAGCAGCTAAAACAAAAAAGCTGTTACCGATATCCTACACAAACTGCACCCCCTTCACTCTTCTTAAAGGTTGATTTCTGGAATAAAAAATATCCCATATCATTTTCTATGACGCAATCTACTACCTATGTATGAAATTTTAATTTAATAGGCTCAGCGTTTCTAAATTTCTCATACAAACTTTGACCCCGCTTTACACCACCCTTCTCCTTAAAAAATTATGTTCCTAAATACAACTCAAGCACTAATCGTAGTAGTCGTGGTAGTATAGTAATCGTTTCCCAAAATTTCAGGTCAATCAGCTCAGCGATAACGAATTTGCATTCAAAGGTTTTTTGGGAATCATTCCTGTGCCTGTGGAAATTTCGAAAAATCCCGTTTTATCGGTCGCTTACATTACCTAAAGAATATACTATCCAAATTTCAGCTAAAACAAAGAAGCAGTTAACGATTTCTTACACAAACTTGCACCCACGCTTCCCCCCCCCCCCTCTGAAAGTAGATTTCTGTGATAAAAAGTATTCGATATAATTTTTAAGAACTCAATCTACCTCTGTACCAAATTTTAGCTCAGTAGGGTCAGCGGTTCTAAATATCCCATACAAACTTTGGCCCCTCTTTACTCCCCCTTAAAAGTAAATTTCTGACATTAAAACTATTCAATGTTCCTAAACACAATCCAAACAATCGTTTTACAAAATTTAAGATCAATCAGTTTAGCGGTTACGGATTTGCATACAAACGTTTTTCGGGAATAATTCCCGTTCCCGGGAGAATTTTGCAAAAAGCCCTTTTTATAGGTCGCCTACGCTACCTAAAAACACGCTGGTTTAAATTTCAGCTTAAACAAAGAAGCGGTTACCGATTTCCCATTCAAACTTTGACCACCTTTATCCCGCCTTAGAGGTTGATTTTTGGGATAAAAAGTATACAATACAATTTTTTAGGACTCAGTCTACCTTTGTACCAAATTTCAACTCAATAGGGCCAGCGATTCCAAATTTCCCATACAAAAATTTACCCCCCCCTTACCCCCTCTTAAAAGTTAAATTTGTCATAAAAACTATTCAATGTTCCTCAACACAATCTCAACAATCGTTTTACAAAATTTCAGCTCGATCGGTTTTGCGGTTACGGATTTGCATACAAACGTTTTTCGGGAATAATTCCCGTTCCCGGGGGAATTTTGCAAAAATCCCTTTTTATAAGTCGCCTAAGTTACCTAAAGAACACGCTGGTTTAAATTTCAGCTTAAACAAAGAAGCGGTTACCGATTTCCCATTCAAACTTTAACCTCCTTTATCCCGCCTTAGAGGTTGATTTTTGGGATAAAATGTATACCATACAATTTTTTAGGACTCAATCTACCTCTGTACCAAATTTCAGCTCAGTAGGGTCAGCGGTTCTAAATTTCCCATACAAACTTCGACCCCCCTTTACCCCCCCTTAAAAGTTAATTTCTGACATAAAAGCTATTTAGCGTTTCTAAACACAACCCAATCAATCGTTTTACATAATTTCAGCTCAATCGGTTCAGCGATTACGGATTTGCATACAAACGTTTTTCGGGAATAATTCTTGTTCCCGAGGGAATTTTGAAAAATCGCTTCTTATTGCACGATGAAATCTTTCAAGGAATACGCTGTCCAAATTTCAGCTCAATCCGTCCAGCCGTTTGGGCTGTGCGTTGATAGAACAAAAGTGTACGAACGATTTTATATAAGAGATAAGATAAGTAAATCTTTAGATTGATATAACTCTTTTATTTAAAAACCGATTTAAATAAAACCAATACTATTTAAAAATTAGAGAAATTTGCAACGTTTTAGCGAAAACTGCATACAATTCGGTTGTGCCGTTTTATCACACATAAGTAATAACCTTTTTACAAATTAAGCCTAATAAAACTACTCTGGTAAATTTTCGTTTATGGCCACATCGATAGATGGCGTATTTTTAGTTTGTCGCACTTTTTGCTTTTTGATTTTTTTGAATTGAATTTACTTTATATTCTATTACTTTTACTTCAAAATTTTGATGTAAATTAGGGGCGATGTGTCCGATATAAATGATTATTTTTTATTTTACGTTTCCCTAGGAAAAATTGACAAAATGTTTTACGAATTAGATCGCGCAAGCGACTTTTTCGCGTCGTTTTGTTCATATGCGTATTTTCACAGTTCACCTTAGTAAAGGATCACAATGAATGGGGAGAAATTTCCATTCTTATTATATGTATGGATTACCATCTAGCACCAAAGTATTCGCCAAGACGAATCAAATGAGCCCAAACTCGATAGGGTTGCGTCGTTTAATTACGGAGTTCCTATGGCCACCTTCCAGTTCTATCATCAGATCAGCTCCTCGTCATAATAATATTGCATTGTCATCCGATTTATATATGGTTGCAAAATTTCAGCTCTATCGGAAACCGGGAGTGGATCTAATTAAATTCGCAAGATTTGATTACAGACAGACAGACAACAGACAGGTGAAAGTAAATAAAAGCTTACAATAAAAAGGTTATCTCTTAAAATTATAAATTATAACCAAATACCATCCCATATAAAAAATGTAGACTCATTTCCCGTGTTTAAAAAACAGCTTACATAATATCTTACCTCTATATTGTACCAACGAGTTATATATTGTAGAAAATAAATTTCTTATATGTTTAACTCAAACATTTAAAATTATAGGAATATGTATATTTGAATTTATCTCATATATTTTGTATCATGGCAAATATCGTTGATAATATTATAACCTTCCTGACCTGAAAATTATCTTTGTTTTTGAAACGAAGTATAGTAACTACCTTTTTTCCCCCCAGGAAAATGCGTTACCCGCGCATTGTCACAAAGCGCCGAGGGGCGCAGGGTGGTATGTGGGACCCCCCGTCGAAGATGTGTGTGGCGAGGATAACCATTAAAAAACATGGGGGTGTTCCTGCGGAATGCCATATCACCGGGGCTGCGGGTACACCGAAGCACTCGTCCGCGGCAACTAATAATATCTACCCTATCTTGTAATCTTATTATTTAAGTTTTATTTAACTCGATGATTGTGAATTGTGACGACTAACGAAATAATAATTGTTATGTACCAAAGTGTGTCTTTGTTGATAATTATTGATAATAAAGATCTTTAAAACCTCAACCTTATCTCTTACCATTAGGATAAAGTCTAACTCACAGAGTACATTTTATATATAGTAAGTCTACCTCGTATTTTACTTAATAAATGGTTAGGTACTTATTTCTAAAAAATAAAGGAACATGCACAAATTTTGGTTTAATTTTCTTCGTATGGTAACCCGAAATATGGTGACGTAATATTTCTTGTCCCTTTTAGCGGCACGCTTTGTGATAGTCTACAGTATTATCCGTTTACGGTAGTGAAACACTGATAATTTTCTGTTAGGCGCTATGAATGTCTACTAAAGCAAAGATGACTATAATAGTATAAAATACTCACAAATACAAGCATAATGAAGAAGGCAGCTATATAGGAGCTGCGCGCCGTCTGCATCGACACGAACCGATAGTGTTCGCCCGTTATCACGTTCCTGAAAATACAATATCATCGTTAGTAAAGAAGATACAATCATACTTCCAATTTCCCGCGCTAAAACTACTCTGTCGGCCGACTCTGTAGAATTTTCTTTTTTGAAAATATTTAGCAGGGAAGATTTAGATTTTTTTTACTTTGTTTAAAAGTAGTACCTTTTTGACTACTTAGCGACTGTAATGAGAAAGCATTATCGTTAAACATCAGGTGAGCGTCGGGCTTGTCTTGTAAATTTCCTTAAAAAGTAACAAAATATGTTTCATAAAGTGCCTGTACCAAGGCGCTTTGCTTCAATTTTTTTAATAAGAACAGGTAGCATTTGGAACACATTTTCCGTCATCCGTGTACGTCGTCATCCATTCCGTGTACAACTTGGGCACCTTCAAGACATGAGTATAATTCTACGCATCTTACGTGATTCATCGTCCACTGTATCTACACTTTCCATCAGGTGGGATGTGGTCAAACGTAGGCCTATTTATATGTTATAAAATATATATTAGCAAAGCTTACCTCAAATAACCCTTATTATCTTCGTTCTCAGCCAGTGTCTTGATAGAAGCCATCAGCAGATCGTCATAGCCCAAGAACTCATCCAGGACAAATCTCGAGAAAGGATCGCCGAAGCATTCGTCCTTCTGCGGGTCTAACGTTATGATTTTCACTGGAATCTTCAGGCGAAGGCGCGCCTGCGGTGATAGACGGAGGAACCCGTACTCAAGGGAATACTCTAGAATGTAGTCTTCATCTGCAATAGAAAAAAGTTTTTTTTTATTCAACATAGGTCAGCTTTTGACCACGATCTCGCGTGATGTTAAGCGACGATGCAGCCGTAGATGGCAGCTGATTATACCTAGAAGGCGGGATATACCCCTCCCTGGCTTCACTGAACATCATACCGGAACACAGTCACAATGACCGCTTGGCGGACGCGGTTTTGTCCAGTGGTAACTGCTAACCACGGCCGAAGACTAACACCAGTAAAGCGAGTGGAAAACCGCACATAACTAATTAAAGTCATTGGTCGGAATTCGAACTCGGTGGTCCAGGTTTCCATCCGCACTTTTGCCACCACCCATATATTTATTGCGAAGTTAAAACTAAATATCAACAGGAGGAGGACTAATTTTGTTTTGTTTTGTTGTCCAGGACTAACTAACAAACTATAGGACATTTTTTGACCCAGGAAACTGCGGTAATATGGGACTTTGCTCCACAGAAAATTATAAGTGTAAAGAGAGATCATCTGATCTTATTACAAGCTTTTATTTACTTTCACCTGTCTCCAAAATTTCGCATAAATGTATTAATCGGATGACAATGCAATATTATTATGACATGGACCTGATCTGATGATAGAGCTAGAAGGTGGCCAGAGGAACTCCGTAATTAAACTACGCAACCCTACCGAGTTTGGGCTCATTTGATTCGCCTTGACGAGTACTTTGGTGCTAGGTGGTAATAATAATAAGAGCTTGTTTTTAAAAAGATATATAATAATAATAATAAAAGCGTTTATTTTCTCTTATTATTATATATCTTTTTAAAAAACAAGCTCTTATTATTATTACTCTTACTATTTTAAAAAGATCTTTTTTAATTGCACTTGTTTTAAACAAAGTTTATATTTTAAATTGAAACCCCTAAACAGCGCCAATGGTATTACTGAGAAGAAAAATGTATATCTATGGGTAAGACGGGAATACATCTAATACACTGATTTATTAATAAACTAATATTATAAACGTGAAAGTTTGTAAGAATGGATGTCTGAATGTAAGTTTGTTACTCTGTCACGCCTAAACGGGTGGACCGATTGAGCTGAAATTTGGTATAGAGATAGCTTAGACCTTGGAATAACACATAGGCTACAGTACAGCGGGTAAAACCGCTGGGCGCAGCTAGTTACACTATAATTTGAACTATCTACACAAATGCGTAACCAAGGCAGAGATTATATTAATCTGCGAGCAAGTGAATCCTTACAAGGTTTACTTTACTAACAAATGTTAACTACTGGTTATTAAGGTATTGGTGAAAGTTTTTACCTTTTGAAGACTCGTTAGATGTTGTTTCGTCTGCCGATTCCTGAAAATAAAACATTATATTTTTAATGTTAAATATTAAGTTATTAAGGCTGTTTTTGTTACTGTTTATTAAGGCAAATCTTAATCTCTCGATATTAGCGATAAGACAGCAAATGAACTCTTAAATTTATAATAATTGTCGCAGTTTTTTCTGAATATTGTCTTCTTGAATTTGCAAAAAAATAATAATATTATAGTGTAAGAAAGCTATGTCCCGAATTTCAGGATTCTAGGTTCATGGGAACTCAGAGAAAGGAGAAAAGAGATCCAGTTCTGATGATGAATCAGTCAGATTTTCTCTTTATTATATAACAGTATAGAGATATATTATTCTGACCGCATCATCATTCACACAACATCAGGATGGTATTCAACAGCAAATAAAAAAATTGAACAAAGAATCTAGTCGTGAAGTGCGGATTGCGGCATTTTAATCAAATAAGTGCCATTGACCTCTAGTAATATTATTATTGTATTTTCACAAGCAAAACCAAGACAATACTTATTATTCCTGTAATAGTGTAATGCAATGTGATTTGGACACAAATATACTAGTAAAACTTGCCTCATATACATATTAACAATTGGACTCGTAGAAAATACGTCATCAACTTGGTTTTAATTACCAAAGACACATGAATTAAATTTTGATTTATTATGGTTGATGGTTACTCATATTTTTTGAAGTACAAGTTAGTGAATACATAGAAAGTAAAGACCTGAAATTACTATTTCAGATAATATACTAAAAAAGTATAGTAGCGTATGGAACCAATTTTTTTTAAAGTCATTATAATACGTAACCTCGATCTCGCCCAATCTTAAGCGATGCGATTATGCTATCGAAGACGGTAGCAGATTAAACCTAGAAGGCGGGATAAATACCTACTTTAGACGCTTGCCTGATGTTGAGTGATACCGTTTGCTATTACAGTCAGTGTTACCTAGGTATTAAATAGATTCGATCTACGGCTAACTACGAAAAGCACAGGTACAGTAGGTACATATTATTTTAAATGAGATGCACCCGCATTTAAGCAAAAAGTGTCCGACTGTGTTTTTAAAAGTACATCTATCTATAAGATAACGAAAATTGTTCAGTAATATGAGGAAAATTTAATTAAGAACTCGTTTACCTTTAATATTGTACAACATTGTTGTCTTACGTTCAATATAATAATATTATTTACAAAGCATTAGGTCACGTACGCAGAAACAAATATCTGTAGATCATACAAAGGTTTGTCCCAAGAAGGAAGATTCCTTCCTGGGACTTTATCTGACTCAACCTTCTGCATTGTGGGTTTACTCAAGAGTCATAAAATGTTAAGACTATTTAGCCCAGTAATTTCACTAACTACAGTGCCCTCCTACTGATGCATAGTAATGCTTGCACATCACTGCTCTGGCAGTAGAGTAACTGGCACTGTTGGGGTACCCATCTATTCGACCTTCTGCAAAGGAAATCTAACCTTGGTATATGCGGATTACTAGGTCTGCTCATCTTCGACCGCGTCTTCGTCCTTCTTAACACATTGTCTGCGGCGGCGTTTTTAAAACCTATCCCAGCTGGCGAAAATTAATTTTGTATGGAAAAATCCTTTGACAAAACACAAAGTTTCTGTTTTTCAGCATTAGCGTTTTTTAACCTCAAAAACACAGCTGCTGTATTTTCCGACGTGTTTAGATCAGGCGGGATATCAAAGGCTAACTTATAAATTAAAACAAAAGCCAACTTACATCATCTCCTTTAGAATCTTTGTCTGTATCATCAACAAGGGCCAGCATCCCTGACCACGTCGACATCGAAGTCTCAGCATCACTGCTAACTATCGTCACATTCACATCTACATCTTCAGCCCCTTTGTCATAATACTCTCCTTTTTCCTCTCCTGATATGATCTCCTGCAACTCGTCTTGTATACGAGTTATGTTGCCATAGTCTGTGCCGTCCCTTATGTAATCGTCTTCTTCTACATCGTCGCTTGTCGACGATTCTATGTTTATGAATCTGGAAATTTAAAAAAAATTTGGTTAATCAAGATGTTTCATGTATCAGCAGGCTTGGACAAGCGCCATCTGTTTTGGTTGTGTGTGTTCAAGGTTGCTAAAATTTCCTTTAAAATGACAATTTTTTTTTTTCATGTCCTGTAATGAAGCAGGAAGTCTAGATCAGTTAAAATAACAACATAAACAATATAATTTAACTGAGGAGGATACTCAAGACTGCGAAAAGTGAAAGAGGACTGCAGAAACTGGGCACAGAAAATATAGGTATAAGAAAATGCTTAGTATAAGAAGAAAATAAAATAGGCTACATAAAGAATTTCTCTGGGGTCAAACAATGAACCATTTATATTAACATCATTTTTTGTTGAAAACAATAAAAATCATCATATTTAACATATTTTACATAAATTTGTCTCAAAACGATGAGTCAATGTTGCATGTTAATGCAAATTGAATAACCAAATATAGGTAATACAGGAAGAAATCAGAGTCATTGAATACAATGTAAAAAAAATAGCACTCCGGGAGTGCCGGCAGAAGTGAAAACTTCAATATTAACGTTGTGTTTAATTATAAGTATAAAAATACTATCATTTATGAGGTAGAATACAATGTTTATTTATTGCGCTATCGTACACAAATATGACAATTTATATGTTGTTATTTATAATATTATATCGTTATTTATATATAACATTAAATTTTATCTCTCAGAAAAATCAACTTCCATCCATAATTTCGACGACTTTTACACCATCGTTATTATCAGAATCATCATCGCAAATTTTTACAACTGATACAATTGGTTTATGATAACTTAAGTAAGAAACAAACAGTTTTGATTCGAACCTATTTAAGTGTCTAATAAAAAAAATATAAAATATAAAAAAAAAATATCGGGCGCGCGCTTGTCTAAGCCCCCTCTGCCGCCTAAACAGAGCAGCACACTCAGGCACGGTAGAAAGAGTGGGAGATACTAGTTCCTCTCCCTTCCCCTCGATCTTACGCTTTTTCGATCAGCATCACGTGACCCTGACGCGAGTTTGAAAGTTTTTACCCATACAAAAAAGTGCTCAGCGCCGCTAAAGAAGTTTTCACTTCAAAATTTCAATATCAAGGTAAATGGTTAATTAACCTCCTGACTGGAAAACAAAGATTTCACAGTCTATCTACACTATAAAGTTCAATAACACATGCATAAACAATGCACAGGTCTTATCAAGTGTGAGAAACATAAGTTGAGAGCAAATAAGTCAAAAGGTGAACAGGGTTAAATAATTGAAAACTTTGAGTCTGCGACCTATAGCAGTAGTTGTATTTCTAGTTAGCTGATTTTCCCCAAGTAGGTCCCATTTTGCGTGTGATTGGGGGTGCTGTTTTTTTTTTTTTTTATGTTGTGAAGTAGAAGACGAGCAAGACGCTCTCCTGATGTTAAGAGATAACGGCTGCCCATAATCAGTACAGTGCTACTTAGGATTTCACAATTATGTGAAATTCTAGGAGCACTGCACCAACACTTCTTACTCAAGAGTCATAAGATGTTAAAGCGGTAGAATAACTGGCACTGTTGGGGTACCCACCTAGACGACCTCCTGCAAAGGAAGTCTACCCCCGGTAAAACCCGGCTGTGTCACTCGATTCACCAAAGTTCCCAGCAGAACCAGAATAATCTCAGCAGTCCATTAGAGATGCCGACAAACTCGGACAGTGACCCCGTAGGTCAGCTTCAGTATAAAACATTGCTAATATAATTAGGTATAAAAAAATATTTAGTTTATGGGCACTGCTAGTCTATTATGATATTTGATTTCATTGCAGTTTTAATCATACCTTGACATTTATTTGTTCTTATTAATATTTTTAAATTATTGTCCTAGCAATATAGATAATTATGTAAATTATGAATGATTGGTATATTATTAATACAAAATTTTGTCATCACCTCAATGTCCTATTATTATTTTCTGTTAGAGTTTACATGATGTACAAATTTTTATTAGGACTCTTATCAAGAAGGCTAGGAAGTGAAAATCATCAATTCACAGGCAACAGGTAGGTCAAGCATATAGTTAAACTGCTGTTAAACTATAACAACAAAACTTTTTATGCCTATTGTAAAAGCCCCCCATGAAAAGAATATAATCATCATCATTGTTAGCCCATATAACCCCATTGCTGATCTAAGAGACCTCCTCCTGTCATTGTACCATGTATGTCTATCCCAACCAGTTTGCATACAGGTCTTTCCTGCAATTATTGTTGTGTGGTTGTCTGGAAGAAATCGCTTTTTAGCGATAGGACCGCTGCTTGTACATTTAAATTTTTGTCAATAATTTTCTACTTGTAATGCATTTCATTTTAGTATAAAGCAAATCTATCTATTGTGATGTCATCAACATTAGAATTAGATGTTGGTGATCTTTAAAACATTATTATTAATAGTGAAATTATAAAAAGGTAAACAGGGTGGTGCAATACTGTTTCCTTTTAAGTAATATTATATTATACTTAAAATCTAAATCTAGTAAAACAAATATAATGGACTTAGAATCCACAGTAGATATTTTATTATCTGAACAGAACTGAGTATGACTCCAACATTGTATAATTTTCACAAATAGTAGCACTACATGATTGTGCTAATTTTTATTATGACATAGGTATTTTGTTGAATCATCATGACTTTAAATTTTTAAACTAAGGTCAGCTAGAATGCTTTACAAACTTATCATCAACCACTAGTACCTGTAATTATTCCTAAATTTATATTTTTATACAAACCAGGGCGGCATGGTCTCTAGGAAGACAAAGCCTTTTTCTTTGATTAAAAAAAAACTACGGTTCACAGGTACGGTACAGCTCACATTATATTAACTTTTTTTTTATTATTATACATATATAGCAATACACTCACCCTTCAGTTGCTAATAAACCAAGCATGGAATTAAGTTCTTCTTTATCCTTTTTTAACTTTCTTTCCTTAGCATAACTCTGCTCTATAGTATAATCCTGAGCAGGGTTTCTTAATATCTCCACTCTTAATATTCCATCTCTAGGCCACGAGTCTCTCACTTGATTCAAACAAGTTGTCGGTGATCTTGAAAATGCTATGTGTATATACGCCAGTACAAAGAATGCAACCAACGCTTTCAATAAGACGAGGAACTCAAAAAATCGCCGTACTGGCCTTGGAAATGTTCGAGCGTAGGCCACTGCAAACTTGAAAAATAATGCGTGGAATAATCTTTCCCTCACATTTAATAGTGGATTTTGATTATTGTTTCTTGTTCTGTTCATAGTTGGATTTATTAGAGGTCCGCCCGGTAGTAAATTATTATCAGGATTGACTCCCGGTGGTAAATTATTCATTGGTTGTGGACCTCCAGCGCTCATTTCTTCTATTTTAGTTTTTTTGGTTGTACTCTACAATAACCACAGCATAATATTGATCTGTAAGTGAAAGTTATTATCTTCATTAATTGGGACAGATTCAATTTAACCTTTTAATGTCAAAGTTAGAGGACATAGGTCATTACTTTAAAAACACGTAGAGGACTGCACTGAAAAGCAGTTAAACCACTGACCAACTAAACCAGCAATTTTCTCACAAAATATGGGTAAATATTGCAATAAAATTGAAAGTAATTTGACAGTATGGAAAGTAGAAGAAAGTTTATCACTTTTTAAACTGACAGTTATGGAGGTATTTATAAAATTAGCTTCATATATCATGGTAAAACTTAAAGATTCGTGGACAACATAGTTTGATAACAAGATTATTTTAGGCCATTGAGTAAAAGTAATATGAATACGTACCCGTACCTACACAAACGTCATGTACCCACACTTAAAGCACTTGTTGATTAGATAAAAATACCTTCTTACAGCACACTTAAGCTCACAATAGTTGATTTAATGCTAGTTAATATTTAATTTGCCTTAATTTATTATTATTTTGCTTTCTATTTCATTTAATTTTTTTTACGATACATACAGCTCAGCTGTCAAACTCCATTTAATTTGACAGTTTCCGTAATGACAGTGACAATGACAATATTTGACAGTATAATTTGGCAGTTCAAACAAATCGGTCTTTCATTCAATACTATAGATTAAAAATAATGTCTAAGTAGAAGTTCTATAGCGCCACTCACAATAGCGATATGAATGAATTATTGTTTTTTTCGTATTTTTTCCCGTGTTGGTTCTATTTTAATAAAAATAACATGATTTTCAATGTAAACAAATCCTAACTTGAACAATAATATAAAGTTAAAATGTAACTGTAAATGTGTGTGCCAGTTTAGCCAAAATTTATAAAACTTTTAGTAGGCATTGTCTTACACATTAAAAGGTAATACCACGGTAAAGTATATCTCTTTACCGTGGTAATACTTAACAAGCAATAAAACTTGCTCAGTCATTTATTTGTCTGTTACTTAATTTCTCATTTATTAAGCCCTGACTGTAAGCTCAAAAGGACTGAACATGATGAGGAAATTACTATAACAAAAAATTAACACTGGCAAATATAATATGACAACATGAGAGAACTTATTAGCTATTAAAAGAAAATACGTTTACTAACGTTGCCAGAACGTTACTTTTGTAACATTTTGTGTTACTTTTTAACCTTTTACGTTACTTGTTTGGATAAGTTACTTTTCGAGACAATGATCTTTACTTTAAAATGAACTAAATATGAAAGAATCGTCCTTGTAATGATAAATAATAGTAAATTGGATTTAGCAGAGATAATAGAATAAGGCAATTTTGAATAACTTTAACTGGTTTAGTAAGATTGTTTAAAAATTATAGTTAATACTAGCTGACCCGCGCGCACTTCGTAGCGCGTGACAGTAAATTATTCATATATTAATGAATTTGTTGCAGACCATTTAATTCGATTTCCATTTCCACGGAAAAGAGGGATTCAATTCACGGGTTTTCTGCGACTTAATGGGCGTAGAATTAGTAAAGGCTGGCAAACCTTGCCAATATGTAACTACGATTGAATCACCTACTATTCAAAATGTCTATTGGACGTTTCGCCTACGTTCATAATAACTATTGGTCGAAATCACTATTTGACGATTCGCCTACGGTTAACTCAGCTACGGTCGATTGAGCTATGGTTGATTAAACTATTGGACGATTTGCCTATTTTTGACCGAACTAACGGACGGTTCACGTATTTTTAGACCATGTTTCCGGCTGCTAGTCAGGTATGACAGCTAAAAAATACTTGTTTATAGTACAGAATTCAGAAACGTGTTGTTTTTGATACCTGAATGATTTCTATCTGTAGGTGCGCAGACAGCTTATTATGCCACTTTGCCATGATGAGGTAGATGAAAGAAGATGCCAAAATGCCTGAAGATGCTATGACACAGGATAAATCATTCAGTAATAAGAAAAATATCTGGCGCTTCGCCGGCCGCTGCCGCGGCACAAATTTATAAACCGTAGGTGAGTCGTCCATAGTTGAATTAACCAATATATCAAATGAACATTGGCCGAATCACCCATTAGTTCACATGCCCATAGTTTAATCAACCGCAGGCGAGTTGCACTGTAAGCGAGTCGTCCAATATGTGAAATGAACTTATGCGAATCGACCGTAGTTATATCGACCGTAGTTGAAACGACCGTAGGTATTATGATACGTAACCCGTCCATGCGGGCAAAGCCATGAGAATAAGCTAGTGACTGATGAATCTGTTTAACGCACAGCCTAAACCGCTAGATGGATTGGGTTGAAATTTGGAACATAGAAAGGTTTCATGACGTAGACCACTGCTAAGAAAGGATTTTGCCGTGCGGGCAAAGCCGCGAGCATAAGCTAGTAAATAATAAAATGAAACATTTTTTGTGAATAATACTTAGATTTTAGAGACGTCCTGGGATAAGTCCCAGAACTATCGTTATACCTATACCACAGTACAAATTAGAACGGCCATAAATTACCACTTACACAAATTAGTACATCAAGACTAAATACAGTAAACAAAAATATATCAAATTATCATTAAAATCAGAAAAACTAATAAAATACGGAATAATAACAGCTTGATTCCGTACACTTACTCTTGACTCTTTTCCGCGTCATTTAATGGTGATCTCTTTACCGTGGATAGACTTCCTCTGCAGGAGGTCGGCTAGTACCCCTACAGTGTCAGTTATTCTGCCGCCTGAACAGTGATGTGCAGACATTACTGTGCTTCGGTAGGAATGCACTGTAGCTAGTGAAATTACTGGGCTGAAGAATCTTAACATTTTATGACTCAGCAGTGCACCCAGAATTTAACCTTCGTTAAATCCCAGCGTTATCTCTTACCATCAGGAGAGCATCTTGCTCGTCTTCTAACATCGTTGTATAAAAAAAACTAAAATGAAATTTTCTGAAATGAAACTATCATATACCTACGTACTCAAACTATTTATTATAATATATCTATCAAATTTCAGATATTATTCAAATATCTCATACCCGACGAAATAACGTTAAATCCTTTCTTTTTTAATATTAGGTATTAAAAGTAAAATAATAATAATATAAAAGACCGTGTAACGACGAAATTCGACTAAAATACAAATTCGCCTTATTATAATTTTATTTTAGTTTTAGCAATATAAAATGATATCGTGTAATAAATGCTAACTTTAAATTACGTGGTTCCTGTTACCACCTTTCAGCTCCATTATCAGACCCTGGTTACTATATCGTATCAAAGTACTCCTCGAGACGAATCAAAGGAGCCCAAACTCGATGGGTTTTGTCTTTTAATCACGGAGTTCCTATAGCCACCTTCCAGCTCCATCATCAGACCCTGGTTACTATATAGTATCAAAGTACTCCTCAAGTCGAATCAAATGAACCCAAATTCAAAGGGGTTTTGACTTTTAATCACAGAGTTCCTATGGCTGCCTTCCAGCTCCATCATCAGACCCTGGTTTCTATATAGTATCAAAGTACTCGTCAAGACGAATAAAATGAGCTCAAACTCGATGGGTTTTGTCTTTTAATTACGCGTTTCCTGTTTCCACCTTCCAGCTCCATCATCAGACCCTGGTTACTATATCTTATCAAAGTACTCATCAAGACGAATCAAATGAGCCCAAACACGATGGGGTTTTGTCTTTTTATCATGGAGTTCCTATGGCCACCTTCCAGCTCCATCATCAGACCCTGGTTACTATGTCGTATCAAAGTACTCGTCAAGACGAATCGAATGAGCCCAAACTCGATGGGGTTTTGTCTTTTAATCACGGAGTTCCTATGGCCACCTTCCAGCTCCATCATCAGACCCTGGTTACTATATGCATAGTATCAAAGTACTCGTCAAGACGAATCAAATAAGCTCAAACTCGATGGGTTTTGTCTTTTAATTATGCTTTTCCTGTTACCACCTTCCAGCTCCATCATCAGACCCTGGTTACTATATCTTATCAAAGTACTCATCAAGACGAATCAAATGAGCCCAAACTCGATGGGGTTTTGTCTTTTATTCATGGAGTTCCTATAGCCACCTTTCAGCTCCATCATCAGACTTCAGATCACTTCCATGTCATAAAATTATTGCATTGTCATCCGATTGTCGGTATGCGAAATTTCAGCTCAATCGGAAACCATGACTGCTAGGTAGAGTGCTTTTCACGAAAGGAGTTCTTTTTGCGGGGCGCCACTATCGCAAATTTTAAAAGTTAGCATATTAAATATTTTTTTAACACCTCATAATTTCTCATGTGTAATTTCTTTATTATATATGTTTCTATTTTTTCTAACAAATAAAATTATTTATGGCATGAAGTCCAGTATTTATCGAAAAAATTTAATTTAGTTCCGCAAAATTCCGCGGGACCTCATTCGTGAGAAGGACTTTACCACTGAGGTGTATACCTATAATCATAGGCGGATCCAGGATTTGGTTTTGGGGGGGCAAGGTGCAGACGGGCAAAGATATTTTAAATTTTATTACGAAAAGTGTGTGTTTAGCTCGCTCTGAGCAGTTAGGAAGTTTAAACATCCATTACAATAAGTGCGCGAGCAGCTAGCTGCGAGCGCCGAGAAAAAAAAAATCTTTACCATGAAATATGTGCAAAATTCGTAACTCTACAATGCTTCTGGGGGGGGCCTTGGCCCCCTGCCCCCCCCCCTAAATCCGCCTATGCCTATAATATTTATACCTCAGCGGATAACTATTAGAGTGCTTTTCACGAAAAACGTACATAAAGCGGAGCCCACTGTTCATTTTAAAAGTTTTCATAATATCTATAACCACCTATCTTTTTTTTTATTATTTAATTTACAATATTTAATTTCTTAATTATAGGTATTTATTTCATCTAACCATTAAAAATTATTTGGGATATAGAATAGTCCAGTAGTAAAAATAGATAAAATTAAATTTAGTTCCGATTGTTTATTATTATTTTATAAGTAAATCTTTAGATAGATTTAACTCTTTTATTTAAAAACCGATTTAAATAAAACCAATACTATTTACAAATTAGAGAAATTTGCAACGTTTTAGCGAAAACTGCATACAATTCGGTTGTGCCGTTTTATCACACATAAGTAATAACCTTTTTACAAATTAAGCCTAATAAAACTACTCTAGTAAATTTTCGTTTATGGCCACATCGATAGATGGCGTATTTTTAGTTTGTCGCACTTTTTGCTTTTTGATTTTTTTGAATTGAATTTACTTTATATTCTATTACTTTTACTTCGAAATTTTGATGTAAATTAGGGGCGATGTGTCCGATATAAATGATTATTATTTATTTTATTATTTTATTTTACGTTTCCCTAGGAAAAATTGACAAAATGTTTTACGAATTAGATCGCGCAAGCGACTTTTTCGCGTCGTTTTGTTCATATGCGTAGTTTCACAGTTCACCTTAGTAAAGGATCACAATGAATGGGGAGAAATTTCCATTCTTATTATATGTATGGATATGGATTTAACCTTTGTTTGAATAGCAACTTCTTAATAAAATAAACTTAAAAATTAGGAAATAGTAACTGAAATGTTTGAATAAGTAAGCGTTAAAACCTTACTTTTCATACATTATGATGAGGTTACTTTTGAAGATAAGGCGCTGGCAGCACTGCTTTTAACAGAATGGCGCCGGGATTCATTTTGCCGCGCTTTTGGAAAGCGGATGAAATTTTTTGCTTTCTTGGATAATAATTTTGCAATAAGTGCTAAACGCGTATTAATAGTGGGTTTAATAAACGTTGAGTGTTTGTGAATGTGATTTACTGTCGAAGAATGGAAAAAAGTTCTACAGTCTGCTATTTTCAAGAATCGTCACAAAATGAATCGATGTGATTCGATAAACGCCCACTCTTTATCGAATTTTGGAGGGAATATCCTCCAATAAACAATGAACTAAAATTATAATAAAGTTTTCGACTGAAGGACTTGTATCCATGGTCAGAATAAATTAATAAAAAAAATACAGAATGGCGCCCAATTTCGAAAATGGATTGTTTGGTTATTGTTTTTATTTTTTATTAGAATTGTGTCACTGGAAGTGATTATCCAGCGTTCTTAAATATAAGGTACATTAGGTACACCTATATAAAATTACTATTACCCTATCGATTAAAATATAGCTTTCGCAGGTATTTATCCTATCTTATCCTACTTCCTTCTAATATTATAAACGTGAAAGTTTATGTATAGATGTATGGATGTCTGGATGTATATTTGTTACTCTTTCACGCCTAAATGGGTGGACCGATTGAGCTCAAATTTCGTATAAAGATAGCTTAGTCCCTGGAATAACACATATAGGCTATAAGCACAGCGCGAGCGGGTAAAACCGCTGGGCACTGCTAGTGTACAAATAATAATTATTTAGCCATGTTGAATACCTACTGATATTTTTAAACTTGTAAATTTAATAGTTTCCGTGTTTGAAGACGACCATATTGTGTGCAAAGAAATAAGTAAGTAGGTACCTATAGACTAATGGTGCATTTACATTGAGGAGCGGCCATAATTTTACGCGTCATTTGCCCCATAAAGCACATGAATTCACAGCTCACGCCATAAAAAACGCAGCATGTGCAACCAAGAACAAAACGCATGAAATCCTCACAATGATCCTTGGCATTGAGAATGATTGACGTCTAAATTGTCGACGAAACGACGGTACTATTGTGAAATGAGAAAGGATTTTTTTGTAATAAATGTCAAGCATTGAACACGTTTATTACTAAGGAAAGGCTGAATGATAAACCCGGTTGGAGACGAGATCCTGTCTTAGGTAGAAGAAAGGATAGAAAGCTGTTTGAATCCCAAAAAGAATAGGCACAGTAGGTAGCTATGATTAGTTGCTTTGTCTATTCTATCCACCTACCTATCTGCTGTGTTCTGAATTGTGAACCGAATATAATTTAGACACAAAGCTTTAATTGAAAAAAGTGGCAATTTTTAAAATTAAATTCAGCGTGCACGGTACGCACGGTAGTGCCCTTTCCACAACGATTTAAGTATCCATCTGTCCGCAGCTTTTCAGAAAAACTATAAGTCCTAGATAGCTGTAATTTTGCACACATATAGGCAACAGTAAGGGTAAGAGAACGGTACATAAAATATTTAAAAATTAATTAATTTAGCGTAGTACCTAACTCTAACTCCCGAACATGTAAGATGGGGATGATTTTTTTTTCTGGCTAATGCCAACATGTGGGGTATCGTTGAATGGGTTTTTTAATTAAAATATTTAAATGATTAAAGGATGGGTTGCTACCAACAATACGAGATTTTACCGTAACAGTGACATTTAAAAAGCAATCCATAGTTTCACATCCCAACCATAAGAAAATCCAAGTGCTCCAAGAAAGATGTTCAGATCAATTTAACATCACCTAAAAATTCAAAACCGGCATCACCCACACGAATGTTCAAACCAAAATCCGAGGAAGATAAAGCCATACAGATAACGAGAAGTGGTCTTAAAATTATGGTCCGCTCATGTTATAAATATTCAAAAGGTCCGACGCGATGCTTTGAAAAAATTGACGTCTCAATTATTGAGCCGGGTCCAACGAGCCGGGCTTAATTTATATTATTCTCACGCTGTTCAGTTCCTGTTGTAGCCATCTCCTAGAGGTGATAAAACATGTCTATGAAACGCTGGGGTGTTAGTTGAGATCAAATTGACGTGCCTACGAGATAATGATTGGGTTAGAAATAAGCTGAAATAGGTAGATATAAGAGGGACTACGTGCGTAAAGTTCTACCTTTACTGGAAGTCACTACGATTAACTATTAATTACAGATCCCAATAACATATTAAGTATATGTTGTGTACCTACCTATCTAATGAATAGATATTTTTAGACACATTTTTACGAACGGAATCGAAGAGTGCACTGTAGGTACATAGTTTAATACATACCTACAATTTCAATGGTTCAGTCACTTTTTTTTACATAATATCAAATACTTACCAACGTACCTGCCTGAAAGAGATCGCTGTAAACAATGAAGGCGCTCGTTGTGGACCTAAGTACCTACTATGTAGTTTTAAGTCAAGATTTGCTGTATTGGTTAGTCACCCGTCCGATCCTCATACAATCTATATTAATTAAATACCAAATCGGACAATCTATACAGTGTATTTTAAAGTAGGTAAAAAAATACCTTGAATACCAAACAGCCAAACTAATAATTTATCGGGTGTCAGAGCATGAGTTAACAAACACGGAAAACATGGTTTTTTTACGTCCTCTTCTCCGAACAGACTTAGATTTTATCACCTTATGAATAAATTATTATTTTTTAGCTCTAAAATGGGTTCTTATTCTCATTTTGTGAGTTGCGTTTTTTTTCGGTATGTTTTTCGGAAATTCGTAATGAGTAGTTAGTAAGTAGTTAATGAGTCAAACAACTATGTACCTACTTTTGTGTATTAAATTGTATTTTGTGATCCAAATTCCCTAATGAAACCACACACTATAATAAATCTAATCGAATCAATTCAATTAGTTCCAAATTAATAAAAAAATCAAGAGATCTCTTGTACACGCAAATTCTTTTTCGCAAATGCCTCTATGAGAAAAATAGGTAAGAAACTCATAGAGATTTATTAAATGCACATGTGTACTTAGTTGATGTTGATAGTCATCAGGCAGTAGTATAAGGCAAAAATTCTTTAAAAATGCATTTATAGTTTTAATTACTTAAAGTATATTTAAGGGAAACAAATCTACTTTTATGTAAGTACATAGGACTAGGTAAATAGGGTCATCTTTTATTTCACACATGGTTAAACATGGGATCCAATACGCTGCCAACATTTCTTGGCAACGAACAATTAGACGCTAACTTCTAAGCTGATGTCGTTCCCATGGAAAAGTAGGTACCTACACTTTATACTTACAAATAAATACAAAATTACCCTACGAATAAGGACATTCCTTATTCGTAGAAAATACCTATATAAGTTAGGCATAGACAATCTTCGTGAAGTTAGGGTAACGTATACAGTTTTACCTAGGACTTCTATATCAAGAAATACAGTTAACTACTCTTTAGGTTCAAACAATCCATGACAAGCTGGTTGCCTGGAAGAGATCGCTCTAAGCGATAAGGCGGCCTATTGTAGACCTTTATATAGTTTAGTTTTAAGTCTTTTTTGTTATCTTTTAACTGCAATAAAGAGTATTGCATTGTATTGTAGGTATTGTAAATACTGCTACCCACCGCTGCTCTGGTCACCTTTTGCTTTGATTTTATTACATCGTGGACACTAAAAAGGCGTTTGGCCGCAGTCCCACCTGCTAGTAAGTGACGATGCGGCCTAAATTGGAGCTGAGCTTGCTTAGTAAAAATCTAGTTACTCTAGATTTGATCATACGCACTTATTATAGTTTTTGGGGAAAACGGGCGACGGTAGCGAGTTCCCTTGACAAAGCTTTTACTGATTTAGTTTTATGACATTATCCGCGACGTTCCACATAACTGAGATTACATCGAGAACTAAACTTTACAAATATTTATTCAGCATTGTGTAAACTAAGCCTACTCCTCTACCAACAAATGTTTCCAGATATAACCATATTACTTAGAAGAAAAACATACTTTATTCTTGACTGTTAAAGTTCAAATTCGAATGGGAATTCAATAGAAAGAGGTTTATTTGTTGAAACCGATGACAGCTCCCGTTTTGGAAGAATCTTTGTTTTTCTCAGTAAGTCGCTAATCTTTATTTACCCTCATTTTCGAGTAAAACTTCGAGATGGATAAGTAGCTGCTACCTGTTTTGATTTTTGAAAGTGAAAGATACGGAATTGATGATAACGCTTACATATTCAAAATTAGTATTATAATTTTTCATAATTTCTTATTCCCCGACCTCAAGTTTATCGGATAAAAAAAATGGTTACCTACTTAAAAGAAGTGGAGAATATGTATCACACAACATTAAATAAAATTATTTCCTATTTAAAACAGAGGTATAAAAGTTCTGTAGGTGCATTTTACTAAGTTGCAAGCATACAGACACATTTATTTTGTAAGTTGTAGCTGAAGAAACTCAACACAAATAAATAAAGCCTTCACAACCAGAAATGAAATAAAAATAAAAAGTAACAAGGCAAAGCTTTCCTATAGAACGAAAGTAAAAGAGATAGAAATGGAGGTTTGTATGTGTTAGAAAGAGAGAGATTCATGGGCCACGTGACACCTGCCGGCCGCCAAATGAAGATATCGCAGCTGGATGCGCGAGCGCAGCAAGATGTCGTAAACCTTTTTACTTTCTTTTTTTTATTTTACGTTTTATTGTATTTTTTATTGAAATGTTCGATAGTTATAACTGTGACTGGGGTTTTAAAGTTGGGCCATTGGCACCAAAAATATGATCATTACCTTATCAAAATGACTCAATCGCCCAGTACAAACCACTTATTAAAGTACGTAACATAAAATTTTGGATTACCTCTATATATGTAAATACATACTAAGAAATGACGTTTTCTCGAAATGTACTTACAGTACCTACATTACTCGTATTTCGACAAAAATAAAGATCAAGACTAAGCGGTTGATAGTGTTAGTGTTAAGTACAAAGTACTAATGAAACATATACTTTCCTTACTTTTAAGCTTATAATATATGTATAGAGTAAAGGTACCTTTCCATAACTGAAAGTCCTTTGAAAGTTCTCAAAATAAAATTGCTTTAACTTACTCCTAAGGGGCGCAGAGTTTAGTGTATAAATTAATCCAAATGTTGAGAAACCCTTTTATAATATATAGCTCTACATAATAAGTATAGCTAAGAAGGAAGACGGCGGATGGAGAAGTTGAGTGTCGAACGATGGGAAAATGGGAAACGCCCAGCAGTGGGCCGAACTTTGGCTATTATGATTTTTATATTACAATTATGAATGTACTCAAAGCACGAGAAAACAGTTCCTATTTTTACTGAAATATCTGTGTTTCAGTTCAGTGTTGTTAGTGTTGACTAATTAGTAAAAACTCCAATTAAAAGGTCGCCTCGTTATCGGTCTTCTATAGGATTCATTTTGGAGAGTGTGCGCAGGAATTACACGAACTAATTCCTCCAAGCCCATTCTACCGACGGACGTCGCGGCAGACGGCAAAGCGGCATCCTTACTTAGTGGCGTTACCTACTGCCCGCACCAAGCGTTTTGCTTCTTCGTTCTTAATGAGAACTGGTCGCGTTTGGAACACTTTGCCGTCATCCGTGTTTCCCGAGCGGTACAACTTGGGTATCTTCAAGGCACGAGTGAATAGGTACCTTTCTAGGCATCTTACGTGATCCATCGTCGACCGCATTTTCACTTTCCATCAGGTGGGATGTGGTCAAACGTAGGCCTATCTCGTATAATAAAAAAAAAAAAAAAAAAAGGTCTATTAAAAATACTTTCAATACTAGTTATTATTGCTTATAAAAGACATCAACGCGCGAGAAAATGTTTGTGTACGTCTTAGGCTGACATAACTATTTCAGGCAATATTATTATATCACTTATCTGTTCAAATAAAATAATACTTTTTAAAAACACATGCACTTACTGATACTTCGAGAAAAAAATATTTTACATTGTTTCTATTAACTCATTATATCTACATATTACATATTTAATTTTATTTTTATTATTTCATTTCGATTATTTGCATATTATAAATTATAAGGTTAAATATTTCATGGATCGCTGTTATATAAAGATGTTGGAATTTAAAAAGTCAGCAGTAACAGAAACTATTTTTTCTATAGATGTAGGTACATACTTTAATAGAGGTACTTTACCTATTATTAAACACAGCTTTAATAAACCATTTTAGTTCGTATAGAGATAAAGACATTAATGTTAAACGACACTGCATTAAAATTTAAAATACGAGTTTGTGACCATTTACTAGTACTCGTTCTTATGAGACGATTGGTAAGGCTTTAAGCACATCTCCATTAAAACAAAAAGAATGATCTATAGATAACTGATATTGAAGCGAGTTTTATTCTGTATTCTGAGCGAGATAATCACTCCGTACATTCACAACTTTTGTTAAATTTAACGTGTAATATGCAGTTAAAAATGCCTTAAACTCAAAATTCATTTATTCAAATAGGCTACAATGGAGCTTTTGCAGGTCGATTTTACAATTTTTTCTATTTTAATAATCTACCGCTAGTTCGCAAAGCACCTCTATGAGAAGAACGAGCAAGAAACTTATAGGGATTCTTTTTTAAATAATGCTCTACGTCTCTAAGAACAATTTATTTTGATCGGTTAGTAGTGATAGTCATCATCACGCGATAGCCAATAGGCCCTCAGGTCCTCAGTTTCGAAATGGAGGTGTGACATCACCTTAAATCAGGTTCCAGTTCCAACCAATATTACTAACATTTAAACTCATAAAAGCGAAGACAAACGTGCACCACTACCAGACAATTAAACGTAAATAGAAAGCTTTTAATATCGAAAAACCGAATCAACGAAATCTCGATTCGTCGTGCAGCTAAAGTATCGGCTATAATTTCATTCTAATCCAACATTAATTACAGTTTATTGGCTTTTTTATCGGTTGAGATTGGTGGCGGTAATAGCAGTGTGTCCTCGGAGCTCGTTATCGCAGATGAAGTTGTTACACGAACGCTCGCGCCTGTTTTTTGTAGCGTCCTTTTTGAAAGCAATGGCCGCTGCGCTGCTGGAAGGTTTGTACAGTGACTGAGGTTGCGTGATTTGACTTTTATGACAAACTGTTCCTCCTGACCTGTTTAAGGCTTATTTAGCTGTTTGTGTGTATATTACACTAACTTATTATGTTCTCACTTCACTTCTTATTTATCATTAATTCGAATCGTTTCTATGAGGAGCAATACGTCATAAAACTTCAAAATTTTTAACTGAACCCATTCAGTGGTTAGAACTGTGGATTGATGGATCAGTCAGTCAGTCAAATAGTTACGATTTTTAAAGATTTTATAGATTCGATTTACTTTTACCTATTATTTTAAATGAATCTCAAGCGGATGTCTTATCAAGTAAATAATCTGAGAGACACTGGATATCTGGAGCTTTAATTTGTTTTAGGGCATTAAGTCGTATTTACATCTATTCTTTATATAGATTTGTTCAATAGTTGTCAATAGTTGTTCTGTTGTCAAGAGGTAACAAACATTCTCACATCCATGTTAAACTAACAACTTGTAATAATTCGAAAGTTGAAATTGGGATACTGTCAAAACAGTGTACTTTAGGAACCGATTCAATGGTGTCAGAAACCTGTTGGCTGGTGCTTTGATTTCCTGCGAAAGTGCGAATGAATTCCTGTTTTACATTGCTGGTACCTGTATGATATTGGCTGAATTAATCTACAAAAAATACCTACCGGTTACATACCGGTACTCATTGGTGGTCGAATTCATCTAAAACCATACCTACCAACACGTCGTTCAATCATTATTTTTATTTCTCTAAAGAGCTTAATTCTTAGTAGATGCCTATACAATGATTAGAAGCAACTGAAAAAATAAAACTGGTTATTTTTCTTAATCTAATAAAATTAATCTCACGTATTCAACTCTCAAAAATATATTACCTGTAGATAAAAATGTTAAATACTCTAACTCCATGCTAAAGACATTATTTTCCTAGAAGAGTGTGACAGTACCGTACAATATCTTCGTCCATGCGTGAACCTAGATAATTATAATTAATAATATAAAGTACATATGTAAATTACTATAATAGCCCAGCAATTTTACCCGCTCTACTGTAATCTATATATATAATATATATGTTGTCCCAGGGTCTATGCTATACCAAATTTCAGCTCAATCGGTTCACCCGTTAAGGCGTAAAAGAGTAACAAACATACATCCAGACATCCATATATTTTAGTATTCAAAAGACAAAAGAGGGAAAGAAAAGAGGATCAAAAGCTCTCCATAAAAATATTTGTAAAAAAACAAATGAATTATATTGTTTTTTTAACACATGATTTATTTGTTTTTTGTACATTAACTACGCTATTCCGCCAATCTAAGTTAGCTCCTAAACAACCTCCACACTATCTAAGCCTACAATCTGATACAGGCAATATCAAATCCGTTGTAAGTTAGTACGACATCCGGCCACGTGCGTCGCAGGCTGTTTACTGTCCGCCCACGCAGCCTTCGGATGAACCTCATCAACTAATTGGGATACCAGCACTTTGAAAATCTCCTTTCAAAATTTGGATTAAAAATTACCTACATTTGAAATAAGCTCTCGCAAATTCATTTAGCACTTATTATTTCTATGCATTATTAAATAGCATCATTACAGCAAATAAAGCATATAATTTAAATTATAAGTAGTTTAGATTTATGTTTGGAGTAGATGTGCAATTATTTACATTTATTTATTTTCCAATTATCCGCCTGTTTAGAACGAGTGCATAATCCTTAGAAAATGTAGGTACTTTTACTAATATGACAGTTATGTTATCGTTAATCTTCCATAATTAAATATTATCCCAGTTAATTTTTTTCGTTGAAAACTATTTTGTACTGTCTGTAAAATAAAGAAAATTGTATGCTGCCTTAATGCAATTTTTCACTAAAATCTCCCATAAATGTACTCTACAAATCCTTTCTATGGCAACATCGTCTAAAACACACCAATTGTATTTTAATTAAGACCATCCACGGACTCATCATTATAAAGGCTGCGAGGCGTAGACATCATTGTATTCAGTTTGAACTCTTTTAAATTGCCCTCTCAACTTAATGGCTTTCATGAATTACTTATACACAATGACAGTCTAAATCGGATAGACACGTTGATTTCAACATCACTGTAACAAAAAGGTGTAGCTGTCATTACCTGTCAAATAGGCCACGTCATATTTGGTACAGGGACTTAGCGAAGACACGTTTTTAAAAACTACCGTGAGCGTAATCCATTACTAAGATTTAAGATAAACCCTAAATGGCTTGGTACAACCGAGCTTAAATTTGGTATAATAGATATAGGTAGCTCAGACCGTAGAATAACACCACAATGCTGCTTTTCAGCATAAAAAACTGCTGGATGCAGCTAGCAAAAGCATACTGGTTAAAATGTATAACTCAACAAGTTACATACTTACATTGAACTTCAAATAAATATATAATAGATTATAATAATTTTCCTTAGATTAGGATATTGTCAGTGAGTGATACATAGTAGGTACATAGCCTGAAGAATTTAAGTTAAAGTTAACTTTAAAATGTCATTACCTAAACCAGAATGTTAAAAGCTAGCGCGACAGCGACTTGTAAATGCAGTAATTTACAACAATTTATTTTGTTTTTTACACTTTGGCCGGCATACAGAATTGTAAATTATCATGTTGAATGTATTTTATGTGAAGAGATCAGAAAACACCGCGGATAATGGCGTCGTATGAATCATGTTCCGTGCCTTTACATTCAAGTCTCATGCGCAAGATTCAGGGCAGTACAAAATGCAAGGGCATGTTTCATTTTTGAAGTGCCTACATACGTATTTAAAACTTTATTTTAAAGTGAAAGTGAGAATATAACATCCGCTTTATAGGTTGATCATTTCGACTTATATTTTTATTCGTCTAAATAATTATCTAATAAGTAGATAAGTGTAATACTTGAATAAAAACTTAAGTCCAAATCTTTTCGCACAATTTTTTATTCATAATAACACTAAGTCACAGATAAAAGAATACTAAGTTAAATCCAAAAATTAATCAGTTTTCAGCTTTCTATGTTTTACTCTATTGGGCATCTTTTAGAATGATCCTACTTCCACGAAATGGCCTCTTTGGCCCTAGACCTATCATTAGTACCATTATGTATTAGGTCCAAGTCTATATCCTATGTCCTATTGGTATAGGTGCCTAAAACCTGATTACTTCTCTAATACAAATTCCTTTAATAAAATGAAATTAATAAAACGTAAAGCAATTCTAAGTAGATTAGCTAAATTCTGAATAAAACGTTAGAGTCACTCGCACGCAATATCTAGAAGTCGTGTTCAAAGGAAACGTAAGTAAAAAAGTAAAGAAAAAGTTGTACGAAGATGGTATACACATTATGAACGCTGTGCCCGAAGCCTGGCCCCGACGAGTTAATCAGCCTTCAGATGACTGTGCTGCTCAAACTTTTTCCACATTTAAATGTGAAAGTTTGAAATAAAACTTCGTGGTCGAGTGCTTTTTACAAGCTTTTATTTACTTACACCTATCTGTTGTCTGGCTGTCTGTCTGTAATCAAATCTTGCAAGTTAAATTCAATGCACTTCCCGCTATCCGATTGAGCTGAAATTTTACATGCATGTATAAATCGGATGGCAATGCAATATTATTAGTAGTGGGGGACTTTAGTGCAAAACCTGTTTTTTTCTTGCAGAAGCATGAAACTTGGCACATTGATTCCTTATGTCAAAATAAGCTGATTTCGATCGGTAGCCTAATGGAAGGGGCCCTCTGGTAGCGGGGAGGGGGGGTGGAGGGTGCGCTCCACCCGGCTTTGTTTTAAAAATTCTGGAAGACCACGCATAGCTAATGCGTCAAGTTTGGTATCAATTTCGGATAAATCGAGAATGTAGATTTCATTTCTAGTATAAAAAAATGACATTTGTGATGATTTGTTTAACAAAAAAATTAAAAATTAAAATTACGTAACTTCGTTTTTATTGTTCAAATTACTGTAAATTCAAAAATACTAGTTTTTTTTATAAACAAAAAATATGTTAATAAATTCTAGTTTATGTAGATTAAAAAATATATAATTTTATATTACTTTTCTTAATAACAAACCGCATAAAAAAATCTTTTGCTGTCCCGGGCCGCAATTTTCTTTTAACCGCCATGAAAAGGGTTGTTAGTAAAAAACTTACTATTTCATGCTGAAGTTTAAAACTTGCCACAATTACAATTCCTTACGTTAAAATAAGCCGTTTAAAATCGGTAGCCGTCGGTAACCAGCCTTCTGACAGCGGGGAGGGGGGGTGAAAGGGGCGCACCACCCAGCTTCACTTAAAAAAATCTGGAAGACCACGTATAGCTAATACGTCATGTTTGGTATCGATTTCGAATAAATCAAGAACGTAGATTTCATTTCTGATAATAAAAAACGCATTTTATGGGTTTTTAACCAAATTATAACACAAAATTAGTTCTTAGTTTTTTTTATTTAGAGGCACTTTAATTATAAATTATAGTATTATTTTGTGATAAACATAAATATTTTTTTCAAAAGTTTATTTCAAGTAGATTAAATAAAATAGAACTTTTATAATATTTTTATAAACATTTACTCGTACAATTTTTTTTAAGACACTAGAGTCGCTATTTTCTTCTCACCGCTGCGCTGCGTTGTAAACCCCCATGAACTGTAAAATACGACTATGTACATTCATTTAACATGTTATTGATATAAGAACTTGATATTGTCAAACATAAAATTCAGAAAAATCCTATGGCACATCATAATTTACTCTCCCTGAGACAAACTTTTAAAAAATAGGTGCGATAAAACGCGATCAAATCGCGGAACGGAAACTGCTAAACATTGTTATGAATCAAACTGTTTCAACAAAATGTAATCTAGCAAAATTATAAATACTCCAGGCTTAAAGCTTTTTTATATCAGTATGTTACATTCCAAGACTGATTCTTCCAAAGATAATATTGTTATTATAGCTCATTACATTTTAAGACCGTCTTCATGCAGTTTTGCATCAATCTCAGCAATCCGCCCTTTATTTATAAATTAAATCAGTTTCGTGCATAATATACTGGCCACCAAAACGGTGTTAGATGAATAAGGTGTCCCTTTGTTTGCTTATTGCTTCTAAAACCAAGCAGGAGGCTGGAAAATAGCAAGACTCGTATCCTTCGACTAGCACAAAAGTACCGCACACAAACTTAACTCTACCTATATGGTTTTGATATGATGTTTTGCGGTCAATGAAACTGCAGATCAAGCAGTAATTACTACTCGACAATCAATAACTATGTAGGAAACACCTTATCACAAAAAAAAACACTATTTGAAAAAAATACTTCTACTTCCATGATATGTCTGTATACCAGCATTTGTTAGACGCATTTTACAAGGAACTTTGTTTGAGAGAGGCTAAGCATAATTTCTTGGTTAAGTCTAACCCATCATCTCCTTTGGTTTAGGAAGCAAGAAGCAGACCATTGCTTTGTCTGAAAACCTTTCAGTTGTCAGAATATTGTGCATGGGACTGATTAAATAAATAAATGCATGGCTTATCATAATTCGTCATAAAATGTTTTGAACTATATTATTATTATATTATATATGGAGCATCCGTCTTGGAAAACAATATAACGATATAAATAAGCTGTAGGTAGGTGCCAGTACTATTTATAATTTTGCCACATTACATTTAATTGAAAAATAGATGCATAACTTTGGTTAGCCGTTTATTATTAAAGAGATACGACTTTCGGGCATATTTTTTAAAAGTTTGTCTCAGGGAGAGTAAATTATGATGTGCCATAGGATTTTTCTGAATTTTATGTTTGACAATATCAAGTTCTTATATCAATAACATGTTAAATGAATGTACATAGTCGTATTTTACAGTTCATGGGGGTTTACAACGCAGCGCAGCGGTGAGAAGAAAATAGCGACTCTAGTGTCTTAAAAAAAATTGTACGAGTAAATGTTTATAAAAATAATATAAAAGTTCTATTTTATTTAATCTACTTGAAAAAAACTTTTAAAAAATATTTATGTTTATCACAAAATATTACCATAATTTATAATTAAAGTGCCTCTAAATAAAAAAAAACTAAGAACTAATTTTGTGTTATAATTTGGTTAAAAACCCATAAAATGCGTTTTTTATTATCAGAAATGAAATCTACGTTCTTGATTTATTCGAAATCGATACCAAACATGACGTATTAGCTATACGTGGTCTTCCAGATTATTTAAAGTGAAGCTGGGTGGTGCGCCCCTTTCACCCCCCCTCCCCGCTGTCAGAAGGCTGGTTACCGACGGCTACCGATTCTAAACGGCTTATTTTAACGTAAGGAATTGTAATTGTGGCAAGTTTTAAACTTCAGCATGAAATAGTAAGTTTTTTACTAACAACCCTTTTCATGGCGGTTAAAATAAAATTGCGGCCCGGGACAGCAAAAGATTTTTTTATGCGGTTTGTTATTAAGAAAAGTAATATAAAATTATATATTTTTTAATCTACATAAACTAGACTTTATTAACATATTTTTTGTTTATTAAAAAAACTAGTATTTTTGAATTTACAGTAATTTGAACAATAAAAACGAAGTTACGTAATTCTAATTTTTAATTTTTTTGTTAAACAAATCATCACAAATGTCATTTTTTTATTCCAGAAATGAAATCGACGTCCTCGATTTATCCGAAATTGATACCAAACTTGACCTATTAGCTATGTGTGGTCTCCCAGAATTTTTAAAATGAAGCCGGGTGGAGCGCCCCTTCCAATCCCCCTCCTCGCTGCCAGAGGGGGTGCTACCGAGGGCTACCGATCGAAATCAGCCTATTTTTACATTAGAAATCAATGTGCCAAGATTCATGCTTCTGCATGAAAAAAACAGGTTTGACCCATTTTTGTCGCTTAGTGACTCCACTATAGGATATGGAACTGATCTGCTGATGGAGCTGGAAGGTGGCCATAGGAACTCCGTAATTAAACGAAATAACCTCATCGAGTTTGGGTTTATTTGATTTGTTTTGACGAGTACTTTGGCAATGGCTGGTATAACAATAATAAAGACTTGTATTAATTTGTTTTATATTACTCGTTTATTTTAAGTATAAATATCTCTTTAAACGACGTGGTCAAACGACCACATCTCACGTAATGGAAAATGTAGATGCGGCGACGATGAATCAACTAAGATACAAACCTAGAAAAGTATATTAAATTTACTTATACATTCTCAGTACATTCTTCATGTGTCGATTATAGAGGGTTACTAATAATAGGGATGTTGACACATGTTACGAATTCATATAAACTTATGTTTTTCACATAAAAGACAGTATTTAAAAACCTATAATCACATTTTAAGGATCTATTTACAAGCCAAAATTGAATAAAATCAATTTTAATTTCAATAATTTTTACTTATTGTTACGCGAATGCGAACGCCAATCAGAGCGCGTGACGTCATACCACTGGCTGGACTTACGCTTCCTATGAGATGTTTCTGATTTCGACACATTTTAATTATTCATAACTTAAAAACCACTGAACCAATTTTGATGCAACTTATACTGTGCCCTAAGTTGGTGCGAATTTAAGCAAAAAAAAGTCAATAACCAAAATGGATCTTATATTTTCAGAGAGACATTTTTGTTATTGACTTTATTTTTGGTTTATGTATGGACAAACTAAAGGCACAGTATAAGTTGCATCAAAACCGGTTCAGTGATTTTTTAAGTTATGAATAATTAAAATGTGTCGAAATCAGGAACATCTCATAGGAAGCGTAAGTCCAGCCAGTGGTGTGACGTCACGCGCTGTCAGATGACAGTTCGGAACGTTTTAGACGGAATTCAAAAATTCATTTTTATTTACGTAATTTTAAATTGAAATTTCATATATTTTTGCATAAAAATATGATATTCTTGTATGAAATGGGTCTATCTATCATATAAAAGCAATTCCAAAAATTAGTCAACATCCCTATTCAGTACATTGCTGTATAAATCCTAATTGAAGACGTCATTAGCTATTACATATAACTAATGAAATAATACTTTTTTTCCCAGGGAAATGCTATACGCATACCACCCTGAGCAGTTGTAACGCTAGTCATAGGGTGATTATGTGGGACTCCCCACCGGAGAAACCGGCGGATATACCCACTAAATCCCCGGGGTCCTTCCAGCCGCTGCGCTGGTCAGCGGGGACGACGAAGGTACGCACTCGTATTCTTCCCCGTCGTCCCGGCGGCAATGAAATAATACCTAATGAATCATTCCTTTTATTCAGCTACGAGTAAGTTACCTATATACTAGAAAATATTGTTAAAACTAAAACAATTCCTTTTATTCCTTTTTGGTTGTCTGGAAGAGATAGCTATTAGCGATAAGACCGCCAATTGTTGCACTGTTTACATTACAAATTGTATTTAGTTCTAAGTTCTTTTAAGTTGTATCAATAAAGCGTTATCTATCTATCTATCCTTCTAACAAGATTATCCAGAAAGGAAACAGTGCAATATTTTTATGAAAACACGCTGCGGTCCTTTTCTCTTAAGCCTTTAAGTTTGAGCATCAAAGTCGAATAATGGAGCATAATGACTCTATCGACGGCAGAGCGGCGGCGGCGAGGCGGCCGCGAGCGCTGCGGATCAGCCCCCGCTTTTTCAACGACCGCCGATGTCGGCTCTTCCGAGAATGATGTATTAACTCTTATTCAAACCTAGTGCTTGCATTCTTATGAAACCTACATGCGAAATATAAATACTTAGCTATACAATACCAGTATAATAGAGCTGTTATGAATCTTATTACGCTGATGTTGCTGTGAATTTGTCTAACGAGCTTTTTGCAGGCACAACAAAGGAGGCTCAAATCTGATAATATGCTAGCAAATATTAACTAAAAATACGTAGGCACAATAAATTGGTGTACGTTTAAAACTAAAATACTGGATTGTTAGGTTAACAATGAATTTGGACTATAATTTTTGTGTGGAAAGCAAAATATCCTGAGTCATAAAATATGACGAGACTTACGAAAAAAAAGAAATAAGATCTTAATGAAGATACAATTTTTCCAATAGTAAGCCTTACCTTAATTTTAACTTTTAAGTGTTTTATTTTTAATGGTTTCTAAAAACTTAAAGCGTAATTCAACGCCAAGCACGTTTTATATTGATTCGTGTACTTATTTCTAACTCTCCGAATCATAACAAAAAGTTGAATAGAACAATATTCACCCATTCAAGCAATTACGTTAACGTCAAAATAATCTCTGACTAATCAAACTACAACCAAATCGTAGATCAAAGTTCTACGCTATTTAATGAAGGCTTCATCGGCGCGCGCTGGCGGCTTCACAAAGACAAGACGGCCTTTGAAGGTGCCGCCGCTTCATCGGTGACAAGGAGAGGCGATGATTCCTTTATAAAAAAGCTGGAATGATTTATTCGAGTCCCATTCGGCTCACATTGATGTCTCAATCGATAGGTGCTGTTGGCTGCTACATACAAAATTAAACTTGCCGCGACTATAAATTCTGGACTAATAGCATCACTACAAAATTTATTACTTTTATGGGCACTTTTCATAAAGGAAGCAATTATGCGTTGCTTAGAATTAGGTGATAAAATTCACGGTTTTTATTGCCCGACTTTTAAATTGAACCTTCTGATCAGAATTGTAATAAAAACTCGAAAACTTGGCTACCTGCGTTTCTTACGCACGAACTTAGCCCGATATGGATGAAAGCACTTAAATGGTAAGGCCTTACTTAATTTGGCATTAGCTATTTTAAAGTATAGCGACCAAGTGACAATAGTTAATGACTCCAAACATTCTTGGCTAAGCCATAAAATGGTTGCTTAATACCTTACTTAAAATCAAGTGTAATCCTAAAGCAAAGAAGTGCCGTAGTCAAAGAAAGACGGAAGCAATAACTAAGGATTGGAGAGGTGATTGGGATTAGTTACCCGGAATAAAGTTTCTGTGCTCTGGGGCTTTGGACTCACAATTATTATGAATGTATAATTTGGTGGTTATATTTTTAATACCATCTTGACGAATTCACAACTGCGGAAACATAAATAAATGCAATGGGCACTAAGTATAGAACACACACAAGTACACATATTACTTTTACCTATAACTAATTTAGTACTAAATAGTATTTTGTAAACAAAGTAATTTGAGTCATAGTTACGATCTAGCTTTTACCAGAGTATTTTTTTATTGAGTTTTATTCTGCTTTTAAAAGGCACTGTCTCTTTATTACCTATATTACCTAACAAGAGATAGATTTAAGGCTTATTCAATGTTTATGCACAAAAATAATAATAAAATAAAGTTCTGTTGTCGCTTAAAATACCTCCGAATCTCTTGTATTTATACTGTCTGAACGAACCGGCCACTAAATCAACAACCCTTGCCTTAATAAATCACAATACTATACTAGTATTACAGGCTTAAAGTTTCTTCACCATAATAAACACTAGAGCACCGTTACAGTTAGACATAGCCAAGTAAATCGAGATCGTGATTCCACTGTAGTTATCTACTCCGATACGTTGGAAGGTTTCGAAACAATATTTTGTGTCGTTCGACGTCCACGGGACAGATATCGTAGGTTTATTGTGCCGTTGGTTTGTGGGATGATACTAAATAGGTATATCAAGTTTGATCTACGAATAAGAAAAATTAACTTGCTTACAACTAAATCTCCTACCTTTTGTACGAGTAATAAAAATGCTAAAATGGATGTTAAGTCGTAGGAATCGTTATAATAGAAACTACCCCTAACGTTAAAAGGGGGACGGATGAAACTTTTTTGTCCCATCCGTCCCCCTAAGGGGACAAATTGGGGGGACGGATATGCATTGTTTGGTTTGCAATAAAGTATTATTCTATTCTATTCTAATCCCAATAAACTATTTAGTTTAAAATATAAACTACAATAAAATCTAAACAACTGGACTTAACCTGAAATTTGGTATTTTGTAAGCTTAGACCCTAAACACGTAAGCTTTTTTAAAAGGGTGAATCTGCTACGTAACAATATACTTAAATCAATAATCTTTGTTCTACAATACATGAAAATTAAACTGTTAATAAATATTTTTTTCATTATAAAAAATGATATTTATAACGTATTTTAAAAGACAAATAAAACAACACAAAACTTGATGCCACATCGATCATTCATTATCGAGCCCATGCGGCCGCCTTACCAAGTTCTATCATCCGATTGACATATTATTATCTACCTTCTAGTATGCATTATACACATCATTATTATACGCGTAGTTAAAAGTATATCTCAAAAACTCGTAGAGATTGACCGTTAACGACAATCATGGCATGTAAAGGCTCGTACATAATGGGCGCTAGCGCTTTGAAAAGAAGTTTAATCGCGCACTTCAACACTCACAGAGCGCCAGCCTTGACAAATGAAAAGCTCTAATAGAGGCGAACACACTCAAACGTGCGATTTTCGACAAACGCCGTGGTAAATATCCTAAAAAGTTAACCTTAAAGTCAGTACCTAACCGACTCCAACCCTTTATTTATAGGCGTATTCTCGCCCTCGAATCAACTTTTTCGAGCAAAATGGTATTAAATATTTAAAAAAATATTCGAGAAGACACAATTTTTTACTGTGCAATTGGGCGAGGACTCTACTAAAAATATAGGGGTAAGTATAGAACTGAATCGTGTTTTATAACAATTCAGCCAAGCCAGTTCATATTATTAACATTCTAGATGCCAACATTAATCTTAATCTTAAAGTTTTAATCCAATTACCAACTGACATGAAGGCTCACATAGTTGGTAATCCTCCTACGCTGCGCAACATCCGTCGAGAGCCGAGATAAGCTGTCAAGACCGCTCAGCATGGAGCCAAAGCCTCTGTCTATCTTATATTAATATAGGTACATTCAAGTTCATATTGAGTTATGGAACTATTTGAAAACCTGTACCAATTTAGACGGACCTATAGTGTATAGAGATTTATTTAGACTTTTCGGTAGATTTTGTAGAGTTATACGTAAGACAAGTCGCATTTTCTACGTAACTATATTCTGTAATAATACGAAAGCTGGGATTGGTGAAGCCACCTTGGTACTTACTGCCCTGAACGGATTGGGTTGAAATATGGAATGCAGATAGGTCATGAAATTATACTTTCGATATTCAAGGATTTGGCCTAACAGGTAAAGCCGCGAGCATAAAGTAATTTATAATATAAGTAAAATCATTCAAGCCTTACCTTGAACTTATTTAATTTATACTGCATAATTTATACACAAAGCTGGATGGGTGTATTTTTTCTAAAACTATGAGTAAAGAGCCTTCCATTTCCTCCGAAGTCGATTCCACTAAGGTTCACAAATCACTAATGATTATCGACTGATTATAGCATTTAACAAGAAACGGGCCTCTATAATTTGGCTACCAAATAAGAAATTAAGTCATTATCTAAGCGTTACATACACGCTACAATTTCCAACATGCTATTAAAGAGTTCTAACTTTCCTGTTTCGAGTTTGACAGTGAAGTATTTTCGTGCATGCCCAAACCACACACGGTGTATCAAATGATGCAACGATGATCTATCCGGGGGCATAATTACTGAGCTGGCCATCATCGAAACATTACTGGTAATGTTGGCCACCCACCGTACAATTTGGGCATTTACGCAAGTACTCTAGCACCGTTAGAACCGAACGTTAGAGTAAGAATGTGTATCACTGTGCATGAATGTTGATGAGATACTTACAATTTTTAAAGAAAAGCAGTTTACGTTAAGACGCAAAGTGAGACATATTAAAGCCAGTGCGTACAATCAACCCACAAATAGAAACTTGTGAATAAAATATTCGCGAAAATTATATCTTTTCGGCTATTCTGGAGGTAGATTTATCCTCGTAGCTAATTTCTGCCTAATCCGCCAGGTGTTGCGTGAACGAACTAACAAACATGAAACTTTATAATATTAGTAGGATTACTGATTACAAACTACTATGTGTTACTCTACTATGTATTTACATACTTTTGTTGAGATATTCTGAACCATGGTTTCGGACAACTTCGTCCTTCATCAGGAGTTCACGTCTGCAGTAGGTAGGTACTAGGTACCCGACGTGGACGTTAGTCCGTTGTCCGGTAATTTCTAAAATCGTTTTGTAGGATAGGTTGAATAGGTAGGTTTAATGTATTATAGTAGGATTACTTCTGTCTTTCATAATATGACAGTAATCCACTAAAGTTCGTGACGTTTGCCGGATGCTTTCTGTACCATCATGTTTTCCTGTGTGTGTTCTACAGTGAGCAGTGATAACTTCAAGAAATAAGTGCCCACTCGTAATAGAGTTGTAAAGTGAACGTCGTGCTCACGATACGATGAGACGGGAGGCGTGTAACTTCGTGTCTGCGCGCGCGGTGGTCTTTGCTCTAGAAAGCTTTGTACAGTCGCATAGACACTATGGTAACAAAGCCAGACACTTCACTCAAAAGACAATTTTTATTCATTAATTATAGGTTATCCTTTCGTGATGTTAATCGACGATTCGGCCGTAGATGGGAGCAGACTAAACCTATTAGGTGGGATAAATCCCTCTTGTTTTGTTGCTGACGACGCTGCGCTATTAGTATGTGCAACACTGCGTTTTACTGATCATTGCTTATCTATTTGTAAAGCCAGTTCTTCGTCATATGTGGCTACATATCGTGTTTGTTTAGCCGGAGCTCTATTTCAGCAATTGTTCGCGCCAAGTGTTAATTTTTTAATCAAAACTTTGGCATTTCTGTTTGAGAATTCAGCACTTTGGGCTGGCCTATAAGTAACGTTAATCCTGTGCTTTATTCAAGAGATAAGAAATCATATTATTATATTACCAGATGAACAACCAGGGAAACAATATACCCCAGACCCCAGTTGTAAAGAAAGTCACACAGATCGGCGACACGCCAACCTACAGAAAATCCAAGTGCTCCAAACGTATTGTTAGGCGGTATCTCTATCTATTAGAATAGCCTGTGGTTTTAAAAATGTTTACGATTGTAAAAGCTTAGAATCAGTGTATTAGCGCGGCTACTGAATTGCGCGTCGAGAGTCAGATATTATCTTTAGTGCCCTTAAAATCAGCGACCACCGCGTTATTTTACTATTTTATATTATTTTGTTCCGTAAGGTAAGGAGTGATATAAAATCACATCCAATAAACAGGCACAAATGCTTGACCACTCAAACTTTTTTAAACAGCAGGGCATTGGCTAATGGTGCTTCCACACTGATAGGATCCCGCGTGTCGTGTCGCGTTAACGCGCGTGATGACGTCATCTGTCGCGTTTCTAAACTATGGAATTGTATGGAGGTGTGCACATTTATAAGATCCCGTGTGTTGTGGAGCCATGAGGAGCTATGAGACGCGGGTGTTCACACTTGTAACGTGTGTTGTGTCGCGACAGATCGCGACTTTCATTCAGTAAATTACTTTTAAACATATTATGTTTCTTATACATTCTATTTTTTAAGCAATGATTCGTCATAAATCATTAAATAAATTATAATCATTATAACATATTTATATTTGCTTGTTATTAATACAGTGGCATTTTACAAATTCAAAAGTAATAGTTTTGTTCGGAAATCGCCACCATTTTTTTCTTTTGGTGTTGTATGCAAGCTGCATTTGCCAGATATTTTTTTTTTAAATTCGAATATAATATAATTTAGAGTAAATTGCTAAACTTTCTATTAATATGCACTGTCTTATTATATTTCCATTTTTTATTATGATTTTGACTTGAAATATAAAAAATACAATATTTGATACTTATTTAGTGCCATTGAATTTACTTATTGGCTACTACAATAATAAATACAAGTAAAATTAACATTTTTATTTACTATAACCATCTAGCAACAAAGCACTCGTCAAGATAAATGAAATGAGCTCAAACTCGATAGGGTTCCGTCGTTTAATTACGGAGTTCCTATAGCCACCTTCCAGGTCCACCATCAGATCAGCTCTATGTCATATTAATATTGTATTATCATCCATTTTATACATGCATACAAAATTTCAGCTCAATAAGAAACCGGGAAGTGGATCAAACTACACATATTGTAATATTATTTCGATGTGAAGCCTACGGTGGTTGAAACGCGACTGAATGAATTTCGCGACAGAACGCTCCTCAAGACGCGGGACTAGTGTGATCACCTCGCGACACAACACACGGGATCGGACGGGACGGGATCCTATCAGTGTGGAAGCACCATAATTCACACCCACTAAGATTAATGTCCACTTTAATGTACATTACTTGCTTAAACCTCTTCATTAATATGAGTAAAATAACAAACGCAGTAATGTACATTAAAGTGGACTTCAATCTTAGTGGGTGTGAATTAGCTAATAGCCCTGTAGGGAATAAATTGATGGCGGTGGTATACCGTCAAAATGGCACAATGCGTTGTTATGTGACTACTCCCAACGATAGAAAAATGACCAGACTTACCCTACATATCCTGCGTGTGCAGGTGGATACTCAACTAGCCGTGTATTATGTAATGTAGATACTGTTGACGTTCTTGACCACTGAAGCGCAGCATGCCTTCCCAACTAACCCAAAATAAAAACACGTGTCAGGCAAAGAACAACTGTGTTGAAGATGAAGACACCAAGTACAAGTCTGTAACAGAAATAGCAAGCCGATACTTTAATATGGGTGCGGTCAAAAATTTTAATATGATTCTCAATTATTTAATATTTAATTTTTTCGTCTGGAATTTCAATAATAAAATAAATATTCGATACGTATTTTTTGCTGCGAATAAAATATAATTTGGCTGAGATATAACCCTTAAATTTTGGGAGATAATGCGTGACGTCATATCACTTGTGAGCACTCCTCGGATTCATCTAATTTGTATGAAGATAGGTACCAAAGAACATGTAACAATAATTAAAATGAATGAGTCCGAATTATCTTTTCATTCTTCCGAACATTCCCTTGTATTGTAAGTCCCCAATAACTCCTCAATGTCCTCATACGTCAGCGAAGACGGCATGGCCACCTCACTGGAGCCAATTTAGGCATTCCCCATCGGAATCTCATCATTATATTTCATAGCTCTCGAATTCTCCGCACTTTTTGTCTAAGTTCGTGCGTTCAAAATAGAGATGAGGTCGATTGAAGATTGTCGACATATTTTTATGGTACCTACCTAACAAATACCGAATAGACTATATCTAATAGTCAATTTGTGACATTAAAAGGTGAAAGATTAAATTAAAGAAGGAAAAGCAGTCTTGTGACTGTAATTATATAGATACTTAATTAATAGACCTACTACGAGTACAATAAGGCACTCAATACTTACATACTTACTACACTACTACAGATTCTGATATAAATCAAAGTTTATAAATTGGGATTATTTGCACTGATTAAAAGCAATTCGCAGTGCTACATAATTAGGTTTTAAAATTTGTATGATACTTCAGGAGCATTACATGTGTGACCTACATAAACGACAGTTTCATTAAATATTATAAGTTAAATTATGTCTAGATAAGATTAGATTAATATTATCTATTGAACACCATAACTACAAAAAAAAACATTCAACATTAAATATATTTGACATTAAAAAGTGTTCACTGCAATACAACCGTCAACCGGCCAACCGCCAACAGCCCAAACGAGTGCTCCCCACCTCTATTCAAGACGATGATCTTTACTTGAAGTAGTAATAATTAAGGTACGTGGAAGGCCTGTAATTGGGACCACCAGCGGAGCCCCGGGGCCGCACCATCGGCCGCCTTCGGAACAATACATTAGGTATGCGAATTTAGGCGTGCTCTGATTAGACAAAATGGCATACGGGTTGTGTGCTTGTCACGATTTTTAAAATCTCTCAATGATAGCAAAATATCGACCAGCGGGGTTATTCCGGATTAAAATCGCCTCTCGTTTTGCTAACGTCCACAGTCAAATTTTAACAGAATTTTGATAAAATTCTTGAAAATTCTAACAATATGACAATAATACCACAGCACCAAATCAAACGCAACTTATATTTTTTTTTTAATTTTAGCATCTTTTGGTTGCCTCAAAGTGACGTTTTTGAAAATAAAAATGTGTTTTATATATAGGTTATTTTTTGGTTACGTTTTGCTGCGCCGTCGTCTCTTTTTTGTGCAGAATCTAGGCCCAGCATTAAAGTGCACGTCATGAATGTTTTTTTCTGGGAAAGAGAACTTGATGGACGAACTCTAAATGACATGAAAAAGTGTTACCGATCAACAGTGTTGATCTACACGTGGCATGGGGAAGCTAGAAGTAGTCGCAGGTTAACTTAAAAAAAACAAATTACTAAAATGTCTTCAAAGGGACGTTATGGACTCTACTAGAATCACAGCAAAAAAATACAGGCCTGCAAATAAGATATTATGTTCCCAATTTTCATATTGCCCTTACATTGTCATCTCCCCTTCTGCAAACGCAGCATTCTCACGCTCCCCAGCGGATACTAGTCCTCAGGAAGTCATTCTCTTTGAGTGGCTGTACCTATTCATACTTAGTAAGTCCGCAACTCGAGTGCTAATTACTGAGTGCCACTTTTTAGTGAAAAATTTAAGAGTTCACCTAAATGAAGAGTCTTTTGTAGGCTGAAACGTGACAATGTATGTGAAACTTGGCTCAGGAAGGCGTGGGAACGGATGTGTATAGGCGTATTTTTTATGTGTATAAAAACGTATAAAATGGTAAAATTCGTGTAGTAAGCCAAACTTATGTATGCAGTCTGCAAGCTGTATAATATGAGGTGCAAAAGGAATCAATTACGCATACTTACGATTTAGCTTCCCATGTACAACGTATAGGGGTGATGTTTTCTAACTCATTGCTGTCGTATATTTAACTCCGCGATTAAAACTCATGTTGATTTATTTAATCGGAACTTATCGCGATAGTATTGTAATGTCAGTTTTACTAAAACATAAACGATCGACGTTTCGGCTCAGTTACACACGAGCCGGGGCCACGAGATGACTGGAAGTGACAGTCAACAATCCTACGACTGCGAGAAGGTAGATTTACATCTACCCTCACTTGGTCAAAAGTGTTGTTAGAGCTATCACGACACAACACAAACGGTCTCCTGCGGTTTACGAATTACTTCAGGATGCCTATCGCTGGAAATACTCCTTCATCATTGCCGGAGATATGCAACAACAACGCCGAGGTGTCGTGGTGATGTCATCGAGAGTCCCTGTCGCCCAGTGTGACCCCTTAATAATATCAATTATTGCTTTACGTAAGCACATCGACTTCGCTCGCTCGGTCATTTCGAAAGAATGGGAGAGGATAGTGGTGTGAAGAGGGCGTATGTGGGACGACCAGTTGGTCGTAGACCCGTTGGTCGTCCCAGGTACCGCTGAAAAGATGATGTGGTAAGGGATGTGCACGCCCTTAAAGTTGAAAACTGGCAGGAAGTGGCACAGGACAGAACCAGTTGAAGGTTCTTATTGTCGGAGGCCAAAACTCACTTTGGGTTCTCGCGCCAACGTAGTAAGTAAGTATTGCTTTACGTACCATTGTTTGGTAATAATATCCTGCACTGTACCGTAGAGAGAATTTTCGGTTCGTGAAGATTGATCCAATGGTTTCGTCTACAATCATAATTATCATCAGCCTTCAATAGCCCACTGCTGGGCATAGGCCTCTAGAGTCCTAATATGGGCCACCATTCAGTCATTAAGCGACACCACCTGCCATCACTATGTTTTGCCACACTTATAATTATTATATATATTTTTTATTTCACTTGTAGAACTAGAAGTGCTAATTATTTTCTGCTTTTGACAAATCAGACCGTTTATTTAGACTTCAACTCTTTTTTAACTCAAAAGCAGAGAATTGCAAAGTGGTATACAAAATCTTTCACCACGAAAACTCTGTGAAATGTTCGTTCTCTTCAAAGAATCTCGTGAATAGCTTTGTAAATTACCCATTATGTAGAATTGAGTATTTTAGATTTTATTATTAAAATCTAACTTCCTCTAACCAAATGGGACTAATTACTTATTTTTATTAAAAAAGTACTGCTGGTTTCAAAATAGGGCAAGACAATAAAATAGTTTATTTTTAAATAACAGAAACTTTATTGCAATTTTAAATAAATACAACTAAAATCCTAAAAATAATTTTACAATAACGAAACAAATGCAACAAATCTTAAAATTAAAATCATACCAATTACGAAATAAATTATTAAAATTTAATTTTCACAATACTTTGTACTAATTCTCGCAAAATAATGACGTCCTATGATAGCTTATCAGTAAATAGTAAATACTAATTTAATTATTTACAGTTCTCGTATTTCTAATAATCTCACTTTGGTAAACTGTGGTTAAATGAGTTTTCTTTAAATAACTTCTACATTTAATTAACTATGTATTTTGTGCGTTAAATGTCGAGCCTGATAAATATATAACAAGTGAAATTAAAAAAAACCTTTTTTAAAACAAGCTTTTATTATTATTACAACGTAGCATCATATAAAGTATTCGTCAAGACGAATCAAATGAGTCCAGACTCGATGGGGTTGCTTCTTTTAATTACGGATTTTCTGTGATCACCTTCTGGAGCATCAGATTAGCTCGATGTCATAATAATATTGCATTGTCATCCGATTTATAGATGCATGCAAAATTTCAGCTCAATCGGAAACCGGGAAGTGGATCAAATTAATCTTGCAAGATTTGATTACAGACAGACAGATAGACCGACAGACAGACAGACAACATATAGGTGAAAGTAAATAAAAGCTTGTAGAAATACACGTAACACATCAGCATGTATGTACGTTCGTACGTACGTTACACATATAGTTATATAATATGTACATAAATTATAATAATATGTACATAAAGTATAATACGTACCAGGCTCTACGTGATAACAAGTCTTAACCCTAACTTATACATATTATATATAAGTATTTACTTCTATCGTTATTTATCTTACACTAGCGGCCCGTCCTCGCTTCGCTTCGGGTGCCATTATGAATAAAAAAATAAAATGAAATAATAAGACTTACGCAATACCTAAATATTTCAATGACAAATCTACAGATTTAGTATAATACCATTGCTAGAAATAGAAAATGATCACGAACATTAAATTCGCATCTTAATTTAGTAATGAATTTAGTCTTTTACAACTTGTGATCCTATTTATGATATTTCTATCTTAAAATATTCAAGTAGCTTCTGGTGCTTCGCCGGCCACTGCCGTGGCCTTTACAATGTTTGAAGATACTACCAAGGTTTCAGGGAAATAAAAACTATCCTATGCTCTGTCCCAGGACTCAAATTGTGTTAAAACTTATTTCCCTAATTCGTAAATATAAAACCAAATGAAAGCTACGTCAGTTCGACGGATACTGATTCCTTATACAAACTCTTAAATGCCTGGTTTCCTATATGAAAGGGCGGTTTCAAGGATAAAAGCTATTTTGTGTCCTTCCTGGTACTTAAACTAACCTTTGTAGAAGTAAAAAAAACTTAATTGGCCTAACGAATGTAGATAACTCATACAAACTTCACCCCTGTTCCCCTTCTAAAAGGGAATCTAAAATATAAAAACTATCCTATATCCTATTTTGGTATACAAACTACCTTTATTATACTTACTAAATTTCAGGCCCAGCGGTATTAGAAATTTCAATACAACATTTGCCCCCACTTTTATAGGAGAAAAATGGCCCTCTTTTCCCCCTATAAGAGGGGAATATCTGAGATAAACACTATTTTACATCCTCGCCTGGTAGGTACATATATGTTTAGGTATTAAAAAGAAACTATAGGATAGGTATTCCAAATTTTATCATTCTAGGTTTAGGAGTTTGGTCTCTACTGTGATAATGATGAGTCAGTCAGATTACCCTACAGAGTTTAGTGTAGTCCCACATATTATGTTAGTTAGGTTGGAAAGTATCCACAATGCGCAAATCGAGCGTACGAAGCGAGAATGAGGCGATGCGCTTGAGCTTGGGAATCAAACAAATTTTTTATACCATATTTCAGCTTAATATTCCCGTTCCCATAGGAATATTGGGATGAATAAACAATCCATTATCGTTTCTTGGTAGTCAAACTACTATTACACCAAATTTCAAACTATTCAGCTCAGCGGTTACATTTTCCTTTTTGTATTGAAAACTATCTTGTATTCTTTTTTGGTAGCCAAACTACCTTTGCATTAAATTGCAGCTTAATTGGCCACGTGGTTACAAATTTCTATATTACTCACGTTCCCGTGGGAATATTGGAATGAAAACTATTTGAACCCTTTCCTGATAGTCAAAATACCTTTATACTAAACTTCAGCGTTATAGGCTTAACGGTTACAGATTTCCATTTTGTTCCCGTTCCCATAGGTATTTTGGAATGAAAATGATCTTGAATCCATTCATGGTACTCAAACTACCTTTATACTAAACTTTAGCTTAATAGGCCTAGTATTTACAGATTTCCATTTTGTTCCCGATCCCGTAAGAATTTTGGAATGAAAACTATCTTGAATCCATTCATGGTAGTCAAACTACCTTTATACCAAATTTCAGATTGATAGACTCAACGGTTACAGATTTTCATTTTATTCCCGTTCCCGTAGGAATTTCACAAAATCCCTTCTTATCGGTCGCCAACGTTACCTAAAAAACACGCTGAACGAATTTCAGGTCAATCTGTCCAGCGATTTTATCCCTGCGATGATAAGTCAGTTAGATTTCCACTTAAAATTTTGGCAAAGACATAGATTGTTCCCGTTTCCGTAAGAATTTTGGGTTGAAAACTATCTTGTACTTTCTTGGTAGCCAAACTACCTTTGCATTTAGTTTCAGCTTAATCGGCCTAGCGGTTACAGATTTTCATATTATTCCCGTTCCCGTGAAGAACCGTTGTGAATCCTTTCCTGACAGTCAAACTACCTTCCAAATTTCAGCGCTATAGGCGTTACCGCGATTTCCATTTTGTTCCCGTTCCCGTAAGAATTTTAAAATGAAAACGATCATGAATCCATTCATGGTACCCCAACTACCTTTATACCAAATTTCAGCGTAATATGCTAGAGGTTACAGATTTCCATTTTGTTCCCGTTCCCGTAAGAATTTTGGAATGAAAACTATCCTGAATCTTTTCATGGTAGTCAAACTACCATTATACCAAATTTCTGCTTGATAGACTCAACGCTGACAGATTTCCATTTTTTCCCGTTCCCGTTGGAATTTCGCAAAATCCGTTCTTATCGGTCGCCTACGTTACCTAAAAAACACGCTGTTTAAATTTTAGCTCAATCAAGTCCAGCGGTTTTATCCCTGCGATGATGAATCAGTAGATTTCCACTTTAAATACATATTGGTATAGAGTATAGACATACTCGTAGATTGTTCCCGTTCCCGTGACATTTTGGGTTGAAAACTACCTTGAATCCAGTCATGGTAGTCAAACTACCTTTCAACGTAATAGGCCTAGCGGTTACAGATTTTCAGTTTTGTTCCCGTTCCTGCAGGTATTTTGGAATGAAAACGATCTTAAATCCATTCATGGTTGTCAAACTACCTTTATGCCAAACTTCAGATTAATAGGCCTAGCGGTTACAAATTTTCATTTTGTTCCCGTTCCCGTAGGAATTTTGAAATAAAAACTATTTTAAATTTTTCCATGGTAGTAAAACTACCTTTACACCAAATTTCAGCTTGATAGACTCAACGGTTACAGATTTCCATTTTGTTCCCGTTCCTGTGGGAATTTTGCAAAATCCCTTCTTATTACCTGCCTACGTTACCTAAAGAACACGCTGTCCAAATTTCAGCTCAATCGGTCCAGCGGTTTTGTCTCTGCGATGATGAGTCAGTCAGTTTTCTATTTTATATAATAGTATAGATTAGTAGCCTAACATTTCGGTACTAAAATACTACGTAAATATTATACAAACACATACAAAACACGCACACACACACTCACACGAGATTTTCTCTAACGTTGTAAAAATGACATGAAAAGAATTATTGAAAGAATTTTTTTTTCAAACATTCTTTTCATGCTATTTTTAAATATAGAAAACTGGAAACACTTTTAAATTGTGTGCAATAATATTATGGAGGGCTGTTCTTAAGGAATTTTCAATTAATTAATTCTATGAATTTATATTTCAAAATTTGTCAATTAGTGCGAGCGAGAGAGCGTCACTCGATATATACGCTCGTAAACTGGACTCACAATAGTTACTGTGATGGTCGATGGTATGAAACCGATATAATTTTGGCGTTGAAAGACTAGCTATCCGCCAGCCTATTTTAACTAACCAAATTTGAAGGGGTGAAGACACACACACACAAACAACATAGAGGAAGTAGGATATAATAACTAAACATGTTTCATTGTGTGATTTTTATAGATAAATTCTCAAAATTTATGAGACAATTCAAATCACGCTTCCATGTGCCAAAAAAACCACTCGTAAAATCTACCATTCGTATTCATCTACAACTACAATATATATAATTTATCGTACGGCAGTTTAGAAGAGATCGCTCTGAGCGATGTTACCGACAATCGGTACACCAACCCACGTTGATGTGGCTTTTACATATTTTGTAAGATTTACTATTCTATGTGATATTAATAAAGTGTTATTTTATCATACAAGTTGTAGTTAGATTTTCACAGGGTGTTCAGTTCACATAGTCTGCATTCTTAAACCCACGTGAAGATTTACTGCTTGATTCTTATAGTTCGCATAATATCATCATGCAATGCATTATGCATCAGGACATCATTCTGGCGACAGAACATTAGTAAGCAATCGCTTGCAGTGCGCATACAAAGTGACTTGTACTTGTAACTCATGGAGCCGGCATAGCTTTTAACTTCAGTTCACGTTGACAGCTGTTATCCTTATTTTAAAGAAAAAAATATGCTGGACAGCCGTTAAGTTCATTGTTGACAAAACTATTTCTTTAGTTTAAAAAACTAAAAACTTACTTACCTATTTATTGTTCAGCTTTTAATTTAAATTTTAACAGCTTTTTTTATTCATTTTAATTTTACGTGTATGCACAGTTTTTAAGTTAATTTAGATAGCTCTGTCCCTTATTAAAATAAAGAAATATTTTCGGGTTCAATTTAATTTAATGTACCTTTTACGAAAACCCAACCAAAGTCATGTTCCTACTACCTTCCTTATGAAAAAATCATTAAAGATAAACTAAATAATACCATGAGCTGGTGTGAAATATTTATGACTACAATTATGTTTTTGTGGTAGGTACATAGGTAGGTACGGCTAGTATAATTACCATATAACGTGAAAATTATCTTTATCTATGGTTCAGTTTAACCATAAAGTTAGTCAAACCCTAAAAATACGTTGCAAAAACGTTGTTTTCTCAAAGTTAAACGTAAAATTTTAAGTGGTTACCTAATTTTACAATTTTATTTAGTTTTTTTAAATAACATCTTGTTTAAATCTATTAATTCATTTTTTTAATTTTTTCAGATTGACTTGTCATTTTTGCTTAAGTATCCACATTAACTGAAGCTGGTTATGACCAAAATATCAATATGTAATTCAAACCCTAGGTGTACCAACTCTAAAACTATCCCAGACTAAAAATACCCCGCTGTTATAATATTATTGAATTAATGATTGCATACATAGCCTCGACTACAATGAACGTTCTAGATTCTAGATTAGAACCATCTTATGTAGAATCTAGAACAATTCTCTTTTTTCTTTGAGCTTTAACTGATCTGATCTAGATATTTGGTTTAATTTTCGGATTTATTATACAGCCATGATGATCATTGGGCAAACATTGATTGTCGCTTGTTTAAAAAGCATTACCTACTTTAACGCAATCCTCACTTGTTACGCGCTATCAATGATCTAATCTACTGAAAAGTTAGTTCCCTTCGTTGATTCTACCTTTTGTAGATTAAGTTTTTAAATTTTAATAATAATGTAGATCTGCCTATACAGTACGCTCCAGATATCTTATGTAAAGCTTGGATGTAAGGCTTCTTGAACCGGTTCAGTGCCTTTTCATTATTTCGAGTACCGAGAACCAGAGCTCCTAATCAATACACATTTGGTAAAAACCGCAGAAGCAAAAGATGCGCGGTGCTTCTCTGAGCCGAAATTAGATTGCGGAAACCTTGAACGAATGATTCGAAACAATCCAGAATAAAGGTGATGAAAATGTGCGGCTGCCTATTAAAATCGAAATGATTACAATAAACGCTACAAAACATGGCTAGTGGCACGTGAAAATGTTTATCTTCTTCAATATAAGTATGTATTTCTCTCAGATGGAATCAGCTTATAAAATGACTAACCGCAATATAAAACACGATAAATTGTTCGGACTACACAAATCTTTTAATATCGGCCATTAAAGCCAAGAACATCATTACTAACGGACGTTAAAAGAAAAAAGTCGAGGAGAATGTTAGAGTCGGCATCCAGACCACATATTTGTAAAACGTTAACCCTACATCTTGTGCGGCGATTAGTGTCGGCGATGCCGGAATCACCGCATTACTACTGTGTCATTAGTGCCACTTCCCGAATCCCTTTGAAAGTGTGAGTGTAACGACAGTGGGGGGAGGTGTGTTGGCAGGAGAGTCACCGGAACAGTCGTTAGATCAATCGGCGTGGCGCCACATCGGGAACTCGCCAGTATTTGTCACCGGACCACCGGCGCCGGCATATTTATAGCGACGCCTGCGCAGCCCGTGGGCGGCGGCCATAAGCCCCATCCGAATAGATTTAAACTATAAAGACAATGATTAGTAACTGAATGAAGCGAAATATTACCACACGCATACAAACTCATTCACGGTCCCTTGCATCCCCTCGATTACAATACTGTTTTTACATTATATTTACATTTTATACTTAACCACTAACACTGTACTTTTTAGGATAATTTACACGAACACCAGTTTTGACAAAATTGAACTACCTAATTTATCTTCAAAAGCTCTTTATCACGTTATGAAAGTTCCCACCAGAGCAGCACAGATCAACAACACTGTAGATAACATGCACACGTTCGCTGCATCATGGACCACTTGTTGTTCTTTTGGCACTTTCTTATGTTTGTCGTGTCCATGGTTTCTGTTGTGGCCTTTCTTGTGGAAGCAGAGCCTTTCGAGGTTGCTTTGCATTTGAGGGCAGTCGTAGTCTTCGTTGCCGTCGCATTGGCAGACTGTTAAAGCTGCTGCCTTTTCTTGTTTTCTGAGGATTTCGATGGAGTTGAGGCACTTGTTGGAGCACTTTCTGCCTCGGAACATGGATCTGCAGAACTGGTGGTAGTAAGTTAGGGCAGTGGCGCACTGAGCGTCCGCGATGCAGATGAGTTGTGAGAGGGTGCAGGAGGAAGTGGCGTTGGCTGCCCCACGTAGGACCTCCGGCCGGCAGATGTCTATGCGCGACTTGGCTTCCAAGCAGTAGTCATCCTCGCACTCACACTGTAACAAACAAAAAATAAACATAAATTCACACATACTTTAAATACAATGTTAACCTAAGGTATGGTCAAACTAAACAATTGCAGCATGGGACTTCAATACTTTTCATTTCTAATGTTACACAACTAGAACAGCTACATTTTGTACCTATCAATATTTTAGATCATGGAGTAATCTTTTAACTTTTCAGAGGGTGTAACCACAGGACAAAGCTAGCAACAAATAAAAGACAATCCAGTAGCGTGACCAAATAAGCGTTTCCCCTAAATATTCTGTAAAAACGTCCATAAAGCTATATATAAAATAAATTCACGGCAATAATTTTGGGGAAAGTCGTAAATTACCGTGGCCCATAACGCATAATAACACAGTCGTAAAATATTTTACGACAATGCGTACCCTCCTCTATCATAACACATGCACACGTGCGATAGTTAAGGAAACTCGATAAATACTGAACCGAGATTAGGCAACGATGGTGCATCGTAGCTATCGACAATCTACTTGATTAGACTTGATAACATTTTGGTTTTATTCCTTTAGCTTTAATTAATTAATCAATGTAATTTTACCTAAATATACATATGAAACTGACTGACTGATCTATTAACGCACAGCCCAAACTTTTGAACCGATTGGGATGATATTTGGCACACAGTTAGGTTTTAGGAGTTAGAAATCCGCTAAGAAAGTATTTTTGAAAATTTAACTCTACTAAATAAATAACACCAAGATGAAGTGAATTATTAAGTAACCGGATTACCGCGGAACCGATTATACCTACTCGTATATGGATTTGCATAATGTGTTACGGCACTATGGTTTTGATTTATTGATGTTTCAATCTGATATCGTTTACTTGGATATCTAACAAGTTAGCCTGCTTGTAGATTCTGTACCCAAAATGCTTTAGCATCGTCGTCGTGTTGCTGTCATTTATTGCAAAATTTCCATGAAATTTGACTGCTAACGGTTCAAAGGTAACGAGTTGCCTTGACATGAATTCTTTCATTTACATGCTTATAACGGGTGTTGATTTTTAATTTACAAAGACCATAATCTACCACGTAGGCTTATCAACATACCACGTAGACTAATCAACATATAAAATAGCACAGATTTTCCCTAAATATGCACATAAGTATATTTGTAAAGCTCTCTCAATAACTTATGTCGACTGATCTTGAAGAAAATAGTTAGCTCTAAATACAAATATACATATACGTTCATTCTTGGAAAGCTATTGCAGCACAGCATTGCCTAAAAAATGTCGACAATACCAGTTTTTACTGGATACAACATCCAACTTATACAAAAAGCCTATCTCAGTTCCCAAATTCACGGATATTAAACTACAGATGTTGAAGATCGATTTGGCAACTACAATCCGGCACGGTATAAGGTCAATTCACCGGATTAATGAAGACACAGCCGCCGTCTTACGCTTAGTTTTTTTGTAATAACAACACCTGCGCAAGAGTCGAGCGCTGCGGTAGGTCCCGATCAAGACGTCAAATCTCAAGGCTGCGGCGCGGCCGTTCCTTCGCTCCGGCCAGTTCGATACATATTGCCCAACATTGTAATCACCTGTGACCATGTGCCCTTAACTGGTTTTAGATCGAGCTAATGGTTAGATCATTGATGTTTGTAGAGTTTGGAATAGAAACATCTGAAATAGGAAATACTCTCCAGTCATGACGCGGTCAACATTTTAGAGTAGTTAAAGAAAAAACTGCCACTGCACTGCGTATCAGATAATTCCATATCTACAGACCTTTATAGGCCTTTAGCTTATATTATTGTATTTGTGTGTGCAATAAAGAGTTTTCTACTATATTCTGTTCTTTATGGGAAAATTACGTAATTTGCAGAATGTCTGCCTAGGTAGTTTTAATGTCTTAAGAAATGTAACAGTCTCCTCGTGTTAAGACAAGTTGCTGGTGACTTAGACTTAGTCTTAAGACTTAGTGTCTTATGGTCATAAAAAGCAACAAAGCCACATCATAAAACCGTGGTTTTTCATAGGTATACGATATAAATAATGCCTACCAATGTTGAAAAAATACGTTAGAATAAGGATTTTTGATGAGAAACTAACAGCTGAGGACAGTGGACAATGTAGCAGTTTCAACAAAAATATGCAAACGTTTTGAACAGAAAAACAGCAAAGGTCATAAAATGCATTTAGTGCAATACATTCGAAGATAATATGGCACCTGCACTTTGAGGGAGGTCTCGCGAAGGTTTTTGCTGAAATAATTACCACGCTGTGTGCTGCAAGTTTTTATCGAAGGCATATTTGCATGGCCCTGACATATACTCAGTAATATCTAGGAACTGATGATAAGCCGAGTATAATAAACATTTTTATTTAAATTCGTAAGAATCAATTGAGTCTAATAATGTGTCTGGGAAAACCAATCTTGTTGATAAATAGTAGGTACCCAAATACACGATAAGTAGACTCGCTTCTTAAAGATCTGCCTTCTTTTCTTTAATGACTGTTATAGCATTTACTTGTTAACTCTGTTTCTTGTGTACAAATATGTACCATTTATTAATGGAGTAGCAGTAGTGGTACATAGACAATATTTTAGTGGACTTATATGTATATTATTACTAGCTGCGGATTTACCCGCTGTACTGTATAGTCTATGTGTTATTCCAGGTTCTAAGCTATCTCTTTACCAAATTTCAGCTCAATTGGTCCACCTGTTTAGGCGTGAAAGAGTAACAAACATTCATCCAGACATCCATTCTTACAAACTTTCACTTTTATAATATTAGTATGATATGATTATTGTAGCTATGTATGTCATAACATTTAATTCTATTGAGAAAATTTCAGATTAATTACAAGTACAACATTACAAGTACAAAAGGAATACAGAGGATACATGCCATGGGTAGGTACTAGGTACACCATAAATTTGTTACAGCATTAAATAAATTCCTAACATTGCATTATACCCTTCATAAATTATGTTACTACTATTGAATGCTATCATCATTTGCTAATCTTTACAGCCCAGTCACTGGAATTGGTTTTAGAAACTTGTAGTATTAAAAAATATGGAAGCAGATAAGGTATGTTTTATAAGATATAATTTTTTAACCCTAACCAGCTAGACAGATCTAAAATGATAGGAATATAACGAGATGCATGTTCACAGGATCTTATACAAAGTGAAATTTTAACAGAAATAATTTTAAATGCTCTACTTACAAAAATAACGCATGAAGTTTGTTTCAAACGGGTATCAAAGTATCAACCTAAAACTTCTTGCTTATAACATTTTTCCACTACTATCTTTTGTCTGCCTATCTTAAAAAGTAAGTAAAAATCGGCTCAGATATAGTGAGCGATTTCATGTTGGAGCTGCAGCTCTAAGTTAACACGTAGCTTCCAGGACGAGGTCGTCAACCGCGACCCCCATTCGGTCGTGATCCCGCGTGCCATCCCGCGCCTCGGACAAATCTGCCCGACGACGTCTAAATTAGATTTTATTGCGGGGCGTCTGCCTTACGCACGTACATCACACATCCACTCCCATGAGAACCCTCCCTAAGAACCATCTCCTCCAATTGAGAGCTCAGATTTATTGGCGTACTTGACTTCTTAACAAAGAACTGCAAGCAGAAGTGGTTTCCTCCAATTGCGAGGTCATAATTTATTGGCCATTTCAATTGAGACGAGAGGCTGTAAACAGCTGTAACGTTCTGCAATAACTATCATGTCTGAGTGGAATGAGCACTCAATCTGCAGTAATCAGACCGCTGTTCATTGATTGCTTGCGCTGGTTACAGGGGTGACCCGCGATAACCCTATCTTGAGTAACACTTTTAATGTGTGATTACGATGATGACATTATGAATGGACATGAGTTTTTATAGTGCATCTTTATATAACAATTTTGAAATGCTATAGAAATACCGAGAGGTATACAAATCGATCTGCAAAATGTTGCAACAACTCTCTTATATCTGTCTGGATTCTGGATTTAAGGGTGACAAACCCAATAGATGTTGATCATGGATTAAAAAAGGTTTATCTTGGATTTCGTATATAAAAGCTGGCAAACAGTCGCCGATGGTAGCCTATGGACTTCCGTCAGTCAGTTCAGTTTGGGCGGGCGCTCTTAGGTTCTATTGGGACCGCTTCGTACAACGTACATCAGCAATCAGCATGTACATTGAACATCTTACTAATATAATAAACGTGAAAGTTTATAAGAATGGATGTCTGGATGTCAGGATGTCAGGATGTCTGGATGTGTGTTTGTTACTATTTCACGCCTAAACGGGTGGACCGATTGAGCTGAAATTTGGTGTAGCTTAGACCCTAGAATAACACATAGGCTATAGAAAAGCGGGTAAAACCGCTGGGCGCAGCTAATAATATAATAAAGTTAAAGATACTTACATTCATAAGTTCCTTCCCCTCTTCAGTAGAAGTCAGGGCAATAAGCGCGTGACTGCAGTCAATAGGACAGGTGCTGGTGGGCTCCATGAGGACGGCTTCACACATCAGCATGTAGTTGCTGAGAGCAGCGCCGCAGCCGGTGCGGTAGGCGCAGCGAGTGCGGGCTTGCGCGCACGGCGTGCCTGCCGCAGCACCCGCCAATACTGACACCAATGCGGCCAGCACCCACATCACCTGGAGACAATCAAATATTATTGTATTTTTTTTATATAATGAAGTAGAAGACGAGCAAGACGGTCTCCTGATGTTAATAGACGCTGCCCATAATCAGTACAGTGCTACTTAGGATTTCACAATGATGTGAAATTCAAGGAACACTGCACCAACGCTTCTTACCTAAGATGTTGAGCCTCCTTAGCCCAGTAATTTCACTAGCTACAGTGCTCTCTTACCGAAGCAGTAATGTTTGCACACGACTGCTCAGACGATAGAATAACTGGCACTGTTGCGGTACCCACCTAGACGACCTCCTTCAAAGGAAGTCTACCCCCGGTAAATATGTAGACCAGCTATATTTATGTTGAATCCATGTCGGAGGGAACTGGATGAGATTTGAGACGGACGAAACCATGTCGCCAATCGGTCATTGTGACCTTGTTCCAGCATAGGTAATATTTAGTGAATCCAGCGAGGTATTAGTCCCGCCTTCTAGGTTTAGTCTGCTACCAGACTGCAACGCCGCTAACATCACGCGAGATCCTGGTCATAGACTAATAAAAAAATACTGGAGCGAAAGGCGTAGCGCAACTATAAGGGGGTATAGGACTCACGATCCTCAGGTTTCTAGTTTCTACCCATTGCTGAGTATAGATCCAGCAGTGAGTGGAAATAGGTTGATATAAATCCATCAAGCTATGTAGACTATAGTTAGTGTTTTGGTGTAATTAGTACATAATTACCGTAAGCTTTATTTGAAATTTTAATGAAGAAATTTGAATATAGTAAAGTATTGAATAAATTATTATAATTCAGACTAACCAAATGGTGGAGATTATTTCTGAGGACAGACTGACGTAGAAACTTGTGTTATGTCAAAATGGACTTAATATTTTTATCGTATTACTTATCTTTATGGGAGATGACATTTCGGTCACGGAAGTGTTTTAACGTTAGCAAAATATTCTCTAATTAATATTTTAATCGATTTTATTTTAATGACGTTTGGTATAATGTTGAATACCTTCGTCAGATATATGTGTGTTTATATCACAGACTTTTTCACTGTACTACGTAAGCTCTTTTCTATGTATATTCCAACTTTGAAGACATTGCGGGTAAATAATGTAAAAAAAAGTTCAAACATTGTCAATAAAGACTTCATTTCTTAAGATTAGAGTGGAATGATGATACATTTCCTATAGAAATGACATCACTTGCCATATTTTCAGTTCACTCGAAGCTCTATCGTCGCACTTTTCCACGAATCTCCAAACAAATCTAAGGCCATCGTCACGTATGAACCGAGGCAGATGTCAATCGACACAATAACATCTAGACGAGATTATGTTATGAGCTGTGACAGACGTTCCACGAACTCGGTAAACAAATGTTTTTGGAATTTCTGTTGATCCTAGATAAAATAAGGTTATAAGAGACATTGTATCGTAGGTCTTATTTAAAAGCCTGAGATATAAGAGAAATTACATCACTTGCCATATCTTCAGCTATAGCTCCAACAACGCAGTTCTACGAATCCAAAGAAATCTCAGTCCATCGGTCACGTATGAACCGAGGCAGATGTCAATCGTCACAATAACATCTAGCCGAGATGATGTTATGAGCTGTGACAGACGTTCCACGAATTCGGTAAACACACGTTTTTGGAATGTCTGTCGATCTTCGAATATATCCTAAACCTATGATTGTGAGAAACTTGTGCCATAGCACTTATTTAAAAGCTACGCAGAAATAAAACAAATCGTACCGAGGCAGATGCCAATCGTCTCAATAACATCTAGACGAAATGATGTTAGAGCTGTGACAGACGCAGCCGTTCTACAAACTCGCTGAACAAACGATTTTGGAATGTCTGTAGATCTACATACTCGTAATTATCCTAGATTTACGGTTTTAAGAAAATTATGCCGTAGGTCTTATTTGAAAGCCTGTGATGCAGAAATGACACCACTTGCTATGTTTTCAGCTGTGTATAACACTGAAACAATGACTTTATCGTAAGCTTAAAGCTCTATCGTCGCAGTTCTACGAATCCAAAGAAATCTCAGTCCATCGGTCACGTATGAACCGAGACAGATGTCAATCGTCACAAAAATATCTAGACGAGATGATGTTAGAGCTGTGACAGCGGCCACCGTTCCACGAACTCGGTAAACAAACAGAATCGCGGCACGTCCACTCCTCGCTTGCTACTAACTTACACGTTTACTGTCTAATATGTAGGGCTGACAAAGTTTGGCCGCGAGACAGTAAGAAAAATAAAGAGACTTACATTTAATTTAAAAACCTTCACGTTTAAGCAAAAACTACAGGGACTTATTTGATTTATTCCATCAAACAGTAATAAATTTGTATTGTGGAATTAAGCGTCATCTTAGTCTTTATAATATCTTCACACATTTTCTACCTAAGGTAGCATAAAATGAAGATAGTGCAAAAAAATACATATATGTATTAAGAAATCAGGTCCTACGAAGTTTGATTTTTAAGTTTATTTGTTTGGTTTTGAATTTACCATGGTGGCGATTCAAGTTAAAGTTACGTTACGTTTCAAGTTATTTGTTAACTTTGAATTACTTGTCTGAATAATAGGCAACTTTATATTTATTTAACACTTTCGACAACCCTAACGCATTAGTCTATAGAGCCACGAAACCAGGGTCGACGTCCGGATGCAAAAAGAAAACAGAACTCAAGATGTCCACTACAGGCCAGCCCCGAGAGTAACATTATAATAACAATTGATTTCTTGTACAAACATTAACCTTATTTACATCACAATAAGGACCAGTGAAGGCTTCGGGGAAACTGTTTGGATACGTTAATTCAATTATGTTGTGATTTCTAATCCTGAGGACACTTTGTTACTGGTTATTCAAATTGGATATTACTTTCCTGGAAATCTTAGGAAAGTAGAGGTTCAATATAATGTTGAGGATGGAAAATACAATTGCGTAGTACGTAGGTTCCTATATTACCATATTAAGTATAATAATAATTAAAGGAATTGGAATCGAAATCTATTTCAATGCCATTTGATCATGACAAACCCAAAAACAAACCATCATGGTAAAACCAAATTTTAAATGACTAATAATTAATAATAGGAAACTCTTTTAATAGAGTTCATCCTTATATCATTTATTTGACAAAAATATAGGTCGCTCATTGTGCTAATTGCCAATGTGTTAATATGATATTTAAAGTTATAAGTAAAATTTTAAGTTCGTTGATATTAGTCACAATACAGAGTATATATTTTTTTTATTTCTATATACGAGTAATTAGTTAGGCACAGGTATACAGTTTCTACATAAAAACGACTCTAGGTTCGATATAAGAAATGATTCAATATATTCATAACATTTTCTAACGTCCAACACATTACAAAATGTTAGCTAGGTACCTATATTATGATACTAGTTGCGCCCAGCAGTTTTACCCGCTGTACTGCCTATATGTTATTTCAGGGTTTAAGCTATATCTACAAAACTTCAGCTCAATCGGTTCATCCGTTAACCGGCTAATAGTCGCTGAACCTCTGTCTCGCTCGCACGATATAACAAATTGTCAAATAACAATTGATAAAATTTACTTTTTGGAAATGTGTTAAATTGAAAATTTACCTCATATTTTTATACAATTTTTTAAAGTATAACTAACCAGTTTGATACTTTATAAAATGGTTGAGGCATGTTTAAAGATAGATATATTTCATATAATTGAGAATGCCATTGTTGTTATTTAAGGTAGCAAACTGGGAAAACTTATAAAAATAGTATAAAATATGAGGTAAATTTTCAATTTAACACATTTGCCAAAAGTTATTTTTATCAATTGTTATTTGACAATAAGTTATATCGTGCGAGCGAGACAGAGGCTCAGCGACTATTAACTATTAACTATTAACCCCTTAAGGCGTGAAAGAGTAACAAACATACATCCAGACATTCAAACAAACTTTTACGTTTATAATATTAGTAAGTTTTAATAGGGAATATTTCATCGAAGGCTAGGTATTATGTTCTAAGCTATCATTCAATTACAATAAAACGAAATGTTTATATACGAGTATCTAATAGAGTAGGTATACATATTAATCAAATACCTGCATAATTAATTTTCGTAAGCCAACGCGTTGAAATTTAATTTGCAAGTCAATTAAATGCTACTTAACAATACACATAAATTCCAAGACCTAAATCAATCGTAGAGAAGACATTTTTACGAGTCTTCCTGTTAAGGTATAACCCAGCTGAATTGGCAAGTGGGTTACTCATTTTGTCGTTTTAATTCGAATCACGTTTGTTTAAATAAAGATTAGTTACTAACGTTGACAATTTACTTACATTTATTATATCTGACGTCATGGAGGCTTTTTACAAAAAGTAGATATTTAATACGCGAACTGGTACGTAAATGCTCTCTGACCAAGACCCAAAAGTTACACGTTAATAAGAGAATTAAATTAAAAATTTAATAAACCCCCAACGCAACGCTTTCAAAATTTGTAATTCACCATTTTGTGGTGGCGGCCTTGTTGGATTTTGAATTTATCATAGAGCGTTGTATTCTACTAGTTAAGCCCTTTCATTTGATACCCATATTAATAAATAAAAAAAAAACCGCCATTTTGTAGCGGCAGCCATCCTGGATCGATTTCCACTAAACATGGCTAAGAACACTCTCGACTAACTCTACTTTCAAACAAAAAAAACTAAATCAAAATCACACACAGAGACAGACACGTCAAACTTATAACACCCCATCGTTTTCGCGTCGGGGGTTAAAAACTAAAAACGCTAAAACATGAAATACTTGAAATTGTTTAAGAACATTTTTTTTTTTTTATGTTATGAAGTAGAAGACGAGCAAGACGCTCTCCTGATGTTAAGAGATAACGGCTGCCCATAATCAGTACAGTGTTACCTAGGATTTCACAATGATGTGAAATTCTAGGAGCACTGCACCAACGCTTCTTACTCAAGAGTCATAAGATGTTAAGACTCTTTAGCCCAGTAATTTCACTAGCTACAGTGCCCTCCTACCGGAGCACAGTAATGTTTGCACATCACTGCTCAGGCGGTAGAATAACTGGCACTGTTGGGGTACCCACCTAGACGACCTCCTGCAAAGGAAGTCTAACATAGTTGAACTTTGAATCCCGTCATTTAGCCCCGGTCTGTACGATATATTAACATGTGGGAGGTAGCCGTTAGGTCATGTTGCAAGCCTTGTAGTGTAAGATCTTGGTGACCTGAAACTGCTGGTCCTGCTGTTGGAGTATAAACCCCAATTGTATTATATTATTACGTCGCTACCCAAATACCCCATCTACTATGAAGTAATGGTATTGTAGAATCACGCATGTAAAGATAAGATCAAGTGGAATCATATTTCCAAGTAAAAATACAATAAGATCGTGTCGTGAGACCCAAAATATTTTAGTCCAAAGTTAGAACGCAAACAACTTAAATCCAAGAAAAGCTCGCGACATTTCTACACTCCAAATCCAAACAGTTAGCAGGCAAGTGTGAAAAGCCTTTAGTAATTGCTCTTTACAGTTCGTCGTAGGGCATTCGAAAGCAGAGTTTCAAAGTGTATTTTTATGCAGATATAAGTAGTCTAGCAGGTCTCCTGATGATAAGAGATAACAGTGCACAATATCGGTACAGTGCTACCATTTTACAATCCAGCAGTTCCTACATATATCTTTTGTTACAGTAATCGTTTAGTTATAAAATTAATTAAAGCAAAAAATCACATAGATAAATATCACACTATGAAGTTTTTAAATAGCCAGTGAAAGTTTTACACAAACAACAAAATTAATTACTACAAATACCATACAGCTAATTATAATAGGCGTTTGTCAACTTTGGTGAATACATATATATCTTAATCGTGTATTATTTATTATCTATATAAAAACTCCTTTTGTCTTCGCAGTCTATGTGTCTCTAGGAGGTTTTATAGGAACATTTTTTTGCCTTACACGAGTTGTGATTGCCACCAACCCAAGTTGTCCGATATAGCTGGTCACGTAAAGCATCTCTCCTTCTGAGATCTCTACACAGTCAATAAACTCAAGATCCGTCTTCAGATGATTTTTCCCCGATAAGGCACCGTTATAGTCATTAATTGTGGCTATATTGACGTGCATTAAGTTCTCAAATATATGAGAATGGGCAATTCAATCAAAACGGTAAACTTGGGTTTGAGAAACCGTTGATCTTTGACAGGTATTTTATCTCTAACTAACGTATTGCTTCGCATTTTATGTACTTACATAGGTACATAGGTTCCGTATACCGTATACTTCTAGTTATTTTTTATACGTTTGACCACATCCCACCTGATGGGAAGCCGTTTAGGCTTTAATATCTGATTAGAGATTCTCGCACAAAATAACGATGGCTATTGCTTTGAATTTCTCTCATTTAGTGCTTTTGTGATCTGTTATTATCTTTTTGTTAGTCTTGCTTTTAGCGGGAACTTTAGGACACTTTTAAAAACTTAACTTTAATAATTAAAGAATTATTAGTCTTTAATATTAATATGTGATCAGACCGGGAGTTTGAATTGATATAAAGTAGAAGAAGGCAGAGCCTGCAAAATGACCTAACGACTGCTTCCTAGATATCTTAAAGAAGCATCCGAACTAGTTTTACTTGCCTTTCTAAACATGATACCACCATAATGACCACAAAACTAAAAAATATTCAAATTCCCCAAACAGTATTTTGCCTGAACATTTTAGCACGTCTTCACGACACGTATCACGGAGGCTAGCCACTAGCCACGACATTCTAACTGCAAGATCAAACAAACCCACAGACTGTACATCAGTTACTATTGAAAAGTAAACAGTAATCCACAGCTTAACAAACAGTCACTATGGCAGTTCAAACAAGAAGACACAGATTATGGCTCAGTTAGTACGTGAAATCGTGGCTCGTTATTACGTGTCATTAGGCGCCAAATGGTTGAGTAAATAGCAAGTGAAACCTTTCAAATGGGATCACTGCTTTAACTTTGGAATTTAGTCTTTAAAAAGAATAAGTGATGGCCTGATTTTTAGACTCCAGAGTACCTATCTATAAAGTACAGATTATGGTGTTTTGATTCAAAAATACTACTCCCTATACCAATGTGAAAATCCGAAAGTAAGAATTAGTGTTTTTTTGTTACTTTTTCACAATAATTAAACTGTTGAACTGATGGAGCTACAATTTTGTATGAAAGTTTAACTCCTAGGATAGCACAACCTGCTCCTATGTGTCATTTCAGGTTTTTTAGCGGATCTCTAAATAACCTGAAACGTGTGGATTTTTATTGCACAGACCGCAACCATTTCCGTTCAACTTACGGGGCTCAAAATAAAACGCCTTGGCTTTGCCCGTGTTATTATACAATAATTAGGTATTAACCTTCCTAAACTATATATTTCTGAAAACTACATTAAAATCCGTTAAGTAGTTTCAAAGATCTAAGCGAACAGACCGCGGAAGCGACTTCATTTAATAATTCACTATTATAATACTCAAGATTTACAAGTAACATTTCAGAAGCTTGAAGTCAATCAAAAGCTCAATTAAATATAGAGTGGAGAAAAGAAAACATTCTATAAGTTTCGAAAACAGGTAATTTGATAAGAACCTTTCCTCAGATTTAGTTTCCAAACGTGTTTCCCAAAATCCGAATGCAATCCAAGTCAAGCCTGATTTACGGTTCCAAGTTTTATAGTATCGAGTACGTTTTATGGAGTGAGTTGCTTCACGTGTTGTTCGAATATAAATGGCTACGTTAAACCGCTTTCTAAAACTCTGTAGGGATAGGTACTTGAATGGATTAGGAATAGGTGGAGTTAAAATAGATCTGGCTTCATGCTTGAAGTAAAATATACTTATAAAGGTGACTTTTGTATGCAGTTGTGCATTTCTGTTGCTTTTTACGCAAAAAACACCGAAAAAAACTAAAAATCTTGGAAAACAGGATAACTGGAGTCAAGGGCGGATTAAGAGTGGGGGGGCAAGGGCACATAGATTCTATAACTAATTCGTAAAAGTAGAAGACATTATTTTTACTAAAAACCAAAAAAGGCTTTTTCAGAGCTTCTTTACAACAGCTATAAAGCTACAACACTTTAATATCTCTTTAATATTATCTTTCTTCATCTTTATAAGAATGCGAACGATATAAAGTCTAACTTTTTATTCGAGGCCGATATCAAATATCTTATTAAAACAGGGCAACTGCATAAATATTGATTTGCATAAATAGCAAACATACCAACTACCAACATCTCGTGGGAATATGAGTAGTTAGAACTTAGAACTACATTACCGTGGAAACAAATAACTATACTAGTTTTTGCTCTTGAATTAATAGGGCATAACTTTGTATATTTGTCCATACATATAATAAGAATGGAAATTTCTCCCCATTCATTGTGATCCTTTACTAAGATGAATCGTGAAAATACGCATATGAACAAAACGACGCGAAAAAGTCGCTTGCGCGATCTAATTCGTAAAACATTTTGTCAATTTTTCCAAGGGAAACGTAAAATAAAATGATAAAATAAATAATAATCATTTATATCGGACACATTGCCCCTAATTTACATCAAAAATTCTAAATAAAAGTAATAGAGTATAAAGTAAACTCAATTCAAAAAAATATGGTGCGACAAACTGCGACAAACTAAAAATACGCCATCTATCGATGTGTGTGTAAACGAAACCTTTAATTTGGGCTAAATTTGTAAATAGTTTGTGTCACTGGTGTGGTTAAACAACACCACCGATTTGAATAAAATTTTCACTAATACGTTGCAGTTTTCTCTACTTGAAACTTAGTGTTGGTTTTAGTCAAATCGGTTCATAAATAAAAGAGTTATATCAATCTAAAGATTCGCATATAAAATGCTAATAAACAAGAAAGGTAGTCATAGGAACCGCGTAATCAAAAGACAAAACCTCATCGAGTTTGGGCTCATTTGATTCGTCTTGACGAGTACTTTGATACTATATAGTAACCAGGGTCCGATGACGGAGCTGGAAGGTGGCCATAGGAACTCCGTGATTAAAAGAAAAAACCCCATCGAGTTTGGGCTCATTTGATTCGTCTTGACGAGTACTTTGATGCTATATAGTAGCCAGGGTCTGTACATAGATAGGTATCATTTTGCACCTTATTTTTAATTTCTAAACCATGTAAAATCATCAGGAAACAAATTAGAATTCATTTAAATTAGTAAATGTAACTTATTTCTCATATGAATCAGCGCCAGCAGAAAATAATGGAACTAATCTAATGTGCGCATGATGCGTGTAAATATCAGTAATAAATATCTTTTTGCTGCTTATTTTTAATTTCTAAAACATGTAAAATCATCTGAAGATAAATAGAAAAATTCATTTACAGTTCATTGTAAAAGTAAATTATTTTTTATACAAGCTAGCGCCACGGAAAATAATGGAACTAATGTCCTAAGAAAAAGAAATATCGTTTATTCTGCAAACAGTTTTAGAAAAGAAGTCCCGCGTAACCTAGCGGAACTAAATAATAGATTTATAATTACTGTGAATACTTCATTTATTATATATTTTTTATTTGTTAGATTAATTAAATATTATGTACCTATTTAATTGAGAAATTAAATATGAGAAATTATGAATTGTTAAAAATCTGTAGATATTTTAACTTAAAATCACGCGATTGTGGCGCTCCATCTAGGGGGATCTTTTGTAAAAATCACTGGTTATCCGGAGACACACAGACATAAAATCTGTTCACACCCATTTAGGCATACATCCAGACACAAACTTTCACGTTTATAATGTTAGTAAAATTTTGCAATGATTATTATAGAACCTTTTATCTGTGTTATAGATAATCATAGGCGGATTTAGGGGGGGGGGGGGGCTTGGCCCCTTGCCCCCCCCCCCCCCCAAGTCATTAAGCAAGCTGCTCGCGCACATATTATAAAGGATGTTTAAGCTTTCTTACTGCTCAGAGCGAGTAGGCTGATTTAGGGGGGGGGGGGGCAGGGGGCCAAGGCACCCCCACCCCCAGAAGCATTGTAGAGTTACGAATTTCACACATATTTCATGGTAAAGATTAAATTTTTTTTTCGGCGCTCGCAGCTAGCTGCTCGCGCACTTATTGTAATGGATGTTTAAACTTCCTAACCGCTCAGAGCGAGCTAAACATACACTTTTCGTAATAAAAATTATAATAATTTTGCCCGTCTGCACCTTGCCCCCCCCCCAAAACCAAATCCTGGATCCGCCTTGCATTAATTTAAATTAGTTTTAATATGTTGATAAAAAGTAAAAATAAAGAGAAAAATTATAGAATAATAAGTCGTAAGTGAGTTTTTTTTTTTAAATATTATTACAATTTGTTTTTCATAAATATGTCACACACACAAATTTCGAACGCAACTCTTTTAATAAAAAAAAAAAAATACAAAATGGCGGGATGTAGAAGTTTAGAGTTTACAGTCAAATGGAGAATGCGTTGTGACGTCATCGATAAATGCCATCTTTGTCTCTCTCTTTTGTATGAGGTAAGTGAGATGGCACTTATAGTAAAATGCTAAAACTAAAATTATAATAAGGCGAATTTGTATTTTAGTCGAATTTCGTCGTTACACTTATTAAAAAAGAAAGGATTTAACGTTATTTCGACGGGTATGAGATATCTTAATAAATTTGATAGATATATTATAATAAATAGTTTGAGTACGTAGGTATATGATAGTTTCATTTCAGAAAATTTCATTTTAGTTTTTTTTATACAACGATGTAAGAAGATGAGCAAGATGCTCTCCTGATGGTAAGAGATAACGCTGGGATTTAACGAAGGTTAAATTCTGGGTGCACTGCTGAGTCATAAAATGTTAAGATTCTTCAGCCCAGTAATTTCACTAGCCACAGTGCCCTCCTACCGAAGCACAGTAATGTCTGCACATCACTGTTCAGGCGGCAGAATAACTGACACTGTTGGGGTACTAGCCGATCTCCTGCAGAGGAAGTCTACCCACGGTAAAGAGATCACCATTAAATGACGCGGAAAAAAGTCAAGAGTAACTGTACGGAATCAAGCTGTTATTATTCCGTATTTTTATTAGTTTTTCTGATTTAAATGATAATTTGATATATTTTTGTTTACTGTATTTAATCTTGATGTACTATATGTGTAAGTGGTAATTTATTGCCGTTCTAATTTGTACTGTGGTATAGGTATAACGATAGTTCTGGGACTTATCCCAGGACGTCTCTGAAATCTAAGTATTATTCACAAAAAATGTTTCATAATATTATTTACTAGCTTATGCTCGCGGCTTTGCCCGCACGGCAAAATCCTTTCTTAGCAGTGGTCTACGTCATGAAACCTTTCTATGTTCCAAATTTCAACCCAATCCATCTAGCGGTTGAGGCTGTACGTTATACAGATACATCAGTCACTAGCTTATTCTCATGGCTTTGCCCGCATGGACGGGTTACGTTTCATAATACCTACGGTCGTTTCAACTACGGTCGATATAACTACGGTCGATTCGCATAAGTTCATTTCACATATTGGACGACTCGCTTACAGTGCAACTCGCCTGCGGTTGATTAAACTATGGGCATGTGAACTAATGGGCGATTCGGCCAATGTTCATTTGATATATTGGTTAATTCAACTATGGACGACTCACCTACGGTTTATAAATTCTTTGCTACGCGTGTTTTTAGTACAGTATTCAGGGCAAACCGAAATCTGTTGGTTAGGTTTGAACAGTGACCACAATGCGCGAGCGCCAGATATTTTTCTTATTCCTGAATTATTTATCCTGTGTCATGGCATCTTCAGGCATTTTGGCATCTTCTTTCATCTACCTCATCATGGCAAAGTTGCATAATAAGCTGTCTGCGCACCTACAGATAGAAATCATTCAGGTATCAAAAACAACACGTTTCTGAATTCTGTACTAAAAACAAGTATTTTTTAGCTGTCATACCTGACTAGCAGCCGGAAACATGGTCTAAAAATACGTGAAACGTCCGTTAGTTCGGTCAAAAATAGGCAAATCGTCCAATAGTTTAATCAACCATAGCTCAATCGACCGTAGCTGAGTTAACCGTAGGCGAATCGTCCAATATTGATTTCAACCAATAGTTATTATGAACGTAGGCGAAACGTCCAATAGACATTTTGAATAGTAGGTGATTCGATCGTAGTTACATATTGGCAAGGTTTGCCAGCCTTTACTAATTCTACGCCCATTAAGTCGCAGAAAACCCGTGAATTGAATCCCTCTTTTCCGTGGAATTGGAAATCGAATTAAATGGTCTGCATCAAATTCATTAATATATGAATAATTTACTGTCACGCGCTACGAAGTGCGCGCGGGTCAGCTAGTTTTCAAATATGTGTACTAGATATACATAATATTTTTATGAGTATTACATACGTCTACTTATAAAAGCATCAGTTCAGTGCTCTTCAATCTACGAATCCTACTAATATATTAAAATATGTATATAATGTGAAATTTGGTAATAAAAAAAATACCCAACGATAATTCTTTACAAATAAATTAAATTTCTTCATTTGTCGGATAACAAAGATCGAATTATTGAAAATCTAGCACGCTCACGAATTAATCGATTGAGCTGAAAATACTCTCTGTTTTCTTCTCCTATTTTCTATTTTTTACTAATTACGATTAGCGAATCGTGTCTACTGCTAATTATATGTATGTGTATTGAAATTTGAAATTAGTATTATTCAATTCTATTCTATTTATGTTTTTTAAAGACGTCGTACACGTCGCGTCGCTTTGATTTCACGTAGGCTTCATACTTTTTTTTGGGGAGTTACTAGTTAGACTTTCCGACTTATTATTTTAACGTAGTCTACAAAGTTATATACACAACTGATAGAATTTTCAGTTTTAGAAACGAACAATAAACTTCAGTTATAAATTGCTCGTGCAAAATTGTTACTAACAGTAGAACCCGTGTATTTTTGTATACGTGAACGCAATTACAAGAAACAAACGATTAAGATAGCGTTATCTCTGATAACACATTTTGTGTAACTCCCAATAGGGGAAGCTGGGTAACAATGAATAACGTTTTTTCTAACGCTAAAAATTACTATACTCTTTATATCTAGGAAATTATTTTTACAGAAATACTATAGATACATTATCGAAGCACAAGGAGAGCACATAATTTGGACGCTAACTTCAATAATTACGACTCAGTGAGGCATTTAACAAAAAATGGGAAATTATTCATAGTTCCCCAGGACTGGGTCACTATGAATAACTGCTCGGGTAACAATGAACCAATGGGGTACAATGAATTTTAATGGAAATATGAGGCACAAAAAGTGAAAAAAACTTGAGTTTGCCTTGGAAAATAACTTTCTTTGAATAACTGAAGATCAAATTGTATTTAACTCTTAAGGCTGTAACATAAAAACTGCATTTATTCATCAAAATTATATTTAAAAAACAATCTCTTCTCAATTGTAATTTAAATCGTAATTAAAAGTATAAAAATCACGTTTTTACAAGCTTTTAGCTACTTTCACCTATCTGTTGTCTGTCTGCCTGTAATCAAATCTTTCAAGTTAAATGCAATTTCAAGTAAAAAGAAGTGGGTATACCACTTCCCGCTTTCGATTGAGCTGAAATTTTGCGTGCAAATCGGATGACAATGCAATATTATTATGACATGGAGCTGATCTGATGATGGAGCTAGAAGGCTGGATCTGATGATGGCTATACGAACTCCGTAATTAATCGATGTAACCCCATCGAGTTTGGGCTCATTTGATTCGAACGACAATTTCTTGAAGAAAGTACATAGAATGGTTCTAGAATTATAAAAGCTTGTTTTTTAAGTTTTTTTTATTTTTATTTCACTTGTATACATCCTATGTCTAATAAATATATGGAAGGAATGCCTGACAGAGTATTGATTGACTGATCTATTAAATCAAAGCCCAAACCGCGGAACTGATTGGGTTGAAATTTGAAGATGTTGAACATATCGACATTGTGTCGATATATGCCGTTGTCCGGCATCCCGAGGCTGACTCAAACTTCATTTATTCAAATAGGCTACAATAGAGTACATTTGCAAGTCAATTTTTTATTTTTTTCAAATTTCAATGTATCCATTTCCAATTCATCTATTTGGCTACATTTTAAAATTTTATCAGAGATAGAGCGTTGCGCAGCTTTGGATGTCTTCCGAATGTAGTTACGTGCCATTTTATATACCTTAATAATAAAGGATAAGATTCAAAAGTAAATAAGAACGAGGTAATTTTCATTGTACCCCATGCTTGTGTGGTATGGGGAACAATGAATAACCTATTCATTGTTACCCAGCGGCTGATTATTCATTGTTACCCAACGACCGTTTGACCAAACTAATTAAAAAAAATAATATTCTATCACGAGTATCAAAGTTGTAAAACAGAAAACACAAAATTAAAACATTACTGATCCCAAATTACCTATCAGAAAAATAAAAATTGAATCCAACACTACGTGAAACACTTTTCAAAAAGTAGTGAAAATTTACTTTTGTTAATCATTGTTCCCCAATTTTCGGCAGCGGGTCTACCTCCAACCACAGCTCAGTGTGGACTGGATTGAACGATTGGTATCACCCACGGCTCATTTCAGTTCATTCGGTGTGAGTGAATAACTAAAGCACAGATACTTATTGGAACTTATTCACTGTTCCCCATTATCCATTGTTACCCAGTTTCCCCTATAAGTTGACCTCTCATTTGATATCACTAATGAAGTCGAAACAGCAGTGAACAGGTGTCGAATTAAAACGGATGGTGATATTAAAGTGTTGGTGAATTAGCAAGCGTGCTTATATTTTGTATTGAGGTTATCTTTTGTTTGTCTTTGTTGATTACTTTGGCGGCTCTGTGATTACAATTTGAGACTGTTTCTACATTACTAAAATCCTGCTGATATTATAAATAAATACGTAAGCATGGATGTGAATGTGTATTGTAAATTGTATTTGGTACCTCTTCACGCCCAAACGGCTAGCTTGTTATGTAGCTTAGATCTTAGTTTAACACTTGATGTTTAATGATTCAAAGTTCAGTTTTGTAAATTATTATTCCGAAGTGAATCTAAAGAGTGTTTGAGTTACTCAAGAGTCATAAGATCTTAACAGATCTTATGACTCTTGAGTAAGAAATGAGATGCGGTGCACCTAGAATTCACGTCATTGTGAGGAGCGTCTTACTCGTCTTCTTACTTCTACGTATGCCAATGCTCTTGTTTCAAAAAAAAAAAATAACTAGCAAAGGTGTGGTCACGATAAAGCTGGTGGCTCATTCTCATGGAATCGATTCTCATCGTCACCTTCATGGCAATTCTTATTTATTGCTTATTTGTAATGTTTATGTATAATATTGTATAGAGCTGGATAACACGAGTAAACTTTTATATAAATGATTTAAATCGTACGTTTCATTTCGAAGAAAAACAGTTTTGAAATTTTCGACGCCACGAAAGTGATTCAGTTATTATTTTTTTCACAAATTTTTCAAGTAATACCCTTTTAAAAGACTAAATCTATCAAAAATGTACTATAAAACGACATTCTACGTAACAACAAACCTCACTACAGAAGAAAATATGCGTAATTTGAGATATTACTTTACCTTTCACTTTACTTTTTTATTAGTCAGAAATTTGGTATGCATGTATTAAAACCCTAACATAACAGATAAAGTACTTTTTAGTTGGTAAAAAGGCCCTTTCTAAACAAAACAATACAAAAAAATCACTTTCGTGGCCTACAAAATCACCTTCATGGTAAAAAACGCTATGAAGGTGATGCCACGCTGGTGACGAAAATATCAATTTTTCGTGAAATTCTGGAAAGTTTAGGTATAATGTATAAAATTAAATACTACATCTTTATCTCGCACATTTTGGCGTTTGAAAAACCTAGCTTTTATTTAAATAACTAAAAACCAATGCATAAAAATTTTGTCCATGCAAGTGATCGGTACACCCATGAATAAATTGAAACTTAGGAATTATATTTTTTCCTACGGCTCGATAAGTCCTAGATCCTACTTCTACGATTGCAGAACATGGCCATCATTGAAATGAATCGAACTCTGTTTTGGATTGTTGATGTTGTGTTTAACAGCAGCCGTTTAACTACGCAAATTTAAAGCACCTAAAATCGTGTGACCGTCGCATTATGTCATTTTAAATTCAAAATAATAATTAAAGGCTTTTTTTAGACTGTATACCGTAAAGTGTGTTTGTTTGCGAAAATTTTGGTATATGTTATATACAGATACACCGAAATTTGTTAAAGTGGTGCCCAAATGTTTCACTGCAACGAAAAGTGTGACACCATGAGAATACGAAAAATGGCCCCGTTTTTGACCTTTCATGTTAAATTTTATTGTTATGTTTTGCGTCTATTATGACAATCTTTATTTATTTTGTAGCTTAATATATGTTTTATCTACCTATCCAAAATTCATGTCTCTTTCTTTAACCGTTTAGGAAATATAACCGTGTGACCATCAAATTTGAGCTAAAATGAGAATGAGCCTGGTATGGTTCCCCCGGCAACTTCTGGAATAGAGACTTGCCACTACAAAACTTAACTGCACTCAAATACGTTAGGAACTTGATAACCGCTTCAAGTGACTATTACAGATTACAGCGAATCAGGTCTGTAACCTGTAACTTTACACTGGATTTGCGGCTGCACTCAGAATACTTGCATTTGTAACCGTATATCTTGTGAGATAAAGGTTTTATGACGCTGGATTCGTTTGAATTAACGGTCGACGGATGCCAAGAAATCAGACATATAGTGTGCTGTTTTCATAAAATATAGAGATGTAATATTCCTATCTAATGTAAAAATATAAGAGTACCTGTATGCATAATGGCTGTTTACATAATAATATGTAGAAGGTTATAGGCTATAGGTGCCCTAGGTATATATTTAACCACCCCATTTTTGAATACTAAAGAAATTTTTCAGAGAAATGGAGAATGCTGTTAGAACATTAAATAAAATTTAAATAAATTTACGGTCAAACCATACCTTAAAAGCGGGATTGTACACCGCCCAACAAAAAAATGAAATCCCTATTATGCAATTATAATATACCACAAAATCACAACGTTTCTATCTGAATTACCTATCACCTTTAGTAGAGTAAGAAGATGACTTTTTATTTAACTTTATTTTGCCTCTCTGATGTTGACCAGTTACATTGTCAAAACAATCGTAAAAACATCAAACTGATCACCCCGACTAATGACGACAGCCGGAACGGTTTCTGAAGCTTAAAATATCTTAATGAAACGCTTCACGTACCTACTTGTAATCTTATAATATTACGAGATTGATACGGATACAATTCAACCACTTTTAAATTGCTCCCGTCCTCTGAACAAAATTTTTCTAAACTTTAGGAAAACAAGTGTAAGATAATAGTGGTCGAACTCAACACGTCACGTTAAATTCACAAGTATCTTGTTACATAACGATCCTTGAACTTAAACGCAAACTTTTTCAATAAAATTATTATAAAGATTAACTTGAATAAGTTTTTAAATAAGAGATAATGCAAGAGCTAAACAAGGCACTCCAACAGCTCAAGTTTTTGTTTCTTACAACGGAAATACAAAGATTAAAATAATTTAGGCGACATCCGGCTCTCGAGACCATAATCGTAGACCCTTGAAAATAATAGAGACGCATAGATTATGTTGAGACATTTCTAAAGAATCAACACAATGTCAACATGTTTTATGTTGATCCTTTTAAACAGGGCTAGCCTATATAGGTACATAGATATACTTAGCTCTATATTGAAAACTACAAATAAAAAAATAGGTGGGGAATAAAAAAACCAAAATTTACACATTAGGTACTTCCACAATCCATTTGGAAAATAAAAATAGATGTGTCTATGTACCTTCTAATATTTTATCAAGAAGAAGTAAGAAAGTATTCAATTTTTATATTATCCTTAATAAAGTCTTTATTAATGAGCAGACTTAGTTAATAAAATAATACTCCTTGAACTCTATTGAATTATTTTGTACAATTTCTTTCCTAAAGCTACAGCTTAGCGCAGGTAGAGTGAACAGTAGCTCTCAAAAAGCACAACACAAACGGTAGCTAAAAAAAGGATACCATTTTGTGAAGCGCAGGTAGCGTTTCTAATTTTGCTAACACTTTGTTGTAATTGTTCAGCTGAGCGTTCAAATGAAAGACATTAGTTGATAGTAATACCTTTAAAGGACCTTTGAACAAAGGTTTTGTACTGCAATCGAGAAATGCAGGATTACTGAAGGTAGAAAATTACCTCTATTCGCATACTCAACAAAACTTTGATAAATCTATTATGAAGATGTCTTGTGTGATGGATTAAAAAGCCATAAAAAATGAACCATTTCAAACGCAATCTTTGTGTAAAATCTAAACACAAAATTCACTAATAATAAAAGTCCCAAATAAGATGTCAAGCGTTCTGGGAACGACATAATCACTAGACATCATAAATCACCGTAAAGGTTTGAAAAGACAAATTTGAGACATGTGGCTTGCAGCTGCAAGGGTTCGATGGATTTTTTACTTCACCCCGAATACAAATATCATAAGGTTAATAAGAGAGTCGAGAATCACGAAATTCGTGACTAAAACCAAAACAGTCGATCAAATTCTGCGTCGATCAACCAAAACGTTCATAAAACGCAGGAAACCAATAAACGTAAATACTGTGACACCTCATAAACACAATTTATTCCTCCTAAATGCATTACCAAGTTATTAATGTCGTCGCTATAAATACTCGTTCGTCAACGACTCTCGACGAGACCCATATCTTTGTAATGACACTATCAAATCATTAAAAAGGCTGAGTAAACAGAATGCCAAGAGAAAAGCAGTGCATCTGTTGCTTCGTAATTTATAAGATAACGCACGTCATGTAACTAAATATCCTTGAACTTTCTCGTTTACATTTTAAATGTTAGCTGTATTGTTGTATATCGTCTATTTAAAGTTATACATACTTAAATCTGAAAAAAAATGTGGAACTTTACGGTAAACAAATTCTTTCTTCGTCTCTTCTCAGACCTACCAAATGTAAGGTATGTACACAAAATTATAAACGAGTGAATCGGTCCAGCCATTTCGGAAGTGTTCCAAAACAGACACTTTGACACGAGATTTTTATAGTTTTTATTACACTTGTCTATCATCTTCCTAAACAATAAGAGCGGTGCCTAAAGTTATTAAAGCAATTTTCCGCTCAAGATCTCGTTCCGCGAACTCGCAAATTTCAACCATTAAATAAAATAATATTTGAGGTCGAGAACTGTCGAGGTTCGGTTTTGGCATTGTATTTTATAATGGAGTCGTCAAGTCGGCTGGAGTCACAAACACTCGATGTTTCGGTTATTAACATTTCATGTTCACGAAATTTAATAAAAAGAATGTTTTTACTTTTAACCAATTTGACGGTTTTGGTATTTGGTAATGTACATATTTATGCTGTTTTTCATTAATTCGGTCGTATGCCGGAGGAAATTTGGGCCAAAATTACAACCGAATGGTCTCCTACTACCAAACGGGCTACGCGGTTGTTGTTTAGAAGATTTCGACACATGCAGAGAGATAGATAATCCTAGACCGAGACTGTTGAAGGGTAGGAGGGTCTTTGGATTCTTCAAGCTCCCTTTCAATAAGTAAAAGGTGACTCGCACATTTTAATTCATAACTTAAGAACCGCTAAATTGAATCACCTGGAAACAAAATACAATTTTCAAATTTGCTTAAGGCATCTTAGGCGATCAGTTTAATTTCAGAGAATTATTGAACCTTTAAATTTAACCTAAACCGTTCAAAACTACTTACATACCTTACTCATACACATCTGTCTACTTAACAAAATGTTCCTAAAACTAAACTTACATGCACGGTGCACTTCATAATACAATACAGATAGAATTCGACATTGATATTGAATTCAACGAGTATATTTGAGGTCAGCAAATAAGTATTCCAAAGTCACATGTAAAGAAACCTTCAATAGATCCCTTAACAAAACATTTGCGTCCAGAAAAGGAGTAAGACAAGGCAAACATCAACATGTACGGCGCGCAGTGATAAATCAATCAAACTATGTGCGTAGCTTTATGGCCGGGACGTGCGTCCTTCTGACGGGGCAGTCTTACATCACGCTTTTGGAAAAAAAATAATACATTGAAATTAACGAATAGAAAATTCTTTATTGAACACTATAAATACAATGGAATAAGCTTAATATTATTATTGCGAATGATATTTATTGTTGCACCCGGATTTAGGATTTATTCGCTGTTTTCTTATATTTTCTTCTAAATACTATAATACTACATATGTTTATATACATACATATGTTTACCGGTCTTTTGTGAAATATTTATTCAATTTGCAGATCTCTTTTAAACGTTTGGGGAACCAACGCGTTTATTTACTTTATTTTAGTATCACCCATCAATCAAACATTTGTAAGTTTAATGTATGTGTACATTGCAAATCTATATGTTACACTAAGAATACCAATGTTATGTAAATAATATTCCCATAATTCTTGTAGATTGTGTACATTTCCAATTGCAGACTTCTTGTTTGTTAAACAGTCGTTACTGCTAATGGCTCATGTTATTTTATCAATATTGAAGAAAACGTTTCCTTCGCTATTGTTTGCAGTACCTATCTGTTATTGTCTTAGTAAATTTTGATTAATTTATGGAAACTGTTGCATTATTTTCCAACATACACATTGCATTCTTTTTTATTGAAAATAAAAGGACAATACTACGATATGTTTTACTGTTTAAAAATCCGGACTTTTTCCATTATTCTTCTGTTATCAGTTATCATTCAGTTCGTTTCTACTTTAAAATATGTGTACGTAAAGTCAATCATTCTAAAGTAGGTACAGAGTACAGAATATTCTGCTCAAACATTCAGATATTTATCCCAACCGAAGGTCGAACACCAAAACTGAATCAGAGGTTTCTATTTTCGTAACAAAACCAACCGGTACAGCGATCAGAGTTTGCATCCTGTGTTCCAGAGTCCAGCAGATTTATTCGTTCATCACGCAGGTGCACGTCGGCGTTGTTTATTGATACACATATTTACGTCAGTCGATAATGGGCCATCTCATTAGTTCAGACCACGTCTGCAATACAGCTAAGGACGCGCGCGGGAAAGGCGACGCGTTATAGCTCCAGTATGTAAAGTGACTCGCTTCAAGTTGCCGCAGATTTGCTGTTGGAATCTAGTTTAGTTAGATCCGCTTCGTTAGAAATGGGTGATTGTTGTAGATTATTATCAAGAACATCCTATATTGCGTATTGGTATATTATATTAATTTATTGAAGTCTATAATTATAGAGCAAGGCTATATTTTTACCGTTACCTAATTTCCTCTATTTGAATTTTAAATTCGCGGAAAGACTTCCTAAAATTTTGGTATCTACATTTTCAGAATATATTCAAAAACGTTTTACACAGAAGTAGGGCAAAACTCGTCTTGCAAAGATGAAGTAATAGCAAAGTTTAAGGCAAGTTAATTGAATAAAGTTTTGGCCGATTTCCTACTACTTTTGGCCTCTGCATCTTCGTGTAGTGAGTATTAAGTCATCGTCTTTGTTGTGTTACTGTATAGTGCATCAATAAAGCTATTCCTATGCGATATCACGAGTGAATGCAAATGTGCACTGCAGTGTATTACATTTGCATCCCTTGTTATTGGCACATCACGAGCTGTCCATTAATCTTTGTTCTTTAGGAGATGTGACGTCGGTAGAGCCCTTGGAATTTAAATATTGAACTTATAGTTAAGTAGTTAGCTTAGTTATTAGTATTATTTTATCTGTGGCTTAGTGAAACCACCGTCCTTCCAGTGTAGTACCTATATTTCCTCTCCCAGTACGGTTGTCTGGAAGATATCGCTTTGAGCGATAAAACCGCCAATTGACACACCTTTGGTTTTAGTTTTTGTTTGTAAAATTTACTTTATAATGTAGATCAATAAAGAGTTTCTTATCTTAAAGTGTTGTTTCCACACTAAAAACTACGAAAGACGAAACCTATATGACTGAACGATGGTGAACTAAAATGGAATACTTAAGTTGATGTCTTCATAAGGGACCTAATTATTATGTTTACTACGTAATAACTAGGTCTAATAATGAGGTTACTACATATAAATACGTATTACATATTGGTAATATAGTGGATACCTGGGTTATATATTATAATGTAATTAAATTTAAGCACTACACTGGTAAAATGTTATAAAGGCAAGACTTACGCTTGATGTGCCGGCTCTATATTTATTATTTAACTCTATGACTTTTTGGTATGGAAATTCAACCCTTTTCTATAGATATTAAAGTACATATTTAAAATAATATAATAATATTAAAATATATATTGTTTATAACTACTATAGCAACTTTTTAGAGACTAAACTACAATTAGTGAACTTGGAACTAAACAATTTTCTTAATAACCATAGAAAATCTTTTACTTATAAATGTATAGAACAGGTAGAGCAATAGAGCTATTTAAAAGAAGGGTAGAACAGTCTATTATATTTCAAACGTCCGTTGTATAAAAAAATTAAGAACGAAATAACCGTTATTAAAGTAGGTAGTACAAAAACTTTTTAAAAAAAAAGAACGTTACAATTTAAAAACAAAAAGATAAATGCACTTACAAATCTTGGTTCGTAGCCGCGCAGTCACATGGCTCGCGTACGATTGAAACTTTAGAACTCCTGTTTTCTTCCTCACACGATGTATCACTGAAAACTATCACTGTAACCCAACGTCACAAAACTTCACTGAAGAATTTCACGTACAGTTTCATTTATTAACTTGGAGATAGATTTTGAACGTGAGTTTTTGTAAAGCGGAATGTTTTGATCGCGCGAGGAGAGTGCGTGCGGCAAGCTTGCGCGCGCTTTCCTGATTGAAACGTCTATTCGTTTATGTTTGAGTTCGGTGCACGCTCTTCGAAACCAAGCCCCCTCCAGATGACAGCTTCATAATCCCCCGCGCTCCTTTCCCTTCCCGGGATACGTGAACGAAATAGACTTGTTTCGCTTTTGTTTTGTTTTTATTGTTCCTGGACCGGTCCCTTGGAGTGAACTGTCTTCGATTTAGTTGTATTTGTTGATTAATGATTGTTTAACTTAGAAATTAGTTTGGTGGAGTTAGACCACTATATTGCAGGTCTCGTGAAGTCGGGGCAGGCCCCCAAGTGCGCGCCGCGGATGAATGCTTCGGCGTACCCGTTGCCCCGGCACTATGGCGTCCCGCAGGAACACCCCCAGGTTTTTTAGTGGGTATCCCCGCCGCTCCCATCTTTGGCGGGGGAGTCCCACATACCACCCCACGCCCCCCGGCGTGGGGTGATGATGCGTAACGCATTTTTCCTGGGTCAAAAAAAAAAAAAAAAAAAAAGGCCCCCAAGTGCGTTCGGTTACTTCCCCGTAGTCTGCCCTGGACCCCGTCTGACCACCGTAACGGAGTGGCAGACGGGTGACCAAATATCGAGCGCTATACTTGCGGGCAACAATTCAAGATTGCATCAACTACTGATACTATGTCGGAGGCTATGCCTGCATTGTCTGAACGTAACGCCTCCGGGCATTCCGTAAAAGGCCCTTCTCAGGGCCAAACAAAAGGCCCTTCTCAGGGCCGCCTCCTCCGCAGTTCGACTGTTGACTCGAGAGAGTCTTCACTCGACTCGGTCGCTGAGCGGAGATATTTGGATATGGGAGGCATGCAGATGGAGACTGCTCCCGTTCGCGCTGTGGCTGCTTCTGTTTCGGGAGTTGCTGGTGGTGTGCGGCGGAAGCGTCCGTTAGCTCCTGTCTTCGTTTCGGGTGTTACCGACTCGGACGACACTGAGACTGACGGATTGACGGCCGCAAAAGTGCCTGCGGCTCGTAGAGGGAGACCCGCAAAAGCGGGACACACTCGCGGGGAGTTGCTCAAGCCTCAATCTACAGGTTCAGATGAGGAGTTGGCAAAGATCCTGCGTAGCAGGAAGTTAAAGAAGGGGGCGAATACCGCTGATGTTGCTGGCACCCTGGATCCGGGCAGTGAGTCCGATATCCAGTTGGTGTTTGGCGACATGAGCACATTGAACGCCGAAGAGTTGCGGGCGCAGGCAGGTGGCATGCTTGCCTGCATTTTGGAGGTTGCCAGAAAATCTGGCAACCTCAAAGGCGAGTACGTCGGTCGCCTTAAAAGGTCGGCGTCGACTTTACGAGAGGTGGTCGATACCCTCGCTAGTCGCAGTGAGGCGGAGGAGACGCGGTGCCTCCGGGCGACCAATAATCGCCTAAAGATGGAGGTAGAGGCCCTTCAAGTTGAACTGACGGGCCTCCGCAAGGCGTTTGGTGATGCCCGGGCGGAGGTTGCCGCGGCTAATACCGCTGCCGCCACCGGCGGAGAATTACGACCGCTGCCAGCGCCTGGCATGGCGGTCGCCATTGAGGAGCTGCGGGGGTCACTGACCGCCACACTCGGGCAAATGATTTCTGCCCGAATAGAAGCTTTGGAGGATCGGCTCCTACCCGCACCGATAGTCCGTCCGCCCCTACAGGCGGACGTGAGGAGGGTGGCGGCGGCCGCCGCTCTGCCCAAGCCTTCGTCTGCCATGGCTCGTCCACCCGCCTTAAAAGCGGGAAATAAAAAGCCTGCTGCCACCCCCGAGGTGGATTCGGTCGCGGGTCCTTCGGGTATGAAAAAGCCAAGCGGGGCTGCCCCTCCTGCTGTTGCTCAAGATGAGTCTTGGACAACGGTTGTGAGAAAGGCCAAGGGAAAAGGCAAAGGAAAGGGAAAGTCCTCCCTTCTCCAAGCTACCCCAGCCCCTGCGTCTCGTGCTTCAGCACCAGCCGCCAAGCCGAAAGCGGCGCCAAAAACAGCGCCGAAACAGAAAGTGGTGTTAAAGACCCCTTCCTCCGCGGCAGTGGTGCTCGCGCTACAGCCCGAGGCTGCGCAGAGAGGGGTCACTTATAGCGCTGTGCTGTTGAAGGCGCAAGCAGCTGTGGACCTTAAGGAGCTGGGCATAGACCAGCTCCGATATCGGCAGACGGCAACGGGAGCCAGGATGTTAGAAATTCCTGGCTCTCAAAATAGTGACAAAGCGGACAGGCTGGCGGATAAACTCCGCACAGTTCTGTCCGACGAGGTCAGCGCGGTCAGGCCCATCAAAAGCACTGATTTAAGTGTGACAGGCCTGGATGACGCTGCCACGGAGGAGGGGCTGGCCAAAATCGTTGCGGAGGCGGGCCGCTGCGACGTACGGCTCGTTAAGGTCGGGCGCATCCGCCGTGGCATCGGCAACGGTGGGGCAGGCTCCACAATGGTGTCCTGCCCAGTTTCAGCAGCCAAAGTGCTGCTGGAAGGGGGCAGGATTCTAGTTGGATGGAGCTCGGTGCGGGTAACGGCCTTGGGTAATCGTCCCATGCGTTGTTACAGGTGCATGGGGCTGGGCCACACCCGTCCTCAGTGCACAGCGACGGTTGACAGGGGAGACCTGTGCTTCAGATGTGGAGACACGGGACATAAGGCGGCAACCTGTCACAGGGCTGAACCCCGCTGCGCAATCTGCGCTGAGTCGGGCAGGCCCTACAGACATAAGATGGGAGGACGGAGTTGCGTCCCTCCTAAGACAAAAGGACATGCTCCCCGCTCTCCAGGTGGCATCCCCGCTGCCATCCCGAGAGTCGTTCGCCGGGAAAGTTCCGCGAGCGAGATTATGATGTCCGACTAGTTTGAGTCGGACATCGGAGCGGATCAGAGGTACCGATGCTCTCGCTGATCCGCTCCAGCGCAGACGACGCGGCGGATAGAGGAGGCAGAATATGCTCGCCTCCTTCTCCCTCGCCTTAGTTGGGCTCACTGGTTGGTAGCTGGGGGGCTTCCGGCCAGATTGCACGAGCCCAGCACGTCTGAGGGGTGGTCTTGGTAGGAAAGATCACCCCTCCATTAGCGCAGGGGTCCGATGAGTGACCGGGCCACCGTCGGGGTGGGATGGTGAATGCAATAGCGACCCCATCCTGCCCCGTGAAGGCGGAACGACGGCCTACCAAGGGGTTTTAGTGGGTATTCTTGCCGGTCTTGCACTCCCTCCGGTAAGTGAGTCCCACATAACTCGTGCCTCTCCCCCGGGAGGTACGGGTATGCATAAACGCATTTCCCCTTGTTAAAAAAAAAAAAAAAAAAAAAAAAAAGGTCTCGTGAAGTCGGGAATTGGTAAAATGACAGGTGTTCATTTTTGATTATATAGGATTATAATGATAGGTAGGTATATCACAATCAATAGGAGAAACGGACACATAAAAGTTACCTATAGTTTCATAATTATTCATATACCGTGATGTCGCACCGCGTACCCTGGTTCTGCCCACAAATGATAAATTGTGACTAACTTATAAAATAATAATAATAAGCTTCAAAAAAATTAATAATTACCTTCATAATATGTTTTGTTTCATATAGAAACAGATTTATAAATGTTTTGTAAGAAAATATGTAATATGATTATAACATAGACTTAAATATTTTCTTATATAAATGGATTATAATTATATGTATCATGTATTAATTATTAATGGACCAGATTGGCACAGGTCACAGGACAGGGTTGAGTGGCATAACATGAGGGAGGCCTATGCCCAGCAGTGGGATGTACAGGGCTGTGGATGATGATGAATGCACCCGCATGGGGGTAGTTTGATAAATCCCATTCTTTAGAAAAAGGTACATAAAAAAATTACCAGCCTTTTTGCATAGGTACCTACTATCCATGAATATTGTAATAAGTGGTAATCCGGGAAGGGGACGCCCGAAAAAGATTTGGATGAACTGTGTGAAAGAGGATATGCGTGGGAGTGGATGAAGATATGACGGATGATAGAGCAGAATGGAGGAGAAAAACGTGTTGTGCCGACCCTACCTAGTGTGGGATAAGGGCAGCAAGAAGAAGAAGACCTACGATAAATATACTCGACGTGGAAAAAAATGTTTCTGTAGCATTTTATTTGAATAAACCCTATACTATCATTTTAAAGGTGAAACAATAATATCTAAAAACCGTATATCTAGCTGCCCGCACTTCCCCTAGAGTTTTTATGGTATTTTTAAGATTCAATAGAAAGTTGTCAACGACGAGAAGACTGCTCACTCTTTTAGGCTTCCGTAGTGAACAAGGAAGCCTTGCTTTCGCTTTGTCCGTCCGTCCCTCCATCCGTCCACGGCTTTGCGGAGAAATTATTAGTTCTAGAAATTTAAGCCATAATTTTGCACAGAGAAGGGTAAGACAGCGATACCAAAAATAAAATTACTTAATTAATTTACCCTACTCCCGACTCCCGTCCTACACGTAAGATGGGGATGATTTTTTTTTTCTGGATGATCCCATCATCTGGGGTATCGTTGAACTCCCTTGAACCCCTTAGGTATTTTAAAATGAGGAACCGGTTGCTACGAAACTTTTTCGATTTTGTGATCCATTTGAAAGATATTCAAGTTTAAAAAAATTTTTTGAGCGTCCCTCCGCCTCTAAAATCTAAACTACTGGCTTTAAAAATCTGAAATAAATCATGAACTTTCCAGGAAAACTATACCGATAAAGATAGCTTTATTAGTTTCAAAGATATCGTTAATGAAAGTTAAGGTTTCGATTTGCCAGTATACTACTGAAGCCTATACTGTGTGTAGCCCGAATAGCGCTTGGCCTATTTATTTAAATGTATATGTTACGGCTAAAGTCCGAAGTGCGGCTACACCTAGGTTTAGCCGGTTAAACCTAGGTGTAGCCGACCGCAGTCGGTTAAAGTTAGGTGTAGAAGATTTAGTTTAAAACGTGAGACAAGTTGTTATCAACATGTTTAATTGTTGTTGTATGGTGATCTTAATAAAATTAAATATTCCTTAATGATGAATTGAGATCCCTGAAATAAGGTCAAGTCTGATCTGGTGCTTCGCCGGCTGCTGCCGCAGCACGCAGTTTTTTTACAAACATTTTGTTCACACCTAACTTTAACCGACTGCGGTCGGCTACACCTAGGTTTAGCCGGCTTATCCTAGGTGTAGCCGCACTTCGGACTTTAACCGGAACATGTTCATCTATGATACAATTAATATTATTAGCAATAATGCAAACAGTTCAACAACATATCTAACCAGAAAAAAAAAACACTAATAGTTGACAAATGTCAAAGTCAAATATATTTTAATGTCAGTGTCAGTTGTAATAAACTTGAATTTGATTTAAAAAATTCGCTCCTGTGAATTTTAAAATTTCCATTTTGTATGTTGAATTAAAATTCCTATTCATTGTAATATGTTACCGGGATGGCTCTGTGTCCAAGGAAATATTTAATTAAGGATTTAATAAATCAAACACCGCCTTTGGATGTGTGGCTTCAAGGCACAATAGAACAAACTGTTGGAACAGATATTTTGATCATTTCCGATGTATCTGGACGAGCCAAAATAACTAAATGTGAATCTGCTGATGGGATTATAGATAAGAGCTCTCTTAAAAAAGGTAAATCTCGCTAATTCTGTACTTAGAAAATTGCGCTTCATTAATTTAATAATTATTATTCAGTGTTAAGTAGGTACTTACCTAAATGAGCTGTGCTTTTACTTAAGATTTTTTATAATTGCTTAATAAAAGCGGTAAATATATTAATATACTCATTATAATTGCTGATTTAGATAATATATTATTTTAAGTAGGGTGATTATTCTGTTTAACAACTAAACTACATCGTAGTTAGAAATTTATTTTTCATTATTCCAGGAACATATTGTTGCATCATAGGCATAGTTGTGAGAACTAAAGGTCTCCCGGAAGTCCAAGCAAGCAAGTTTGTCGACTTAACATCAAGGCCACAAATGAAACTCTCTTGGGAAACAGAAGTAAAAGAAACAAAGCTATTATTTGATGGAAAAATTATCCCTAAGGTCAAATAAATTAATAAAACATTGGTAATATAAAATTGGTGTTTATTCCTTCACCATTGTAAAAATAACAGTCGCTTAAAACTAGTGGAATATTTCACATAATATGCAAAAAGATTGCACCAGAAATTGAGCACTTTATCTCAAATTTTATGGTTATTAAAACCTTAACTGCAGAAGAAAACCATGAATTTAAAAAACACCATGTGTGGAAAAACATAATTGGTGTGCATTTTATTATTCCGCAGCTAAAATATTAATTTCATCTATCACAGTTTTTCATAAAGGCTCTCTCATGCTCAATCTCCGATGACTTTAAATAAACTTCATGATATTTAACAAAATATAAATGTCTATACGTTTTGACCAACCCCATAAATATCCCAACTTAAAGCTTAGATTCAGACTTGAGCAACGGACCCAGCTTTTGGGCGAGCATAATGTTTCCTGCGATCTTTAGTTTGCCCTTCAAGTAGGCCACTTGTGGGCTTAGAGTTCCAGCAGCAATGTCGACCATGTCCGTGTCTGATACAGTCATTGTTGTGTCTGCTTTGCCTGACTTTGGTGCTCCTTCATGGACTAATGGGGTCTTCAGATCCAAAGCTGAAAAAATAAACAAAAGGCTAATTGATATTTGGCCCCAGTCTTCTTTTTAACCCCCGACGCAAAAACGACGGGGTGTTATAAGTTTGACGTGTCTGTCTGTCTGTCTGTGTGTGTGTGTGTCTGTCTGTGGCATCGTAGCTCTCGAACGGATGAACGGATTTTGATTTAGTTTTTTTTATTGAAAGTAGAGTTGGTTGAGAGTGTTCTTAGCCATGTTTGGTGGAAATCGGTCCAAGATGGCCGCCACCACAAAACCGCGAATTACATATTTTGAAAGCGTTGCGTTGGGGTTTTTTTTAATTTAATTCACTTGTTACGATAATGAGTGACAAGACAAGCAACAGGTGCCCAGTGGTAAGCATCATGATTGCGCTTATCAGACACAGTGCCATCCACTAAAATATAATAGAATGGGCAGTCATTTCGCTGGTAATATTGCCCTTTAATAAGAACACTGTAATACGTCATGTCAAGACAACAACTGTCATCCCCAACATTCTACTGTTGACTTGTCTCGACATTACTGTGGGATCCCACTAAATCCCGCAAGGCGTGCAACGAAGTCTGGCCACTTAACACATTCGCTGACAGAACGTCACTTCACGTCTTTTGAATAGCTGTTTGAAGTGAAACAACGTTTTATCACGTCTTTTTATTTTTATAAAAAAATCAGTTTTTTAATATTTACCTATGCTACACGATAGAACGTTTTATAAAGCTGGACTGCATTTCACGTTCTGTCGTGAATAGTTATATTTTTATTTGAGAAAATACGTCATAACGCATAGTTACCATTCTCAATTATGTGGGCAAATTATGTGTCACCATGCGTAGTTCCAAAAAACGGCATGCTCGCGCGAACGTGTTAAAAAATGTAAAATTTTATATACTCACTCCACTGCTTAACAGTCTTCCCATTATCGGTGATGTTGTACAAGAACACGCCTCCGACGGACTTCGCTTTGTCGACGTTGTTTTTTACTTCTTCCTGTATCTTGGCGAAGAGGCCGTCGCTCTTTAGGGAGCCGCCGGAGGGCGCTGAGGAAGCAGTGGGCGCGGATCCGGTTGATACGTTCTTTAGGTCCACATATGCACCTAAGAAATAAAAAAAAAAATGTTCTAAATATTTGGAATTCATTATATTCAAGTTTATAATGCATTATTTACTGCACCCTGAGACAACAAAAGTGCAGTGTGAGCTGTTTTTAAATGTAAAAGAAGCAGTTTAGTTTTATACATAAATGCAGAAATAGAAAATCTTGCAGATTGAATTGGAGTGGCACAATAACTGGTCCACAATAATACTGGTAGGCTTTGGCCGTGGCTAGTTACTACCTGCTTTGTTTTCTCTTATTAAGTAGTTTAACAACTAAGAAACACTATTTAGTGTGAGGACCACCGACTACCGCAACAGGGAGTGCCAGAATACCAGCGCTGGGTGTCTCACACACACCACAATGCTGAGGCAGTTCCTATTCGGCGGCTTAGTGGCGCATTTTGTATTATTTTTTGTATTTATTGTATATTAAGCCGTCGTTTCTAACCCACTGAACAAAACCATGTCGTCAAGCAGTCATTATGGCTGTGTTCTGGCGTGATGTTCAGTGAAGCCAGGGAGAATCCTGCCTTCTAGGTTTAGTCTGCTACCATCTACGACCGCATCATCACTTAAGATCAGAGGGCCTATTGGCTATACCCAAACGACATGTAAAACACTAGAATCCATAGACAATTTTGCGTACATTACGTGCTTAAATCTCCTTATTAATATGAGTAAAGTAACAAAAACAGCAATGTATATTGAAGTTGTCATCAATCGTAGTGGGTGAGAATTAGCCCATAACAATTTAAAAAAGATACAGGAATATTTTCTATTTCTTTCAAATTATAGCTATATGGAAATAAATGCTTTAAAATAATATGTCCATACCAGCAATAACAACAGTGTTGGTCTCCTTGATCTTGGTCTGGAAGTGTACCCGCTTGCCTTCCAGCCACATCTCGGTGACGAGGGTCTGGCCGGGGGTCACGGGCTTGGCGAAACGGGCCTTGATCGCTTTCACGTTGCTGGACTCATTGCCTCCGTACCTATGGAAATACATAATTAACTAAATAATAGTTGTTTAACACGTTCACGGACACTCCGTCGATAGGCGTAAAAAATATAATTTCGATGTGGCACCACGTCCATCGACGTCCGACGTCCAACCGTCCCCCACCGACAATGTCTCATCACACTTCTATTGCTCTGCTTGTTATGATACCCGCCTATAGACGGTACCGTCCATGGCCGTAATGGTCATAGTGCTCACATTCTAAAATGTTTGATATGTCTTCCGTCTACAGACGTTATCGTATATAGCCATAGGTATATAGGTTGCTGCCATAACAGACATTATAATAATCTATTACATATGACAATCCGCCTACAGACGTTGTATGGAAATTGATGTGTCATATTGTATTTTTTTTAATAATGCAAGTGTCCGTGAACGTTAAAATTTAAAAAAGCTACGGTTGTTAGGTTAAAGTCTGAATATACATGATCTGTGATTATAATAAGTGTTCATTACTGCTACTGTAGTATTGTTATTTTCTCTGTAAAAGCATCTGTTAGGTTAGTTAGCACTCATAATTAAAAATGATTGTGATTTTAGGGTACCTTACTTGTTCTGTTGAAGTATAAAACTTGAATTATTATTTTTGACACATTTTATTGCATAACACATTGACTGTGGGAAACAATAATGCTGTGTTTTTGAGGTCGAAATGCCAGCACTACGCACACAAAAATCGTGTTTTGTGTATGTTGTGCATTATTTCCGTTATTACGAATAGTAGGTATTTAAAACTGCCAGAGCCCAAGTGTACAGTACAGTAGGTAATAAGAAAACTAGTTCAAATAAGAAGGGTTAAAAAGATAAACTTACTTGGCCAAGACATGCCTCACAGAGAATCCAAGCGAGGCCAATCCGTGGAGGATAGGCTTGGCGTGACCGCTGATGGTAGCTACGTTCGGGTCGATGTGGAGAGGATTCAAGTCTCCGGACATTCTGAGAATAAAAAAAGGGAATTATGAAAAAATGCGTCATTTTATCATCAAAGGTTAGAAGGAGGGGGGTTGGGGGGTTAGAGGTTCCAAACAAAGGGTAGGTTGAATCTTGATTCTTGATCTCAACCACTCCATTTTATGAATGTGTGTATAAAATTATACAGTAATTTCTACCAAATTTAAAAGTGACGTATAAGACCTTAAAAACTTGCGTTTAATCAGATTTCAAAACAATGGATGGCGCTGTACCTATCTGATAACATGGGCAATCATGATGCTTCCCATTGGGAAAGTGACAGGGTATAATGGTTCAAAGGGATGCCTATGCCCAGCAGTGGGCAATTGAAGGCTGATGATGATCAAGGTTAGGTTTCAGGTAGTAGTAGAAGTATCAAACATTAAAAAAACATCATAATATACAGCATACAGCGGTCTTCTGTTCGACCACGGCGTCAGGGTTCCTCTTAGGCGATGCCTCCACGTTGATGGCGTGTTTACTGTTCCGCGGCCCGTTGAACCCTCCCTGACCCAGCACGAATATGTGCTGATATGCCCAACCATGATGCTTACCATTGGGCATCTGATTAGCTTGTCTAGTCACATTGTTAGAAAAACAATCTAATAAATACATTCATATTTTTATTGGGATTAACTGCCCAACACAAACTTCAATTTTTCGGACTGTCTGAGGGACTGCTGTACTGTGGAGAGCTAGTCTGCATTCCGAGTATTGAGGCACTTAGATTCTGTTGTTATTCTTCTTAGACAGTTATTACCTGTATAAAGCCGCCTGGTCTTCAGCGGTTTTCTGTTCGACCACGGCGTCAGGGTTCCTCTTAGGCGATGCCTCCACGTTGATGGCGTGTTTACTGTTCCGCGGCCCGTTGAACCCTCCCTGACCCAGCACGAATATGTGCTGCTGTGTGCGGCAGATCAACTGCTTCTCTTGGTAGATTTCACCTGGAATAATGATCATGGGATATATGTAGGTACTAGCTGCCCCCAGCGGTTTTACCCGCTGTATTAGGTCCCTACGCCTATGTCTTATTCTAAGGTCTAAGCTATCTGTATACTAAATTTCAGCTCAATCAGTCCACCCGTTTAGGCGTGAAAGAGTAACAAACATCCAGACATCCATTCTTACAAACTTTCACGATTATAATATTAGTAAGATTGTATATATATTATATTTTATTTGTTGTTTTTTTATGCGACGAAGTAAAAAGACGAGCAAGACGCTCTCCTGATTTTAAGAGATAACGCTGCCCATAATCAGTACAATGCCACCTAGGATTTCACAATGATGTGAAATTCTAGGTGCACTGCTGCACTAACGCTTCTTACTCAAGAGTCGTAAGATGTTAAGACTCTTTAGCCCAGTAATTTCACTAGCTACAGTGTAACTCCTGCCTTCCTCAGTTGTTTATTTATCTCCAAAATTTAGAAATATTATGTCCTAATATGGCTTATGTACCCAATTAGCCTATGGGCTACTGTTATTCTAGTGGCTAAGGTACCTTTCAGCCCAATTGATCCAACCGTTTAGGTGTGAAATAGTAACAAACATATTACATCAATACAATAACTTTCGCATATATAATCTTTTGGTACATTATGTAGTAGATAAAAGTGCATTTTATCATGTTACAGAGCAGATAAACTAAGACATATTGGATGGATATAGGTCACAAATCTGTGACACTGCCCTAGTAATTTTATCAACATCATTCAAAACATAATATGACAAACATAATATTTATGTTATGATTCTGACGCATATTCATATTATAAAACTTCATTTTTAGTAGTAATTCGGACTTACAAACGTGAAAATTTGTAAGAATATATGGACGTTTGTTTGTTAATCTTTCACGCCTAAACGGGTGGACCGATTAAGCTGAAATTTGGCTGGGCGCAGCTAGTAATATACAAATTCGCATATGTACCCATGTAAATAACATTATGTAAGTACACCTTTTTTATCGCTGCCTTAAAAATTTAATCATTTTATATCGCAATTTCAAGTTGGCTCATTAATTTTTATCACCAAGATTGTGTTTATATTTGATTGCAGTTTATCATTATATAGCAAACAGACAAATATTGTTTTTCTGTTTTAAAGGATTAAAGTTATAGGCACACTACAGTGGTGTGGGGTATCGTGACCCACCAGTATGTGACGTCACACACACACATTGTGTTTCTAGTCATACTAAATGTATTAAAACATAAAAAACGTGAGTCCTGAGTATGACAGTAGTTATCGTTTGTTTTTCCACAACGACCATTATCCCAGTGCATTTTATCGTTACCACAAGCAATTGATGCTTATCTAAACCTGCAGAAATGATGAAGAGGAGGATTGATGTCCCGCTAAACCCAATATTTCGGCCAACACCTTAGTCCGAGCAAGGGGTGCATTGAAAACCAGCGCTGGGTGAACATTTATCTATAGGTATTCACCCAGTATATGCTGAATGCATCCCTTTTGCCAGCTAATAATAACATATTATTGTAACCTTAACTAGGGCAAGTCGTTCCTATGCGACTCTACTATTACTATTGTAATTTTTAGTTACGAACTTAATGTATTGTATGATGTGTTTTTATTCTTGGCAATAAATGGTCTTTTTTAAGTCCACTTTTGAATGTACCCTCTAAGATTATTCAAGCTTGGCGATACCCAATAGGCCTGCTGGTATATTATTATTTTGATTCTGCCGCATCACAAACACAGTAGAGTTGCTCTAGTCTTAATATTGAGTAATGCATAATAACTTACTGTTGACAATGATATTGAGTAATGCATAATAACTTACTGTTGACAATGGCCACAGCGCTAGATCCCTTGTCGAGTATATCGGCGACGTAGGTTCTAGTTTCGAAAGTGCCCTCCGTGCCGGGGAAGTCTGACAGGAACTCTATGTATTGCTCGCCGTGAAGGATCTGTACACGGAATATTATTTTACATACAAATGGGTAATATGTGCACAATACAATACACTCTTTATTCAGACCAAGAAAAAAATACAATAAATAAATAAATAATAATAAATATTTCAGGACATTTCACACAGCGCCACCTAACCCCAAACTAAACAACTTAATGCTTGTAATATGGTGGTTAGGATAACGGATATAATACTTATATACTTTTCTTTTGTAAATACATACTTATAATAGATATTTAAACCACCCAGACCAGAAACAAATACCTGTGGATCATACAAACATTTGTCCCATGCGGGAATCGAACCCGCAACCTTGTGCGTTGCAAGCGGGTATTAGCCCACCGCGCCACAGAGGTTGTCGAAACAATAAATTACTTTTCTTTTTTTGTTTGAAAAAATGCGTTACGCATACCTTTCCAAACGGGGGTATGGGAGGGTTATGTGGGACTCCCCGTGCAGAGCGACTGCACGGGTATACCCACTAAAACAACCCGGCGGCACTCCCGCATCGGCTTTGTGACGGAGGTCTGGGAATCAGCAGAGCCTTGCATCCAGTCCAAAATAAATGACTTAGTATGAAATAAAACGGGGTCTTGTCTTGCTAAATGCGTAATAAGTATCTTATGAAGCCGTATTTTGTGTCCGCTATGAGTTAGCGTGTTGTTATTCACGTTAACGTTTAACTCGCTATTTTTACTGTTTTGTAAAAATTATATATATTTAAAATTGATGACAGGACATTTGTCAAATTATATGGCAACAATTTCTCTATAGATTTTAAAATATAGGTCATAGGTTTTACAGAACATCAAAGTCAAGTCATCAAGGTTATTAAGAATTCAGTAATGAATATGGAACGACTGAATCAGAACATGAACTTTGACTCTGCCGATTGGTATTGTGTTTCTATACTATTAAATTATACCGCAACAAGTGAATTAAATAAAAAAAATTAAAAAACCTCCAACGCAATATGTAGTTCACCATTTTGTGATGTCGGCCATCTTGGATTTTAAATTTGTGTGCGTTGTATTCTACGCGTTAAGCCCTTTTATTTGATACCCATATTGTCGGGGTCGTGGAGGAAAAAGTAATCCGCCATTTTGTAACGGCGGCCATCTTGGAACGATTTTCACCAAACATGGCTAAGAACACTCTCGACTAACTCTACTTACAAACAAAAAAAACTAAATTAAAATCCGTTCATCCGTTCGGGAGCTACGATGCCACAGACAGACACACACAGAGACTGAAAACGAGCGCTGCGCAGTGGTTTCTCCCTGTCCTCCCCGTTCCTCCCGCTTAAAGCTGAGTCTATCCCAGTTAATTATTAGCTATTATTTAATTTAATATTTAGTGTTAATTCCGCTCTAAATATGTGAGTCTAACTAAGTTTTAAGAGATGGCGAGGAATTCAAATGTTACCAAAATAGTATTTAGTATTAATTCCACCACCGAGTGCACCACCCGCCCTCCCGCATATGCATGCATTAAGGGTTATAACTAATATGGATGTTGACTAATTTTTGAAATTGCTTTTATATGATAGATAGACCCATTTCATACACGAATATCATCCTTTTATGCAAAATTATATGATATTTCAATATAAAAATACGTAAATAAAAATGCTTTTTTGAATTCTGGCTAAAACGTTCCGAACAGTCATCTGACACCGCGTGACGTCACACCACTGGCCTGTACTTACGCTTCTTAAGCAATGTTCCTGATTTGGCCGCATTTTAATTATTCATAACTTAAAAACTACTGAACCGATTATGATGTAACTTATACTGTGCCCTTAGTTGGTCAATATTTAAGCCAAAAATAAAGTCAATAACTAAAATGTCTCTCTGAAAATATAAGATCCATTTTGGTTATTGACTTTTTTTTGCTTAAATTTAGATCAACTTAGAGCATAATCGCATCATAATCGGTTCAGTAGTTTTTAAGTTATGAATAATTAAAATGTGGCCAAATCAGGAACATTGCTTAGGAAGCGTAAGTACAGGCCAGTGGTGTGACTTCACGCGCCCTGATTGGCGTTCGCATTTGTGTAATAATAAGTAAAAATTATTGAGATTAAAATTGATTTTATTCCATTTTGGCTTGTAAATAGATCCTTAAAATGTGATTGTAGGTTTTTAAATACTGTCTTTTATGTGAAAAACATAACTTTATATGAATTAGTAACATGTTTCAACATCCCAATTGTTAGTGTAAGTTATGTGGTTACGCGATACTTAGCTAGATCCATTAATTATCTATCCCAGTTGACACGCATTGGGACTGGATGCAAGGCTCTGCCGATTCCCAGTCCTCCGTCACTAAAACGATGCGGGAGTGCCGCCGGGTCGTTTTAGTGGGTAAACCGTGCAGCTGCACGGGAGTCCCACATAACCCTCCCATTCCCTCGATGGGAGGGTATTCGTAATGCATTTTTCCCGGCGATAACAAAAAATAAATATCCCAGTTGACAATAGAATTTTTCAAATCATCATTCAAAGCATCTTTTCTGCTTTTTACTGTCAATAAATTGCTTTTTATTTATTAATCAAGTATAATTATGAAACCAATGACATGCTTTTCAAAATGAGGCTGACTACAATAAACGATTGTAGAGCCTGTGGCGAGGTCAAGGAGACAATGGAGCACATTCTATGGGAATGCGACGTATTGGCTATGAAACGCATGAGGCTCCTTGGGAATGCATTTCCCAAACCAGAGGAGTATAGGTTTCTTCCTCTAAGTGGGACCACCGCCTTAATAACCCACTTCTTCCATGAGTAAGGAACGATAAGGTAGGGGTAAACACAATAGATCCCAATGGGTCGACGTGTTGCTGGTTATTTGCCAGCCCCCGTTAAAGATAGATAGATAGAATCAAGTATAAAGTGACTTACATTAGTGAAATCAGCGTGTTTCCCAGGCGGCATGCTGGCGGGAACAACCGGTGCTTCCATACACATGCCAGCTAAGATGAAGTAAGAAGGCAGAGCGGTGAAGTTCTCGTGGCTTTCGTACAGGAACTTCAGGTCCGTTGGGTTTACTACTGATGCACCGGCTGAGAACGAATTATTACAATTAAACATGTTTATATACTACTAGCTTATGCTCGCGGCTTTGTCCGCATGGCAAAATCCTTCCTTAGCGGAGGTCTACGTCATAAAACCTATCTATGTTCCAAATTTCAACCTAATCCGTCCAGCCGTTTTTTTTTTTTTTTTTTTTTTCGGTGTGAAGCTCTTATAGATAAAAGAAAGCTCCTGCTATTGGATACAGGCAGCTTTCTTCAATATTATTAGAATGTTGCTTGAGTCACAAAAAGTATTGTTAAAGAATAAGTTATGGTTAATTTAAAATTTGACTTGAGAGCTCACTTAAATAAGTTACATAGTTTTATCTAATAATTATGTAGTATTATAGCTAATTATAAATACAATATAAGCTTTTACATTTCTAGGTATTGTCACTTAAATAATAATGTTAAATGTGTAAAACTTTATTTAATGTCTTAAATAAAGTTTTATATAATAATTACGTCCAGCCGTTTAGGCTGTGCGTTGAAAGATCAGTCAGTCTATCAGTCACTCTTTCGTTTTGTAATATTTAGATTTTTATTCATTACTAGCTGCGCCCACCGGTTTTACCCGCTGTACTGTACCCTATGTGTTATTCCAGTATCTAAGCTATCTTTATACCAAATTTCAACTCAATCGGTCCACCCGTTTAGGCGTGAAAGAGTAACAAACATACACACTCACAAACTTTCGCCTTTATGATATTAGTGATAGAGATAGCCATAAATAGTCATAGTTTAGCTTTTGACCTCACGATCTCGCGTGTTATGCGGTAAGCAACGATGCGGTCGTAGATGGTAGCAGAGTAAACCTAGAAGGCGGGATGAATCACTCCCTGGCTGAAGCCATCCCAGCGAAATTACTGAGCATTACGAGATTCAACTAATATCTGTTTTTATTAATCTTTTGTATACTCCAACCTCATCCATGTAAGCAAGGGCGGATCCAGGATTTAGTCCTGGGGGGGGGCCAAGGTGCAGACAGGCAAAAATATTATAATTTTTACTACGAAAAGTGTGTGTTTAGCTCGCTCTGAACAATTAGAAAGTTCAAATACCCTTAATAATAAGTGCGCGAGCAGATTGCTGCGAGCTCCGAGTAAAAAAATATAATCTTGACCATGAAATATGTGCAAAATTCGTAACTCTACAATGCTTCTGGGGGGCCATGGCCCCATGCCCCATAAATCCGCCTATGCATGTAAGTATCGCTTTTAGCGATAATTGTAAACTTAAGTCATAATATTGCGTTTTAGTTTTAAGTTTTCTGTATATTTGTGGTGTTTCCATAAAGATTTTCCTATTCTATGTCAGGGACAGGCGCATTGCAGTGCCACGTAGAATTTAGCGTCATAACAATGCATTCGCATTTGTAGAATCATAAACAGGATATTATGCGAAACGAACTGTAATGATAGTTGAAAGGTCACATTTTGATTACATCATTGTTAAGTAAATAACTACAAACAAAACTAAACTTACTTCCCAGTGCGTAGAGTACAAGATCCTTTGAGTCGTAGTTGTATGTCGACCAATAAGATGGCTTTTCGGCGTCGAGTTTACTGCGCTCTTCGAATGTCTACAAATAGAAATGTATAGATATTAAATGAAGGAAATTAAATCATTTACTTTCATAAATATATAATTAAGTAGGTAGTTATGGTTTAAGTATCTAAAATTAACTAATTTGTTAATTTTAGATACTTAATTTTAAAAAAACTTTTTAAAAACAAGCTTTTATTATTATTACCATCTTGCATCATAAAGTACTTGTCAAGACGAATCAAATGATCCCAAACTCGATGGGGTTACGTCGTTTAATTACGGAGTTCCTATGACCACCTTCCCGCTCCATCATCAGATCAGTCATAATAATATTGCATTGTCATCCGATTTATGCATTTATGCACGGAAAATTTCAGCTCAATCGAAAACCGGGAAGTGGGTCAAATTTAATTTGCAAGATTTGATTACAGACAGACAGACAGACAACAGACAAGTGAAAGTAAATAAAAGTTTGTAAATGAAAGCTTAATATCAATTTACCTGAACTTGATCGACGAGACCAAGAGTTACATCGGACATCTTCTCAATATGAGCAGCCTTGCTCATGTCTACAGCTTTGGGCCAGGATTCCTTCACCGATTCTATTGTCACTGGTTCTGATAGATTCTTCCTGCACCAATCAAATAATTTCACTTAATTTTTTTTTTTTTAAATTTTGTAACTTCTATTTTTTTTGTTACAGAGAGAAAGGCGAGGGCAGAGAACATCGACTTCGCTGGCTCAGCCATCTTCAATGAATAGAAGAGTGTGAAAAGAGTGTATATAAGAATATATTTATTTGTCCATAAAACACATGATTACATTATAAAAAAACTTGAGAGGTGTCAAGGGACACCCGGATGGAACGAAGTTCGATTAATGAAAATATCTGGCTTGCTTTCTATAAGAGAGAGAGAGAGAGAGACAGACAGAGAAACATGCGCACGCCGCACAGCTTACAATAGCTTACTATAGCAAAAAGTGTCGTAACAACTTTTCGTAAGAATTTTTTCCGTCTAGCCCCCTTTCACAACGCGCGATAAGGAACTTCGTTCCAAAAGTATCTAGTGGTCCCCACACTAGGGCAAGCCTATCTCGTGGGGGCCTTACAACACAGTTAACAAGGATGTGAATTACAAACTGTTTCAACTTAAACGATAATATCATAATAATATGTTTGATAAATTTACAGTAGAAAAAACACACACATGTATGTCGTATGTACTCGTATAATATAATTAATTCACTTGTGGGACAATAGCTATTTGTGCAACATGTGAGAAAATTTGTTTTCTGCTGTGAGTACCGAGTTTGAGTCACGAGCTCGCGAAGCAGTCTAGAATTGAATCACGAGCGCAGCGAGTTTTACTTAAAAAGACAAATTTTATGATCACTTACCTCAAGGACGTTCCCTTTCCCTTAACAAAGTGCACCTTGGATGCGAAGCCCAGAGTGGAATCTATCACCACTCCTGAGTCGGTGAACGATTCATGGACCATGTAAGCCTGCCAAACATTACATTACAAATATCAATTATTTATTCGTAATTTTCAGGTTCACGTCATACAAAATTGCTTATACAGATTTTTAAATAAATTTGTAAAGATATACATACTTTAATAATAATATTTTAAAAAGGAAAGTGAAAAGTGTCCAAAGCCATAAGTGATCATTCATTACCAAAAGCTCAAAGGGACCTCTGTGTTGCACTTAAATGTTTCCCTGTAACTCCATTAAAAGCCAGGTTTAGCCCGTATTTGAAAATATTTTTTTTTTCTAGTTTGTACAGTCTCAATGTTGCGCAAAGACCTCTTCTTAATCCTTTCATTTATCCCTTGTTTAATATATAAAGTAATTCAAGAGGAAGGTTGTATAATACATGCGTAATATAGAAGCAAAACACTGATTATTTTCTATTAAGCGCGACGAAGTGCGCGCGGGTCCGCTAGTAAGCGATATAACTCACAACAACAGGAGCGATGAGGTCAGGCTTCATGGCTTGGAACAGGTCCGGGGGGAGGATGTCCTCGGTGAGCCTGGACGCGGCTGTCGGCACGATGGTGTTCACTTTTATGTTGTACTTTACCCCTTCTAACGCCAGTGTGTTGGCTAGACCAACTAAACCTAGCTTGGCGGCACTAGGGGAAAATAATTGGTCTTTTTAAACGTTTTTATAATATAATCCCCGAAGAGATAACGAGGCACACAGAAGTTTAATTCAAAAGCCTGTTAAAGCTATATTACTAAAGGAAAACCTCAGAAATTCTTATTCCAGACAGAAATCAAACCTACAAATTTCCGCCAACAGTGTAAACAGGAGAGCCAGAACATAAGAGAAGTTGGTCTATTGTACTGATCCACAGTCACATCGCTTGCAAAGAAACCCCACAAAAAATAAAAGAAAAGCAGGGCTATTCACTTATTTGTCAGGGAACCGAACCAAAGACCGAATTGTCAAAAATGTATGAAATACGTCATTTCACGCCATCTCATATACATTTTTGACAATTCGGTCTTCGGTTCGGTTCCCTGACGGATAAGTGAATAACCCTGAAGGGCTGCTTTAAACACACATTCTTGAATCGACTTTTTTATACTAAACGTTTGACCAGTTCTCACCTGACGGAATGTGCAGATACGGTCAATGATGAATCACCTAAGATGCCTACAAAGGTACACCTATTCATTTGTGCCTTGAAGATATCACTTACCTATAGTTAGCCTGTCCAAAGTTGCCATATACACCAGCGTTACTGGACGTCATGATGACGCGTCCGTATTTCTGTTTCCTGAAGGTTTCCCATGCGGCTTGAGTGGTCTTGAACGCGCCTTTCAAGTGCACGGCGTGGATCAAGTCCCAGTCCTGAACAGATTTCGAACCTTATGTTTTATGTGAGAAGACAAGTTAAACCTTATGTTTTATGAACTAAATTATTACATAGGAATCCCTTTAGTTTTGCCATACCACTTATCACTTCAGTCGGCACAAGGCAGAAGTAAACACAAGTGAATTAATGCCGTTATTTTACAAATACCATATCACTTGCCAATTCCCTTCCTCTCTCTTTATCTTCCTTTACAGAATTCTGTCTCATTGTATGTCACTTTACTAATATTGCCGAACAGATTGAAGAGAGTAACAGAAACTTGATGGATAAAAGTGGTTAGAGAATAGCAAAACCAAATGGGGATAAGTGTACTAAAATTTACTGAGTATGTTTGTAACGTAAAAATCTTAATATGCTCTTTTACTCCAATTAGTTATTTTATGCAAAAGTTTTAATTAAATAGTTACTCTTCAGTTATGTCTAGTGTCTAGTTTTGCTAAATCCAGTTTAGTAGAAATAATACAGCAAACTTAATAACAAGTTTTTGCAATCATTGCCGGTTAAGTCAGAAAGATAAAAAATGACTTATATTTAATTTTTTACAAGGTTCAAAAGTCAAGGTACAATAATAATAATATGTATTTTAAATTTTATGTCATAAGTGCTATTCACATAGGCAGTAGGCATAGGAGATAATATATTATGTTAGTGATATTGTGATATGATAAGGTATCAAAACATTTGATAATACAGCTTACTAGGTACTGAGTACAGGATATACTTAATCACAGATATGTAGGTACATTTTTACATAATTAGGAGATTATTTTCAACACATGGATTAGCACTTTAAATCAGAGGCCTTATTGGCAAATTTACATACATTGGTGGGATTCCTATACCTAAGTAAACAAAAATAAAATATTCTTACAATAATAAAACTGTAAAGTTAATAGGAGTTTTTTAACTGTTGAATAATACACAGTTGGGTTATGTGACAAAGTTGAGAAGCCTCTGTATTCATAAATAATGTCTACTAGCACAACACACTTATTGATTTAGCCGGCTACAGTTATACAGAGCTGGGCTATGTGAAGTAATATGAACTGAAAAACACATTATAAAATGAGTCCTTTTATGTATCAGGGTGCATACAAATTCGAACATTACAAAAAATTATATTCATGCAACTCTGTAAGTAGATAGCTGGAAACCCATGAGCTACTTCTTGACGGGACTATTTTTTTATAAAACAAAGTAAGAAATAAAGAAAGTAAGTCTTGCTCGTCGCAAGACGCTCTCCTGATGTTAAGAGATAACGCTGCCCATAATTAGTAGTGCTACCCATGATTTTACAAAGGTAAAATTCTGGGTGCGCTGCGCCAACGCTTCTTAATTGAGATTCATAAGATGTTAAGACTCTTCAGCCCAGTAATTTCACTAGACTTATGCAAGTAAAGCCGCAGGGCGCGACTAGTGAAATCATAAAACAAGAAAGTGTTGAGCTAAATGAACTGAGTTTGGTGAAGTTACATAAATAAGACTGAGTTCAATTACCTGATCGGACATCTTAGTAAAGCTCTTATCACGCAGTATTCCAGCATTGTTGATAAGGATATCAACACGGCCAAAGTTGTCGAGAGCTGTTTTTATTATTTTCTCCCCCTCAACGACAGAGTTGTAATCAGCGACCGCAACACCACCTATGATAAAAGGATTATAAACTAGTAGTTCGCCTCGAACTGGGACCTCGCAGCCCAATTTCCGTGGTAAACCTTAGACTTTAGGCCTCGACTAAATATACCCTAATACAAGAACTTTAACATTAATATTAAAACTCAAAATACAAAAATTCAGAGAAATTAAAACTCAATAAACCTACGTACCGAGATTTTTAGAATATAATCCTTTTTAGAGTTTCGTTCCTCTGAAGGAAAAAACGAAACCCTAATAGGATCACTTGGTCATCCGTATGTCTGTCAAGACCCATTTATACTCTACATCCCGTAGAATTGTATATTTTTACCATATTACACAGGTCTATGGCCGCTTGGTACCCGTAAAATTAAACTTCTAAGTTAACGTAGAAAAAAATCCACCCGTTTATCCTTCAAAAACGTACCTACATTTTTTTTACCCTCTGAATAAATCAACATTCATAGGGAACTTGCCGTTACCATATATTTATGAAATTTGGCAGACTATAAGTACGTATATTTTAAATTCGGAAAAACTTCTGAAAGCTTCTATAAATTTGAATTAATTCATTTAAAAATGGCTCTATTTAAAGAACGTAAACATCGAAGTTAAGCAATATTATGTGCGTACGTATTTGGACACCTTTATTGTTGAATGTGCCGGCACAAACAATTACTCTAAGTTTTAAAAAGTTATGCAGACAGACTACTCAAATAACCTTACTGCCAGCGAAAAAGCAGAGGCTCTCAACTCTAAGAGTTCGCTTTGCTCGGTCGATGATATATGTATATATTCATATAAATTATGTATTTAAATTATATTTTATAACAAAACGATTCAGGTAGTTTTTTTTATTCTATCACCACTTCCACAGACATTGTTACCTGCTTATTATTGTTTATGGTCTCCACTTTCGTGTTTTGCCAGTGGCCGTAGCATGCCACACAGAATCCCGACCAAACTTCAAGAGTAGAACTGTCATCCCATACATTCACAAAACTACTATATGTATGGCATGACAGTTCTACGCTTGACATTTCAGCGGGATCTCGTTTGGCATGCTACGGCAACTGTAAAATATTATTTTACTTGACAGCGAGTTATAGTCCGGTACATTGTGTTCGGAATAATTTATACAAAATTTTAGGCAATGTGACGTAGTTATATCGTCATAATATTATTATATTATAATTATGCCTATACTACTTACTAAATCCAACTTTGGTTGCTTGCCATTAGCGATGGGCATAAAATAACGCTATTAATAAGGTTTTTATTTTAAATAACTATTTTACTTTATTTTTATTTTACTTAAATTAAATAACATTATATTTTATCGATCGAGCGAAATGAGGTTTATTAAAAGATTAAAAAAACAGCACAAAACGTGCACTTACCTACATGTATGTGACACCTATCTCAATAGCAAACTTTAGGCGGCCGGACTATAATTGACGCAATTATTGGTATTACGCAATGTTCTAAAAAATAATGTTATTGAAAATAAGATATATTGCTTGAAATTCTCGAATTATTGGACTTTATCGCTATTAATTCTTTAGCTTGATCTACTTGCCTGCTCTTTCTTGCCTGTAGGATCTTTCTCAAACTTAATGTACCTAACAAATTGTGCAAAACATTATAATTTAGCCATCTTTATAACTATACAACCCTTGGATCGATTTGGCTCATTTTCGAACATGAGAATTCTTTTAGCTTATACTACCTGATCGCAAAGTTCCATTAAGATTGGAACTTTGGTAACGTTGTAATTAAGCATTTTCTATAACTCTAGAACCCTTCGACCGATTTGGCTGATGTTCGAACTTAAAAATTCTATTGACTTAAACTACGTATTTGCAAAGTTTCATAAAGATTGGACCATCGGTTTCCAAGTTATCGCGTAACAAACATACATACAAACATACACTTTTGATAATATATTTATGTAGGTTATAAAAAATGTGTGTATATTAGAAAAAAAAATATCAGAGCACCAGTTTTGAAATTATCGTCAGACCTATCGTAAAGACTTCAAGTCACCTATATCTCTGCAACCCTAAGGTCTATTTCGCTATTTTTTTCACTAAAATTATTCTATTAACCTATCTAATTTGTGTGTACAGTTTCATTTAATTTGAATGAACCGTTTTCGAGTAAATGTCGATCAAACCTAAGCGCCAGAGGTCAACCGCTAAACTGGTCGAAACGCAGGCTTTTCGCGGCTCTCGACTCTAAGACCTCGCTTCGCTCGGTCGATAATAATTGATATGAGATAACATTAAAAAACAAAATGTAACTTATGTTAGTGATGTACCTACGTATTTATATCCACAAGATTTACCTACCAAATGATATGATCAACTGGAAAGTAGCTTATGCATTATTCCAAGGTCTATTTGACCTCTATATCAAATTTTAGTTCAGCTGTACAGTCTGAAATTTCAGCTCAATCGGTCCACCCATTTAGATGTGTAGAAGTAATTTACATACTAACTCACAAATGTTCGCCTTTATAAAATTTGTGTGAAGTGTGACGTAGGTGGGTAATGTTGCAACTTAATGCAAAAACAAACTTATCCCTTACTTTGCATATAGGTACCAGGTACCCCGTTCCAACAAAAGTTTAAGAACTAAAAGACACAAACAAAACATGCAAAGTGCATTTTCATGGTTGAATGTAATTATTCAGTTACATTAACACATCCGGTGCCACCGACTCGCCATGCGAGTTCACGTTCATTTTGTTCACAAGTTGGTGGCGCCGAATGTGTTAACTTGTGCATTTACATTACAGAACAGAATATAATACAATCTGTCTGTAAATTTAGAAGGAGTAAGGAGAATGTTACTAACAACACAAAGCATGAGTTTCTGAAAAGATAATGTCCAAGTTTGGCAAATACATAGATAGATTAAATCTCTGTAGATTTCTGCTGAGAAATGATTTCTTAACAGGAGCAAAGCTGCGAGTTTAGCTATTTTACCTAATTAAATACATAGGTAAGGTTTGAAAGATTAAAATTAGCTTCATTTTACATACCTAATCCTAATTATGATAATGAGTTGGATTTAATGCAAATTCATTTTACAGATGTTTTGTGTGGTATGACCCTGTAATATTTTTCATCATAACACTATTATGTTATTAAGATAATACTGCATTCAGAATAAAATGGATTTTATAACATGTTTTTTCAACCATTTCTTTTATCTGTAACATAGGTAAGTAGGTCCCTACTGAAATTTAGGTGTTTTATAAAGCCATTCGACTCAAATAGTAGGGAGTACTCCCTACTATTTATACGTATATACGTACTACTCATATGAGTACTCATATGAGTACTCATATGAGTAGTCACTTAGATGTAAAATGTACTCAGGAAATTGTTTTATATTAAACTGAAAAAGTGGTAAGTCATGGAGTAAAGTTCACAGTACACACCTTTGTCCTTAATTTCTTTGACGACAGCATCGGCGAAAGTGGACTTTCCTGCACCATCTCTGCCGCCACCAAGGTCGTTGACCACGACTTTAGCCCCTCTTGACCCTAACAGCAGGGCATATTCCCTGCCAAGCCCTCCACCCGCACCGGTAACTATCGCTACACGACCGTCGAACCGTAGCTGATCCATTCTCACCCGCGGTTGGAGCTAAAATGAACTTATTTACGAAAGATTGTGATAAGATCGTACTATGAAGTGGACTATCGAACGTCGTAATATCGCTCGCCTGCGGAGATGCAAAGTCCGCAAGATAATAAACTCGACAGTGTGAACTCTGTACCTACTTGTCGACCAACTTTGAAGCGCGGAATTTGCGTAATTTATTTTTTTTTGTAAATTGAGGCGATAACAATTATTTACGTAGACATTCAGCTGACAATAGGGGTGAGGTAAAATATTAATTGTTGATATCGATTGTCGATGTAATGATTTCGATATAGGTATTCTTTTTTTTTTTGTTATTGCCTATTCTTATCAAAATATTATATATTATGTTACGGCTAAAGTCCAAAGTGCGGCTACCTAGGTTTAGCCGGTTAAGTCGGCAGTTTGTTAAAGTTAGGTGCAGGAGATTTATTTTCAGCCTCATCTTTTTAAAACGTGAGACAAATTGTAATCAACATGTTTAATTGTTGTATGGTAATCGTCATAAAACTGGCTTTAAATATCCTAAATAAGAAATCTTGAAATCTGGAATAAGGACAAGTCGCATCTGGTGCTTCGCTTGTTGCGTTGTAATCATTGTCCAAACCTTTTTTTTTTTGACCCAGGAAAAATGCGTTACCCATCATCACCCCACGCCGGGGGGCGCGGGGTGGTATGTGGGACTCCCCCGTTGAAGATGGGAGCGGCGGGGCCACTGGCGGATCCAGGATTTGGTCCTGGGCCAAGATGCAGATGGGCAAAAATACTATAATTTTTACTCCAAAAAGTGTGTGTTTAGCTCGCTCTGAACAGTTAGAAAGTTCAAATATCCTTAATAATAAGTACGCGAGCAGCTTGCTGCGAGCCCCGAGAAAAAAATTATAATCTTGACCATGAAATATGTTCAAAATTCGTAACTCCCCCTTAATCCGCCTATGGGCGGGGCTACCCACTAAAAAACCTAGGGGTGTTCCCGGGACGCCATAACGCCGGGGCAGCGGGTGCGCCGAAGCACTCATCTGCGGCATCATTGTTCAAACCTTTTTTTTATCCCAGGAAATATGCGTTACGCATCATCACCCCACGCCGGGGGGCGCGGGGCGGTATGTGGGACCCCCCCCCCCCTCCAAAGATGGGAGCGACGGGAATACCCACTAAAAACCTGGGGGTGTTCCTGCGGGACGCCATAGTGCCGGGGCAACGGGTACGCCAAAGCACTCATCCGCAGCAAAACAATAAAACAAGTTAACTTTAACCGACAGTGATCGGCAACACCTAAGCTTAACCAGCTAAACCTAGGTGTACCCGCACTTCGGAGTTTAGCCGTGACATATATAGGTCGCGTCACATAAAAAGAACGCTGGAAGAAAGTGGCGGGGGTGAGCTTGCGCATGGGTACACTCACGCATAAAACTTCTAGGCCTATTTAATTTTAACTAGCTTTTCGATCGTGGTTTTTTTATATTAAATATTTATTGGTAACCACATCGCTCCCCTCATACCACTAAATAGATCGATAAATCGTTTACTGCGCAGCTTACGCGCCAGCGTTCTTTTTATGTGACGCGACCTGTACATAATAATATATTATATAATAGTAATCTAAAATGAGTGCTATTTATGGATACCATCATCAAAATATACTGTGTGCGTGCAGTGATACTACGCTGTAAACTACTACTTAAGTAATTCATTTCAAATTTTGACTATAAAAACGTAATAGAAAAGGAATTTTATTTTATAAAATATCTGTGTATTTTTAATCGTTTAGTACATCTTTAATTCATGTTACTAAAACAAAAATCTTGTAACTTAGATTAGTTTTGATTGTACTTTGTTTTGTGCATTTTTAAATAAAATAATATAAAAATAATAATTTTATATCAGCGTATTATAATTTATAATATTGAGAATTACAATAAGTTTCAATATAATCTTCAACAAATTAAATTTCTATAGTTTAAAGCCGTATCTCCAGCTACGTTTTTAGTTCAAACATTCAACAAGAGCATGACAACATTCAAAAAAATTTCGGCGATTTTGACTTTTTGTTTGCTCCAACAATGTTTTTTGCTTTTCATATCCGATGGAAAGCACGTACAACAAAACATAATAACAATATGCATCAAAATTGCCGAGATATTTTTTGGATGTTGTCGTGCTCATGTTTCATGTTTGAACTAAAAATGTAGCTGGAGACGCGGCTTAATAGTTATTATTGCAAAAAACGCGGAACTTTTAATAAACTATCGATATAATGAGTAATTTTTAGTTCGCACATCCCTAGGATTTACATGGACTTTTGACAGCTGTCATCTATCAACTTTTTTTTTTATCGCACGTAAAGTTGTCGTACCGTCAATTTGTACATTTGCCAGTAGATACTGACGAATACCGTAATCGTTTTCATGGTTTCACACACATCTGACGAAGATAATCCTATTTTGACGAACTTATCGCAGTAAGAGCTTGCAGTAAGTATTGCTTTTCACCATCAGCATCACCGATTTAGTTTCTCGAGACTATTATACGCCGTAGTAATATAGGTAATAGTTTCTATTCTTTCTGATTACTTTTCTGAGCGACATAAAAGCTATTATTCCTCCGGCTTAATGAAGCCGAGTTTTCAGCCTATTCCCTAGGAACTGTAGGTGTGTTTCATTTTGTAAGCTTGAGGACAAATTTTCTAGAAAAGGAAAGATTGGTTTTTCAACATTTACTCTCATGAATTACACCTTACAAATGTGTCTGCGTATTGTAATTACCTTACAAAATATTTATATTATTATAATATTATTACAATGTGCTAAACTTAAAAGTACATAACCTATTTTATCATGTCTCTCCATACCTTGCAAGCAGTCCTTGTCGATCTTCTCAATTAGGTATCTCTGTAAAGAGCCTATCTTGTGCAATACTAAACTAGGCCACCACCTAAAAGCGCGTACCTATTTTTAAATTGAATATAAAATTGAAGAATTTCTGTATACAGATAGTACAGTAGGTATTAGGTACACGGTACACCTATGTGTAGTTGATGATTTCGAAAATTTTCTTGTTATCAGAGACTCAAAATCTTAATGTCGATTAACATGGGAGGCTAATAAGAAGGGAATTACGATTTTGTTTTGAGACTAGATGGCGCTGTAAGGGTCATGTTAAGCCGGTTACGCACCAAACAAACGAAAGCCAACGAAGAGGTTCGTTGGCAATAGTTAACGAGCGTGCGGAGCGAACGCCAATATAATTTTCATTAGTTAACCTAACTTGGATTGGTGTGCACCCGGCTTAAAGCAAATAAATGTTCTATGAGAATAAGCTTAGTTCCCGCCACGTTTTACCCTCTTTCTATTATTGTGTTAACTGTAAAACATGTGTTAACACTAATTATAAATTTATTATGATCGCTTGACGACAAATACAACAAGTTTCTTATAAGATCGCGCGAATATTTACAATCAATGTAAGGATATTTAGGGGTCAATGAATACTGAAGTAAAACCGTGTCAATTGACAACGTTTTCAAAATGGTGGCTTGTATAGTTAATTGTGGTGTCTCGCTTGCACAATGTACTACTCTATACTGATATGAATATGAATGCAGATCTATAGTATTCTCAAAAAAAACATCAATTCAATGCTCAACCAGTTTTCTTTTGCTTACAGTACCCATCTGTCAGCGTAAGTAAAAGCGACCATTTTTAAAACGTTTATTGTCACGATTTTAAATCAGAGTGGTCTGAATTTTTAGAACCTTTCCAATATAGTGTAGGTGTATCTTTTGTAAATATAATGCAAGGCATAAAATAGAAATAAATCGCAAAATAATTAGGTACTCAATAATACATAAATATGTTTTATAACACAGATTTACAATCACTTTGTACATCTCTATACGCGTGATTCAAAACGGTATATAAATAAAAATTGACTAAACTCTGATAAAATTAGTAAAACTATAACATAGACAGATGAAAATATAGACAAGTTGTTAGCATGAAGAAGACCGCCCTATACATTACAGCGAATTAAAAGTCACATATAGAGATTTCGGAGTTAAAATCGCAAAAGTTTAAAGTGTTAAAAAAGTAACTTAACAACGCCTAAGAGACGTTTACGCTATAACAAAATATATCTGCCACACAAGTTGTTACCTAAGCTAATATACATTTGTCTATAATTTCCTCTATCTAAACTAAAACAACAAAATTGTATTTCAGTTGTCATCGAACAACTCAAACTGTCAGTACGAGACCAATTTTACAAACTCCATCACAATTTCATTCACACTCGATTAAAATATAACTCCAATGAAACAAATACATATTGTTGTTGCGATTCACGACATTTGGGCCTTAAGAAGTTGATGTCAAAGCGACTCGCAAACGAGTCAGTCGGCGTCAAATTTGATGGAAATTTTGAAAAAAAAAAAACTAAGAATTCACTAGCAGTCCCTCTAGCCAAACGCTGTGCTTGTCATCCATCTACAAGGCATTAGTGGTAGGTCCTTTTAGAAAGCGTTTAATTTTTAAAAAATATACGTTTCTACACGAAACGTATTTGCTGATTTTTTATACATTATTATGGTTAGCCTTTGACCACGCTCTCGTGTAATGTTACTGCTATGTTAGGCAGCAAACTGAACCGAAAAGGCGGGATAGATTCCTCACTGATACGAAAACTTGGCCAAATCGAGCGTAACTTTAAGTGTGTAGGGACGCACATATATTATGAAGTATGTATTATGTATACAAGGCCGCACGCAATCGTGAATAGCAAAACCAACATTAATAAGAATACACATTTATGTACTTTAAAATAAATGCCCTTATGATGAGATGTGATACATTTGGCTAAATTAAAAGAATATCTACACGTTACGTACACACAATATAATATAGAAGCTCAATAACTGCTTTATACATACATCAAATTTATGTGATTATCATTTCTGGTCCAAATCTAAACACTCCCATTCTTACTTGTACAAATTGAGAAATATTTGGCTTAAAAGAGCACGCTGCCAGAATTCGAAATCCTTCCGTTAAGAAACTGATGCTAATATTCATGCGTTACTTGAAACACTTTTTTTAAATATTACCAACACACTAATTTGTATTTTTTATTAATTCGTCATAATGGCAAATAGACGAGGCGTCAGACACCTATATAATTGAGTTGAAAAGAAAACATCTCAGAATTTGGTTTTTTTTTTTTTTTAATAATATGGCAACATGTGCATTTTGCCAGTGTCGAGTAAAATTCGTGAATGTTCACGGGATATTAAATTATGGTCTCCACTTTCGTGTTTTGCCAGTGTCTAGTTAAATGTTATTTTTTAAGTAATAAGTTAGTTAGTCAGGTCAGAGTGAGCTTAATAGCTCGTCTAGTCACGTGAGTCTTCCAGTAAAATGGGTGGAATTTTACTGAAAGTTCGGAGGAGTTTTGGAGGGGGCACCAAAATTCATATTTCAGCACCATATCACTTGCCTACATCTGTGCACATTCAAAAACACTTAACACGCAATATTCCACCATTATTACACGCTAACAATCAAATTCTACACGATTATTAAGCAAAAGACGTGGAGCTAATGATATGATCAAGGCTTGCCGCCAAAACTCCACAAATGACATTCAAAAATTTGACAGTTACTTATGAATGAATGACTGAATCAGGTGGTTCACCACTGCGTGCCCGCCTATGCGACAGCAATAGTTTCTCCTAATGTTGTTCACTACGGATTTTTCAGCCCAAAACTGCACATCCTACCATTTCACTACCACTATGAGTACACATAAACCATTAATTATTCCCTGAAAGCACTTAAAATCTTAAAAAATAAATGATAATTCGAATGACTTGATGGTATATTTGTCACAAGGAAGCCGTTTGAACGTGTGACAAACAACGTAAACCGGCCACGCTGAAAGGGACGGAAGAAAAATAGCTTCTCCTTTTTCTTCACATAGAATTTTCCCTATTGCCGTCACACTCACACATAATAAGACTACTTCTAGTTGTATTATTTCTGTGGACTGAATGAACATGTTCAGCTAGCATTATAAGAAAATCTCAAATTGGAGATATTGGCAACGTGCTCGTTTTAACCCACTGTATTTATACGGTAAAATATTAATTACTAGAATATTCTATTATGATATTATATGCGGTCTAGGGCTATTTTAATTACTTATTGTGTATTTGAAACTGGAGTAGAAATATCTCATTATTTCTGGCTTGAATGTTATATTTTTGTCAACTAGGCTATCGCAGTCTATAAGCCAACTCCACTTTACGCAAATGCAATCGCGAAGCGTCATTCTCAAAATAAAAATGTCAGAAAAAGTTTGACACTTTATTTTTTATTATCTTGGCAACACACGGCTGGTGTAATTTGCCAGTGTCAAGCACACACGATTATTCGCCTGCTAGTGGTGTTTTATTTCCACTCCAATTTCATATAACAAACGAAGACATTTTTACAAATATTATGTATGAACAACTATTATTCGTTATGACAATGGGTATTTCATATTAATTAATTAGATTTGGTAATAAAAAGATGTCACTACTACTTGGTCACAATTTTGAATAGAATATTAACTTGAATCTTATAGTTTTAAACCAAAAAGTTAATCTGCCAAGGCATATTGTAAAATTATAGGACCTTTTGGGCATAGAATAGCCCATGTATATCTATTGAATGTTAAATTATAACGCCTATATTATTAGTGCCCGAGTGGCGGTTTAAAATCAAGTCTGAGTCAAGCCAAGTTTGCGTACAAATAAATTCTAATAATCCGGCTTGCAGTAAGTTTCGTTCCAATTTTTTTGTTCGATGCACACAGCTGCACTCCTAAAAATAATGAAAAAGAAAACTACATTAATAAATGGGAAAATTGCCAGTTGTGTAGTTTTACATGCGAAAGTGTATTCTAGAGTCTGCGCAAAAAATAAATACTATACTTAGTTTCGAAAACAAAGATAATTTGTGCGGGGTTCGAAGGTTGTATATCTATAAAAATATCATAGATATATTCACAAAAACTGTTATATCCGATATATCTTATGATATATATCAGATATATTATGAAAAAGGGATATATTATGGATATATTATGTTTGGGGGTAGTCCCGTGTAAACAACATCGACTGTATTATTTATTTTTAATAAAATTGATTTTGGATAGATTTTTCTATCTAATTATATTGAAACAGCTACGTTAAGACTTGCTGATCATCGACATAATACGGATTTTCCCGATCGAAGAAGTTTTGTAAAGATTTTCAAGCGTCAAATACCGACCTATTTTTTCAACGTTTGAAGTGGTCGAAAGTGACTTATGTTGTTACCTGTGGCGTCAAGTGCAAAGTGGTGATTGTGATGGCAGTGCTGTGCTCAGTGGGGGAGTTTTATGGGAAATCATTAATATCTAAAAACCTCCCCTGAGATATAAGTAGAACAGCGCCATCTATGCCAAAGGTCGCGTACTACGATAACAACTTGATGCGTATGCGTCGATACATGTTACAGCAGATCTGTTGCCCCTGCGACACAGGATTTCTTCAACGAGCTCACACTACGCTAGCATCGCTGGTTCCGGCGTTCTGATACAGAGGGCGTAACCAGTTTTCTTCGACAGGATTTGGACATAATTTACTGCTGACATTTTATTTTTATTTATTTTTTGTGTAACGATTATTACTTTTATTATTTATTGAGCCTATTATTTATTTGACATTTTAAAAAATAATTATTATTTTTGGATTATTAAGACACAAAATATTATTATTATAATGCGTTTATTTTGATTTCATTGTATAATTTTACGATTAATTAATTAATATTGGAAATAATTTAATTAATTTATTCTGAAATTTATTCAGACTGTCTGTCTAACGTTATTGGCATAGATATATTTAGTTCTTGTTCTGTTGTTTTTTGTTAACAACATTGAAATAGGTACTTTGTACTTAACTTTTTTTTTTTTATTAGTAATTTGTTTTTATAAAGAAGCTGTGTGACGTGATAGATATGTGCGTTGATCGTAATGGGGTGGAAGAGTGGAGCGCACTACTATCGTACGCTTTTACAGCTTTGAGGGTGCCACTGAAAGATCTTCCCGGAAATATGACAGCAAAGGTTAAGGCAAATGTCATGTCTTCGGGGTCTGAACTTGGTGACGGGTTGGACATTGAGCCTAATAAAACCGGATTGCGCTCTAAGAAAAAATATATAGAATCCAAAGTTTTTGAAGGTGATTTAAGGGGAGCAGTCCGATTGCTTATGTCCGACGACACATTTGCTGACCGGGGCCCCGAGACATTAGCAGCCTTGAAGCAGAAGCACCCGGCTCCGTCACGTCCTCTCAATTTTCCCCCGGAGCCAGATTTGTCATTTACCGCGCTGTCGGTTAATGTTGAGGACGTGATATCAGGGATTGGCTCTTTCTATAGTGGATCCGCAGCAGGCTTGGATGGCCTGCGCCCCGGCCATTTGAAAGAGTTAACTTCTGCTTCAGCTGGGGAAAATGGGCGTCGCCTGTTGGGTTGCCTGGCTAAATTGGTAAATTTTTTGCTGAGTGGGCAACTCAACCCTGTGGTGTGTCCTTATCTTTATGGCGCATCATTGTGCGCGTTAGATAAAAAAGATGGAGGGGTGAGACCGATTGCTGTCGGGAGTGTTTTTCGGCGTTTAGCTGCAAAATTGGCTTGTCGAGCAGTGAAGGATGACATGGCCGCGTACTTGCAGCCCCACCAGCTGGGATTCGGGACGCCACTAGGCTGTGAAGCTGCAATTCACGCCACTCGGACTTTCGTTATGAACCCTTTGAACGCGGATAACATTTTATTGAAGTTGGACATTCGCAACGCATTTAACAGCTTGGAGAGAGACGTCCTGTTGAGCGAGGCTAAGGAAAAAATTCCTTCTCTCTTTCCCTTCCTTCACCAAGTCTACAGAACTTCATCTAACCTTTATTTCAAAGACCAGCTAATTTCTTCAGAAGTGGGAGCCCAGCAGGGGGATCCGCTTGGGCCACTCGTTTTTGGACTGGCTATTCACAAAGTCCTTCTTGAAATCAAGTCATCCTTCAACGTTTGGTATCTTGATGACGGTACTATAGGGGGTAAGCCAGAGGAAGTACTGCGGGATCTTGAGGCTCTCATTCCTCGCCTCCAGGTGTTAGGTCTCGAGGTGAACCCCTCCAAGTGCGAATTTTTCCCCTGCAGTACAGAGGCTCGTACACACTTCTCTTGCTTCAATACTTTTCTTCCTGGTATCAAGGAAATTTCTCCTTCTAACTTTAATCTCTTAGGTTCTCCTATATTTGTCGACGCTGCTCCTCAAGCGGTCAAATTTCGAGAACAGCTTCTCCTTTCTGCTCGTGAGCGTCTAGAAGACCTCTCCGCGCACGTTGCGATTGTCCTGCTCCGAATGTGCTTCGGTCTCCCTAAGATAAATTATCTTTTGCGGACAACTCCCACCTGGCTCTGTACAGAGGAAGTAACTTCACTGGACATGACTTTAAAATCGGTGGTGGAGTCTGTACTTAATGTGTCTTTGGGTGACCGTCAGTGGGATCAGGCGAGCCTTCCAGTCCGTAGTGGGGGCCTGGGTATACGTCGTGCCTGTGATGTGGGCCTGCCGGCTTTCTTGGCGTCTGCGCATGGGGTTGCAAGTCTTGTCACTGTTTTAGTCTCTGATGGTGATGAGGTGTGTATACCCCATGTTTCGGATGCTCGGTCTGCATGGGCGGCTCTCAACTCCGGCGAGGCGTTCCCAGAAAATGCCGCAAATCAGCGGGCGTGGGATGATGCAGGAGTGAAGCGGGTCCAGGACCTTTTATTGGAGGGTGCTATTGGAGCCGATAAGGCCAGACTGCGTGCGGTGTCGCAGCCGGAATCTGGAGCATGGTTGCATGCGCTACCGTCTCCTCACCTAGGCACCCTATTAGATGATGACTCTTTGCGTGTGGCGGTAGCTCTCCGCCTGGGCTGTAAGGTGTGTGAACCTCATGTATGCACCTGCGGTTCCATGGTGGAGGCCGATGGTCATCACGCTCTGAGTTGTCGGCGGTGTACAGGGAGGTTTTCGCGCCACCATGCTCTGAACGACATCGTGCGTAGAGCCCTAATTTCGGCTAACGTCCCTTGCGTACTCGAGCCTCCGGGTCTGAGCAGATCTGACGGTAAGAGACCGGACGGGCTGACTCTGGTGCCTTGGAAGAACGGGAAGTGCCTAGTGTGGGACGCTACTTGTGTCTGCACTGTCGCCGCCAGCCACCTGAGTCGCACCGTCCACTCACCGTCAGCAGCAGCGGAAGACGCCAGTTCGAAGAAGAGGCTTAAGTACGCCGCCATGGACCCGCTTTATCATTTCGTCCCCGTGGCTGTGGAGACCATGGGGAGTTGGGGCAGTGAAGCGCGTGGTCTCGTTAGGGAGATCGGTCTGAGAATGTCAGAAAAAAGTGGTGACTCCCGCTCCGGGTCGTTTTTGGTGCAAAGGTTGGCCATCGCTATTCAGCGTGGCAATGCCGCGAGCGTAATGGGCACCTTTGCACCGGGAACAATCAGGGGCGGGTTATTTAATGAATAATTTTTGACATATTGTTTAGATAATGTTATGTTGTATTTATTAAATTGATTCTAAATCAATTATTAAATAATTAATATTATGTTATTCACAATAAGGCATCTTACTAAATAAAAAATAATCATTTATGAAAAATATCCGATATATATCCAATTTATTAAGATATTGATCCTTTAAACCCTGCAAATTAGCTAAAAAATTATCTTTGTTTTTGAAACGTAGTATAGTTAGTTTGTATAATTATAAGTAGGTATGTACCTACTTAATTCCAGAAACAAATAATATTTTCGAATTTTTATCACTAAACAGTTACTATAATATTATAATGTCAGTCAAAAGTGACAAGTAGGTCTAAACATGTTTTGCAACAAGACACACACGCGCACACACGTACGCACGCACGCACGCACACGCAAGCACGAACGCAGTCCACACGCACGCGGATCTCCAATATATAAAAGTAGTCAGAGTTGTATAATAACCTACTACCTCTACGTATATTGACTAAAGATAATATAATAAAGTTTGAAATAATCTTAATTATATTATAATAAACGTGAAAGTTTGTAAGAATCTATGGATGTCTGTTTGTTACTCTTTCACGCCTAAACGGGTGGACCGATTGAACTGAAATTTGGTATAGAGCTAGCTTAGACTCTGGAATAACACATAGGCTACAGTACAGCGGGCTAGAACCGCAGCTAGTGATCCAATAAAGTATGAAACAAGCATAATAACCCATACCTAACAACAGCCGCCGGCGGCCGCGCTGCCCGCTCCCGCGCCTGCGCCCGCGCCGCCCCCGGTCGAGTGCTGGGGGCCTATCTTGATGCCGTTCGCCTGAAATCAACAATACAGATACATATTATTATACACTAGAGGACCCGCGCGCACTTCGTAGCGCATAACAGAAAAATAATAGTGATTCACTACTATATTATCTGTACTACATTATACCTTCATTTTGAATCACTCTATCGAAAAAACCGCATAAAAATTCGTAGTTTTAAAGATCTTAGTATAGGTAGACAGCGGGAAGCGCCTTTGTTTTGTTACCGTGAAATCAATAATACAAATACATATTATATTACACTAGCTTATGCTCGCGGCTTTGCCCGCATGGCAAAATACCTTTCTTAGCGAAGGTCTACGTCATAAAACCTATCTATGTTCCAAATTTTGACCCAATCCATCCTGCGGTTTAGTCTGTACGTTGATAGATCAGTCAGTCACGCTTTCCTTTTATATATTTAGAAGAAGACTAGAGGACCCGCGCGCACTTCGTAGCGCAACAGAAAATAATCAGTGATTCTTTACTACTTAATGCATGTATTATACAAATAAACCTTCATCTTGAATCACTCTATCAAAAAAACCGCATCAAAATACGTTTCGTAGGTTTAAAGATCTAAGTATACATACGAACAGACAGTCAGACAGCGGGAAGAGACTTTGTTTTACATTATGTAGTGAAGTGACCTAACACCATATTACTAAAGTGGCAATGAACTTCAGTAACATACCTAAAACAACTTTTGCATATGTTTAGAACCCGTATAAAGGTAAACAAACAAAAAGTACTAGCTAACATAAGGCTTCATACATAATTTATAGGGTAAAAAGTTTTTAATCCTCAGGCTACCTTGCAAAGCCAAGTGAATTCTGCCGTAACATAAAGGTAAATTATGTTAACAAACTACTGGAGGTACGTTTTTTTTTCACTGATTAATATTTTGGCTTGTCAAATCATAATATCATAAGCATTTTACACAACTGTATTGTACCTTATTTGATATAACTTTTATGAAATAACTTTTTATTGTGAACATCATGCTTTATGCTTCTATCGTTAACACACACAAACACTGGCGGATCCAGGATTTGGTCCTGGGGGGCGCCAAGGTGCAGACGGGCAAAAATATTATAACTTTTACTACGAAAAGTGTGTGTTTAGCTCGCTCTGTACAGTTAGAAAGTTCAAATATCTTTAATAATAAGTGCGCGAGCAGCTTGCTGCGAGCGCCGAGAAAAAAATATAATCTTAATCTGCCCCCCCCTAAATCCGCATATGCACACAAATACTACAATAAATCCAATGTAGTACAGTGCAGTAAACTTCTAGGTTTAATCATCCATCTTAGGCCACGTCGTCCCTTAAGCTTAGACATCATGGTAAAAACCTTGTTCTTACTCGAACAGTTTTAAGCATTAGAGAACGTGCTAACCTACTCAGCAACCAGCAAGTTACGATTAGTCGCACATTTTCTCACCCAGTCGTTATCCGGCTAAGGACTATAAAAAAAATATATTGTACGCGAGTACGTGGTACAGTCAACTACAAAGAGATGTATCCATGTTAGGCTTACAAAATGAAGTAAATTTTCATTTGCCACAATGAACTACCCTTGGTTCGTGACATTTCTAGTAGCAATCAAACTTTATATTATCATCGACTCGTTTAATATGCAACAATGATGTATCCCACTACTTTTCCTTAGGTGATACATAATAATAGCATTTAAAATGAATCGAATATAGTATAAGATTTGGTGGATACTGAAAATGTCACGAAGTAAGGGTAAATAATTTTTGCATACTAAAAGTTCCTTCATTTTGTAAGACTAACATGGATACATCTCTTTGTAGTTGATTGACTGTACCACAAAATTTCTGTTATTAAAAAAAAAAACAATTCAGTAATAAGGCATCATAGCCCATACCTCATTGTTGATGTCAAAGACTCCTTCCTGTATTTTCTCGTAGATCTCTTTGGCGGTGTTGATGAATGCCTCCTCTACATTGGCGGCAGTCTTGGCCGACGTCTCCATGAAGACGAGCCCGTGTTCCCGCGCGAACGCCTCTCCCTCCTCCTTCTTTACTTCACGTCGGGACTCTAAGTCACTGTTGGGAAATGAACAAGTGAATTTAAAGAAGAGACTAAGTCACTGTTGGGAAAGGAACAAGTGAATTTAAAGAAGAGGCTAAGTCACTCTGCCCCCGTTGTTATGATTACAGTAAGTCGAAAAACTGTGATGGTGAGAAATTGACCTTCAGTGAAATAACTAAGTTTGATTTCCCACCATCGCAGTTTTTCGACTTACTGTAATTATAACAACGGAGGCAGCACTGCTGGGAAAGGAACAAGTGAATTTAAAGAAGAGACTCAATCACTGTTGGGAATGGTACAAGTGAATTTAAAGAAGAGACTAAGTCACTGTTGGGAAAGGAACAAGTGAATTTAAAGAAGAGACCAAGTCACTGTTGGGAATGGTACAAGTGAATTTAAAGAAGAGGCAAAGTCACTGTTGGGAATGGTACAAGTGAATTTAAAGAAGAGACTAAGTCACTGTTGGGAATGGTACAAGTGAATTTAAAGAAGAGGCTATGTCATTGTTGGGAACGGAACATGTTAATTTAAAGAAGAGACTGTCACTGTTGGGAATGGTACAAGTGAATTTAAAGAAGAGGCTAAGTCACTGTTGGGAACGAAACATGTTAATTTAAAGAAGAGACTAAGCCACTGTTGGGAATGGTACAAGTGAATTTAAAGAAGAGGCTAAGTCACTGTTTGGAACGGAACATGTTAATTTAAAGAAGAGACTAAGTCACTGTTGGGAATGGTACAAGTGAATTTAAAGAAGAGGCTATGTCACTGTTGGGAACGGAACATGTTAATTTAAAGAAAAGACTAAGTAACTGTTGGGAATGGTACAAGTGAATTTAAAGAAGAGGCTAAGTCACTGTTAGGAAAGGAACAAGTGAATATAAAGAAGAGACTAAGTAACTGTAGGGATGTTACATTCCCAACAGAGACTTAGGTATCATTTAAAGTACCACGTAAAAGTTAAACGACTAAGTAACAGTTACTGTTAGGAATAGAACAAGTGGATTTAAAAAAGTAACTAAATCACTTTTGGGAATTGAACAAGTATATTTTAAAGAAAATATTAACTTACTTCAAAATTTCAATAAACAAGGGCGGGACGCACGAATTATTTCATTCATAACTTACAATAAATAACCTCTTGATTTATGTCAAATTGTGAAATTATCTAGCGGTAATGTCTTAAAATAGATTTCTTAGATCCAGTGATGTGGATAAACTGTCTATTCCTATTAATTAAATATGCAGAAAGTTCAGTGAATAACTGTGTGGGCGATTTTATGAAATCCTAACATGAATAAACATGCGTCCTCGTAAGTAACTGGAATATATAGAGGTAAATGACGAACCATAATGGCAAGGCTTTTCCTAAAACAACATAATATTAACACGCATTTTTAGGGTTCTGTAGCCAAATGGCAAACAAGTGAAATTTTAAAAAATCTTTTTAAAATCAAGCTTTTATTATTATTACCATCTAGCACCATAAAGTACTCGTCAAGACGAATCAAATGAGCCCAAGCTCGAAGGGATTTCGTCGTTTAATTACAGAGTTACTATGGCCACCTTCCAGCTCCATCATCAGATCAGCTCAATGTCATAATAATATTGCATTGTCACCTGATTTATACATGCATACAAAATTTCAGCTCAATCGGAAACCAGGGAGTGGGTCAAATATAACTTGCAAGATTTGATTACAGACAGACAACAGACAGATGAAAGTAAATAAAAGCTTGTAATGACGACCCATAATGGCAAGGCTTTTCCTAAAACAAAATATTAACACGCATTTTTAGGGTTCTGTAGCCAAATGGCAAAAAACTGAACCCATTCGTCTTGTTGGATTCGTCATGTCTGTCTGTATGTCACAGCTACTTTTTTCCGAATCTATAAGAACTACATATACTTACTGAACTTACACTGAACCTGTTACCTACTTTTACAGTTAAAACTTGGTAAGTAGATGTATTCTGTGAACCGCATAAGATTTTCACACAAAAATAGAAAAAAAAACCAATAAATATTAGGGGTACTACTTAGAACCATACTTAGAATTGAAACTATTTTTTTTTTCATCAAACCCATACGTGTGGAGTGTGTGGTATCTATGGTATATAGGTCTTCAAAAATGATATCCAGGTTTCGTCCGTGGCCCAGTGGTCATACGTCCGGCTTTTAAGCGGAGACCCTGGGTTCAAATCTCAGTGTGTGGCAAAAAGTTCGCCTGGACGCTACCGTGTTTCGGAAGGCACGCAAAACTGTGGGTCCCGGCTGTATCCTATAAGATATGTAGGAGGCAGTCGTTAGGTCATGTTGCAGGCCCTGTAGTAATCTCGGCGACCTGAAACTGCAACATATAGGTTCGCCACACAACCTATAAATTGTGATTTGACTCTGACAGTGTAAGTAGGGTAACCTGTTCTGTTGGAGTATAAACCCCAATTATTATTATTATTATTAATTACTAATATCATTTTTTTATGACAATGAGCGCAAATTAAGTGCACTCAGACATATCAAACACCAGACGCAGTTATTGCACTGCCTCCTGAAATATTTAGTTGTTTAGTTTTAAATTTAAATAAAGAGTTTCTCATAAAATCAACCTCGACGTTTCGGCGCAGTTACAAGAGAACTGCAAGTTTAAAGCGTTTTTTTATTTAGAATAGGACTGCGTTTGACCACAGTCTCACCTGTTGTTAAGTGAAGACGTGGTCGAAGCTGTTACACACAGGCCTAGCAAATACCTATTAACCCTCGACTTGAAGACGCCCAAGTTGTAAATTCTCGGGAAACACTAGCGTTATGGACTTACCTCTTGTTTCCAATAAGCATGATGACCATGTTAGAGTTGGAGTGCTGACGCGCGTCTTCCAGCCAAGTGGTGAGATGGTTGAACGTCTCCCGTCGTGTGATGTCATACACTAGGAGTGCGCCCGCCGCGCCTCGGTAGTACGACCGTGTAATTGATCTGTTGGGAAATTACACTCCAATGAAACAAAGAAATCAAATATCAAATGTATTAATTATATCCTTAGAGGCATAGGCGGATTTAGGGGGGGGGGGGGGGGGGGAGGGGGGTCAACAGGGGAAGTTGTACATATTTCATGGTCAAGTATTTTTAATATTATAGTTTTTTTTCTCGGCGCTCGGAGCAAGCTGCTCGCGCACTTATTATTAAGGATATTTGAACTATCTAACTGTTCATAGGGAGCTAAACACACACTTTTCGTAGTAAAAATTATAATATTTTTGCCCGTCTGCACCTTGCCAGGACCAAATCCAGGATCCGCCTATGCTTAGAGGTATGTGTTTGTAGTAGTTACTCGTAATATCAATGGTTGCAGTTGCAGTATATCATTGCGAAAGTTTAGATCCATGATCCAACCATCCATCGCCCATTGGGATTCAATGTGAAAGACCTAAGGATTCTAAACGTTGTAGCCTCTTGCCAATGTTCAGCGGCAAGCATTTTAGAAGAGGTCTTTTCTCAAATCCTTCTAATATTATAAATGCGAAAATATGGGTGTGTGTATTGGTTCACCTTAATATATAAAAGACTGATTGATCTATCAACGCACAGCTCAAACCGGTGGACGGATTGGGTTGAAATTTGGAACACAGATAGGTTTTATGACGTAGACCTTTTTTTTTTTTTTTGACCCAGGAAAAATGCGTTACGCATCATCACGCCACGACGGGGGGCGCGGGGCGGTATGTGGGACTCCCCCGCCAGAGATGGGAGCGGCGGGGATACCCGCTAAAAAACCTGGGGGTGTTCCTGCGGGACGCCATAATGCCGGGGCAACGGGTACGCCGAAGCACTCATCCGCGGCTTATGACGTAGACCTTCGCTAAGAAAGGATTTCGCCATGCGGGCAAAGCCGCGAGCATAAGCTAGTCAAGTATAAACGACTGAACCGGTTGAGCTGAAATTGGCACAGCACCTATATGTCTAAAAGACATACTCATTGACGGTATAGATAGGTCGTAAAATGAGGGATTCCCTACTAAAGTTGTTTTTACGTGCACTAAAATACCCCTCGGTGAACGCAATTAGTAGGTTAAAGCAATTCGTGTTCTTATCAACGTGGCCTTTAGCGAGGACATCGTATTTCAGTTAACACTGTTACTCTCTACTCGTACTTTTACTCTAATCTATACGGCTAGATAAGGTTCGATAGGTTAATGTGCCACAAAGTGTATTGGATAGAACAGTGGCAGAAACAATTGAAAAGTGTAAGGGCTATTTAGTTGTGAAAGAGTAACAAACATCCATATATTCAGCCATACAAAATTTAGGATTAATACCATTTTTTTTTAATTTCTTAATATTTTCTACGAATTTTAGACAGTGGTTGAAACATAGAAGACTGATATATTAGATAGAATAGATTGTTTTTTTTTGCAGATGGCAGATTCTAGTAAAAAATAATGATGAAACTTGACTACAAAAGTGTTGATTTTGTGGCCTTTTTGAATATTGAATATATTTGAATAGGAAATCTGTAACTGGTGTTTGACCTTTTATCTCAAATCTCACCTGATTATTGATAAAAGCGTTTCTGTGAAAATTTATATATCATGCAATAACAATAATAATATTATGTATCCTGCAATCTTTCTACTTTACGAGTTATCTTAGTCAATGAATCAACCAAGTTGGAATATAAACCTTGATATATTTTTACTAAAAACGAAATGATTCAAGTGTGTCAACTTAACAATGACTTGCTTACTCATTGTTCCCCGTACAATGGCGATATCTGTACTCTGTACCGTATTGAAAAGTATTGGTTTAATTATGCAAGCAGACAGCACATAAATAAAAAAATGGTTATGAGTTTTTAGGCTCCTCACAGTTTCAGGTACATAATGAAAAGATGAACTTTAGAAATCATCATTAAACTTGTACATGTTACTAACTACTACTACTTGTAAGAATGTACGGATGTCTGGATGTATGTAAACTGGTGGACAAATTGAGCTGAAATTTGGTATAGATAAAGCTTAGACCCTGGAATAACACATAGGCTACAGTACAAGGGGTAAAACTGCTCGGAGCAGCTTGTTGTACACAACATGATCTTTGTAGCGTAAAGTCAGTGTGCAGCATTTGTTTTGATGGCTGAACAAGCCTATACGAGACTTTCAAAGGTCACAAAAATATAATATTAACATTTGTCACTTAGAGTTCCCATGTAAACTTACTAAAGACTAAAGGTGAGCTTTTAATCTTTTATCTATTTTAAGCTTGTGCCTATAGCCCTATATGCTATTTGATATCCCATCAAATCAGTGGCGGATTTACAGTTTAGGCCGCCCTAGGCCCCAGTCCATATAATACCTGCACCTAAGTCGTATTTAACATGTCTACTCCTACTTACTCCTTAAACAGTGGCGGATCCAGAATTTTTTTTCTTGTGAACAAGGTAGGTTTGTACATTTCAACGTTTACCTACAATTTGAATCTCTAAAATAGGAAATGTTATATCTCTGACATGAACGTGTGCGTTAAACTCATTCCGAATAGAATAAAATTTTAAAAACCTTGTAATGCGCGAGCAGCTTGCTGCGAGCGCCGAGAAAATTTTACGTATCAGACTACAAAAGATATGCAATCAAAGCCGGTTTTAACATTACCAGCGCTCTGTGCGAGATTTCTACGGCGCCCCCTAAAAAGCAATTCAAACCCATACTAAAAAGGAAAAAATTCCAGGATTTTTTTCTGGGCCGATTCCGATGGGCAAAATCATGGGCGTATCTAGAAAAAAATCCACCTTTCCAGGTTGCTGTGAGTTCCGAGAAAATTTTGAACTTTTCAGCACGAATGATGTGCGTTTAGCTTGCTCCGAGCGGCAAAGAAACTAAATAAGTATTCTTATTTATAAAAGCGCGAGCAGCTCGCTGCGAGCGCCAAGAAAATTTTGAATTTTTCAGCACGAATGATGTGCGTTAAGCTTGCTTCGAGTGGCAAAGAAAGTAAATGTTCTCATTTATAAAAGCGCGAGCAGCTCGCTGCGAGCGCCGAGAAAATTTTGAATTTTTCAGCACGAATGATGTGCGTTTAGCTTGCTCCAAACGGCAAAGAAACTAAATAAGTATTCTTATTTATAAAAGCGCGAGCAGCTCGCTGCGAGCGCCGAGAAAATTTAGATTTGTTCAACACGAATGATGTGCGTTTAGCTTGCTTCGAGTGGCAAAGAAACTAAATGTCCTTATTTATAAAAGCGCGAGCGCCGAGAAAATTTTGAATTTTTCAGCACGAATGATGTGCGTTAAGCTTGCTTCGAGTGGCAAAGAAAGTAAATGTTCTCATTTATAAAAGCGCGAGCAGCTCGCTGCGAGCGCCGAGAAAATTTTGAATTTTTCAGCACGAATGATGTGCGTTTAGCTTGCTCCAAACGGCAAAGAAACTAAATAAGTATTCTTATTTATAAAAGCGCGAGCAGCTCGCTGCGAGCGCCGAGAAAATTTAGATTTGTTCAACACGAATGATGTGCGTTTAGCTTGCTTCGAGTGGCAAAGAAACTAAATGTCCTTATTTATAAAAGCGCGAGCGCCGAGAAAATTTTGAATTTTTCAGCACGAATGATGTGCGTTAAGCTTGCTTCGAGTGGCAAAGAAAGTAAATGTTCTCATTTATAAAAGCGCGAGCAGCTCGCTGCGAGCGCCGAGAAAATTTTGAATTTTTCAGCACGAATGTTGTGCGTTTAGCTTGCTCCAAACGGCAAAGAAACTAAATAAGTATTCTTATTTATAAAAGCGCGAGCAGCTCGCTGCGAGCGCCGAGAAAATTTAGATATTTTACAGCATGAACGATGTGCGTTTTGCTAGCTTCGAGTGGCAAAGAAACTAAATGTCCTTATTTATAAAAGCGCGAGCAGCTTGCTACGAGCACCGAGAATATTGAATTTTTCAGAACGAATGGGGCGCCACGGGCACCCCATTATAGAGCCTGTGGCGCCCCTTTTATCTGCGCCCTGGGCGGTCGCCCAACCGCGCCCCACCCTAACGCCGGTACTGTGTGCAATGAGCTCGTTCTGAGTGGTGAGCAAAATACATAATATTCTATTTATAATTGCGCGAGCAGCTGCGAGTGCCGAGAAAATTTTATATTTCAGGCTACAAAAGATGTGTTCTGAGCGGTGAGAAAATAAATATTCTTATTATAGAGCAGAGCCGCCGAGAAAAACCCATGGCCCCTTGAAGCCTTTAAAATATTTACGTACTTTTAGTTATTTCTTGTCATCAGTGATTTTTTTGTCACGATTGGCCGCCCCTAATATCTGGCCGCCCTAGGCCCGGGCCTACTGGGCCTTAGGGCAAATCCGCCACTGCATCAAATATGCCCTATGGAAGAAGTATTGATAAGTGAAAGCAAATAGCTGATAACAATACAAGTGTATGGCCGAGCCAGACATAATATTTACAGAGGAACATTGACTGGATATATTACAATAGATAAGGACATAATCTATGCTTAACAGGTGCGGGGCATTAGCAATGCTAAGGCTAAGCTACAGTTTACAAAATTGTTTTTTTTTTTCTAATAATGCCTGGGAGGTGAGTAGGTAGTTAAAAGAAGACTGCATTATGTCTTTGTATGCTAAATGTAAAAGTATTGGTCCTCCTAATGTGTAAGTTTTCACTAATGATTATATATTACCCATTAAAAATCAAACAGATGGCCAAGTGGCAACTGATGTTAGATTTACTGGCGGCAGACCAAAGTTGAATTCCGTAAGTCCAAATCGGTTTAATGACAGAACAATATACCCTCAGTTTGTTGTTAAGTGACAGAGTGGAAGTCAGTTGCCTACAACGTGCACAAAACACCATACTGAGAACCATTAGTGGCGCAACCTGGTTTACTCGCAACTCTGAAATTCACAACTACCTTAACATGAAAACAGTTGAAGAAGAAGCACAACTCTACAAAAATAAATACAAACAGAGATTGGAACAACATCCAAACCCCCTAGCTGGCAACCTGTTACAGCAAGCAACAGTCAAGCGCCTTAACAGAGCCCATGTGCTCTTCCCTAGAGATGGGTCAGCAATCGGACATTGACCATACTGACACCATTCCACGCCAAATGCTCATCACACAACGAATCTGATAAAAGTCTAACGCGATGACTGATGGCAGATACAAAGGAAGAAAAAAAAAAAAAAAAAAAAATGGCCAAGTGGGATAAAATTTGGCATAAACATAGTATGTATAAAACATAATGAATGAAGAATGAGTTGATGATGTTAATGATGAGATAGTTGAGTTGCGTGTATGAAGAATATGATGAAAGTTGAGGAAGCGAAAGAGGTGTGTCAGGATCATATTTCTTCTTCTTCTTCTTCCTGCCCTTATCCCACGTCCCACACTAGTTAGGGTCGGCACAACACGTTTTTCTCCTCCATTCTGATCTTTCATCCGTGTGTGACAGTGGAGACAAATAGTCTCTGCCTACCCCAATGGGAACCAGGCGTGATTATATAATGTATGTATGTAGGTATAAACATAGTTTACCCTCCAGGATAAGTCATAAGCAATTTCAACCCCCTTTGCAGAGCATGCATGTAAGGGAAGGAAAGAGCTACTCAAGCTGCTGATATTTATTGGCAAGCTTGGGTGGCTAGTGTAATATTATATAATATCACTCCACTTACATGCAAAATGGTCGCATCCCTAGGGCGTTATTATATTATTTTCAGCATGGTTCGTCCCACTTCCCCCAGATGAGTGCTTCGGCGTACCCTTTGCCCCCCAGCTGCGCATTATCGCGTCCCGCAGGAGCATTTCCAGGTTTTTTAGTGGGTATCCCCGCCGTGGGGGAGTCTCACATACCGCCCCGTGCCCCCCTGCGTGTGTTGATGATGCGTAACGCATTTTTCCTGGGTAAAAAAGGGCCTCCCTTCCCCAGGTATTGCAGAATCCAGTTCGTCGCAGCGAACTATACTAGAATAGAAACAATTACCTGAAAGCCTCCTGTCCAGCTGTGTCCCATATCTGAAGTTTGATCTGCTTGCCGTCGATGGTGATCATCCGTGCGCCGAATTCTACTCCGATTGTGAGATCGTGCACTGGCTGGAACCTTTTGTCGGTGAACTGCAGTAGTAGGCATGACTTGCCCACACCTAGGAGAAAATCACATTTTTATACAGTAGAGTCCGTTTATAATGACATCGAAAGGAATTGACAAACACGTCATAATAAGCGGACGTCATACAAAGCATTTTGTGAAATGAAAAACCTTTTTTATGTAAAAATGTATGTACTTAAGTATTTTAATACAGAAACATAGTAATTACATATGTATACATACATATTAAATCAAAATTGCACGTAATCAGCACATTATAACACATACAAGAGTATTTTTTACTGTAAGTAATCTGTAATTTTTGGCTGCTTTTGTTTTTTCGTTTTATTGTAAAAACAGTCTCTAATACTATTGTGTATAGAAGATTTTTTTATTAATTTTTTATTGAATTTATTAAAAATGGGTCATAATAAGCGACATGTCACTGTAAGGGAAGTCATTATATCCAACTTTTTTTACAAAGAATTTTATATGAAAACCAAACTTCGTAGTGTAATTACGTCACAATAACCGGTTGGTCAATATAGGCGGAGTCATAATAAACGGATTCTACTGTACATGATGAATGACTAAAGATATATTCACTAAGAAACTGTGTATGACGAGATGGAAAAAGGAGGTGAGGTAACCAAAGAAAAGATGGGAGGATGAGATCAAGGTGCCTGTGGGAGCGACATGGGGTAGGAAGGCCATGGACTGACAACTTTGGAAAGCTAAAGGGGAGGCCTATGCCAAAGGGCAAACAGATAATTAAACAATAAATCATATTAATCTAAATAATTGTGAAGTATCGGAATAAAAGCTTATTTTATTTTTATTTATGAACCAAGGCAGCGTGGTTATGGAGACGAAGCCATTTTATGATAAAAAAAAACTTTGATAATCACTTTTAGTAGGTACCTAATAATGCTAGCAGTAATTTTTTTTACATAGTCTGATAACCGAAGACTGAGCAAAGTGAAGAGAAAGAAGTAGGAAAGCTGACTCTGACTTTTCAACCAGGATACATGCTAAGAAATAGAAGTTTGATGACTAGTAAAAAGGCAGACACTCTATATATGAAAAAATAGGAAAATAAAACAGTTCAATGGGCTTGTCTAATGCTAATTGATAACACCAACTCATTACAGTCTCAGTGCTACCTAGTGCAGTGATTTCTAAAACCTTATATTGACTGGAAGGTTAGTTTTGAGTAGTAAATGTTTTTTTACTTGGAAAATAGTTTTAAAGTTCATTTTTAACCTATTTTTGTTATGGGGAATAAGGCTTATTTTGGTAGATACCTACTTATATATACATACTTAAATGTTATTTAATAACAGTTCAGACAAAGATGTGTCCAAACAAACAAAGAGAGTCCTTGACTATAACATGGAGAACAAAGCTTTAGTCTTGATGATTGTTTGTTTACAAAAAATGTGTACGTAATGGGCACCAACAGGTAATTAATGATTTTGGTGCGCATTTACATCCCCAGTCGACGTAGGTGTACAAAAGCGTAGGCGTTTCACCACCGCAGTAATCACGCCCAACAACAAAAACAAACCCTACATTTCTAATGATATCTACAACCAAACTTATCACCACGATTCAAAAAATATTATACACAAAGACCTTGCAATAAACCAGGACATCAAAGATAAAAAAGCCCTAAATAAAATATCAGGAAATAAAATCGATACCTGTGTCACCGATGATGATGTATTTGAACAAGTAGGCGTAAGCCATCTTCACAACTTTTTCTTGTAACACTAAGAAATTACGATCAACAACAATGAAAAATGTATCTTTACGTTGTAAAACTAGTTTTATTACTAATAAGACGCAATTTTTACAAAATCTACAGCTGGTTGAATCAATTTGTCATTGTGATTTTTTGACATTCAATGACAGCTAAAACCTTCTTTGTCTATGGCTAAAACGAATAGACTATATAGATCATTCACAGTTATTTTACCTCTAGCCCTTACATTGGCTAGCCTGAAAATAATGTTGCCATGTCAGGTGAGTATTGTCTTCCCCATTTTTAACCAACTACAAAATGGCGAATTACTTTTTTCTTCCACAACCACCTCACTATGGAAATCAAATGAAAGGGCACTGTATAAAATTTTAAATCCAAGATGGCCGCCATTAAAAATGGTGAATTACGTTTTGCGTTGGGGGCTGGGGTTTTTTAATTTTTTTATTTAATTCACTTGTAAGTATTATTTTACAGTGATGTGTGTACTTGAATTTCCTGTTTCGAACCTACCTAATATTTTTTATCATATTGATAGTTCGCAGTAACCACTTGTTCATATTATGTTAACCATCCGATATTGTTATAGATAAATTCTTTTTCTTCAAAGGAAATTGAGTTTATGGGCATTGGTAAAGCTTGGGATTATAATAATAATTATTAAAACAACGAGTACAAGGAACCTTATCAAGTACAAAAAGTAACGTTTGAACAAGAAAAGTAACGCATTTTTGAAAATTTTACACATTATACACAGTTGAATAGAAATACGCTTACATATTCTAACGTTTCGGTGATAATTACTAATTTTTCAGTTTATTTAAATAAGAAATTGCTAATCAACAAAAAAAACCTTTTCTAAACCAGATAAAGTTATACAAAATTGCCTTATTTTTTTGTCTCTGCTAAATCAATAAATTAACTATTATTTTCTATACCATTACAAGGAAAAAGATTCATTAATTATAAGGTTCAATTTAAAATAAAGACCTTGAAAAGTATCGTAAAAGTCATCTAGACACGAATGCAAAAGTAACGCAAAGGGTGAAAAAGTAACGTAAAACGTAACAAAAAAAACGATCTGGCAACATTTTGACAATAATGCAACATAAAGAAAATAATTTTGACATCTGTCAGAGGTAAAATAACTGTGAATGATCTATAGACAAAAACTTATTTTTCTAGCTGTTCATGCGATAAGCGTGACGAACATTAATCATATTCATCAAGTGACTTTCATGCTTAGAAATTGGGCTTGCAATTGGCTTGAATTGGGCACGTTGCATTGGCTACCAAAAACAAAACAACATAAAATGAATAACCGCGCGTTACTTTACATATATAAATATTTTAAGATCTGTATTTTTATTTTATTTTTATTATTGTCATATTATTTATGGTTCGGTCAATGTAAAAAAAAACATGTTTTTCGTAGCCGTCAAAATGAAATAGCTGTCGTTCTTTCATTCTTTATTTTGTTAACTGTCACGATTGTCAATTTTGTTGAAATGTTTTTCGATAGGATTTCTGATTTCAGTGGTTTGTTTTATTGTTATTCATTTCTGTTTTTAAAGTTATTATCAGCTATATCGTTCTCAATTAAAAATTTATAGGGCTTTGTAACAGTTCCTGTTGTTTTGTAACTTCTGAACAAGGCCACTTTATTGCTAACCTTAAAAACATCCTGGTTCAATGCCGACTTCTACATCAACCATACAAAGTTATGGATTCTAATAAAGCTTCCACATCTATGCCAAATGCTGCTAGGCCGGAGTGTGATAGTGAAAAAAATAAAAACTACAAAGGCCCGCCGGCACAGGTGGTGCAAAATGACAATGAAGAAGTAATGTTTATATCTGTATCAAATCAAGGTTCAAACCATGTACCGTTGAATGGATCGCACAACAGACTTACGAGCGCCGTTTCTCTCGAGTCCAGTTCGCAATCAAGTAGATCCAGCGAAAATACTAATGAAAATCATAGAAATTTACCCAGCACTAGTCACTCTTATTCAAGTAGCAAGGTCAACCCTAATGAATATTTGACGGACTCTGCCACTGCAAGCAGTAGCAGGACAAGCTTAAATACTAATAATGGCTTAGATACGAGTGAGGGACAGCCCTGCAACAGGCGTAGAGTGTGCCTGGGAGCGAGTAATGCACCATCAACAAGTAGTATGAATCATACTGACTCAGACAATGTTGTTATCAGAGAAAACAGGAAGCGGCCATCCAGCCTGAAGATAAACAGACCTAATGTTGATGATGACAGTTCTAGTGACACTGGAAATGATGACTACTCATTAGGTTCAGAAGATGGGTGCATTTACACATATAGGGGAGGTGAGCATTTGGCGGACCTACCTAGTTCATTCTTCAGTCTAGACATGGGTTTGCCACTTGAAAGGCACCTGCTGATGCCTCCAAATTACCCAGTCCAACAGGGAGCAGCTAGAGAGGGTGGTTCTAGAGCTTCGAGTCCTGACATGGACTTTTTGGAGATGGATTTTGATCCGGGGATATCTTGTGAGGTGGATAGTGGGGATGAATCTGCTCCTGAGGATTTGGACGTAGATATAAACATGCCAGAGGAGGATGAGCCAGTGAATATTGCTAGGCAGGTATCGCCAGCTCGGCCTGTTGAGCCAGTACAAGCAGGGCCTTCGGCTGAAGAGGTTTTCAGTCATGACGTGCCAACTACTAGCAGAGAGATGTCACCTTTAGAAGATGTGCCTGTACCTCAACCTCCACAGCATGCATGGTACGGTCCGTACATTACTCATGTCAATCATAGAGGGGAACAACTTTTGGTGAGGAGAACAATGTTGCATTGGGCTGGAGCTGCTACTTTTCATGCCAATGGAGATCTAATGCCTCAGAGGGATACTGAAAATTGTGAGTATTTGTCACTATTTATAATAGGGACAAATTAAAGTTTTTCCCTATTATAAATAGTAATTTATTGCCCCTCTACAAACATTTAGAAATTATTTGGACAGATATTAGGGAACTGGGCCCGTAGCATGCCATACGGGATCCCGCTGAAATGTCAAGAGTAGAACTGTCATCCCATACATTGTACTTTTGTGAGTATATTGGATGACAGTTCTACTCTTGAAGTTTTGTCGGGATTCTATTTGGCATGCTACGGCCGCAGCTCATTATAAGTTAGATATAAATGAAGATTATATTATGTTAGCCTCATTTTGATTAGACTTGTTTGTTTTTCTATGAAGGTACTCTGATCTCAGAGTACTGGACCTAAATTTATATGAAATTATTGGCAACCCTTCTAGTTGATGATTTCATATACTTACCATTTGTTATTGGCTAACTAAAAAATTTCAAAGGAGTCCGCTTCTGCCCAAGGTTTTCCATTGAGCTTCCACATGGACCTCTCTTAAAAGTTAAGTTTTGAAAGGTTGTCAATATGTGTGCTAACCATTTTCCATCTGGTGGGTTATCTACTTGTTTGCAAAAAACAGACTACTATAATATTATATAACTATCACTTCACTACATAGTATTATAAAATAAAGTTGGTTCCGTGTCTGTCTGTCCCTATGTATGCTTAGATCTTTAAAACTATGCAATATTTTGTTTTAAATAGAGTGATTCCAGTGAAAGGTGTATATCTATAATACTTTTTTTGCTAATTCTTAGATATATACAGCTTGAAGCCCATCAAAAAGTATGTGAGATCTATTTTATCCCAGAAATCGGTCTACAAGGGGGGTCAAAGTATTTGTATAAGAATAGTCAATAAAAATATAAGTAACCTAAGAAATGGTTTTAGCCCTGAGAAGAGACAAACTGTTACGCGCTACGAAGTGCGCGCAGGTCCGCTAGTCTATAATACATACATAATATAGGACAGAAACACTGATAATGTTCTGTTCAGCACAATTAATTGTGGGCAGGTTCACTAGTAAATAATATAATTTTATGGTTTCAGGTGCTGAAGAGGAATACCCAGATGGAGCATTCGCACACAGAATATATCGTGCAAGATCCTCAAATTATAACAATTCAGCAGTACCATCTGCAATGTACCATCTCTTAATGGCCAAAAAGCTGCTAGCTGACAAAACCAAGGAGGATGAGAGCCAAAGTTCAAATGAAACGGTATTTAACAGTTTTATTCATAATTCCTGATAGATTTCCTGATAGATCCTTTAGACATTGGTGTCTTTGAAGTCATGGTGGCCAAGAGGTATGGTGTGTGGATGTAAAATCATTTTGATTGTTGAGTTTAAATTCCAGCCTCATATCAGGGACTAAAATTTTATGTGCAGTTTTTCTACTTGCTAGAGGTAGGCTTTGACGACTGTGACTATGTCCCAAAGATCCTAATATGACAAAAAACAGGCTCCAAGGGGACATTATGACCGGTTTCTGGCTCTATGTTCAGTCAAGCCAGAAGGATCTTGTGATAGGGGAAGTCCCTCCTGATTTCACAAATTCTACACTTCCTTTTTTTCTTCCTTTGCAGGAGGTTGACTAGGTGGGTACCCTAACAGTGCCAGTTATTCTACCGCCTGAGCAGTGATGTGCAAACATTGCTGTTTCGGTAGAAGGGCACTGTAGCTAGTAAAATTACTGGACTGATGAGTCTTAACATCTTATGACTCTCAAGTAAGAAGCGTTGGCGCAGTGCACTAACAATGCATTGTACTAATTATGGGCAGCGTTATCTCTTACCATCAGGAGAGCGTCTTGCTCGTCTTCTTACTTCGTTGTATAAAAAAAAAATTTAGTTTTGCTACCATCACCGACTAGAATATTGCAAAATAGGCAAGATCATGGTCAAAGACAACTAAATAATAAAAATTTAATTCGTCCCTTTTGGTAAAGTTTACTATCTGTTCTGATATAAAACAAAGTAAACTTTATCCACAAACATAATATTATCATTATGACTTGCTTAATCATTATCAATATAGGTATGACTCAGAAAATAAAATTAATTGGTTCTTCTTCATTGCCTCAATGAGTTGTGATCATGTAACTATTCAGGAGTCCACTCATATTATTGGACCCAGCGATGCAAATTGCTTGTTGATCCTGCACTTTAAAAAAAAAATGTGACGATGTAAACAAGCACACATTACGCCCGTACATCAAAGCGCGCTGTCATGGTGCGTAACAAAGATAAAATGTGTAGCGGATTTCACATTCAGTGTATTTGGTTTGCAGACCTAACAATATTTCATGTTTTATTGTATAAACTTTAAAGCGGTGGTGGCCAATGGATTATCCAGTGTACATGTGATTTTGGATCACTATGTTCAGCTTCAAAATAAATAAAAGCAATGAAGAGATACTTTTAAATTTTCAGCCAGGAGACGCATCAGAGCCCGGACCAAGTTCGAGCACGTCAAGCGTGTCGTGTATAGAAGTGTCACGCTGCATGATATGGTCGGAGCGCGAGGCGTGCGAGCGGCAGGTCACGCAGATAGGGACCTCTGCCTGTGGGGCCACTGCTGTCGTCAATGTATTTGTAAGTAGACTTTGAACACGTCAAGCGTGTCGTGTATAGAAGTGTCACGCTGCATGATATGGTCGGAGCGCGAGGCGTGCGAGCGGCAGGTCACGCAGATAGGGACCTCTGCCTGTGGGGCCACTGCTGTCGTCAATGTATTTGTAAGTAGACTTTGAACACGTCAAGCGTGTCGTGTATAGAAGTGTCACGCTGCATGATATGGTCGGAGCGCGAGGCGTGCGAGCGGCAGGTCACGCAGATAGGGACCTCTGCCTGTGGGGCCACTGCTGTCGTCAATGTATTTGTAAGTAGACTTTGAACACGACAAGCGTGTCGTGTATAGAAGTGTCACGCTGTATGATATGGTCGGAGCGCGAGGCGTGCGAGCGGCAGGTCACGCAGATAGGGACCTCTGCCTGTGGGGCCACTGCTGTCGTCAATGTATTTGTAAGTAGACTTTGAACACGTCAAGCGTGTCGTGTATAGAAGTGTCACGCTGCATGATATGGTCGGAGCGCGAGGCGTGCGAGCGGCAGGTCACGCAGATAGGGACCTCTGCCTGTGGGGCCACTGCTGTCGTCAATGTATTTGTAAGTAGACTTTGAACACGACAAGCGTGTCGTGTATAGAAGTGTCACGCTGTATGATATGGTCGGAGCGCGAGGCGTGCGAGCGGCAGGTCACGCAGATAGGGACTGCCTGCGGGGCCACTGCTGTCGTTAATATATTTGTAAGTATACTTGGAACACGTCAAGCGTGAGGGTTTGCATCCTAAATTAACCTATGTTTTATTTCAGGATCTAAGTTATAGGTTATCTATCTACTAACTTTATATCAAATTTTAGCTGTATCAGTTCAGAACTCCTTTCGTATTTATGAAATTATCATTTCAATATCATTGTGGGATAGTCTTCAAAGTCAGTGCTGTGCGGACCCCTGTTAGTTCAAATAAACTACCAGTCTCTAAGCAGTTGGTCTTTCTTTCCTATCCCTTACACGCTTTCCGTAACAATATTAATAGGATACTGCCCCTGCAGTATTACCCGCTGAAAGTAGATATTATTCCAACTACCTACTAAACAAATTCACCTACAATTCCAACATCAATTCAAATTCAGCTCAATTAGTTTTAGCCATTTAGGTTTGAGTTAAAACACATGTCTAATATGCACACCCGTACTTGCGCATTTATAATATTAGTAGTTTACACATAATAAACAAAATGTAATATTATTTAAACTGTTTTCAGAATGCACTGGGTATACCTGTAAATATAGATAGGATAAATCAAGCGGTCGGCACCAGATTACGTGCTAATGACGCGCCATTACCAAGGTAACTTTTACTTATTTAATTATTGTGAAACCACCGTCCTTCCAGTGTTGTATATTTTCCTCTCTCTGCACGGTTGTCTGGAAGAGATCGCTTTGAGCGATAAGACCGCCATTTGATACACCCTTAGATTTAATTTTGTTGTTTGTAAAATTTACTTTATATGTGGATCAATAAAGTGTTTCTTATCTTATCTTATTAACTCGTATAACAAAGTTACAACGATTTCTATCTTAAGAGCGTATATATCGAGTGACGACTCTCTCGCTCGCACAATTTGACAAATTTTGAAAAATAAATTCAAGGAATTAATTTATTGAAAATTCCTCTATACAAGTCCTGCATAATATTATTGCACACATTTAAAAAGTGTTTTCAGTGAGATATATTAAAAAATGGAATAATGAGATTTTTTGAAAAAAAAAAATCTTTTTCAACATCTCTCCTCATCCCATTTTTTTATATATATACGTTCTTAAGGCTGCTTAGTCAGCGGGACGCTCACTCGCTCGCACTATTTGACACATTTTGAAATATAAATTCGTCTTCAACTTTTTGAAAATTCCTCAAGAGGGTCGCTACACAATTTCATTGCACACATTTAAAATGACTTTATTTAGATTTGAGTTATTGTACAAATTGTGGTGAAACAATAAAGAGTTTTCTTATCTCAGGTACAGTCAACTACAAAGAGATGTATCCATGTTAGTCTTACAAAATGAGGGAACTTTTAGTATGCAAAAATTATTTACCCTTCGTGACATTTTCAGTATCCACCAAATTTTATAATATATTCAATTCATTTTAAATGCTATTTTGTATCACCTAAGGAAAAGTAGTGGGATACATCATTGTTGCATATTAAACGAGTCGATGATAATATAAAGTTTGATTGCTACTAGAAATGTCACGAACCAATTTACATGGATACATCTCTTTGTAGTTGACTGTACTTTTCGGCACTTTTATAAACTGGTATTATAAGTTAATATTGTTATTCTCTAGATACTTACTATCGCAGATCTAGTGAAGATCTAGTGAACGGCTTCCGACAAAGAAATATTCATTAAAACACTAGCACTATGTCTGATAAAGGCAATCATGATGTTACCATCACGCACTTGCAGGGCTATTAGCTAATTTACACCCACCAAGATTGATGTCCACTTTGATGTACATTACTTGCTTAAACCTCCTCATTGATGTAAGTAAAATAACAAACGCAGTAATGTAAATTATAGTGGACATCAATCTTAGTGGGTGTGAATTAGCCAATAGCCCTGCTGATGGTCTTGTCACTCATTGTCCAAAATCAAAATGCCATACTTTTCGGCACTTTTATAAACTGGTATTACCCAACAGTGCCAGTTATCCTACCGCCTGAGCAGTGACGTGCAACATTGCTGTGCTTCGGTAGGAGGGCACTGTAGCTAGTGAAATTACTGGGCTGAAGAGTCTTAACATCTTATGACTCTCAAGTAAGAAGCAATTGGGGCAATGCACTGGGTAGCTCTGTACTAATTATGGGCAGCGTTATCTCTTACCATCAGGAGAGCGTCTTGCTCGTACTTCGTTGTATAAAAAAAATTATAAGTTAATATTGTTATTCCCTAGGTACTTATTATCGCGGTCGGTAGCCGGTTGCACGGCTGCGGATCTAGTGAACGGGTTGCAAAGAGCTTCAGACGGTCTGGTCATTGCGAGGTTCTTCCCCACCTACCCGGAACGAGTCATGTCGTTGTCACACTGGCTCGCGGATTGGATATCTCTAGGTAAGTTTATTTTTAACCCCCGACGCAAAACGACGGGCTGTTATAAGTTTGAGTCTGTGTGCGTGTCTGTCTGTGGCATCGTAGCTCCCGAACGGATGTACGGATTTTGATCTAACTTTTTTGTTTGAAAGTAGAGTTGGTCGAGAGTGTTCCTAGCCATGTTTGGTGGAAATCGGTCCAAGATGGCCGCCGCTACAAAATGGCGGATTACTTTTTCTTTCACGACCCCGATATGAGTATCAAATACAAGTGAAATTTTAAAAAAACTTTTTAAATTAAGCTTTTATTATTATTACCATCTTGCATCATAAAGTACTTGTCAAGACGAATCAAATGAGCCCAAACTCGGTGGGGTTGCGTTGTTTTATGACGGAGTTCCTATGGCCACCTTCCAGCTCCATCATCAGATCAGCTCGATGTCATAAAAATATTGCATTGTCATCCGATTTACACACGCATGCAAATTTTCAGCTCAATTGGAAACCGAGAAATGCGTCAAATTAAACTTGCAAGATTTGATTACAGACAGACAGACAGACAGACAACAGACAGGTGAAAGTAATTAAAAGCTTGTAAAAAGGGCTTAAATAGTAGAATACAACCCACTATATAAAATTTAAAATCCAAGATGGCCGCCACCACAAAATGGTGAATTACGTATTGCGTTGGGGGTTTTTTAAATTTTTTATTTAAGTCACTTGTTATTCTACTAGAAGCTAAGATATATTTCTAAATGTAAAGGTAGGCATTGCTTTGGCAAAAAAAGTAGATAAAAAAGGATACAAAAATATGTTTATTTAATCCGGGTTTTGCTTTACCTACTTTTGTGTTTTAAAACATACATCTTAAAGTTTCTGGTCGCCTAGTACCTTGTACCTCATAAGCTATTAGATGTCTTGTTTTCGGGTCAGGTTAGAAATAAACCTTATTTATTTAATATAGAATAGGGATGTTGACACAGTCACATGTTACGAATTCATATAAAGTTATGTTTTTCACATAAAATACAGTATTTAAAAACCTACAATCACATTTTAAGGATCTATTTACAAGCCAAAATGGAATAAAATCAATTTTAATTTCAATAAATTTTACTTATTATGACGCGAATGCGAACAATTTCACACCACTGGCCTGTACTTACGCTTCATAAGCAATGTTCCTGATTTCGACACATTTTAATTATTCATAACTTAAAAACTACTGAACCGATTTTAATGCAGCTTATACTGTGCTCTAAGTTGGTCTAAATTTAAGCAAAAAAAAGTCAATAACCAAAATGGATCTTATATTTTCAGAGAGACATTTTAGTTATTGACTTTATTTTTGGTTTTAATATTGACCAACTAAGGGCACAGTATAAGTTACATCAAAATCGGTTCAGTGGTTTTTAAGTTATGAATAATTAAAATGTGTCGAAATCAGGAACATTGCTTAGGAAGCGTAAGTACAGGCCAGTGGTGTGACGGAACGTTTTAGCCAGAATTCAAAAAATCATTTTTATTTACGTATTTTAATATTGAAATGTCATATAATTTTGCAAAAAATATGATATTCGTGTATGAAATGGGTCTATCATATAAAAGCAATTCCAAAAATTAGTCAACATCCCTATTGTCTAATCATTTATTGCCCATGACTCGATTTGACTTGATCTCTCTTTACTAACATTAAAGAATCATGTTAAATTTAACTTACTAAGACAGTAAAAAACTTACTTAAATTATTATTCTTTACCTATGTTGGCAAATGTAAACTTTTAGTCTAAATCATAGAGAAATAAAACCTTTACTATGTTTGCCCTTGGAAATAATAAATATGATAAATCCATGTTTTTCTCCATAATATAATATTATCATACAAAAAAAAATAATTGGTGTTGAATATACTCAGTTGTACCACGGTAAAGAGATATACAGTAGTTTGACTCCATAGAAACGGCCGGAATTTGGGAGTGAGTAGATGTGGGCAGATGTGGGTAGAAGTGGGTATATAATCCAGAAGCGGGTGCCACGCAGCGACGGGCGGACGTCGCGATAGTTTTTTGCAAGTATTTAGTGTAATTTACGTTATTTACTTTGGACGTATGTATACATAATATAATAAATTATATAAAATGGCAAAAAATAGCATTCGATATTATGCTGTTTTTGAGGTAAGTTAGTATGAAGTTATTATAATATTATTTATTTTTAAAAGTATTCTGCTGAAGTAAGAGTGCGAGTAAGAGACCGAGTAAGAGTGCGAGTAAGAGTCCGATATGAGTGCAAGTAAGAAACTGAGTAAGGATGCGTGTAAGTGTCCGAGTAAGAGTGCGAGTAATAGTCCGAGTAAGAGTGCGATTAAGATTCCGAGTAAGAGTGCGAGTAAGAGACCGAGTAAGAGTGCGAATAAGAGTAAGATTCTGAGTAAGAGTTCGAGTAAGAGTTTGAGTAAGAGTCCGAGTAAGAGTCCGAGTAAGAGTGCGAGTAAGAGTGCGAGTAAGAGTTCGAGTAAGAGTTTGAGTAAGAGTGCGAGTAAGAGTCCAAGTCTTGTCTCTTGTCTTGTCTTGTCTTGTCTTGTCTTGTCTCTTGTCTTGTCTCTTGTCTTGTCTCTTGTCTTGTCTCTTGTCTTGTCTCGTCTCTTGTATCGTCTCTTGTCTCGTCTCTTGTCTTGTCTCTTGTCTTGTCTCTTGTCTTGTCTCTTGTCTTGTCTCTTGTCTTGTCTCTTGTCTTGTCTTGTCTCTTGTCTTGTCTCTTGTCTTGTCTCTTGTCTTGTCTCTTGTCTTGTCTTGTCTTGTCTCTTGTCTTGTCTAGATAGTAGCTTAAGTAAGTAGATGATATGAAATAGGTAGGTACCTACTGTATGCGGGCAGCGCAGCGGCTGCCCGGCAGCCCTATGACTTGCGCATGTACCGCGAGACTGTAGGTATTTATGTTCAAAAATCACGCTCAGTCAAACTACTGTATATCTCTTTACCGTGGCTGTACCTAACTATACGAAAAATCAATTTCTTGCTCAAACCTATTCTTCTATTTTTTTTTCATTTCATTCTATTTATTTTTTCCATGTATTATAATATTATCCTAAAAACCTATATTTAAAAGTAGCTCAGTCGATATCTATGTAAGATTGGATTGGATTGAGGTGGGAAGAGTCGAAAAATTTGGGCAGAATTAAAGAATGATCAGTGGATAATCTATTGATTTATTATAATAAAAGGATCGATTATCAAACTTCCGATCGTTTAACACAGCCTTATGTATTGTCCCTTAAGATTAAAACAAGACACAGCACGTGGTTCACTCTACTCCGTCACACTCTGTCACAGTTCTCGACGCAGACAATGTCTGATTATCTTCTAATCTATCATCTCATCGCATCGTTTGATGTGATGAGAGTAACGTCTAAGCTTTTTTTTATATTCTACTCATTTTATTTAACTAGTCTGTATCGGCCCATCATGGTGGTGATCTCGTTTAACGGTTGAAGCCCATAGAATCGCTGACCTTATGGCGAGGCACTCTCTGTGTCGGCAGCCCAGAGAGGCCGCGGACGTAGGTGTAGGTGACAGGCGGGCGCAGGATGGATTTAGTTTGCTGCCGTTTTTTGGGCTGGAGGGGGGGGGGGGGGGGAACAAGATTGCGAGCGAGACGATAAACTCATCATCTTAAAAACGCGCCGCAAGTTCAACGTGGAGCGGTGACGACGAGGGCGACCTGATCCGTCGCTGCCTGATTCGCTGCCGGAGCTCGAGGAGCTCTCGCCCGCCTTGCCCTCCCCGGACAACCTCTTGTTGCTGCCAGAGTCCGAGTCGCTGCGTCGTCGCGACAGCCGCTGGTTGAGCGTCTTCAGCAACAGTCTGCCGCGCCGCGTTTGAATGCTCTCCGCCACTTCCTCCATTGTCGGATTCCCTATTTTCGGCTTCACGGCATAGCGACGCTCTATCGTGGCTTGATCTCCCGCTTCGCTCACTGGCAGATCGCCGCCAAAATATTGGCACGACACAACTTGTGTTCCCAATTTGTTTTTCATGACTTCGATAGATTGACCACCTGTTTACGTTAGTCAAAATGCGAATAACAAATTTTGTTTGCGTTGGTTTTGCGCGATTACATGCAGGGGTAAGTAGAGCGCGACAAGGTTGACGGATTTATGGGAAATGTTAGCAGAAAGGCCGCGCGTAACCTTATATAGGGGTTCTGTGCATGTGCATTGATTTGCCACTCATTGTATACAACACGCGACTCTTGCCTCCTGCCTCCTTCACCCTCCGTCAATAATAATAGAAAGCTACAATGGCACATTAACAAATATTCGTTCCGTAACACTACATACTCCGAGAAACGTGTTTCCTTGCACATATGTACCTCTGTAAGCTCACCTTATATTAATTGGTTTATAGAAATTAATTGATTTAATTGGTATTAGAATAGAATAAAAAACTCTTTATTGTTCACACAAATATAACAATATAAACTTAGAACCAAGATTACACAGAAAGAAGTGTTACAATTGGCGGTCTTATCGCTAATAGCGATTTATAACTTGATTAATTCTGATATTTTGGCTAGGTATAAAAAAAAGAGGAAATAATAAAAAATAAATAATTATACAGGGTTATTTTCAACTCTAAATGTCTCTGCTTTTCAGTTTTTTCGATGATTTAATTTTTTGCTAATAAATTTTATACAGATTTTTGCTGTACACTGTACAGTACAGATGTTTCGTATAGCTGTCTATACGATTATGAAAACTAACGCGATTTTTGCCCACATGTCCTACTACGCAACATGAACTAAAATTTCCTATTTTGATAGATTAGGCCCTGGTATGACACAGTACTTTACAGTGAGTGAAACCCCTGCAACTTCTAGGTTTAGTTATTGACTGTAATAACCATAGAGTTATGATAATATGTAAAGGAAAAACAAAGGCGCGAGATAGAAAAAAATCTGTTACGGATATACAGGGTGACTGGTATTCTCGTTCTAAATAAATAATAAAAATAGGTACTTATACTTTTAAAAAAATATCCTATTTAAATGTAACATATTCGTAATGTACTCGTATGACCTCTCACACCCGACCAGACACTGCAGTCGGGCGACACGGTAAAAACTTTAGCTAGTTATATTTAGCTGGAGCGTCAGCTGTTCGCCAGGCGTAATTTGAACATACTTTTTACCAGACGTGGCGCTTAAATTCGATTTTTTTTCTTAATATTATTTAATTATTTTCTTTGATAATTTTAAATGTAATCGCTAATATATCGTATCCTTGAAGTTTCTAAATGACTTTAATAATCACCCTGTATACTAAGATACGAGTATAAAGGAAAATGATTGATTAATTGTTAATGCTACCGGTTTTGGATCACAAGTTCTAACTAGCGCCCGAGAATTATGTAAATCAAAATGTCCCCCCCTTTTCGCACAAAAGGGCAAAGCCAATCAAACTAAGATGACTTTCAGAATCAAGTTGGCGAGGTGGCAGCAGTAACCTACTGCATTAACACGTGACATATTATGCTCATACGTCTAGTTCAAGGGTGCAAAGTTCAAAGGTTAACACGTTTTGCAATCGGGTTGAATGATGTTGAACGTGCTATTTGTTAGTCTATGTGGGTGCAGCTTTGTAGGGTTTCGACCCAAATGGTAAATAAAACCGGACAAATGCAAGTCGAACATGCCATCGAGGGTTTCGACCAAAAAAATTCAGCAATAAGTTGAGGTCACTGGGTGACCCATCTAAATATGAACGCGCATAACATTGCTTAACTTCAATGATTACTTACTTTAAATAAAATCATTTTTTATAATATGAATTAATTACAAATGTATAGTTTTTAAAAATTTTTCCTGAACCTTAAATATACACGGTGACTGGTAAATCACTTAGAAGCCTAAAACAGGGAACTCAGTTAACGATTCTCATTCTAAAAAAAAAAAAAATAGGTACTTAAATTTTGGGTAAAATATCCTATGTGTTCTATAAAGTATTTGTAATCTAAACGGGCCGATTCTCACGCGCCTGGACGTTAGCGAAAGGTGAAGCGTGCCTATCCCCCCCACTCCGCACCCGCGCCGTGCCCCCGCCGCGCGGCGCGGCGCGGGCGCGGCGCGCCGCCATTCCGCTCAGTTGCTTCGCTCACATAGATATCACAACATATGTTTTCAATCACTAATGTTGTAGGTATCGTGTGACGTTCTCAAATAACTAGGATTATTAGTGTGATGTTAAAAGTGGTCTGGTGTTCACTAATAGTAAATAATTGTGACGGTTTTTGATAAGTGCGTGGTGATACTTTAATTGGATACACAGGAGAAGGAAATTAGGTATGTGTAATTTGTATTAATAAAATAGGTATACGCAAAAATCACCGTCATAGTCGGTACCTAATAGGTTTGTAGCCCTCTTACGTAGGTACTTTATCGAAATCTACCAGCCGACCGGCTATCTTGTACAGAAGCTACAGAAAACTACAGAAAGCTACGACTAGCGTGGCTTTCTATTGCGGTTTTAATTTGACGTGCATTTAAAACTTAGAACCTTGAAACAGAGTACCCAGTCCACGATTCGTAATAATAGGTACCTACCTATCTAATTTTGACAAAAAATATCAAATAAGAACATAATTCATATTACAAAATCATTATTATTTATTCACATTTCAAAATCTTTTGCGATGCGGTAGGTATCTGCACAAATCGTAGGTACAATCCAACCTGCAAGGTGGCGGCGCGCCGAAAGAAAATCACAACGCACCGCGCTCCATTTCATTCACGCATGGCATTTCTATTGCGGCTTGTATTGATAACCAGCAAAGGAAAATAAGCTCAGTGAAGCCAGGGAGGGATTTATCCCGCCTTCTAGGTTTAGTCTGCTACCACATGCGGCCGCATCATCGCTTAACATCACGTGAGTGTGTAGCATCGCGTAGCTATGTCGCGTCACAGATCGCGTCCTTTGTCGGTGGTGTCGATACCTACTTTGTATGTAGCTTTACTTACCTACCTGCGTCAGCTGTTCGCCAGTCGATTAGGTTAACCATTTTGTTTGGGACATGGCGAATTAATTCAAATAAGATTTTCTCTTAAATGTATTAGTATTGTCTTTGTTTGTTAATTGTAAACATAATGTGATTATATAATTTATCATATCCTTGAAGCTTTTAAGTGATTTACCAGTCACCGTGTATATTATGTACTATAATATAAGATCTACCAAATTTCGTAAACATAGGGCAACGACAATACCCTATGAATTTTGATTTATTCAGAGGGTTGAAATGTACGTTTTTTGGAGCAAAATCGGCTGTATTTTTTATATACCTTTAACTTGGAATTTTTTTTTCACGGGCATCAAGTGGCCGTAAGCCTACGTATGTGCTAAAAATGTCTTATGCGTACAGAACAACTTTATAGAATAACTTGGTTTTAAAGATAAACATCCTTTTTCCTCGACAACATCGAAATTTTAAAGAGCTCTAGGTAATTTAGCGGTTTTCATGTGGAAGGGGAAACAAAGATTACATACATTTTTTTAATACATACGTCATTTATTAGCTGGATTTATAATGCGAAAAATCACACAATTAGAAAAAAAGTAAAGTCTAGAACAAAATCCAGAACTTTTTGATTACAAACTGTCTTCAGCGTTTAAGTACCTCGTGATGTTCCTGGAAACAAGAACAAATAATTAGAGATTATTATTATTTAATACAAAACGATACCGAAACTACTTGGACCAATTTTTTTTTGCGTTGGGAAAAATGCTCACCAGTGTTGCCAGTGCCCTATCTTCAAAAGTAACGCAGACAGGTTCGAAAAGTAACGCATTTACAATAAAAGTAACGCATTTCAAAAAAAAAACTATTTTTAATCACAGAAGTAATACAACTAGAAGTAGCCATTTTACTCGTATGTGTGAGTGTGATGGCAATAGGGAAAATTCTGTGTGAAGAAAAAGGAGAAGCTATTTTTTTTCCGTCCCTTTCAGCGTGGCTGCTTTATGTTGTTTGTCAAACTGCTTCACTTTGACAATAATACTTGGGTTTCGTTTTTTTTCAGAATTTGAAATGATTTGCTGAATGTGTGTTTTGTCTATGGATGAACAGTTTTTGTCTATAAACGAATGTCTTCGGATATTTACGGTTTTTTCTGGTAAATTTCTGGTATACATTTTGGGCTCCATAGCTGACGACTTTAATTATATTTTGAATATTAATCAATCATGGACCATTTGAAGCCATTTTGTGTGAATAATTATGACTTGCAGAGTCATTGACCGTCATATGTGGACGAGCCATGACATTGACATATAATTTACTTTTTTTTATTTTTTTATTTTTGTTTTCCGTTCGATTACGTTCCGATTCACTCATTATTTTATATTCTTCCATTGTTAGTTCATTTAAAAAAATCATTACCCCAAAAAGTAACGCAAAAGTAACATTTTAGGACAAGTAACGTAAAAGTAACGCAAAGGGTCAAAAAGTAACGCAAAATGTTACAAAAGTAACGCACTGGCAACGCTGACTCACCTAACTTCAGGATCAAAGCTATCAAAGAACCTCACTACATCTCTCTGCTCCGCGGTCGGACGAGACATAGTTACTTGAAAAGGTTGCCTTATATCAAGATATTGTATGTTGCCCTTGGATATAGGTGGCCACTGTCCTTCAGCATCCCCGCGTAAAGGATATCTGTAATTTAACAATGAATTAAAATGTCTGAAGTGTACAAACTATTAAAAAGGGTTAAGCTCTAACCACTATGCTATTGTCAAATGGAAATCCGGGCATATGAGACTGAATTCCAGTTGTCATGTTAAGCACCCGCTCTGCATTATTTAAACTGCCTTAAGGACTCAACTGCTACTGAAAAATTGCCTATGGTCATAGGCGTACCCAGGAAGAATATTATAATTTTTCTACCGCTCGGAGCAAGGTAATCGCACTTTTTCCCTTGCCAAAAATATAAAACTTTCTTGGCGCTCGCAGAAAGCTGCTCGCGCTTTTTAATGGAAGTATATTTTAATTTTCTACCTCTCGCAGCAAATTAACTGCAGTATTTTCGCTACCAAAAATATAAAATTTTCTCGGGGCTCGCAGCAAGCTGCTCGCGATATTTTAAGGAAGAATATTATAATTTTTCTACCGCTCGGAGCAAGTTAACCGCAATTTTTCCCTTGCCAAAAATATAAAATTTCTTGGCGCTCGCAGCAAGCTGCTCGCGCTTTTCAATAGAAGTATATTTTTATTTTTCTACTGCTCGTAGCAAATTAACTGCAGTATTTTCGTTACCAAAAATATAAAATTTTCTCGGGGCGAATATTTCAATAAAAAAAAGGAAGAATATTTCAATTTTCTTACGCTATGTGCGAGCCGAAATCAAAGTATGGCGTACCTTTAAATAGGTCCTACCTGCTCAACGTTAGAACATATGGCACATAGCACAGGCACAAAGTTCAAGTTCAGTAAAAAAAATCTGAATCCGCCCTTGCCTGCCCCCCCCTAGACCAGAAGCTGGGTACGCCTATGCCTATGGTTATAGTCTTAAGCTACCTATATACCATAAAGTAACAAACACACGCCATAGTAGGAAGTAAAAAGAAGTACGCAGTGGAAAAGGTTTGGATAAACTGTATATGTGTATTTTTATAGACAGGATATGCGTGCTAAGAGAGTGAATGAAGATAAGAAATTATGACGGATGATATGTAGATTGGAAGAGGAAAACGTGTTATGGCGACTCTGCGTAATGTGGGATAAAGAAAGTGTCATGATGAAATTTTATTAGTCATAAGAATTAGTAGCATAGTATTTTAGTTTGTTCTCACCCGTAAATCATAAAATTGGTTATCAATTGCACCATCCATACTATCATTTTGTCATCATTTTTCGAACTATAATATGATTGGCGGTTGTATGGACCGAATATTGAGTTGACTCGAAACACCATTGCTAAGTCGCCCAAGTGTACGGCACCCGTATAATTTACCCACAGGCCTGTCTTAATGACGTCAAAATCTGCTTCATAACCATACTGGTAAATGTATGTTGGAGCACTACGCATGGCACTAAACCACTGCGCTAATTTGAACACAGCGTGGACTACAATTTGTTTAGTAAATAAATTCGTCACTTGGCTTATCGTAGGCTGGCGACCGTCGAAATACTTTTCATATATCTTCCTTGCTATATCCGAGACTTCCTCTTTCGGCAAACTGTTCGCCAGCCTCGGCTCTACAATAGCAGATGGATCGTTTTCTAGTGTTGACAGAAAGTTTTTGCGCGATAAGTACCACCTGCTAAAGTCAAACTCGTTGGTTGTGAAGCCTATAATCTTCGGATACTTGTTTCCTCTACCTTTTGCTATAAGAGTTAATGGATCGTCGTCCAATACTCTAGTTACTCCAGGGTACTCCAAATCGACTACAGGAGGGAAAGTTGAGAAACCAGTGTTATTACTATACTGTATGACATTGTTGGCCTCCATTATTCTGACCAGAGGCATTTTGACCAACTGTTCGTGGATTTTCTTAGGATCCGTAGAGTTGATACCCACTTGTTGTAGGAATATATTTGCAATGGTTTTATGATATTCGTCAGACGTTGGATAAAAGCTCGGAAAAGCAGATCCACTCATGACTATGATTCTGGAAAAATACAATTACCCCATAAAATAGGGGTAACCTTTCGATTATTTACATAGAGCTAAAAATTGTATCTCTACACATTATGTTCTGTAAAAATACCATGTAAAATGTAAAAAGTCCCTGTTGATCTCGTGTGTGCATTTTTATTCCAAATCAAAGTTGTTAGCTAAACGGTTCTATCATAACTTTTTTAAATCTTTAGTATATTTTACTATACACAAAAAACTTGATTTTTAATCTGTTTGAACTAAATATCCTTTAAGCCATTATTCGTGTATAAATTTTGAATGAATGATAACTCTTTATTGTAACACCACAAAATATGCAGAATTTTAAAACTATGACAAAAGTTAAGAGTTTTTGATAAAAGATCTATTTATTTACCTCTGAAAAAGTCTTCTAGCTGCTTTGGATAAAGCTAAAAAGTGTGTAGCCGTGGCACCGGCGCTTTGTCCCATAAGGGTCACGTTGTCAGGATCACCTCCAAAAGCTTGCACGTTCTTCTGTACCCACTTCAATAAAGTGATCATATCGCGGATGCCTTGGTTTCCAGGTATTTCTTTCGTATCCAGGCAAAGAAAGCCAAATACGTTTAACCTGGACAATATTAATATGTTACCCATATTACTCTTGTTGAGACTATGGTCTACACATACTTTTATAGAACATTGTAGTGGTAACTGACCTATAGTTAAAGGTGACGACTAGAACCGGTTTGGTCATGAAATATTCGGGACCATGAAAATCTGGAAGACCAGAGCCGCTCTGAAACGACCCTCCGTGGATGAACACAAGGACGGGTATCAACGCTTTCCTTTTTTTACTGTTATCTGAAGCATTTTTAGGCAAATGTGGACAAGGAACGTATACGTTGAGGTAGATGCAGTCTTCGCTTTGTCCTCTCGGCTGCAGTGGAATGTGTTCGTAGATGAAATCGACTTGGGGACAAGCGGGTGGGTCTTCAGTTGCATAGTACGGATCTTCGTCACCCCATGGCTCTACTGGTTCTAACTCCTGAAACCGTACAAAAAGTGATGATTGCACAGCTTGATCACAAGATAATAAAAGATGTAGGTAACACACAAAGATCGCAAGAGACCTTTGGCTCCACACTACAACTTTGAAAGTAAGGAATAACAGTGACGTGGCACGTCGTATATTAAGACAAGAAACGTCAGCGCTTCGTCACGTCGATGCGCTAAGTTGATGTCCATGTTGATGTTCGCTTGTGTTCGTACGAGAAAATGACCTAATTAGGACCTGATTGATATACTATAATGGTCTTGTAGAATACCTTAAACCTGCGCTCTCCTATCGGTGGTTTCCCATATGGTATCCCCCTGTAGGAGGCAAATTTGGAACCGTCTTCGGCGCGGCGCACGCTTCCACAAACTACTCCTGATTCTGTCCGTATGGGTACTTCGCATCGACACCCGTCGAATGATGTACACCTGACTGATTTTATAGAGATTTTTTAAGTAAAAAAATTTTTTTTTCATACATGTAAAGGATGATCAGTCTCATAATAAGTGAAAATGTAGCGAATACAAATTAATACGTACCATGACCGAAGGCCAACAAAATGAGCAGAATTAATTTTGTGAGCATTTTATTTTGTAATTTATCCACAAATGACGAGCATAGTAGCAGTGGAACGCTATTCATATGCAAGATAATAATGCTATTGCTATTTTTAATCACTTACATATTTGGTAAATGTATTTTTATTGTGTCTAGCTAAGGCTAGGAACACATTATCATTTACTAGCTGCGCTCAGCGGTTTTACCCGCTGTACAGTTGCCTATGTGTTATTTCGGTGTACCTTAGCTATCTCTATACCAAATTAAAGCTCAATCGCTCCCCCCGTTTAGGCGTGAAGAAGTAACAAACTTTCGCATTTATAATATTAGTGTTATGACTAGTGTGATTCCCTTATAGCGATGATGCTGTATTTCAGTGCATTTTGCCGTTAAAGTTCGAGCAGCAATCACTTCCAAGCGTCTTAGGGCAAAATCGGCACAAAGCCTGTGGCGCTCAATCCGTTGAATTTTTTTTCCAGTATATTAATTTCGATGTGCTTATTTATTGTTTTTGTTGTATTAGACACCCAAGTACAAGTCATTTTTAGACGTCTACAAAACCATCCCAACGCGGTCGCGTTCGGTCATTGTCGACGCATTATTGAACAAGTAGGCAGGGTAAAACCCCTTCCTTCCTTTTTCACTGAACGTCATGCCGAATCTAGGTCATAATGACCGTTTGTGGCGACTCGGTTTTGTCCATTGGTTGGTAACTAGCCTCGGCCGATGTCTACCTCCAGTACAGCGAGTAGTAAAATATCGCACATAAATATATTTGTATCATTGGTGCGGGCCGGGATTTGAACTTTGTGATCCAGCATCATTTCTGCACATGACAACCACCGCTTTTTTTCCCATACATAAGAGAATGTATTTTAGGATACAAAGTTGCGGGCAAATGTAAATAAAACAAGTATTTAATACAACGCAAAACTTTATTTCTTTTAAAATTTTACAAACTCCCCTTGGCGTGTAAGTAGCTCGTTATGTTTCTGAAAATAACAGTAGTAATTAAATAGTCTTATGTTTTTACTTCCTTAAAAACTTGAAAGAACAATATCCTCACCTAACTTCAGGGTCAAAGCTATCAAAGAACCTCACTGCATCTCTCTGCTCCGCGGTCGGACGAGACATAGTTACTTGAAAAGGTTGTCTAATATCAAGATATTTTACGCTGTCTTTAGATACAGGTGTCCATTGACCTTCAGTATCACCATGCAAAGGACTTCTGTAAAATAAAAATGAATATAAAATATCGAACCCTTAAAATTACGTGTCTTGCGATGCCGGACAGCTCTCATATATGTATTTAGTGGACGGGTTGCTCTGGATATCTCGTAATAACCTTTCATATAGGGCCATATAAACGAAAGTCTTATCTCTTCCGAATGTGCTGCTTTAATAAGTTATTGTGAATAATTATAACAGTTAGTTCTTACCCGTAAATCATAAAATTTGTTACCAATTGCACCATCCATACTATCATATTGTCATCATTCTTCGTACGATTAGATTGGCAGTTGTATTGACCGAGGATTGAGTTCACCCGAAACATCATAGCCAAGTCGTCGAAGTGAGTGGCACCCGTATAGTTCAACCACAGGCCTGTTCTTATAACGCTAAAATCAGCCTCATAACTGTACTGGTAAAGGTATGTTGGAGCACGATCCATGGCACCAAGCCACTGTGCCAATTTCAACATTGCGTAGAATGTGATTTGCTTAGTGTAAAATTTCGTCAATTGGTTCATCGTAGGCTGACGACCATCGAAATACTTTTTATAGATCATCGTTGCTATATCAGAGATTTCCTCTTTGGATAAACTGTACGCCAACCTCGGCTCTACAATAGCTGACGGATTGTTTTCCAATGTTACCAAAACATGTTTGCGCGTCGCGTACCATTTACTAAAATCTATGTCGTTATTTGTGAAGCCTATAATTGTTGGGTACTCATTTCCTCTACCTTTTGCTATAAGGGTCAATGGATCGTCGTCCAATACTCTAGTAATTCCAGGGTACTCTGAATCCACTACAGGAGCAAACGTTGTGAAACCAGTTTGATTACTGTACTGTACCGCAGCGTTGGCCTCCATAATCCTAATTAGAGGCATTTTGACCAACTGCTCGTGTATAACCTTAGGGTCCGTAGAGTTGATGCCCACTTGTTGTAGGAATAAATTAGCAACGTCTTTATGATATTGTGAAGAAGTTGTGTAATAGCTCGGAAAAGCGGTTCCACTGAATATTATGACTCTGAAAAATGCAATATCATGTTAATACTGACACGCGCGCAAAATTTGATGACTGGATCTAGATTTTACCTTTGAAATAGACCTTTGGTGGCATTCGATAAAGCTAGGAGATGTGCCAAAGTGGCTCCGCCGCTTTGCCCCATAAGCGTCACGTTGTCAGGATCGCCACCAAAAGCCTTGACGTTTCTCTGCACCCACTTTAGTAATGTAATCATGTCGCGGAATGCTTGGTTCCCGGGTATTTCCCTCGTGTTGAGGCATAGAAAGCCAAACACGTTTAACCTGCAAAATATTAAGTCGTTACTGGAGACAACGGCTAAAGGCGAAGTCCACATAGTAAAAAAATAAACTGACCTATAGTTAAAAGTGATGATGAGAACCGGTTTGGTCATAAAATATTCGGGCCCTTGTATGTCTGTAAGGCCAGAACCGCTCTGAAATGCACCTCCATGGACAAACACAAGGACAGGTAGAAGTGGTTTACTTTTCTCTCGATTATCTGAAGGATTTTTAGAAAAATGTGAGCATGGAACGTGCAAATTAAGGTAGATGCAGTCTTCGCTTTGTCCTCTCGGCTGCAATTTCATATGTTCGAAGTAGAAATCGGATTGGGGACAAGCTGCAGAGTCCTCGGTTGCGTAGTACGGATCTTGGTCACTCCATGGCTCTACGGGCTCTAACTCCTGAAACGGTACAAGAGTGAAGATTGCAGGACGTGATGTAAAGATTATAGTATTACATTCATCACACAAAATATGCAAGAGATCTTTGTTGCTAAGCTAGTTAGGAAAACAGTTTTGTTTTACATACAACAATTTTCCTACGTTTTGTTAGACATGTTAAGTATTTTTTGTGTCAACAATACCATAGCTTTATAGTCGCAATGCACAATGATGAGGTATGTGGGGATGCTCTGAATATTATGGTATAATGTCCAGTATAGAACGTTAATTATATCGTCTGGTAGAATACCTTAAACCTGCGCTCTCCTGTCGGTGGTTTCCCATATGGTATCCCTCTGTAGGAGGCATATTTGGAGCCGTCTTCGGCGCGGCGCACGCGACCACACACTACACCCGATTCCGTGCGTATGGGCACCTCGCAACGTTGCTTACATTCTTCCAATGTGGTACACCTCACTGACAATATGGGTTTGATTTACTAAGGAAAATCATGTCTTAACAACAAAGGACTTGCATGAACCGCACAATATAAGTGACATCCAGAAGGCGTATTGGCTAATTCACAGCCACTACGAATTATGACAACTTCAATGTACATTAGTGCGTTTGTTGTTTTACTCATATTAATGACGAGTTTTAAGCAAGTAATGTACGCAGTTTTGTCTATGGATTCAAGGGTTTTACATGTCGTTGGGCGGTAGCCAATAATATAAAATACGTACCATAAACGAAGGCGCCCCACAGGAGTAGAATTATTAATTTAATTAACATTTTATTTTGTAATTGACCTACAGGTGATAAGAATAACAGTGTATCGCTCTTCATTTACTAGATATAAATGTAATTGCTATTTCTTATCGTTGACATTTTTGTTTGATTGCTTCCTTTATTATCTAAGTAAGGCTAGGCGCACATTGTTACTTGCGAAAAAAATGTTTTTTTAAAAACTAAAAAACCCGTCTACATTAATGGGTAATTTGGAAAGAAAAAAATGTGCTATTTTAATATAAAAAAAACTACCAACACCAACTCTAACTCAAAAGGAATATAGTTCCTATGACGTCTTTTTCGACTTAGAATAGCATTTGATTCTCAAGAACGGTTGAGTAAAATAATATACAAGACATGGGTTGTTATCGACCGATTGCTTTAGTGCCAATAATATCGAAGGTATTTGAAAAGGTAATCTATAATAGTTTATACAATTTTTTTGAAATAAATAATCTTTTCACAAAAGAACAATTTGGTTTCCGGAAAAATAAGTCAATCAATATGGCATTATATAACTTTCTGCAAGAAATAATTACTAATTTAGACACCAAAACACCAGTATGTGCTCTCTTTATGGATCTCACTAAAGCTTTCGATTTTGTAGATCACTCACAGCTATTAAAAAAATTATATACATACGGTGTTAGAGGTAATGTCCATAAACTACTAAATTCGTATTTATCTAATCGCAAACAAACCACTCAGATCACACAAATATGTCCAGAAAATAAGCACGAAATAGTTTTCACATCGGCATACAAAAAATTGGGATGTGGTGTACCACAGGGAAGCGTATTAGGCCCACTCTTATTCATTGTGTATATAAATGACCTTCCACGAGTCATCAAGCATCCGACAGTATTATTTGCTGATGATAGTACTGTCCTTTTTACCAGTAAAGATCGTATACATATGGAAGAAGAAATAAAAAGCACTCTTGACAATATTTTAGACTGGCTAACAATAAATAATTTACAAATGAATTTGACGAAAACGTATGTAATGACATTTAGAAATAGAATTGATAGGTTAAAAGACATTAAAATAGATTATTCAGGACATAAAATTTAACAAATTGACACCACAAGGTTTTTAGGATTAAATATTGATTCCAATTTGAACTGGAAAAGTCATGCTGAGGCTTTATGCTTAAAATTAAACCAGTTCTCTTACTCTCTATATATGCTTTCTAAGAGAATGGGTACATCTACGGTAATAACAGCCTACCATGGCTATGTAGCATCGTGTCTTAGATATGGTATCATGTTTTGGGGCAATTGCACTGACAAGGAGCGTGTATTTAGGGCTCAAAAGAGGTGCATTAGGGCTATTTGCAAATTGAAACAAACGGACAGTTGTAAGCCATATTTTTTAAGCCTAAAGATTTTGACTACCGTGTATATATATTTTAGAAACTGTCATATTTGTGCGTCAAAATTTACATTTATATAGTAATTTTAGGAGCAGACGCCTTCAACATAAAGTCTGTTTTCCTTTAAACATGACGGCGCTACACAACTAAAGCTTATTCTGTATGGCTCCTAGAATCTACAACCATTTGCCCAGATCTATACTTGAGGCTAAAACAATTGTAATGTTTAAAAAAAGAGTCAAGTTGTTATTACTATCTAAAGCATACTACAGTGTACATGACTTCTTATCAGACAAAATTTAAATGATTAATGTGATTTTTATAATGTAATGAATTTTTATTTTTAAATTATTATTATTTTCTTTTGACATGTATTAATTTTTCCCTTGACATTGAAGATGTTATTTTAATGTAATTTGTATTAAATTTGACATTTCTTTTATCATTATTAATATTATGTAATTATTATTGTATTCAACACAGCATGCCGAAAGGTAGATAATGGCGATCTGAATGTTTTTACATTTCTACTGTTACCTTTTTGTATACCCATTTTCGCTTGTGATTAAATGAATTATGAATTAAAGCAGAGTCGAGGGCGAGAACATGACTAAAAGTATGATTGGACAAATTGAGTTTTGAAGATATATATTTAAAAAAAGGCAGAAATATTTTTATGAGTGGTAATTTTATTCAGCTTAGGTATGGTGTGGTAATGGTATTTAGGTATATGTTATATACTACACCCGGCTTAAGTGCATAGTTCTATAAATATATGTATCAAACTCATTGTATTAGAAACATACCTGAATATTAATATGTAAAACAGCGTTAACGTGTCTTTTACTTTAATTAGGTAGGTATATTATAGATTTAAAATGTTAATTCGTAAAAACTCGCAAAGTTATCTAAAAGTAATGATTATTATCCGCAATTTTGACTGTAGTGATATTATTGCTATGTTCATATTTGTATTGATTCTTCGGGTTAATTAAACTTGTCGTTCTGTCGTCAGTTGACACATTATAAACTTCGCATGTTCAGTCTTTTTACTAGTCTCTACTATTTAGAGAATACCTATCATCTTCAGAATGTGCAAAATCATTATAATGAGAATTAAGAATTTATCTTATAATCAAAACAAGTGTTCCTATAAGGAAGGGTTCCCTTTTTTTGGAGGTACGCAAACTTGTAACGATTTTTTACTAACTTCTCAGCTTAATTCTTTTGTTCTTTCAGGAGCAGTCCCGATCCTAACTTTGAACCTTCAACACGGTTGTGACGGCGAGATTCCCGACGCGTGGCACCATCAGATGGTGTTCGGTGTCTCATCTCGAGGGGTGTACCTCTGTAACCCGGTGGAGTGTGTGAGAGAGACGATACTATGGCCCAGATTAGCCGCTCCTTCCACGTTGTTGGTCCGCGCTAGGGACGTAGCGGCCCGGTTCACCAGTACTACGGACTTGACGCCGCTTATGCATGTGCCGGATAGCAGGTGGCATAGTTATAATGTGCTGGGTAAGTGTGTTGTTTTAGTGTTTTAAATTTATATTTGTTTTGGGTGTAAAAAAGAGGTAATTCTATGCCCACTATGTAGAGTATGGTGGGGTCGTGTATTTATAGTATGCATCAAAACTGCCGCGCCGGCCGTTGAGAAAAGTACAGATATTATTAAAATACTGATTTCTCAGTACATTTTTTAGCGTTGCATACGCTACTACAAAATTTGGCTTTGGTTTTTTACTCAGGATAAATGCGTCACGCATCGTCACGTGAGATACCCGGCGAAGATGGGCGTGGTAGAGATAACTACTTAAATAACTTGGGAGTGTTCCTGCGGAAAGTCATAATGATGGGGCAGCGGGTGCGCCGAAGCACTGCCTTTAGAGGGGGCTGACCGATGTACTTGTATTTGTTGTTTATTGCACGAGCGATTGTAACAATATTGATTTCGATGTGTTTATCGTTGACAGGGCAAGTGGTGCACGTGATCCGCGAGTGGAGCGCCGCGGGCTGGTTGGAGGGAGGCACGCGCGCGCGGCACGTGCGGCTGCCGGCCGCGTACTGCGCGGGCGTCACCATCGCCGCGCTCGCCGGCACCGACGCACAGCGCCGCCTCGCGCACGCACCGCACCTGCCGCTGTTGCACCCGCTGCACGAGCCCGCCTGAGGTGAGTGTCTGTGTACAGTGTAGGACACGTGTGACGTCACCGTCGCCGCGCTCGCCGGCACCGACGCACAGCGCCGCCTCGCGCACGCACCGCACCTGCCGCTGTTGCACCCGCTGCACGAGCCCGCCTGAGGTGAGTGTCTGTGTACAGTGTAGGACACGTGTGACGTCACGCTGGCTGCTGTTGCACCCGCTGCACGAGCCCGCCTGAGGTGAGTGTCTGTGTACAGTGTAGGACACGTGTGACGTCACGCTGGCTGCTGTTGCACCCGCTGCACGAGCCCGCCTGAGGTGAGTGTCTGTGTACAGTGTAGGACACGTGTGACGTCACGCTGGCTGCTGTTGCACCCGCTGCACGAGCCCGCCTGAGGTGAGTGTCTGTGTACAGTGTAGGTCACGTGTGACGTCACGCTGGCCGCTGTTGCACCCGCTGCACGAGCCCGCCTGAGGTGAGTGTCTGTGTACAGTGTAGGACACGTGTGACGTCACGCTGGCTGCTGTTGCACCCGCTGCACGAGCCCGCCTGAGGTGAGTGTCTGTGTACAGTGTAGGTCACGTGTGACGTCACGCTGGCCGCTGTTGCACCCGCTGCACGAGCCCGCCTGAGGTGAGTGTCTGTGTACAGTGTAGGACACGTGTGACGTCACGCTGGCTGCTGTTGCACCCGCTGCACGAGCCCGCCTGAGGTGAGTGTCTGTGTACAGTGTAGGTCACGTGTGACGTCACGCTGGCCGCTGTTGCACCCGCTGCACGAGCCCGCCTGAGGTGAGTGTCTGTGTACAGTGTAGGACACGTGTGACGTCACGCTGGCTGCTGTTGCACCCGCTGCACGAGCCCGCCTGAGGTGAGTGTCTGTGTACAGTGTAGGTCACGTGTGACGTCACGCTGGCCGCTGTTGCACCCGCTGCACGAGCCCGCCTGAGGTTAGTAAACTTGTAGGACAAGTGGTCACGTGATCAGCGAGTGTAGCGCCGAATCTACCTCTACTGCACCCGCTATATAAACCCGCCTGAGGTGAGTTTTTACACTTTAGGGACAAGTAGTCAGGTGGTCCGCTAGTAAAACTCTGTTACACCCCGTCTATGAGCCCGCTTTAAAGCTACACTAGATCCAGACTTTTTACAAGCTTTAATTTACTTTCACTTGTCTGTTGTCTGTCTATCTGTCTGTAGTCAAATCTTGCAAGTTTAATTTGACCCGCTTCCCGATATCAGATTCAGCTGAAATTTTGCATGCGTATATAAATCGGATGACAATGCAATATTATTATGACATCGATCTGATCTGATGATGGAGCTGGAAGGTGGCCATAAGAACTCCGTAATTAAACGACGCAACCCCATCGAGTTTGGGCTCATTTGATTTGTCTTGACGAGTACTTTGGTGCTGGATGGTTATAATTATAAAACCTTGTTAATATATTTCATTTGTTACTGTCAAAATCATTTTATTCATTTAAAAGACCTTAAAAAGCCCTTGTCCTTGTATATAAAAAAAGTTATCAATAGAAATAGTTAATATTGGTTTAATTGACGACCTCTGTGGCGCGGTGGGCTGATGCTGATACCCGCCTGCAACGCAGAAGGTTGCGGGTTCGATTCCCGCATGGGACAAATGTTTGTGTGATCCACAGATATTTGTTTCTGGTCTGGGTGGCTTTCTGTATCTATTATAAGTATGTATTTACAAAAAGAAAAGTATATAAGTATTATATCCGTTATCCTTACCACCATAATACAAGCATTAAGTTGCTTAGCTTGGGGTTAGGTGGCGCTGTGTGTAATGTCCTGAAATATATTTATATTAAATATTAATTGTATCCTTTCAGATGCTGAGCCGGCTTAGGTGACGGTGACACATCGAGCTGCGAAAATGTACTCTATTACTCAGGAATAAGGGTGATCTTTCTTCGATTCGAATGACCTGAACACCGCAACTTTCTCTGTAGTTATGAACCACAGGACGATTTGCATTCGAAACACAATCTCGTGAAATATTTAATATTTATCTTAATAAATAAAAGGAAAACTTTATTGAATGACTGACTGATCTATTAACGCATAGCGCAAACTGCTGAGCGATTTAATTGAAATTTGGCATAAAGATATCGTTACGTAGACAACCGCTAAGAAAAGATTTTTCAATGCGGGCATAACCAAGTCTAAATGTATAAATGGCGAACGTGACTTAACGAAAACAAAAGGGACTTTAAGTATGAAATTTCCAAACGATATCAAAACCTCGAGCGTAAGCTAGTGTGTTCTAAGCTTGATGCATGAAACAGAAAAATGCTGTATTTTAAATATAGCAGATTTAATATTATTTAAAAAAATATAATCGTAAAAAAATCATAAACGGCTCGCATCCCGCTGTCAAGAATAATTGACTTTTTTTTTTAAATATTATGGCAACAGTTGCATTTTGCCAGTGTCGAGTTAAAAAAAATTAATTTATTCTGACCATGGATACAAGTCCTTCAGTCGAAAACTTTATTATAATTTTAAGTTCCTTGTTTATTGGAGGATATTCCCTCCAAAATTCGATAAAGAGTGGGCGTTTATCGAATCACATCGATTCATGTTGTGACGATTCTTGAAAATAGACTTGAACTTTTTTCCATTCTTCGACAGTAAATCACATTCACAAACACTCAACGTTTATAAAACCCACTATTAATACGCGTTTAGCACTTATTGCAAAATTATTATCTAAGAACACACAATTTCATCTGCTTTCCAAAAGCGCGGCAAAATGAATCAATTGACGTTTGTAAGAGGACAATGACATTGGGAGTAGCTGCAAATTGTATGCAATGACAGTGCGAGTGGCAAGAGTAGTGTCTTGATAATATATGTATGTCAGTTTAGTCTTGACAATGGGACGGGAGTTGTGGCACTAGCATGCCACACGGAATCACGACAAAACTTCATGAGTAGAACTGTCATCTCATACATTCACAAAAGTACAATGTATGGGATGACAGTTCCTCTCTTGTCATTTCACGACATGCGGGATCCCGTATGGCATGCTACGGCCATTTTTTTGCTGTAATGTGTACTCTTATGTCAATGTCTTACTGTGCTAAAGGGGCTGGTACCTTTGAGCAACCCTAATATGAGCATGTTGTCAAAATCCAGAATTACTAGTACGTTCTAGCTCAGCTCGCTCGCTCAATGCCGCTATAGTTTTCCTGGAAAGTTCATGATTGAAACCATGTTCTTCATTTTTTTCATATTTTTAAAGCCAGTAGTTCAGATTGTATTGACGCCCAAAAAAAAGTGTTTTAATTATTTAAAAATTATTTTTGTTACCGTTCTCTTACCCTGATCATTCCCTCCCCTGTGCAAAATTTCAGCTTTCTAGGACTCATAGTTTCTCCGTAAAACCGCGGACAGACGGACTGACGGACGGACAGACAAAGCGAAACTATAAGGCTTCCTTGTTGACTACGGAAGCCTAAAAACCTCATGCATACTGAGTCTTAGCAAGTGACATCGCAGGACATGTGGAGTGACATCTAATATAAGTGTACTTGCGCATTATGCTGTTAGCCGTAGTTTGACCGTACTGTATTTTTTTATGATGGAGTAGAAGACGAGCAAGAGGCTCACCTGATGTTAAGAGATAACGCTACCCATAATCAGTACAGTGCTACTTAGGATTTCACAATAGGGATGTTGACACATGTTACGAATTCATATAAAGTTATGTTTTTTCACATAAAAGACAGTATTTAAAAACCTAAAATCACATTTTAAGGATCTATTTACAAGCCAAAATGGAATAAAATCAATTTTAATTTCAATAATTTTTACTTATTATTACGCGAATGCGAACACCAATCAGGGCGCGTGACGTCACACCCCTGGCCTGTACTTACGCTTCCTAAGCAATGTTCCTGATTTCGACACATTTTAATTATTCATAACTTAAAAACTACTGAACCGATTTTGATGCAACTTATACTGTGCTCTAAGTTGGTCTAAATTTAAGCAAAAAAAAAATCAATAACCAAAATGGATCTTATATTTTCAGAGAGACATTTTAGTTATTAACTTTATTTTTGGCTTAAATATTGACCAACTAAGGGCACAGTATAAGTTACATAAAAATCGGTTCAGTGGTTTTTAAGTCATGAATAATTAAAATGTGTCGAAATCATGAACATTGCTTAGGAAGCGTAAGTACAGGCCAGTGGTGTGACGTCACGCGTTGTCAGATGACTGTTCGGAACGTTTTAGCCAGAATTCAAAAAATCATTTTTATTTACGTATTTTTATATTGAAATATCATATAATTTTGCATAAAAATATGATATTCGTGTATGAAATGGGTCTATCTATCATATAAAAGCAATTCCAAAAATTAGTCAACATCCCTATTATGTGAAATTCAAGGAACACTGTACCAACGCTTCTTACTCAAGAGTCATAAGATGTTAAGACTCTTTAGCCCAGTAATTTCACTAGCTACAGTGCCCTCCTACCGGAGCACAGTAATGTTTGCACATCACTGTTCAGGTGGTAGACCTAGGCGATCTCCTGCAAAGAAAGTCTACCCCCGGTAAGCATTAGCTATAGGATGAGTTATATATAATGGGTGACAAGCAAGCAGAAGGCCCACCTTGATGAGTGGCTACCGTCGCCTATGGATACCTGCAATACCAGGGGTACCGCTGGTACGATGCCTACCTTTCAAGACTCTATTCACTTGCCTTTTGAAGTCCCATGTTGAAGCTTAACGGAAATACCGCGGGCGGAACATTTTGCTCATTTCACATTTTGCAGGTATAGGTACGGCAAGAAGATGCGAGTGATTCGCACAGTACGAAAATGCTAAGCATCAATTATAATTATGTGTTGTAGGGTTTACCATTTGAGTCCGATAATTATCGATTAAAAAAACAATCCCTATAAATTTCTTGCTCGTTCTTCTCATATAAGTGCTTTTCGAACGAGTGGTAAAGTCTTAACCCTTGATCCAGGAAACACTTTCGGTTCAAATCAAAATTGACATATATATTTTTTTAATTATTATTTTTTTATTGTAAAATTGACTGGCAAAATGTTACATTGTAGCCTATTTGAATAAATGAATTTTGAGTTTAAGTATACAAAGATATTCTCAAATTCTGACAATAGGCTCGTTTTAGACTCGCAAATTACGGAATTGCCGTTTCAACGCAAGACTATCGAAGAAAGAACGAACTCTTTCGATCACGAAGCGAACGGAAGCTATGACTTGTAATATATTTGTAAATACACTTCATTTAGGATAAAAAACAGTTTTAATTTGCTGTAACCCAAAATATGAGTGAGATTAGATATTGGACTGAGGACGGAAAAGACATGGGATAATAGATAAATCTTTCTTTTGTTATAAATAATTTAGATTAATTTGTGTATCAAACGTATAACATATGTATAGTTAACTGATTATTATATTTTTTACTATAGTAGAATTTTAGTTACTGTAAAGTCTGACGACGTAAAGAAACAGGCTGGAGGTAGCTGGATGAGGACTGCAAGAGACAGGGGAGAGTGGCAAAATCAAAGGGAGGCCTATGCCCAGCAGTGGGCAATTGAAGGCTGATAATGATGGTATGTTCTCATCGAGTCACACCAAATCCTGTTACACTGTTACTGGTTGAGAAAAAAAAAGTGTGTGCGTGTAACCTTTACGCGCGATTGAAGTAAAACTTCTTTGGCGTTGACGACATATATCACTGAAATGATTAAATATTAACTTAAATAAATAAATATTATATTATAATTTAATTATATTTATTATTCATGTGCTTTACAAAGATTATTTAAATGTTATATTAATATTATTCATTCGAAACAGGTAATTGAATGTCATCATAATTTCTTACGTACGAAATTATAGGTTTGTGGTAACTATAATGTGAAACATAAATTTTACTCTCTAAATTTGCTACTTTTCTTGAAAATACAGCATCTATCGTTGTACCGAAACGCGTTGTTGAATGAAGTCGAGAAGTCAAGAAGCGTGTAGTATATGACATATACTTACAACCAATCAGAATTATTATTTTTAAATGGCGGAAGCGTTACTTCCGTCAGAAAAAAAAATCTGAGTTACTCCCTAGTCGCGCCTAAAGAAGTTTTACTTCAAAAATCCTATCGAGTTACAGTGTGACTCGATAAGAATTTTCATTCTCATCTAGTAACACAGAGTTTAGGTATTGTTACTCATTCGGAAAAATAAATCTCAACGAGTAACGGTGTGACTCGATGCGAATATTTATTCTCAGCTAGTAACACAGTGAAACTGTACAGTCAAACTGCTTCAGCAGTTAGACAGAGTTTGACAAACAACATTTACCGGTCACGCTGAAAGGGACGAAAAAAAAATAGGTTCTCCTTTTTCTTCACACAGAATTTTCCCTATTGCCATCACTCTCACACATAAAATGGCTACTTCTAGTTGTATTACTTCTGTGGTCTGACCATAATATGTTTTACAGCTATTTCTATCTAAATTTACAGCAACTAAAATTCTCATTTTTTTTTTAATGACGCGTAAATTGAAAATTAGCGCAAAAAAATCACAATTAGAAATAGAAACGTATTTACTCTTTGTTTAGAACTTAATATAGGAGCATGTACTTCAATATGTTTAGTACCACCGAATTTATTTAAAACACATAAAAATGTAGTTTTGTTTTCATTTAATATACTATCTCCTCAAGAAATTGTAATGGATTTGTGCACTCATGCATATATATTGGGCATTGGTTAAGACTTATAAAGATAATTCTTACTTCCATACTCTGCTTTACCTTTGTATTTTCTGAAAAAATATGTTTTGAGCTATCTCCCTGGAGGCTATGGCTTCTCAGCTAAAGTGTTCCGTGCCTCAAATTATAAAAAATCGAACTGAAAGTGCTTCCAGCTTCTAAATATATAAAAGGAAAGAGTGACTGATTGACTGAATCTATCAACGCACAGGCCAAACCGCTTAGCGGATTCCTTTGAAATTTGGAATAAAGATAGGTTTTATAATGTAGACTTCTATCTAAGCAATGATTTTGTCACGCGGGCAATGCCGCGAGCACAAGCTAGTCACATATAAGTATGGGTATACCTGAATAAGGCCATAATTATTTATGTGTAGTTTTGACCAAAACCTAATATTTATTCTGCAATGTTTTAAATTCATATTATCTGTAAATCTTGTATCAATATACAATGTATCTTATATCGAATATGGTAGTAATAAGTTATTTTAACTTTTTGTAATGTATTTAACAGTTCATATCTTTAAGAGAGACACATTCGTGGAACCGTTTATTTTACTTTTGATTTAAGTCAAAATCAATGCATGATCAAATTACATAATTTTATATATCTTGGGAACTAACAATATTGCCATTCAACGTGGCAATGCTGCCAGCATTCTGGGCACTCTGCCATCTGACAGTGGTTTGGAGCACTTGGATTTTCTGTAGATTGGCTTGTGGCCGATCTGTGGTTAATAAAAGTGTTCTCAACTGCTGTAGTAGTTGTAGTATTGTGAGTTTGTTTTTCTCAATAAAGGCATTTGCCATTAACAATATACTTATTTGTAATGATATTTAAAGGCTCTTGGTAAGAGTTTAAGGGTGCTCGCACATCTATTCGCATCGCATCGTCTGCGCCGAAAGAATTTCTGTATAGAAAATCTTCTTCCGAAACGGACGATTCGACCCCGGTAAGTGTGCTTCATGACATTTCTTATAAAGAATTAAAAATTCGATTCCTTCGGCGCAGTCGATGCGGATAGATGTGCTTTCACCATAATTGTTAAATATCAGAAATATTAAACTTATTTATTGCTAAAATAATGTATTCAAATATATTCCATTCCTATATGAGCTATCAAAAGTAAATTAAAATTGACTCAGGTTGACTTTCCTCTGACGCGAAGCGGGCTAGTTTTGACCAATCACGGTATTTAATATCTGCATCCGAAAAATCCGAGCACTGTGATTGGTCAATACTTGCACGTGTTCAACTTACACGATTTCTCTTTGTAGATTTCTTTGTGTTATTTATTATAATTTTAGATAAGTGGTACTTCACTGCACAAGTCAACTTTCTGAAAAAAGAACGCTAATTTGTAGGATAATTTCGCTCAAAATTTTGTTTTATATTTAGCCTAACGGTGGGAACTTTTTTTTATAATAAGAATATAAAATATCTAAATTGTTCCCTATTTTGTTTAGGAGAGCAAAGTGGTCAGAGAAACTAAAGCACACTGAACTTGTTTTCTCATCTTTAGATAATATTTTGTGTATGCAGCGTAAGGCCACGGTAAAGAGATATACAGTAGTTTGACTCCATAGAAACGGGCGGAAAATGGAAGTGAATAGATGTCGGTAGATGTGGGTAGAAGTGGGTATATAATCCAGAAGCGGGTGCCACGCAGCGACGGGCGGACGTCGCGGTAGTTTCTTGCAAGTATTTAGTGTTATTTACGTTATTTACTTTTGACGTATGTATACATAATATAATAAATTATATAAAATTATATAAAAATGGCAAAAAAATAGCATACTATATTATGCTGTTTTTGGTAGCTTGAACTTATCATTGAACTTATCAGGAAATCCAGAAATAACATTATTAACCCCCGACGCAAAATCGACGGGGTGTTATAAGTTTGACGTGTCTGTCTGTCTGTCTGTCTCTGTGTGTGTGTGTCTGTCTGTGGCACCGTAGCTCCCGAACGGATGAACGGATTTTGATTTAGTTTTTTTTGTTTGAAAGTAAGGTTAGTCGAGAGTGTTCTCAGACATGTTTGGTGGAAATCGGTCCAAGATGGCCGCCGCTACAAAATGGCGGATTACTTTTTTCTTCCGCGACCCCCTCAATATGGGTATCAAATGAAAGGGCTTAACTAGTAGAATACAACCCATTATATAAAATTAAAAATCCAAGATGGCCGCCACCACAAAATGAAGAATTGCGTATTGCGTTGGGGGTTTTTTAAATTTTTAATTTAATTCACTTGTTTATCAAGCAACATGGAAAGGTAATAAAATTAAAAAGGTCAGTTAGTTAAAAAGGGGAGGAGGTGGGGGAAGGGGAGGAGGGGGGAAGGGCAGGGGGAAGGGGAGGAGAGGAAGGGGGAGGGGGAAGGGGAGGGGAGGGGAAGGGTATGAGGGGGAGGGGAGGAGGGGAAGGGGTGGAGGGGAAGGTGAGGGGGGAGGGGAGGAGGTTGTCTTGTCTCTTTTCTTGTCTTTTGTCTTGTCTTGTCTTTTGTCTTGTCTTGGGTTTTAATATACGCCGCCACGACATGATAGGTAAGTAGGTAGTAAGCTCAAGTAAGTAGATGATATGAAACAGGTAGGTACCTACTGTATGCGGGCAGCGGCTGCCCGGCAGCCCTATGACTTGCGCATGTACCGCGCGACTGTAGGTATTTATGTTCAAAAATCACGCTCAGTCAAACTACTGTATATCTCTTTACCGTGGTAAGGCTAAATTCTCTTAGCTACGGAATAACCGATGTATATAATTTATGTAAGTTCTATTATGATGTATATTAGTCGATTGGTGCTTACTAGTCAAAATTATATTAGCACATACCATAATTTAGTGTTCCGAATACAATGATTGTGTAATAGTAGATAGGCATGACAATAGTTAATCGAGATTTTAATATCGTAACCTATTTTTTTACGTAGGTTGTGGAGAATTCGCTTGCCGTGACGTCATGACTCATGACCCCCCACTAAGCAACTTTATTTTGTATCTCAGACGTTTTTTCCATACATTTTTTTAACATATTGCTGCTCAAGAAAATGGCCAAAAAGGGGATCGCCTCCACGCTTTCTCAAGCGGTCGCAGATGTCTTGGACCAGCTTCTTAGCTTCAGTGCCCCACGAACCATCTGTTTCAACGGCAAACGGCACAAAGTCATACGCCGATTAATTATGTAATATCCAGTCGCAGAGATCTAAAAACATTGAGACGTTAATTACTTAGTCATTACATTTTCCTTTCCTATAAGTGAAACACGAACATTTGCCAAGCACACTTGCGCAAATGTTCGTGAGCAGTGTCAAATTTTCAAAACAAAATGTAAAATCACTGTTCATGAGGATTTAACTCTTCGTGCGAACACATACGCGAAGTGGTAAGGCTCCAGCATAATTATTGGAAACAGCCTTTCTACTGTTACATAAATAAATGTATTACTAATGCATAGACATAATTATGTATGACGCGTTATGTTATTCTATATTTAAATTTGTAACGCAGTGTTAATATTCATTATATTTTAGCTACACTATACGTTAGTTGAAGGGTTAATTTCACTAACCAAACTTTTTCTTAGCATAGTTAATACTATGCTAAGTAGCCAACGTGTTATTTCGGTGTGTTCTCAACGAGTCACTCCAAATGCTGTCACACTGTGACTGGTTAAAAAAAATATTTGCATCGAATAGTAGTGGTGACTCGATGCGAATATTTATTCTCATCTAGTAACACTGCATGTAGATTCTAGACGATGACGCAAAACGAAACACCTTTAATACTTAGAAAACATATAATTTATTTCCAAAAACGCCACTTTGGAGTTACCAAAAGATGTAAAATCGTTCAGAATCTTTATGCAGTGTTACTATATGAGAATAAATATTCGCATCGAGTCACCACTGTTATTTGATGCGAATATTTTTCTCAGCCAGTGACAGTGTGACAGGATCCAGTGTGACTCGTTGAACATATCGTTATTTCAGGCTTTATTTTTTTTTAATACCCTTTTCCTCGAAAGTTTAAGTCGAGGGCGTGGACACGACTAAAATACGGGGTCAGATAAAAAAAGTATTGAATATTAACACTGATTAATATTTAAATCCCATTATTTTGCCGTCGAATGTAAAATACTTATTGACTTGTATGTCGTAACTATCACTGTAAAAAGACAGTATCATAATCTGTTTACTTCAAAATGTTATGTATAATATTATATTTTTGGAATATACTATGATAGAATTTATATTTTTGTTTTATTCAAAACAATGATGAATATGAAACATAAGTAAAAGTAGATTTACCTACCTATTCAAAAAAGAAAAAAATATTATCTTTTTAGTGTAATGTTTGACGACGTTACTTAAAAAATATTAGGTCTCAAGCTCAAGGCCAGTCAGTTCAGATCAAGAGTACCAAGTACCGGCGAGCGTGTATTGTGAAGAATGTGTCAGGATCGTACCAAGGGGATGGAAATAGTCTGCCTACCCCATGGCAACAAGGCGTGATTATAATATTATGTTTGTATGTAGATCTCAAGCTGGGTCTCCACCTTTTTACAAAATGTGCCATTTTTTTAAAACACTAGTGCCAATTGTCCTTGATGAAGGCTGGAGGCCAAGTCATTATATGGTGGGAAGACCCAGGTTGGAAGAACGTTCCACAATTTAAATTCGTGTCATTGATTAACCCTTTAACCGCCACCGTCGGATATATCCGACAAGCTTGTTCTGTTACGTAACCGCCAGAGTCGTATATTTCCGACGAGCCGTATATTTCCGACTGCACTTTAAATCTACATTTTTTAAGTCATAACACTGTATTTTATAAAACTATACTCGTAATTAGATAAATAGTGAATAAAGTTATGATTTACAGTTGGTTTTATGCTTCTCTCCCAAATAGAATAAATATTAGACATCACTTTTATTGTAGGTATTTATAATTCATAAAACTTGCCTGGCGCTAGGGGCACGACAAGTGATTTTAAGTCTGGCAGTTAAAGGGTTAAACACCGATGTGTCACCCAGGCGCGGATCCAGACCATGATTTTGGGGGGGGTCATCGGCTAGAATTTTTTGGAGACACGTTTAAGCGTAGTCTTGAAAATCTTACATTTTTCAGAACGAACAATGCGCGTTTAGCTTTCTCCGAGTGGCAATGAAACTAAATAATCTTATTTATAGAGCGCGAGCAGCTCGCTGCGAGTACCGAGATAATTTTGAATTTTGCAGCATGAATGATGTGCGTTTATCTTGCTCCGAACGGTAATGAAACTAAATATTCTTATTTATAGAGCGCGAGTAGCTTGCTGTGAGCACCGGGAAAATTTTGAATTTTTCAGCACGAATGATGTGCGTTTAACTTGCTTCGAGTGGCAATGAAACAAAATTTTCTTATTTAAGAGCGCGAGCAGCTTGCTGCGAGCGCCGAGAAAATTTGGAAGTTTTCAGCATGAATGATGTGCGTTTATCTTGCTCCGAACGGCAATGAAACTAAATATTCTTATTTAAAGAGCGCGAGCAGCTTGCTGCGAGCGCCGAGAAAATTTGGAAGTTTTCAGCATGAATGATGTGCGTTTATCTTGCTCCGAACGGCAATGAAACTAAATATTCTTATTTAAGAGCGCGAGCAGCTTGCTGCGAGCGCCGAGAAAATTTGGAAGTTTTCAGCACGAATGATGTGCGTTTAGCTTGCTCCGAACGGCAATGAAACTAAATATTCTTATTTAAAGAGCGCGAGCAGCTTGCTGCGAGCGCCGAGAAAATTTGGAAGTTTTCAGCATGAATGATGTGCGTTTATCTTGCTCCGAACGGCAATGAAACTAAATATTCTTATTTAAAGAGCGCGAGCAGCTTGCTGCGAGCGCCGGGAAAATTTTGAATTTTTTCAGCACGAATGATGTGCGTTTAGCTTGCTCCAAGTGGCAATGAAACTAAATATTCTTATTTAAGAGCGCGAGCAGCTCGCTGCGAGCGCCGAGAAAATTTTGAATTTTTCAGCACGAAACATGTGCGTTTAGCTTGCTCCAAGTGGCAAGGTATCTAAATATTCTTATTTATAGAGCGCGAGCAGCTCGCTACGAGCGTCGAGAAAATTTTGAACTTTTCAGCACGAATGATGTGCGTTTAGCTTGCTCCGAGTGGCAATGAAACTAAATATTCTTTATTATATATATATATTTATATTTATAGAGATAATTTTGAACATTTTAGCACGAGCCAACGACGTAAGGGCTTGTTCACGTTGAACGCGCGGGCGCGGGCGCGGCGCGAAATATCAAACATACGACGTGCTATGAAAGTGTTCACGTAGAAATGCACGTGCGGTGTAAGCAAAGACTGCCGCGCCCGCGCCCGCGCTTTCAACGTGAGCAAGTACTAAGAGCCAACTAGAGAACATTTTGTATTTTTAAGTGCAAAAGATGTGCGTTTATTGGCTCGTTCACACAAAATCATAGTCATTTTTATTAGAGCGCAAGCAATTAGCGTCGAGAAAAATTTAAAACCTGTGTGCTATCCACTGATTTCGCACCAAGCACCAAGAAAAACATAGTTATGTAATCCTAACCACGAAAGGTACGTGATCAGTTTGTTATCAGAACGCGAGCGTTAAGAAAATTTTAATATTATTTTTATAAGAGGGCGAGCAGCTTTCTGCTATTGCATCGAAAAATAATAATGCCTGACCTGAGTAAAAATGTACGTTTAGCTCGCTCCGAGAAACAAGAAAATAAAATATTTTGATCAATAAAGCCAGAATTTTTTTATAACTCTGACCTCGAAAAGAAGCGATTTAGTCGTCGACTACAATCCTAGAAGTTTTGTGAACGCTCATAAATTGTACTGGTAAGTAATTCAAATTATATGAAAGGCGCGCAACTTACTTAACCAAATGCCAAAAAAAATGATTATTATACATGCGCGAGCAGCTTGCTGCAAGACCAAAGACGACATAAAGCGCGAACAGCTTGCAGCAGTTAATATAATTCAATTAATCCTAAATATGAAAGATGCTGTGCAGCTTGCTACGAGAATCTACGGATAATTCATAGGCGAGGGCCAAAAAAAAAATGTAGGTAGCTAGGTTAAAAAATTAATTAAAAGAGCGAGACAATTTTATGAACTTGTACGTAGAGCTTGCTGCTAAGAGAAAATTTCCTAATTCTAACTATGAAAGTACCGTAAAACCAGTCGACAAGAGCGGATTTTTTTCCGACTAGGATTTTGGGGGGGGTCATGACCCCCTTGACCCCCCCCCTGGATCCGCGCCTGGTGTCACCCAAACCGGCTCTCGGTCCATCGGAAGTGGGCACACCTTGTGAAACCACTGACCTTTTCACTTTCTTCGACGTCCCAATGCGGATGGCTGATTATAATTACAATGACCTACAGAGGTCGTTTCAAAAAATGTACTCCAATCTTTTAAAGTTCAATGAGTTATCTATCTTTGGTTTATAAAAAGTGAATTTATTATACACGAATAAAAAAGTACCTATCATTTTTTTTGTAAATGTAGATATCTTTATTTAAACATTTTTTCTACAATTATAAAAACTTTATATCTGAATATACAAAATGGAAGCGCTGCTTTTAATAAAAGCCAGTTTTCTAAAAAAACATTCTTTATTACTTTTCAAATTACAACATAAAATATGGGCAATATGATCTATATGGTAATAAAAACAAGCAAAGATGACTTAAAAAGTAACATTTAGCTACCAAACCTATTGTTACATGGAAGATTAATATTTACATAAGTTATAGTTTCACTTATTAACTTTAAAATCACACCTTTTCTAAATCTGTTCGCAGTTTTGATGGTAACAAAGAACATCTACATGTTTATATTTCTGGCAGAATACCAGCTTTTTGAGGTCAGACGATTTATATAAAATAGGTATATAAACTAAACTACCTATAGATAAAAAAATAATAAAGTTTTATATTTAATTTTTATTATTTTCATCATCATAATTATGTACGTATACTTACTTTTTATTATCGTAAGAAATAATATTACAAGTCTGTAATAATGACCCTTTCTGTGTTTATAACCAATTACGATAAACATGCATATAATCTTACAATTTTAATGATTAAAATTAACAATAATTGTTATGAAAAATCGACAAAATAAATTCGCTGCCAACTTAATAAGAGTATTTTTTATGATATTACGACTTATTATTATTCGTAGGATATTACACAATATTTTTTCAAATATAATTTCAAAGATACAAAATATTTTTACACGGAAGACTTTCAATAAATTCACTTTTTATTCTAATTAGGTATACTTTCTGATTCTCAGTAAATTATAATATCAAGATCATAATTTTTAATAGATTATGAAACTGCTGAATATCGTTACTCCCATAAAATAACTTTATGTCTAAATTAATTAATTAATTGGGGTTTATACTCCAACAGAACAGGTTACCCTACTTACACTGCCAGTCAAATCACAATTTATAGGTTGTGTGGCGAACCTATATGTTGCAGTTTCAGGTCGCCGGGATTACTACAGGACTTAAGAACCGAATATAGACGAAACGGCTATTGGCTAATTCACACCCACTAAGATTGATGTCCACTTCAATGTACATTACTGCGTTTGTTAATTTACTGATATTAATGGGGAGGTTTAAGCAAGTAATGTACGCAAGTATGTCCATGGATTCTAGTATTTAACATGTGGGTGACGGATAAACAATAGCCCTGCTGAGTGTACTAATATCTATTTACGTCCAGTTTCATATACCACTTTATCTAATCCCATAAATAACTTATTTCTAGTATTTTAATAAAAGACAAAAGGTAAAAATGGCTACAATAACAGAAAAACAAGTGCAACATGTTAGTAGCTTAGAGCCACGTTTTTAATTTTATATGAATAAGTCTGTTAAATGAATTACTGAGAGAAGATAAAAATATTTACATTTTGAAACACTATGGGCTGGATATTTTAATATTGTTACATTTATTTTTAAATTTATTTTAAAGTAGGTATAATTTATGTACCGGATGCTGTAAAAACATAAAATATTGTTTTTTGTAGGTACATAATATACAGGGTGACTGGTTTAAGTCCTTATACCTTAAGGTATAATAATTTAACATTATTAATTATTATTTTTGTTTAAATAGAACAGACAAGTAAACTAAATAACATTAAATACTTTATAAAATGATTAAAAACTAAATAATTGAGGGAATATGAATTATTATCAATATAAAAACTAGTCACCCTGTATTACAATTTTAGCATTTGCTTACAAAATCATAGAAGTTTATAAACTACGCCTTCCGTTTGAAGACAATGTCGACCATTTTCAAATACAAAGCCGGTGGTATACTCGCTGGTAACTTATGTGCTTTACTCACAATACTCTCGTAGATTTCTTGTTCTTCTCTCTTATATAGCTCATGTACTCCTAAATCTTCGTAAAGCAGCTTGATTCTGTCGACGTGGGTGGTGTCTTTGCTCGCGTAGCATTCGACGAACAGCGCTTTTTGCGCTTCGTTACATCGCTCTAACGCTCTGACCGCGAGCCAACTGCACTTGCCTTCTTGTATGTCGGTGCCTACTTTACCTGTTAGGACCTCGTCGCCGAAACAGTCTATGTAGTCATCCTGGAAAAAAGAGAAATGTTTAACCTTGTTTTTGGAAAACACGTAGTTTAGGTTGTATGTACCTATACCTACCTCGTAATATTTATAAGATACAATATAATGTATAAAATATATGTTTATCTAAGAAATATAGAGTGCTCGCTCTCTTAGCTAAAGTCAAGGTTGTGGCTCATTTAAACAACACCGCACCGTTTCTGCGTCAAGCTATACGTAAACCCGCGGTTAATATTCTGTTTGTCCGCACGAAGCGATTTGCTTCGACCTTATGTATGATGATTATGATCCGGACGGCAAAGATTTGGAACTCCCTACCCGCTTCAGTGTTTCCCGAGAATTACAACTTGGGTGTCTTAAAGTCGAGGGTTAATTTAGGTATTTGCTAGGCCTGTGTGTAACAGCTTCGACCACGTTTTTACTTACCGACAGGTGAGACTGTGGTCAAATGCAGTTCTATTCTATTCTAAAAAAAAAAACTATCGAGCGGGACAATAGTGGTAAGATCGCGTACAGAGCGCTTAGCTGTTAGTTTGTGATAAAATGTAAATATTGTATGTCAATGGTGTACCTATGTTTAAAGAGCGCTCTGAAGTTCACATTTTTGTGAAAATTCTTTATTTGGGTTGGGCCGGTGTTGTAGAAATGAACCACGTTAGAGACCTTGTAGGAATCTTGGCGACCTGAAACTCCAACATATAGGTTGGCTATTCTTTTATCTGTGAGGTTGGTCACATAACCTAAAAAAAATTTTTTTTTTGTTTGAATTTTGTTTTTTTTTGTTTCAAAATAATTTAAATTAGGAAATTTTAAATTAGGACAAGTTGTTCTGTTGGAGAATTCGTACCATTTTTTTAATTGCGAATGTTTCAATGTAAAGATTATTAAGTAATTCTAAAACCAATCCTAGACTAAGCGCTATAAATATAGCTATTAAGTCGTTGCATAATGTGTTATTTCCTCGATAGAATTTATAGGAGACTTATTTATAGTAGACGTAGAGTACCTAGGTAGGTAATGATGGGAAATAATGATTTCCATTGAAGGCCACTTGTGTACTCATTATTTCTCGACTGATTTTTAAAATGCAAAGTATTTTAACATGTTTTCAAGTACCTAGGTGGTTTTTATTGCAAAAATAATTTAGTATCTACATGTAAAAATGTATCGTATAACATTCGTAGAGAATTTTTAGGTAAATAATTTTATAAAGATTTTAACATCTCATAACCATCATCTCAACCGTAAGACGTCTACTGCTGAACATAGGCCTCCCCTTTAGACTTCCATATGTACCGGTTGGAAGCGACCTGCATCCAGCGTCTTCCGGCGACCTTTATAAGGTCGTCTGTCCACCTTGTGGGTGGACGTCCTACGCTGCGTTTGCTAGTCCGTGGTCTCCACTCGAGCTCTTTTCGACCCCATCGGCCATCCGCTCTCCGCGCTATGTGGCCTGCCCATTGCCACTTCAGCTTGCTTATCCGCTGAGCTATGTCGGCTCGTCACAAATAAAGAGGCTGATCACTAATTTGAATTGACTAGCTTATCATAGATGATACGTGGTCGAAAACCAGTGTCAAAGAAAAACTCACCTGTATCTGAAACAGCCTTCCCAAATCAAAGGAGATTCCATTGATGGCCTCAGCCGCCTTCCTATCCATATTGCCAGCCAGTAGCATGCCCAGGGCTACAGGCAGCTTGAAGCTATAGTACGACGTCTTATGTTTCACGATAGAGTTGTACAGATCTATTGTGAACATGCTGTAGTCTGTTTTGGGACGGTGTGCTACCATATAGTCTAAGTGCTGGCCCATGCTTGTGAAGAGTAACGACTGAGGAAGAAAATACACTAATATAAGAGATTGTTTCTATAGAAGAGAAGAGGAGAGCGTCCAAGCACTGACTAATCATAGTGCTTGGAATTTCTATTCGAAATAATCGAGCACTGTGATTGGTCTTCTCTCTTTTGGGTTAGTAAAGTAACATTTAGAAGAACTTTCAAGTGCTTAGAAACATGATTCGTAATAAGTTGCAAAGGACAATATTATGATGAATTCTGTTTCTGCTCGAAGAAATATTCCAGTTGTCTGAACGACGAAAACAAGTGTATTGTACAGTTTTTAACAAGTGTATTGTATTTCCTAATACTTAATAATTATTATAGTGATATCATAGTGAATATGTTACGTATAGTGAGTGATTTACGTAACTTGTTTCTTCGCAAGGCATTATTAGGTATGCCAAGACTTAGGAACTTCTTCACTTCAAAAGAAATACCATAATTGTTATGTTAAAGACTAAATATATTGTTATATAAACTTCTTTTGATCGAATATCGGTATTCTACATCAAAAGACAAACAAAGAACCTTTTCATTACACACAATGCTTAACGTCAGCGGAACTAAGTGCCATTGCGTAAGACTTAGGTAAAACTTGACTTCATTCAAACTAACATCTTTGTCTCCGAGTGACGAAAGCAGACAGCTGAAGCTGAACCTAGCTGATTAGTAGGTACGGTTTTGGGCTGGCAGCTACGGTTTTGCCTAAGATTTTAAATAGAATTTTGACTAACAAAATATATATGAGTCTACTTGTAAACCTCCTCCGTCATTTTCATCGGTTGAAAATGCATGCGCGTTGTTAGCTGTGAAATAAATTTCTGGGGGACTTGAGCACCTTAGCTCATCCCAGTATTCGCCACTTTGGAATTGCCCAATAAATCATATTAAATAGGTAACACTATGACGGCCCGTAATGGATCAGCATAAAGCATCGGGCCCATTTCTCCTTTTTCATTACCTTGTACAAAAAAATCTCAGGAGACAATTACCACACAGCCATGTTACAAAGAGGAATAAACCAATTACACCGTTCACTTAGTGGTTTCGTTCACGACGCTATGAATCTGCGACCAAATGGCCATGACTAATAAAATTGTTACTGTAAAAATCTTACTGTGCAAAATTTACACGCTATTCGTTATAGTTTTAACCTTACAGTGTCATTTTTCAGGCCATGTGTCAGGGTCAATGCCAATGGTCATTATGTAATTTACGTTACAGAAAACAAGTTAGTCGCTGTGTTTAACAAACTGACGCTAAAATTTTAGCGTAACTTTTTTTCAGCTTTAGGTACAGCCGATCTGAGTAGATTATTTTTGTCGAATGACGACAAGAAAAAGACTTCTTTTTCTTCCTGCCCTTATCCCACACTAGGTAGGGTCGGTACAACACGTTTTTCTCCTCCATTCTGCTCTATCATCCGTCATATCTGCATCCACTCCCCTAGCACGCATATCCTCTTTCACACAGTTCATCCAAACCTTTTTCGGGCGCCCCCTTCCCGGATTACCACATATTATTAGTAATAGCTTATTTTTAAACACACCACTCTTTGCGAACAGTTATAATTGTTTGGTAAGGGATAATTATCATACTATACATCCCACTAACATTGTAAATGCGAAAATAAGAAAGAACGTCTGAATCTTCTTCGCGGTTAAACGGAATTTAGTTACATTGGCATGTAGGGAAAACTTTTAAGCAGGAACAGAAAGCATGTTAGACCTGGAACACATTGAATACAGACCTATCTCACTCTTCCTAAGACTAAAAACTTATTTTATACCACTTACCTCATTAAACAGTTCCAGTAAAGGCACATAAATGGGAGTGTTTCCGAAGTTGGTGTGCAAAGTCTCATATATAGCGCAGTATATGAGAATGGAGTCGTTGATAGCCTCGAGGCCGACGTGCGGCATGCGGTACCAGCAAGGCTTGCCGCGTCGCGTCGTCGATCCGTCCATCATATCGTCTACCACTATGAAGTATGCTTGCAACTGTTGGGACAAATATTTCACATGTTTAGAGACTAAAAAGATAGCAATGGAGACGTACTTAACTCAGTGCCTATTGTCTAATTCTCACCCACTACGATTGATGATAACTTCGATGTACATTGCTGCGTTTGTTATTATACTGATATTAATGAGGAGGTTTAAGCAAGTAATATACGCAAAATTGTCTAGGGGTTTTAGTGTTTTACATGTCGTTTGGCGATAGCCAATAGCCCCTCTGGTCAATTTCGTATTTTTCGTTTTTTAGTGGAATGGTACCCTAAAAGGCAGTTATAAAATACCAACGAAAACGCGATTGCAGTGGCAACGCATTGGTCAAAGCTAAACTAACAAATTTATGTGTAAGCTAATATTATGTAATCTGTCACTTCTGACCTCTGAGTTATTTTTATTATGACCTTGAGTCCCCGTCTTCAAATTCCTTTTGATATATGGAATATTTTAGCTACTGATAAATATTAGGGTGGGGTATGATGACTAAAACGTACCGTGGCTAGTTTCGCACTGCTTTATTCCGTTGGTCGCAGCCAGCGGTCGATTCTATAGCTACCTATATATGCATACAGAACATTCCTCCCTCTATTTAAAACTACTTAAATATTAGAGTAGAATAAATGGACAATTTAAGCTGGGACTGGTGGAGACTAGACAGGGTTTAGTTTGGGCTTTCAATGGCTAACTCCGCCTCGTCATCTTCCTCTACTTGTGACTCATCGGAGCCAGGCATGAATATCAGCTGTCCTCTCCTCACGGGGCGCGCCAAGCGCACGTTAACGGGCGTCGTGAACTCCGACGATTGTCCTGAACGTGGAGACACGGTGCCTACGGAGATTGGTGTTTGACCACTTCTTTCCGTCATATGAGCGGACGGCAGCGCTGACGGTGAAGCTGCACGCGGCGGCGCTGCTCCTTGCGGCGTCGAAGGCAATGGCGGCGGCACCGGGCTCAGCGGTGGCGTCGTGGGACGTGGCCCAAGTGTGTGTGTTTTGTTGCCATCGCTACTCATTGTCCCTTTATACAGCACAATTTGATTTTTGTGTCTTTTTACACAGTCTGAGCTACTATCGTCTCTTATTAAATATAAAACATTTCCTAGTCTTTTAATTATGCAGCCTTTAGCCCATGTGTAGATAGATAGATAGATAGATAGATAACGCTTTATTGTACACCACACAAAAGAAATACATTACAAGCAAGGACTTATTGACTACAAAAAATGAATGTACAAGCGGCGGTCTTATCGCTAAAAAGCGATTTCTTCCAGACAACCAATGAATGGAGAGAAATTATAGAAAGGTAAACACGGTGGCGCAAAAACTGTTTTCTTTTAAGTAATAATAATATTATTAGTTAAATATTAAAATATAATAAATATAAATAATACATAATAACCATACATATTATTGTACCTAAATAATATGGAAAATACACTAACATAAATATATAGGTAGAAACATACATATCACAATATAAATATATATAAATAAATATTTCAAATACATAAATATAATATAAAACATGAATATTATGATGATTTCACAGCAACTGTTGAGTAAGGTAGTGAGATTTTACACGAATTTTAAAGACTGCCAATGAAGGCGCAAGTCTAATCGCAAGTGGCAGAGTATTCCACAGGCGAACTGCTTGTACAGTAAAGGAACTGTCAAAGAAAGTGGAACTATGTGTGGGCATCCGCAAAGTAAGGTTCTCTGCGGACCTCAGTACTAGATTGTTGGAGCAATGATGATATTGAAAACGATTTTTAAGATACTGCGGTGCAGAAGGATTAAACAAGGTAGAATAAAGTAGAGAAAGAATATGGGTATTCCGGCGAAGACGGATGTTCAGCCACTTGAGCTTATTACGATATGAGGAAATGCGATCATATTTGCGCAATCCAAATATGAATCTGATGCAGAAGTTCTGAAGTCGCTCAAGCTTATTTAGCTGGTCCTCCCTGAGATCTAGATAGCAGGCATCGGCATAATCCAGGACTGGGAGCAAAAGAGACTCCGCAAGCGCGATTTTAGTGGTAATAGGCAGGAAGTTACGAAGTCGTCTAAGAGAACCAGCAGAAGCAAATAATTTGCGACTGACAGCCTCCATCTGAGGACCCCAGGTAAGACACTGGTCCATAACAAGCCCAAGATTTTTGACTGTTGGGCTGTATGGAACAGTGACACCTTCAAATTCAATTTTCGGAAGAGTTGACCAATCAACCTTCGCAATCATTCTGGAACTTCCCAAGATTATCACCTGTGTTTTTGTCGGGTTTACCTTTAGCCCGTACGCTTTACTCCACTCAGCAATATTATTTAAATCAGCGTTTGTCTTACTAATCGCATTAGCTAACTGACTGAGTGGGGCTTTTGAGTATATCTGGAGATCGTCTGCATACAAGTGGTAGGAAGAAGTAATACATTCTGAAATGGAGTTAATGAAAATTGCAAAAAGAAGAGGGGATAGTACGCCGCCCTGAGGTACGCCAGCTGACAATTCACACCAGGAAGAAAACTTATCCTCCAAGCGGACTCTCTGCCGGCGCCCATACAGGTAACTATGAAACAAATCAATTACTGTTGGAGATACGTTAATAGAGCGTAATATAGCGATGAGTATGTCATAGTCTACGGTGTTGAAGGCATTACTGAAATCCAGTAATGTCAAAACAGTTAACTGTCCATCCTCCATGCCGGAACGAATATCGTCTGTTATTGCAAGGAGAGCAGTAACCGTACTGTGAGCCGTTCGGAAGCCGGACTGAAAGGGATTAAAAAGGTTGTGCTTGGATAGGAACGAACATAGTTGAATATGTATAAGGCGTTCAAAAACTTTAGATAAAAACGGAAGAATTGAAATTGGACGATATTCGGAAAAGGACACGGGACTTGATTTCTTTGGTAGTGGGATTATCTGGGCTTCTTTCCATGAAGAAGGAAACTCACTGCTAACGACACAGAAGTTCAGGATGTGACACAGAATAGGAAGAATAGAGTCAAGGATAGGTATAATCATATTACGGCTAATACCGTCACTGCCAACTGCACTAGAGGTAATTGACAATATGCTCTTCTTAACGTCACAAGCAGAAAATTGGTTAAGAATAAAGGGTTCATACTCAGGAGTTGGCAAAGAAGAAAGTTGCTGTAGTGTCGCTATTTTCGTCGAATCATCAATATAAGACGAAGAAGAAAAATGATTGTTTAGTGAATCTAGATTTAAGTTTAGAGGAATTGTGTCTTGTCGAGATTTACCAACTCCAAGCGAGCGAAGAAATTTCCAAACTCGTGCTGAATCTTCATTCTGCACAGATTTATGAATGTGTCGGCGCTGAGCATCCCTACACACTGTATTACAACGATTCCTAGCTCGAACATATTTTTCCTTGTTGATATCATTTGGTCTAATCTTAAATCTGGCCTTCGCAATGATCTTTTTATGTTGCAAGTCCTTGATATCATTACTAAGCCAGGGTGCGGGTAAATGTTTTAATTTAACAGCTCTTAGAGGTTCATGCACATCATATAGCTGAGTAATGAGTGAATTAAAGATTTCCACTTGCTCATCGACAGATGCACAATCAGTTACAGGAGACCAATCAATGTTATGTGCATCGGACAAGAATTGTTCCTGTATAATACCACCAAAATTACGCTGAAGTATTATTCTGGGTTTGTCTTTGGGAGGACGAATTTTGTAGGAAAGAAAAACTAGATCATGGTAAGAGAAGGCATCGGCGGGATATTGGCCGTGCTTGGCAACATGCTGCATAGATGAAACAATAATAAGATCTAGAAGAGAAGGTGTAGAATTTGGAAAATGGTGAGAAGCACCAAGGGGGAGAATGTGCATGTTGCTCGATGAAATTATAGATTCTAAGGAAGAAGATCTGTTATCCTTTTTAAGGAGACAAGTATTAAAATCACCCATTATGATGGAGTGGCTATAAGAGGGAGTAAGAGTCTCAAGTAGATTTTCCAAGGAAGAAAAGTAATTAATGCGAAGGGAAGGGCTATAGTAAACTCCGAGTAAGACTTTGGTTAAGGAAAGAGTAATCTCAATGAAAAGATGCTCGCCAGCGTTTGCAGGTGGAGGTTGGGCCGATTTACTTATAACGGAGAAAGGAATGTGGGAACGTAAGTAGATGGCCACACCACCGCCACCGCTACCGGTACGATCATTTCTAATTAGTCGATAACCAGGTAAGTCGTAAGAAGAAGAAGGGAGACATGGCTTTAACCAGGACTCGGAGATTAATATAGCATGCAAATTTTTGTTGTTAAATGACGCCAACATATCTGGGAAGTGTGCCGGAATACTTTGTGCATTTATGTGGACAACGTTAAAATTTCTAAATAAATCCGAGAATTCGCTATCAATAGTGTCTGAGAGGCAAGGGAGGCTTGAGAAACTATCATCGTGACTACCAGTGCTGCTTAAGGAAGAAATGGATAAATAGTTATCACTATCAACATCATCAATAGACATAATATTATATAAAAAAATAAATAAAAAATAAATACAAAAATATAAATAAATTTAAATACTAATATATATGTATAAATTAATCAATAATATTATAGTAATTTATATTGACTATATTATGTTTGCTCAAACTATCTATGAGCAAACTTTCCCCATTTACTGGTTGTGTTAACAAAATGAATTAATATAGAAATGTACACTGTTTACGCTTAGATTTAAATTAATAATTTGATTGGCAAATGATAAATACGTGCGGAACCGAATTAAATATAAAATGTCAACTAAAGTTGACGTTTGACATTGACATTCAAACAGATGATTTCAATTGCCAATCCATAGTGTCTATATCACAACAAAAAAGTAACAATTTTTGTAAAGTTAAAAAAGAGGGTAATATAAATATACGGTAACACATCATATAACAAAAGCAGAATGGGCACAAGTTGTTACTTCCTAGTCGCTGCCGTCCGCTTGAGTTTACCCGGTGCCGGATCCCGCGCAGACGTTGCTTGCGTTTTTGGAGTACTATTGTTGCTGGACGCAGACGCAGGCAGGCACTTAATTTTGTCGAACTCCGACTGAGTGTGCAACCGATGCCGCTGGCCGTCCGGCCCCAGAACAAAAATAGTGCCTTCTCTGGTCCAGCACTTCGTTACACCGAACCTTTGTCGCACAGCCATAAATAAGTCGTGCCTAGACTTAGTCAGAAATTCTGACATAGTAATGCCTGTCCCCTTGAGGCCAGACTTAGCTTGCCAGACTTTGCTGCGAAGGGCCATATCGCGGATCTTTATTAAAACTGGCCTAGGTTTGTCTGGGACAGACATACGTCCCATCCTGTGGCAGCGACTTACACAACCAACAACAAATTCAGAAACCTTCAGCTTTTCAACCATAGTTTTGGTAACTAAGCTGGTTATATCTTCACCACTTGTTTCTGGCAGACCATGAAGGAGGATGATTTTTTTCCGGGAATGCATCTCTATGTTATCTATACTGCGCGCCAGAGACTGCACTTGTGATTGCAAAGCTTGGAGTGCCTTTAGCATGAAGGATTTGAATGCATTGAAGTCGGTGACCAAGCTTGCTGAAGTCGAGCTCTTTTCAAGTTCAGATTGGAATTTTTCCATTTGGGATAGAAAAAGCTGCTGCATTTGGTGCATGGATTCCTTTACTTCCTCCATAGTGAATACTTGCAGTGAACTGTTTGGTGATGAGAGTGGTGATGCACTGATAGGTTATGTGGTTCCAGAAATAGTGTCCATTCAGAGGAGATAACACTCACCAGTAGTTAGGGTGTACTGAGCACTAATGTAAGATGTAAGTTATCATATTTTAATCAACTTTTATATTTTAAATAAATAATAACACATAGAGCTTTGTTTAGAAATGTTTTTTCGCCTACCGCCCAAAACAAAAGTGTAGTTATTTTTTGTTGTAAATTTTTTGTATAGTACACTGTCGTTCGCGTTGAAAGACTGTGTTTTCTTTTCCACTAGCTTAGACTGCGAACACTGAGACTTAACATTTAAGATTGGTATTGTTGGTGCCGAGGATGATGATGGCTTAGGGGCAGCTAGATCTAACCGGGACCTAAGCTTTCGGCCAAATACCATTTGGGAAGGTGAAAAGGCCGTGGTAGTGTGAATAGAATTACGGTAATCCATCAAATATCTTAATAATTTAATGGATGCTACCTTCCCGTTTTGGTTCGACATCAATGACGATTTAATCCCTTTCTTGACAATTTTGACATAACTTTCCGCTTGACCGTTGCTTGCCGGGTGATACACCGGCGAAGTAAGGTGGGTTATCCCGTTTAATTTGCAAAAGTTCTCAAATTCTTCTGAGCAGAAGGCCGTTCCATTGTCACTAACTACTGTTTTCGGTATTCCGAACCGCGAGAAAAATTCACATAACTTATGTTTAACTGCAGCAGATGTCGTTGTCGTGTTCATATTATAGACTTCTACCCATTTAGAGTAAGCGTCTACTATAACTAAGTAGGTACAATTTCTTATCGGACCCAAGAAATCTATATGAATACGAGTAAACTTATCTTTACGTAACGTCAACCCAGCGTCTCGGAGCCGTTTTAGTACGGTGTTGAGCTTTTGAAAGTGTTCGAGATGATTACTTCCCGCATAAATTAATATGTCATCTAGGAGACACACCACCCCCTCTATGCCTGCCAGGACGGTTTCCATAGCCCGCTGAAATATCGACGGTGCACTGGACAGACCGAACACCAGCCTTGTGAACTTATAAAGGCCCCGGTGGGTATTGATACATGTCAGGTTTTGCGCATCTTCAGTTAGTTCTAATTGATTGTATGCCATCGATAAATCAATTTTTGAGAATATTTTACCGCCATGAATTTTAGCGAACAACTCGCTTATGGTGGGAAGTAGTAATGGGTGATATCTATATTTCTGAATATCGAATCGAAACTATATATTGATATTCAATATCGGATATCAAAACTATATATTTTACGAAACTATATACTGAACAAATAACTCGATTCGAGTCGATGTGGGTATTGGTTATGATTTAGATATTTGAATATCGTTTCATCTTACGTCAATAGCTGAATATAATGTAACTATTATTTTTTAGCAAATCGTTTCTAAACAATATCTTCATTACAACAGAGTCACAGAATGAACTTCCCTTCATACTTTACCCAGGCTTAGGACTGGCTACATTATTACATATTTTATTTTGTACATGTTACAAGTTATGATATTTATAGTAAAGCGGACTATTTTTAAACATAAATATTTTCTAAAAAAGTATGTAGAATGCAGATATATGTAGAACAATAATGCAGATCGCAGGCGTATTTAGAAGTTCATTCGATTTTATATACATGATTTTTCTATTTACATAATTGTACATGTTTTTCTATATTATATACATTGTTTACATAATTATACATGTTTTTCTATATACATTATTTACATCATTGTTTATTATCGTACTATTTACACATGAAATCTGTCGGCGTGTAAATTCACCAATTCAAAAACCACGAAACTGAATCAAAACAAACAAAATGCAGTGTTAAGTGTTCAATTTATTTGTATCCACTTGTAACTTTCTTTCAAGGCCAAAAGGTCAGGTCAATATTTATTTTAAATAAAAAATCCTTAACTTTAGGCGATAGAGTCTATAATTGTAACATGCCAAAATTCTGCCAAATAATACTCAAAATCAATTTTTTATCTATTTTAAATACCGACTTAACCACTTATGAATTAAAGTTTAAAATAGCATGGTTGCACCTAAAAATATATCGCATCCCGCTCTAACTCACGTGCGCTCTTTCATTAACCATCGTCTAAATTCGTGAGCGAATCGTGTAACTTCGCAAACACTATACTATCAAACACGATATTTCAATATAGGGTTTGGGACTCGGGACGGCTTCGTTGTACAATCGGATATCTTCGTAAAAACTATTTCGTTAAACAAACACGATATTAAATATACGTTTCGGTATCGCATCGTTACGATTTTCTCCCATAGACAAATATAGTGTTTCGCAAAATATATAGTTTCTGCAAAGGTCAATATATAGATATCCGATATTGACACGATATATAGTTTCAATATCTATATACGTTTCGTATCACCCATCCCTAGTGGGAAGTGGATATTGTTCTACGAGTAACTGTTTATTTATAGTTACCGAATAGTCGGCACATAGTCTGACCGCACCATCGCGTTTGAGAACCGGTACAATGGGGGATGCATAGTCAGAATACTGTACTGGCTTTAGAATACCTAACTGAACAAGTCTATCTATTTCCATGCCCACTTTGTCCTTTAGAGCGTACGCCACCGAGCGTGCTTTGAAAAAAACTGGTTTGGCGTTATCTTTGTCTTGTAACTGTACTGGATACTTATTAAATTTACCTAAAGTTTCGTTAAACAATGGTGCGTATTCATGTTGCAATTGATCGATCATGTTGTCGGTATCGGTTTCGTTTGTACCCTGTACATGGCAATTGTAGTGAACCGGTAATAAATGCAACTTAAATTTAGCGATAAAATCCCGGCCTAATAAAGGTGGTCCGCCGCCTCGTATCACATAGAAATCAATGGGGTGAGTATGTCCTACATAACAAACAGGAAGTCGTACCATGCCTACACAACAAATTTGCCTACCGTTATACGACATTAGCTGCTTACGTGTTAATGACAATGGCACATCTTTAAAGTGGTTATTATAGTATGTTTCTGAGATAACTGTGACCGAGGACCCGCTATCAATTTCGAACCGAAACGGGAGGTTATTGATAGTCACAGTTTCTACCATGGGCTCACCGCAGACAGAACGAATATGGTACAGCTTACCGTCATCACCTTCGTCATCATCATCCTGAGCACTGCAATCCGTTACGTATTTAACAACACTAGGGCACATTTTACGAAGATGACCAATTTTATTGCATTTATATTTCGAGAACCTACACTCCGCCATCTTGTGGTTCGTGTAACCACAAACACTACACTTTGCCTTTTTCACGTCACTTTCTGTAGATTTATCTATTTTGAACACCTGTTTTGACTCTGCATCGGCTACGGGAACCTTCCCACTGGTCACGACAGCGGCGCGGGCGCAACTGAGGTTCTCAGCCAATTCGACTACTTTGGCTAACGTTAACGTCATTATATCCTGGGAGTACAGTTTCTCTTTTTCGTAGCCGGAACGCATCCCCATAATAAATCTGTCGCGCAGTGCTTCCTCCACGTTAAGGAAGCCACAGCGCGACGTCAGACCGCGTAGTCTTGCTGCCCATTGCGAGTGCGACTCCGCCATGTCTTGCGTTGCTGCGTAGAATTTATGGCGTTCCGCAAACCCGACCGTCGTAGGTATGAAATGTTTGTCCAAGGACAAGATAATGTCTTGATAAGGCACCTCTGCTATCTTCTTTGGCAAGGCCAAATCCTGTGCCAACTTAAAGGTGTCCTCGGCGAGTGCGCTGAGAAGTATTGCTCTCCTCTTCTTGCCCGTCGGATCCGTTTCATCGTCCACGTCGTTGGCGATGAAATACTGCACAACGCGTCCTTTATAAGCCTCCCAAGTCTGCACATTATGATCAAACGTGCTTAAAATGCCGAAATTTGACCGAAACATATTTTTTTTATTGTAAAGTTACACTTGTGGGTAGTACACGATCGTCGCCAGTGATAAATATTAGGGTGGGGTATGACGAGTAAAACGTACCGTGGCTAGTTTCGCACTGCTTTATTCCGTTGGTCGCAGCCAGCGGTCGATTCTATAGCTACCTATATATGCATACAGAACAGCTACCATAAGTATGCATTAGGCTACGTTATATCAGTGGTCAGGGAGTGGTTTATTTTATCTATCACAGATAAAACTCAATGCTTTTAAGGGTCTATTGATATTATCTAATATTTATCTATGGACCAATTATGTTATCTTGTAAAATGTATTTTGGGCCCATTTCATGATAAAGCTGATTTATTAAAATGTAGTTTTAACATTGACGAACGATTAGATTTAAGGGTGTATGATCATTGATGATGGCACATTTATTGTACAGAGCCGTTTTCTAAGGTTGCAACAAATAATAGGGATGTTAAAAAAATAAAACCTTTTTAGTGTGTATATTTATCATTATGATAAAAAAATATTAGTTAATACATACATTTTTTTTGTTTGGTGAATATATTAAAAAACTAACTGCGCCCAGCGGTTTTATCCGCTGCCTGTGTTATTCCAAGGTCTAAGCTATTTCTATACCAAATTTCAGCCCAATCAGTCTGTTTAGGCGTGAAAGTGTAACAAACACACATCCATACATTCTTACAAACTTTCACGTTTATAATATGTATTAGTAAGATTGGCTGTTAATCCTAACCTTTTATCCTAAAGATGTTTAATTCATCCTGACTTTACATTAAGAGCCAAAGAGATATCAGATGTTTTGTTGATAATATATTTTTTTTTTTTTTTTGTGCGGCTATTATATCACTGCGGCCATTATTGGCCTATTGTGATCGCCGCTTATTATGGTGAGATAGACTCTAGGCGCGGCGCTAGAGTTCACCACAGACCATAGCAGCTTCTAGAAACTGCAGGATTTTCCTAGGGGTCATCTCTCTAAGCTCATTCGGGCTGAGCAGGTGCTGTCCTAAAATAGAGCTACGGTTACGCATCAGTGCTCCACAATCCCCCAGCAGATGAAGAGGCGTTTCATCTGCCTCATTACAGAATCTGCAGGTTTGAGTGTCGCATAGCCCTAGTTTGGACATGTGCTTGTTAAGGCGACAGTGTCCAGTCAGGGCTCTGGTTATGATGCGTAGATTTCCTCTACTTAGCGCTAGGATTTGGTTGTTGAACCTGGTATCATAGGCTTTTATGAGTAGCTTTGAGTGCCTCATGCCTTGAGAGTCTTCCCACAGTTTGATCGACTCCTCATGGCAAAATTTTTGTAGAGTTCTCTGAGCTAGGCTTTTAGGTATGCCACAAAAAGGCTCAGGGCCAAACTGAGTACCTTCTGCCCCAGCGCGCGCGAGCTCGTCGGCAAGTTCATTACCGTTGATGCCCGCGTGCCCCGGGACCCACCTAAGGATAACCTTGTTCCTTGAGCCTAGAACATTTAGTTGCAGCATGCAGTCCTCGACTAGTCTGGACGTTAAAATTTGCGAATCCAACGCTAGGAGGGCAGCCTGGCTATCAGAGTTGATATAAATGGTTTGGTTATTGTAGTGCTTTTGCAGGTTTATATGCGCGCATTCGAGAATGGCGAATATCTCTGCCTGGAAAATGGAGGCGAGCATCCCCAGATTTGTGCTTTTACTGCACCTGGGTCGCTCTCCATATACTCCACAGCCTGATAATATTTAAGTACATTGCTAGTTTTTGGGCATCTTTGGACTTTTAATATTTTTAGTTTGTTAGGTGTTTAGGCTATTTTAGTACTTAATATATTTCTGTACCTACATAAATTGTTAGAATTAAATAAGTTATAATTAAAATAAAGGTTATAGGTACTTTTTACTTACCATTTCCACACACCATCCCAGTATACGAGCAAGTCTTAATTTTTCTTCTGTAATGTGCTCAGGATTCTCCAACATTTCATAAGCATACACTGTCGTCATTCCTCTGGTGTTCTTACCACCTATGAGGTTGTAATCTAAAACCTGGAAAAAAATCTGTTATTGAGTACAAGTTCTTTTTCCATTTTTGTTGTGCAATCAGTCTGTTGACTATGAGCAGATGGGTTGTATGCTACATTGAGTACAACTAAATTTATGCTTTTCGTATTGAATTCCCTGCACCGAAAATTATTTTTTGCACATAAAGAGGATTTAGTGTAATTTAGAGTGACCATCCCCCCACCCAAAAACTTATAAGAGTTATATTAGTCATTTTAATAATATTTACAAACAAAAAAATACCTACTAAGTATTGTTATTTTTATTAAATAGGTAAGTAGGTACCTATATAAGTCACACAGTACAGATTTTCCAGGGCAATATCTTACCCTGTCAAATACCCAATTGTAACAATATTCTAAATTATAAAATAGTTATCTATTGTACATTACCTGTTGTACCCATTTTGCAACCTCAGGCAGTTGACTGAACTTAGGATTCACAAGCAGGGAGTCAATGATACACGGTAACACATCTTGAAACACTTCCTTGTCCTTCCCCAGTTGAGATATTGACACATTTGTTGACATGCAACTGCTCATTGGTGGTAGTACCCTAAAAATTTTGAGCCAGTGATAATTAATTGGTTCTTAAACTGTAGTCTACAAAGTAATTCACAAACACTAAGGAGACACAACAGCTAGATAGCCAGGGATTGATCCCGCCTTCTAGGTATAGTCTGCTGCCATCTACGGCTGCATCATCATTTAACACCACGCAAGATCGTGGTCAAAGGCTTGACTATAATCTATAAAAACGAGATCTATCAAGTTCCATTTGACAAACTTGATATTGTCTGACCCTCGGATTTGTGGCATTAGATAAGTAACACTTTTATTAATATAATATTAGATGTCTATTTTTTGTAAAAAAAAACCTTGTTTTTTTTTCTAATACGAAATTGAAAACTATTTTACTTAGTTAATTATTTGATATCTTGCATTTTGTAGTATCTACCAGGTGGTTTTTAAAGTCAAACAATATTTTTAATACTTAACTTTCAATTTGCTAACTAAAGTGTCACCAAATTGTCTACCACACAAAATAAAAATGCAGTTTTTTTGTTAGAAGACAAATATTAGCAATTTAGCTTTGAAAGAGAGTTACTATAGCCTCAATTGTCTCTGTGAACTGTTTGTAAACTCGCCTGATAAAGGTTATAAAATAATTATTATTGCTTATCTATTTGCAAATAACATTAATACAACACCCAGTCACTATGTTTTGCTCTCAAGTACTTTGTATCATTCTGTTGAATATAAGTAAATGTACATTTTAATTACCTACTAAAGTAGCATTGCTGAGTGAGCCCACTTTCAAGATGTTTAGAATTCTAATTTTAAGATGTCCTAAGCAACTTTTAGCAGTAAATGACTAAACTTATATATTTTATAGCTATAGTTTTTGAGAAAGAGGTCATTGATTTAAAACTATATTCTTTATTTATTTATTCATGCAGTAGGCAGTTCGAGTAGGCTCGAAGTGTTAGGTATGCAATTTACTTAGGTTTCATAAAATTGTTTACCTCTTTAAATGTTGGTGGCATCCATGCGTAAGTCTAGCTTTGCCAGCTAATTGCTGTAGTAATTTAACAGTAGTATTCATAGTTCTTCGCGCCAAACTTTCTCTGACCGAATTCTTCAATGCAATAGAAAACTTATTTGAATATAATCATATAACACATTTGCAAATCCAAAAATTCCTTCAGTCTTGTAACAAAACTTAAATATTTTCGGTAGATATTAGTAAACTAGTGAATATCGATAAAGGGAATTAAATATAATTTTGATAAACTTTCCGCGTCCTACAGAAACCAGAAAATGACTGATTCTGATCCAAATATCAAAAATCGACAGAAGACAGCTGACAGCCGTCAAAGCAACAAGTGACACTGACAAAACTTTTTTTTTTTTTTTTTTTTAATAATATGGCAACATGTGCATTTTGCCAGTGTCGAGTAAAATTCGTGAATGTTCACGGGATATTAAATTATGGTCTCCACTTTCGTGTTTTGCCAGTGTCAAGTTAAATGTTATTTTTTAAGTAATAAGTTAGTTAGTCAGGTCAGAGTCAGAGTGAGCTTAATAGCTCGTCTAGTCACGTGAGTCATGAGTCTTCCAGTAAAATGGGTGGAATTTTACTGAAAGTTCGGAGGAGTTTTGGAGGGGGCACCAATATTCATATTTCAGCACCATATCACTTGCCTACATCTGTGCACATTTAAAAACACTTAACACGCAATATTCCACCATTATTACACGCTATAGTCGGGCCGGCCTAAAAGGCCACATTTGACAGATGTCAGTCATAGCAAACAAGTGTTGGGACATTGTTTGTTTATTTCGATTACAGGATATGAATCGATACGATCTTCAAACACGTTGGAATCGAATACAGTTTTATGAAAACATTCATAAAGTCTAATTAATTTTAATTCTAATAGGTTTTTTTTGTAAACATGTAATGGCGTCATGGGCTAGTTTTGCCAGAAACATCTCACGAGTTATAAAAAAACCTGTAATAAAAAAATATGTTTATTCTCTATACATTACTCAATTTTATTTTAATTACATTATATTTTACTATAATATAATCACAATATTAACAACATATTTTATTTTAATCGCAATATAGTTATTTATTTATGATCAAATATTCAATCCAAGTTATAATTGCATTCGATTCTACATTTCAAATTTTGATTTCGCGATTTTATTGGGTAGCATCCTTATTGTTTTGAAAACAAAAACTGATTGACGTGACCTTGTATAGGGTGTCCTATTTATTCATTTAATGTTTTTAACCCCCAACGCAAGAAAGGTGGGGTGTTATAAGTTTGACGTGTTTGTTTGTCTGTCTGTTTGTGTATTTGTCTGTGCCATCGTAGCCGAACGGATTAATGAAGTTTGTTTATTTTTTCGTTTATAAGATTAATAATATTACTCGGCAATGTTCTTAGCTATGTGTATAACATATTCTTTATAGTTTAAAAATAAACACAACAATGACTTGAAACAAAAATTGAGTATTTTTTATTTTTAGTTTTTTTTGGTTAAACATAATGCCACAAAAACCGTTGTTTTATATTAGAAATAAAATCTATACCATCGGCTTATCCGAAATTGACACCGTTGAGGACTTTAAATTTTTTTAATAATGTATGTGTGTGTGTGTGTGTGTGTGTGTGTGTGTGTGTGTGTGTGTGTGTGTGTGTGTGTTGTGAGTATGTTTGTTCCTTCTTTACGTTTCTTCTGGTAGAAATTTCAATTGTAGTTTTTGGTAGACTTTTTTATGGTAGAAAAATGCGTGAGCTCCTGATGAAGGACATCGTAATTGTCCGAAACTCAGGATCGAGCCTAGCTCCGACCATTATTTCCGTGAGTTTTTAGTCGTTTTGTTTACATAGTAATATGGATAACTCTCACGTTAGTTTTCAAAAATGCACAGTAGAAAAATCTACTTAGTAGTTTTTGGTAGAATTTTTAATGATAGAAAAATCTACCAAATGGTAGAAAATTAATAGTAGTTTTTGATAGATTTTTATGGTAAAAAATCAACTAAATGATAAAAAAAGAATGGTAGATTTTGCTAGAAATTTCAATGGTAGTTTTTGGTAGAAAAATTTAATGGTAGTTTTGGCAGAAATTATGATATAAGAATTTGGTAATAAGTTAAATAGTAGGCAAAAAATCTACCAAATGGTAGAAATTTTAATGGTAATGCGTAAATTGTTAATTGTAAATTCGAGTATAGTGTTCAGTGTTCAGCTAAGTGTTGTCATATTATTTACTAGCTGACCCGCGCGCACTTCGTTGCGCGTGACAGTCAATAAAGCGAAAGTTTGGTGCTGCCATTTAGGATTGTATTTCCATCTCCGCGATTTTGTGAGCGTAAAATAGTTTTAACCCAGTGGGTAGTGAATAATATCGGACTGGGTATATCTATGAAGTTTTGTTTTGCTATCGCAGGAACCAGTCCTGTGTCCTTTCCCGGAGGTCAAACTATCTCGGTTTAACGGTTGTTGATTGTCTTCACAAATTTTCACGCCTCTTTTCAGGAATTACAACTATTTGTGGTCCTTTCCCGGTAACCCTTAAACTTATCTCTACTGTAATGTACCTAAACCTAAGTTAAATTATAATTATTGGTTACCAATTTCTCACACTATCTTTCTCACGACTCAAATCAATTCTGTGATTCCTGAATTCCCATTAAAACTCTGACTCTCCTTCCTCCTGCCTGTAATACTGATTCTCCTTAATAGTTAATTTCTGACATAAAAACTATTCAATAACTTTCCATGCAAACGTTTTTCGGAAATAATTCCCGTTCTCCTGGGAATTTCACAAAATCCCTCCTTATTGGTCGCCTACGTTATATTAAGAATACGTTGACCAAATTTTAGCTAAAACGAAGAAGCGGCTACCGATTTCCTACACAAACTGCATCCCCCCCCTTTCCTCCCCTTAAAGGTTGATTTCTGGGATAAAAAGTGTCTCGTATCATTTTTTATGACTCAAACTAAAGGTTGTATCAAATTTTAGCGTAATAGATAGAGTCAACGGTTCTAAATTTCATTTTGTTGCAGCTATTTCGAAATTGATTTGATTTCCATCCCCGCGGCGTTGAATTAGTATACATAGTTATATTTCCTCCCGCTCTGGATAGCGAAGAAAATCGAGCCAAGTATTTCTATGCAGTTTTTTTTCGCTACCACAGGAAACAATCCTGTGTTACTTTCCTGGAATTCAAAATATTTTAATACAAAATTACAGCTAAATCAATTTAGCGGCTATTGATTCCTTTTTCCAGAATTCCTTATTCCATAAAACTATTTGTTTTCCTTTTAACTATCTATATTGGGAATTTAAGCTAAATCGGTTCCTCATGCCTCATACTATCATTCCCGAGACTCAAATCGATTCCGTGGTTCCTGTAGGTATGCCCATAAAACTCTGACCTTAAAAGTGAGGGAAGGTGAAAGGCCCTTTCACCTATATGCATTGTTGACTTAAGGAACTAAGACTAAGGGACTATCTCAATTATGTCCTTTCTTTTGGCTCAAGCTGTATCTATTTCGAATTTATGCAAAATTAGAGCTGCGGGTACTAATTTCCCATAAAAACACCGATCCCCCTTTCTCCCTTTAAGCTTGGTTTCTGTAATAAAAGCTATTCCAGGCCTTTTAAGAGTCTCCAATTAACAACAAAATCACAAAAAGTAAAGAACAATTTTATTTTCTACAATTTTCAGTTTAAATGTTCATATTAGGGATTTAGAATTTAGATATTTAACGTGCCTCACGATTTTATTTTTCAGCTTTTTAGTACACTGTATTCAACATGTCAACCCCATTCATTTGATACCCATATTGATGAGATTAAAAAAATTGGTTATCCGCCATTTTGTAGCGAGTGCCATCTTTGATTTTTATTTTGTATAGTGCACTGTATTCTAGTTATCAAGTCCTTTCATTTGATACCCATATTGATTGGAAAAAAAAATGTAATCCGCTTTTTTGTAGCGGCGGCCATCTTGGATTTAAAATAATTTTAAATATACGTAATTATATTGTCACCAGAACCAAAGGCGTACACCAAATTTCATTTGAATCGGTTGACAGGAAGAGGGCGAAATTTCAAATTTGCGATTTTTTTTTTACTAAATTTGACCCAAGAATAAAAAATAATAAAACAAACGGAGTGAGCTAAATAAAACCGTTTAAAATAATAAAAAATGATATTAGAAACCTCAATAATTGAAGACCTATCCGTAATCCGTAGATACCTAAAACGTATGGGTTTGATGAATAAAATGAGTTTTAGTTCTATGGGGAGCCCAAAAAATATTTTTTTTCTATTTTTGTGTGAAAAACTTAATGCGGTTCACCGAATACATCTACTTACTACTTACCAAGTTTCAATCGTATAGTTCTAATAGTTTCGGAAAAAAGTGGCTGTGACACATGGACGGATGGACGGACGGACAGACATGACGAATCCATAAGGGTTCCGTTTTTGCCATTTGGCTACGGAACCCTAAAAACCACCTCAACAAAAAAAATAACTTTAGAACTTCCGAAGACTTTTATTAAATAAGGCATGCAAACGAATTTACTCACATAAAGTTAATAAAATAATAATAATTCAATTAGACAAACTCAACATAAAATTAAGGACAATGATTTTTCTGATTATGTGATGGAACTTTGAAGTGAATATATATAATATATCTAATATATAAAATTCTCGTGTCACAGTTTTCGTTGCCATACTCCTCCGAAACGGCTTGACCGATTTTGATGAAATTTTTTGTGCTTATCCGGTATCTGTGAGAATCGGATTTATAATAAAATTATATATTTATAATAAAACAATTATTATTTTGCTATCTCAGTGTAACTCTCATATTAACTTTTAATCATTCCTATTAATTATTTATATGGCAAAACAACGTTTGCCGGGTCAGCTAGTTATTTATAAAATTATTCAACAAATATGGTATATGGTATGTAATAAAATAATTAATATCAGGTATTTTAAAGTTACATTAATTTTATAGTAATTATTAAGTGTTAAATTTTTGACTCGCAGTCTGTAAAACTCTAGGATTCAGGAATAACGACATAGATTGTTGACCGCCCTTTGGCATAATTTATTTATTTAAGGACATCCAACGCAGGAAACACATTACAATTAAAAGTCTTAAGGCTATTATGTCTTTAGTCTGTGTGATCCTACAATTATAGGATGCCACAGCATGCACAACTAAACATAATACTAATAAATAATACTACATAATAGCAAAAAGGTTTGGTTTCATAAGTCGTTTAAAAAGGTACTCATGTCCAACAAATCGCTTGCGAGTTTTAACGACGAACAGCGCCATCTAGTTTCATAATGGGTAAAATAGTGGCACATCGGAAAAGAGTTTGTATTTTGTATGTGTTCTTTATAAAATATGTTTTTGAGCGTTAAAAACTTTTTTAAAATCAATAAATAAATGTCCTTTTTGGAGTCTAACTACATACATCCATATCAAAGAGGGCTAGCGGTTACTGATTTCCTATACAAAATTTGACTTCCACTCTAAGGCCAATTTCAGGGTTAAAAACTGTCCCATATCCTTTTTAGAGGCTCAAGCTATATCTAAACCAAATTTTAGCTTAATGGGGTCATTAGTTACTGATTTTTCATTCAAACTTTGACCTCCTTTATCCCGCCTTAGAGGTTGATTTCTGGAATAAAAAGTATCCCATATCATTTTTTACAACTCAAACTACCTTTGTGCCAAATTTTAGCTCAATAGGATCAGCGGTTCTAAATTTCCCATACAAACTTCGACCCCCCCTTTACCCCCCTTAAAAGTAAATTTCTGACATAAAAAGTATTCAAAGTTTCTAATCACAATCCCAACAATCATTTCACGAAATTTCAGCTCAATCGGTTCAGCGGTTACGGATTTGCATACAAACGTTTTTCGGGAATAATTCCCGTTCCCGGGGGAATTTCGCAAAATCGCTTCTTATTGCACGATGAAGTTTTCCAAAAAATACGCTGTCCTAATTTCAGCTCGATCCGTCCAGCCGTTTGGGCTGTGCGTTGATAGCACGAAAGTGTACGAACGATTTTATATAATAAGATAAGTAAATCTTTAGATTGATATAACTCTTTTATTTAAAAACCGATTTGACTAAAACCAACACTAAGTTTCAAGTAGAGAAAACTGCAACGTATTAGTGAAAATTTTATTCAAATCGGTGGTGTTGTTTCACCTCACCAGTGACACAAACTATTTACAAATTTAGCCCAAATTAAACTAAAGGTCTACTTTCGTTTACAGGCAGATCGATAGATGGCGTATTTTTAGTTTGTCGCACTTTTTGCTTTTTGATTTTTTTGAATTGAATTTACTTTATATTCTATTACTTTTACTTCAAAATTTTGATGTAAATTAGGGGCGATGTGTCCGATATATGATTATTATTTAATATTTATTATATATGATTATTATTTAATATTATAATATTTATATTATTATTTAATGATTATTATTTATTTTATTATTTTATTTTACGTTTCCCTAGGAAAAATTGACAAAATGTTTTACGATCTAGATCGCGCAAGCGACTTTTTCGCGTCGTTTTGTTCATATGCGTATTTTCACAGTTCACCTTAGTAAAGGATCACAATGAATGGGGAGAAATTTCCATTCTTATTATATGTATGGATTGTTCAGCTAAGTGTTGACATATATTATTTACATAAAAAATAAGTAAAATTTTTAGATCACCCTGTAAGGGAATTTTGATGATGTGTCAAATGTGGCCTTTTAGGCCGGCCCGACTATAACAATCAAATTCTACACGATTATTAAGCAAAAGACGTGGAGCTAATGATATGATCAAGGCTTGCCGCCAAAAACTCCACTGACAAAACTATAAAGTTGAAGTTGACAACGGATGTCAAATTGACTTTTTTTTTCATTTAAATGAGTACGAATTGGTATAATTTTATGTATTTGCTAATGATAAATAAAAGTGTCCTCTCTCATACTACAGCACTATGTTATTGTGGAGTCGCAACTCTCAACCTCAACTATTTACTTAGATTAGACTATCGTATTACTCTGTATTACTACAATATTATGTAGGAATCTTTACTGAAATTTTGGTAAGCCAGTAGGGCTTACATTATTACATAATATCATAAAATAATTTTATATAATATTATCGGCTTTAAAAAAAATTACTCCCATTCTAAGTATTTAGATACCCATTACCCATTTGGTCTAATATTAGAGCTGATGCACATTAATGCAGGATTTCACCTTTTGCACCATTCCCCCTTTTGAACTCGCCTATTCAAATCTCGAGATAAGCAGATATATAATCTATTGAAAAGAATATTTAATGCGGCAAAGTTTATAAAAACCCTAGTGTTCTGAGTTCTTGTTCCCAGTTGCGTTCTACATTTACACCTTATTTGAAGTCTAGATTTAAAAAAAGTTATGAATAATTTCAAGAATATTTTCCAACAAAGTATTGTAGGCTTTAGGATTCATACCAGAGATAAAATCAGGTGAGCACTGAGGACCTACCCAACGACTAACGACGTATTTATAAGTACACATAATAATTTCCACTCCAACTACCTACATGCAAAATTTATATATGTAAAACAATACACACTGTAAGTAGAATAAACAATCTGACAAAAATATTTGTCCCGGTTGGGGATCGAACCCGGTACACCCAGCCTCTCAGACAGGGCCGCTCGCGACTGAGCTACGGTGTCTTTGGTATTTTTCACACTATATAATATTATTGTTATTACAGTCTCCTATACAATCAAAACAAATCACTTCACCAAAAACGGAGCCATGAAGAAAAGGAGGCGTTTCATAATTTGCTGCCTGACGTAGTTAACTTGATAGCGCGACACCCTGCTGCGGCTGAAATACCAAATCTGGAGGAATGGATGAAAAAGGTAGGTACCTACTTACTAATTACGTTATTGTTTAAACTAAATAAGTAAGTATTTCAATTTTATATATTGCCCCTTGATTGCCAAATTGGTACTAATAAACTCCATTATAGTGCGTGTGCCCATCTGCAATTTATGGTGTTCGTACTACTATTACTTATTTAATTTCAGTGACTTTATCTTTTTTAGGGTTTCGTACCTACTAGTAAAGGAAAGAACGAAACCCTTATAAGACCACTCGTTCGTTCTTCTGCCAGTGTTAGAGTTTAGAGATGGCGCACTCACACACCACACAATCACATGATATGATAATATTAACGGTTACCGTCGCCTATAGACGTCTACAACACCAGAGGTATTGCCGATGCGATATCGGTCATTGCTGACGCGTTGAATGCGTTGTCGATGAAATCTTCATTTGTTTCTCAGTTGCTTACTTATAATTTGACTGGTGGGAAGGCAGCAAGAGGACAGTCAGTCGTTACAGCATACGAGATGTTGGAGAACCCTGGTTACGTCACTGAGGATTCCCTGAGACAGGCTCGCATTCTTGGATGGTGTGTTGAAATGGTAGGTAACTTTACCGTGCATTATAACTTAGTAAATAGTTTCAGAGTATCTGGCTCGAAGGACCAACACCAAATTTTAAAAAAATCACAATATTTTTGTTTCTGAATCAATTTCAAAAAAGGAAGGCAGTTCACAAAAATCGTCGGTTTATTTTTTTTATATAAATATTTGTCCATTGCCAAAAGACCTTCCATTGCCTGAATTGTTATTAAGATAGGTTACACCTATCATATTATTTTTTTGTTTCAATTGATCTACTTCCGGGCACATCATGAAAATTATATCGGCATCCCGCCCCCGCTTATTGAAAGCGATCTAGAATTTGTTTTTTTTTTTATTTACTAGTAATCGCAATAATAAAAGATAGCGTGACTAATAATACTTTCTGACTGAAATATCAACGCACAGCTCGAACCGAAAGAATTGACTTGAAATTTAGAATACAGATAGGATTTATCTACGCCGTAGGCCTCCGCTACGTAGTAATAGTTTCTATTCTTTGCCTCCGCTAAGAAAGGATGATATTTCTCCCCGCGGGACGCGAGCATAATCTTTTCTTTATAAATTTCCAGTTCCAGGCCTACGTAGTGATATTAGACGACATAATGGATAAATCCACTACTCGTCGCGGACAAACCTGCTGGTACCTCATGCCTAACGTGGGTGTAGGATGCGCCATCAACGACTCTGTCCTCCTTTACAATGGCATGTTTTATCTGATGAAGGAGACTTTTGGTGGCAGAGCCAATTATGCGGATATGATTGATGTTTTTAATGAGGTTGGTATGAATACTTTGCGACAGAGTAGCGGATACAGGAAGCACCCTCCCCTCCTTTCTATGTCTATTAGGCCTATTAAAAGAATTTTTTATTTTTTTTAGTCTATGCTGTCCCACAGCTGGGCAAAGACCTCCCCCAAGTCCTTCCATTTTTCTCTATCCGGCGCCACCTCAGGCCAGCCAACCTGGTAAGAGTCGAGGTCATCCCTCCATCTCTTTCTGGGCCAGCCTCGGCGACGCCGCCTTTCTTGCGGGGTCCATTCCGTGGCGATCTTTGCCCAGCGGTCAGGATGCATGCGACAAACGTGACCCGCCCACTCCCATTTCAGTTTGGCGGACTTGTATCCGACGTCCGTGACTCCCGTCTTAGCTCGAATGACGGAATTTCGCACCCTATCAACTCTTTTAATGCCTAGCCTATTAAAAGAATATCTTATCAAAATCTTTCAATGGAAAAGAAACCATTATGAGCTTTAGTCGACCTTCAAAATTTTAGGCAAAATCACATCTGTAAGAAATATCCTGGACCACGTATATGATGTTGTTAATTTGCATAAAATATACGAGTATTTTACCATAAATGACAATAGCGTGTTATGTTTACATTTTCAAAACATTTTGTGTATCAAAGATCAACGTTGCTTCCTTACAATGAAGTGCCTATTAGAATATGAATAGCAATAAATATATCTAATATCTACACGGTTTTATCTGACAATGCCTTCCTCTTAGCTTAAAGACTTCAAGTGATATATTATGTAGCAGGATCAAGGAACTGTAGTTTTCGTCTGAAGATGTAACGAACGACGAACATCCATAGACTTTCATTTCTGTAAAAAGACGTGACGAGTGACGACCAATTAATTCTCTTCTTCATCACTATTGATTTTGATCGCAAGTTAAATCAATATCAGTTTAAAAGTTTTTTAAATTACATGAATTAAAATTTTCACTTTTTTTCAGACCCTACTTTTCTCTGCTTTCGGTCAATTTCTCGATCTGAAAACTTCAGAAGAAAATGGCAAAGATTATAAAACTGAATTCACACCAGAGAGGCACCTCGCTATAATAAAATACAAAGCTGCCTACTATACCTACGATTTGCCAATTTTTTTAGGGTATTTACTTACCGGGAATAAATTGGATGGAAAAACGAGAAAACAAATTCGAGATCTTAGTTTACATTTGGGAACTTTATTTCAAATACAGGTAAGATTAAGGTTTTTAACAGCAAACATCTTACGGCCGCATCATTGCTTAACATCACGCGAGATCATGGTCAAAGGCTAACCTATTATCTTTAAAAAAAAACCAAGAGGTCAAGTAGAGTTTTCCAAGTTTAAAAAATGTAAAAACAATTTGATCGTTCGATTTTTTAAAAATTTCTATAATATTATTATTCCAAAAGGTACTTTCAATTATATACTATTATTAAATTATAATAATACAATACTACTTAAAAAAAAAAACGTCGTTAAGGTCACGACCTGCAGGAAGTGTACCTAAAAAGCTGTCTACATTACCTCTCTGAATGGCAAAACATATGCGTTGGCCTAATTAAGCCAGTTTTTGGTCATTGGTTGCTACTATTAGGCGCCTGGAAAGCTCAATCATTAGATCAATAATTATTTACGTTTTCCTTAACATACAATGTATATAATTTACAAATTGTTTACCTTCCTCAGTAGGTAGGTATATAGTAATCATAGTAACATAATTATTCTAAATTGCGTAAACAGGTATATAAACGCAGTTGTTGCATTGTATTACGATTAGCTAATAGGAAAATGGGTATAAATCTAATACCTACTCACAGCAATTATTTTAAGGAAGTTAACAATGTTAGGCATATGTTTTAGGTAAATATTAGCAAATAATATAATGACCTAAGAGTTTTTTATAATATAGTTTCGTAGTGTGCGTGTTCGTAGCACAGTGCTACGGCGTAGCGAAAATTATTAACTTTTTTATTGTGCTATCGATTTTCACATTTAATTATGATTTTATTTCTTTTAACTTTTTAAAAACATTAGCCTCTTAGGGTTTTTAAATAAAGGTAGCAGCTGTGCAAAAAAATATATGTATGTTAAAATAAATAAATAAAAACAGAGAAACCGTAGTCGTCGTGTAGCGCAGTTGTAGTATGTCCGTCATATAATCATAAGACCCTGGGTTCAAATCCCTGTGTGTACTATTCTCATCTGGGAGCTACCGTGTTACCTAATTGTGGTTCTTAGCAGTGTTATTAGGGTGACCTATTATTAAATTACATTTCTTAATTTGTCAGATAACAAAGATCCACACAGTTATTTATTTATATTTCTACTAATATTAATACATAGTACTTATGTATACTAATAATATATCTTTCTAGGACGACTACATAGACTGCTACAGCGACAAAAACCTCATCGGCAAAGACGGGTCCGACATTCAAGACGGCAAGTGCACGTGGCTTGCCGTCAACGCATTACAAAGATGTAACGATGCACAAAAACTAGTCTTCAAAGTCTGCTATGGAAGTAAAGAACCAGCACATATAGAACGGATCAAAGTCCTATACGATCAGTTGAAACTCCCCGATCTGTATAAAGAGGTAGAAAGAAGGTATTACGATGATATTCTGGAGAAAATTAGGAAGTTACCAAGTGAAGAGTGGAAGATTTTGTTTAGTAAGTTGTTGGGGATCACTTATAAAAGGCAGAAGTAGCAACTTTTTTGTACTATTTTAATCTCTATTATTTTAAAGTAACTGATTGGCCTGCAATTTTTTCTGTATTTATTTATATGGAAATAAGTAAGAAGACGAGCAAGACGTTCTTCTGATAGTAAGAGATAACGCTGCCCATAATTAGTAAAGTGCTACCTGTGGTGCTACCCAGGATTTCACCACAATGATGTCAAATTCTGGGTGCTTCTTACTTAAGAGTCACAAGATGTAAAGACTCTTCAGCCCTGTAATTTCACTGTATGTTACCATACACATATTGTTATTATAAAACTTGTTTTTACAATAAAAATAAAATACAATATACGAATTACAGGTGCCTACTTGTAATTATTGTTGTAAAATAAAAACCTGATTTATAAATAACTTTTTTATTTGCATATTCATCTCCACTACAATAATAAAATGCTCATTAAAATTAACATAAATGCTCTCCGGAGCGTATATATATACATCTGAGTTTATTTTTTTTACCAAAACACAGTTAAAATACATAAGTGCAGATACCTAATGCATTAAACACAGTTGCATAGACTTAGTACATAGAAAAGTATTAAAAAATTACATTCTAGACTCACATAATATGAAATCATGGACTACATAATAATTAGTGATCATAGTTGATTTTAATTATTTCTTTAACTGTCTAAAAATCAGTTCTATTAACTACGATTATAATATTCGATTGGAAATTTTATTGCTATGCTTATAGGAACCTTGCACGATTTTTTTTCTAAATTCGCGTAAGGTCAACAGATATTTTGCACCAGTATCTATAAATAATATTAGTTTAATAAAGCAGGGTCTAATTTCCATTCATCAAAAATGCATTAATCGAGACACAATCATACTAATTACATTAAATTATGTTAATATGAGGAATAAATGTTATTTGCTGGAACAGTCGACTTAATTCATTGAAGTCATAATTTAAAAAATGATTGAATGAATCCTTAAGTCAACTGTGCTATTATAGAAATCTAAAACCCTGCTTCTACTTACAACGGCTCATATAGACTAATTATCTTAAGCTTAGCTGTAAAATCCTTTTTTATGGGATACCTACGTCATAATATCTACCTCGGTGCTAAATGACAATTGAATCTGTTCAGCTGTTTGAGCTCGGCGTTAATAGATCAATCAATCACGCTTTCCATTTATATATTTTTACTCGTAAGATGCATCATTTTCATAATTTTCTGTAAATTTAATTGTTTTCATCATGCCTAATTTAGATACCTGCTAACAACCGGCGTTTGAGATCTCTATAATTTATTGTTTAAAACAATTCTTAACCTACAAAATTAAACAAAATTAAATGCTTCGCCTAAAGATATTATCCAAGATTTTGAAGAACAAATCGTGTGGTAATCCGCGAGTGACTTGCTGAATTTGTGTCCTAATGAGGTCATACGTGGCTTCTTCGAAGACTGAGTATGTGTGAGGTAGTTGCAGTTCTTCGTACAGATCTTTGATTTTAGCGACTGATTCTGCATCAGACCTGCCGTAATGTTCCTCCATGATTTGTTTCTGGGATGGAGTAGCCCTTTGTAAAGCTACAACAGCTAACCAAGTACATTTCCCGTCTTGAATATCAGTGCCGTTTTTGCCCGTCACTGTTGGCTCTCCGAAGCAATCGAGGAAATCATCCTGGAACAAGGCAAAATGTGGGTTAAAAACTGTAGAATGACAAGGGAAAATGTAAACTATGTCAGCTGTTGAATGGATTGACGCATTCATGCAAATCGGACTAGATTTTGTTGAGTTAGACGACCTAGTCAAAAACGCAAAGGCAGGATTGTCGATGGCGAAAAAACACTAAGGGCCTATGATAAGCTATGATGGGCCGGCTGATAATAAAAATAGTATCCAGTTTTGACCAAGATAGCTTAAGTGTGAAGAGATAATTTATTTTCACGTGAAAAAGACAACGGATTCTTATCGGCCTTGTCATCAAAAATTTAATAGGTAGTCCAAAGATCGAAATTCGCAAAGACTCTTAAATCCCATAATCCTTCAGTTACTAGTCTTTGATAAGGAGAAAAGTAAACAAACTTATCGCGCACTCGGTTATCGGCAAACTTTAATCTTCGAATAGGCAAGTTTACTCGATAACTTATCAAGTTATGCGTGCATAATTTAACTAATACGCATAACATGATGTGGGGCAACAATGTTTACTACGACTTGAGGAAAAATACGTAGTATTGATTGCAAAATATAGTACAGGTAAACAAATTAATTGCTGCAAAGCTAATTTGTTACTTAACGATTAACTTGTAAACATGTTACCAATAAATGCGGTTAAATTAAGTAATTACACATTGCTGATTTAAAACTTTTTTCTTGTATTGTGTAATCTATCAACGACTGGGCCCATAACCTGTTTAACAACCTTAATCATAAAGACTAACAAGTAAACAGTGTTTTTATTAGTTAATATTATTATAAAAACTTATGGATATGAATCTATTATAATGGTTAACATTGTTCGACTTATGACGAGTAAAACAAAGTGCTCCGCTCCATCGATATTGTATATCGTGTTAAGGGTAGGAAATCTCGTTTCAATTTTGAAATATAAATTCGCATTAAAAAAATGCCTTGTTGACCTAGACCTTTTATTTATTATTTTAATAGTGCAATAATATACTCACTTGAATTTGGAAGAACTCTCCCATCTCCAACAGAATGGTCTTCGCTTGTCTGTGTGTCTCGGGGTCGTCGACTCCGCTCATGAGAAGCGCCAAGCTCACCGGCATTTGGAAAGTGTAGTACGATGTCTTGTATTTCGTGATAGCTTCATACTTCTCCATAGTGAACTGGGAGAGGTCTGGCTTATCAGTCTTCAGCATCAACTTCTCTACGTAGTGTCCCATTGAGCATTTCAGAAGCATCTACGACAAGATAAAGCATGTTTAGTTTTTTGAAATAGTTTTTAGTTATTAATTATACGTTAGATTTTGACCACGACGCGAGGTCAAGGAGACAATGGAGCACATTTTATGTGAATGCGACGTATTGGCTACGAAACGCATGAGGCTCCTTGGGATTGCATTTCCCAAACCAGAGGAGTATAGGTTTCTTCCTCTAAGTGGGACCACCGCCTTAATAACCCACTTCTTCGATGAGTAAGGAACGATAAGGTAGGGGTAAACACAATAGATCCCAATGGGTCGACGTGTTGCTGGTTCATTTGCCAGCCCCCGTTAATGATAGATAGATAGATTTTGACCACGATCCACACGAACAAGAGTAGCAAACTAAACCTATAAAGCGGGATAAATTGCTTCCTAAACATCGTACCGGAACGCAGTCTAGGCGATACGGTTTATTATTAGGACCACACTCTCTTTAACCTTCAATTTATAAAGCTGATTTTATTTTTCGTGTTAAGGTATGCAGCACGTTTGCAAGTCTAATTTGTTAATCACTCATTGGAAATTATGACGTATGCTTCATTACTTTTACTTAACGCTTGCTGAGTGTTTGTTAAAATACTATTCGAATTCCAACCTGATATAGCGAGTAAAAAAGACAAGTACCTACCTATTCTAATTCCTGCGATTAAACGAATGCTATTATAAACGAAACTGCTTACATTTACAGACTTTATCCCTGACCTTCGTTTTGTATTTACAGCATTAGATCGATGCAATGGGGCGATGTCGATTTATTAATTCATTACAGGTTAGCCACGATCTAAAGAAAGAAGCGTTCATGTGCTAATAGTAGCAGACTGAACCTAGATGGTGGGATACATTCCTCGGGGATACCTAAATATTTTTATTATAGTGAAAATACAACGTCTCAAGTCTTCAAAGGTTATCGACACGTGACACGAATACAAACACTTATTAAGATTAATAAGAAATATTGGACGTCAATGGACAGTGATACGCCGCCGATCCCATGAAGGCACTCCTATGTTCATATCAGGAATGTCTGATAAAACCTAATGGATATCTATTTTGGTCTGTTTTAGCAACATGTAACCTTCACGTTGACAAAAATCGACGATCTTGAACGTTAAAAAATACGTAGGACTTTGTACCTCTTGAATTTTGAATCGTCGCATTGTTACTTAATTAGGTAAAAGACTTTGCACTTGGCTGAATTTAGTTCCTAAATTCAGATTTTACTGTCAAAAACAAAACTTGCTTCTAAATGTAGGTTTTTAACCTGCTAAATGTACACTTGACTTAATTTAGTAATGACTGAATTTTGGTTTCAGAATTCAGCCAAGTGTGAAAAGCCTTTAACACTGATTTTTTTTAACCTTTAACACAATATCTGCATCAAATCTGCTTGCATAAAAATATTGCTTGGAAGTCCTAAATATCATATTAAAATATAATAATACCTATTGCACTTCATATTACGTAATCGATCGACACGCATGTCCATTTATGATAACCTCCTAAAGTCGGTAAAACCACCAGTTCAGCAGGGCTATTCACTTATCCGTCAGGGAACCGAACCAAGACCGAATTGTCAAAAATGCATGAAATGACGCGACATTTCACGTCAAGTTAATACGACTTAGTACGTCATTTCATACATTTTTGGCAATTCGGTCTTCTGTTCAGTTCCCTGACGGATAAGTGAATAGCCTTGCTGGTCCAAGTAGGTACACATTTATTTTAATCTTACATTTTTATAGTAGGTATGAGTTCTGACCCATCTATCAATTGATTTGCTTTTAATTGTTTTAATTTACAATTCAACGCGATAGGCAGATAATATGTGCGGTAATGTGCGTTATTTTACATCACGTTGTCGATCATGTTTTAAACACGTGCTTCATACTTTTCATTTATTCAATAGTGTTATTCTTAGATAAGATAGGTAATGTATGAGAATTTTAATGGATCTATTATGCTATTGTTCTGTGACTTTGAATTTGTTGCGGTTAAGTTTAACATAATAAAATAGTTAATCACATAATATTTTTACACGCATAATAAAATACAAATGTTCCTTTGTTTATAGCAACATAACAACATTTACAACAACAACATACCACAACAGCAACATTATTTCATAAATAAATTTTATTAAAGATTCAATGATTTTGCAGCTGATAGTAGTCCAAATTATCATTGAAACAGTTAAGTAGTGAAAGGTATATCTGGGGGCACGGCAGTGCCCCCGCCAAGTCGAGCGCGAAGCAAGCACTGCCGTACCATCCTTTACAGGAACCATTTCGCCGCATTTTCAGGCCCCTATTTGAGAACCTCTGGATAAGACCAGAACACAGAAACTTTCGTCATCCAGTAAGCTATAACTACATACTTAAAATCCAAAATTTCAAGTTTGTAGGTCATTAAGTTCTGAAGTTAAGCGAAAGCAAAGTTTCGCATTTTCGACACTCACTCACTCACTCACTCACTCACTCATGATCATCAAAATAGAACTAGTACTTCCCATAAACTCAGAGAGCTGAAATTTGGTATATACTTAGAATTTATTGTATAAGCCATAGGAAAACTAAAAAAACATGCAATTTCGGTCTCGTTTTCGAGATAATTCATCTGCATAAATAACTTTGTAATCTCATATAAATGTATAGAATTACAAAGTTACATTTGCAGTCAATGGTTAAATTGTATAAAGCTTTTATTTACTTTCGCCTGTCTGCCTGTCGGCCTTATAGTAACCTTATAATATAGCGTTTCTACAAAAAGAAGTGAAATCCCACCAAAAACATTCTGTAAAAAACTAGCCAAGTCTCGATGGAGCTGCTTGTTTATCTCTAAAAAATAATGAAATCTAGACAAAGTCGTGCCAAGTCTAAGATTTCTTACTGCAATTTCTTTATTATTATAGTTAATGTTGTGTGACTTGGCCGTTGAAGGGTACACAAGGGTACAAAACCAGATGCTTCATGACACTTGGATCGCCTTAACATAAGTATTATTGAAATACGCAGCTTTATCAAGCCTACAATTGACTGGTTATTCAATCAACGTTTCCCAAGTGGCAATTTTCTATCATGAATGGTTAGCGGACAGATTGGTGCAATGGTGTTATGGAGCACCTGGTATAATACCCTTGTCTACCTTTCAACGGCCAAGTCACACAACATTAACTATAATAATAAAGAAATCGCAGTAAGAAATCTTAGACTTGGCACGACTTTGTCTAGATTTCATTATTTTTTAGAGATAAACAAGCAGCTCCATCGAGACTTGGCTAGTTTTTTACAGAATGTTTTTGGTGGGATTTACTTTACATTAACAGCAATTGAATCTTTAGTCAGTTAAGTCAGTTATTTACACAATTTATTCTCAACATATTATTAATTATACTCATCGAAAATTTCAGGTAGCTGCGTTTGATGAATATTTTGGGCATCATAAAAACTGAATTATATGCAAATATCTACGTTTCTTGGGACCAAAACAAAGAAGTTCTTGCAGGCTGTTTGAGATGACGTCAATACATCTAGGTTACCTAAGGTTATGATTGTGCAAGGTTACGTACCTAGGTAGCGCTTCCGTCAACATTATGTTAATCATCTATGTATTTTTTATACTATTTATCGGTTTCCACATATTTCCCAAAAAAAAAATAGTTTCTAATTTAAACCAATTCAACGTAAACAAAACCAAATAATAAAAAAACAAAAACAACAAAAAAAAAAACAAACAGATTAAACCAATTTAACGTAAACCAAAATTCAGCAACTCTACGATATTTTATCTAAGTTGTGCATGTTGACACTAAAATTCTTGAATGTCATTTTTTTTTGTTTTCTTGTAGACAGACGCTTCTTAGGTAGTACCTACCTACCCTGAAAAAAAAAGGTCGATAAGGGTCTTACCCTTATCGAATCTATCCCTTATTGACCCTTATCGTATCTTATAGGGCCTATTCGAAACATAGTTTTAAACAAGTAATTTCTTAGACAGACGACAAATAAAGATATCATTAGCTAGAAAATAAAGACTTACCACATTAAAAGTCTCCAGCACGTTCTTATAATACGGCTTGGCTCCGAAGTTCTTCTTGAGGGTGGTGTACATGGCTGACTGGACGAGTGAGGCATCGTTCACGCAGTCGAGCCCTACGTCTGGGCGGCGGTGCCAGCACGGAGTGCCGCGGCGCATCTCCGCGCCTTCCATCACGTCGTTTAGGAGGAGCTGGTGGCTGTGGAACTGGAAGAGATAGGTGTTTCTAAGAATTGAATAGAATAATACTTTATTGCGTACCAAATAATTACAAAGAAACTTACTGAGCTACATATCTAAATGCTAGGTAAACAATCGGCGGTCTTATCGCACTAGGCAATTTCTTACAGACAACCTAGGAATGGAACAGGACTGATATTACAATAATAGACGGTGGTGCGCAGTATCTGTATACATAGACTAGTTACAAAAAATATATATACCTAAGATGGTAAGTACCTAAGTAACTACGATCAAGGAACTGGTGAGCTGGTAGGTTCGGCCGCGGCTAGTTACCACTCACTGCACAAAACGGAGAAGCGGTCATTATGGCCATGTTCCACCATGATGTGCAATGTGCAGTGAAGCTAGGGAGGGATTTCTTCCGCCTTCTAGGTATAATCTGGCACCATCTACGGCCGCTCACGATCGAGATCGAGATCGTGGTCAAAGGTTAAAAAAATTTATTGAACCGTAGCGAGGAAAAGTGAGGGTGTTCTTTCAAAGTACCGAGGCTAAAAGTGAGCGTCAAGATGACGGGACCAAATCTGGGATTTGAATCCGTTAAATATCAATGTTTAGCATCATTATTTGTGGTTCCACCATTTTGGTTTTTACGGTTCGATGGAATCTTATTTTTGGAAGAAGTAATAGGCGTTTTAACCAATTTGGACCATAGAAGAGAGCTGATGAATAATTATTATTGGAAAAAGCTTTATGTTAGAAACAAACAGACTACCTGCCAAATTAATTGTTCTCTCTTCTGAAACAAATGGTCCCAAATCGTATTTTTGTCAATTTTGATATTCTCTCTTTTTTTCGTGTTCAGTTGCGGAAGTTGGAGTTACCTATTTCAATATAATGGTGTAATAATCAAATAAGTCAAGATCCTAATAATATTGTACTTAATATTAGCTCATTTAAAGCTAAATAAGTAATCTAAAGCTTATTTAAAGCTAAAATCTAAATAATTAAGGCTTGTTTGCAGAGATACGGACAAGTTTCACAGTTTTTATCACCTCTGAGCACATAATATCAAGGTCATTGCCATTCCAAGACCAATAGGAAATCACTTTTTGTTCTGTTTCGAAGAAAAGTTTTTTTACGAATAATAATAATAGAACACTCTAGTTACCTATATCTATAAATACGAATAACATATTTTTAAAAATATATTTTTTAATAAAAATAGGGTGGTAGGTACTAGGTACTTAGTAGACCTCTTAAACGTCCTCACCTAAAAACATCATTTAAGTAGGTACTATAAGTGCCTATAAAAAATTTAAACAATGAAGTTTTTCTCCGAAAATTCCTACGCAAAAACCACGAAGTAAACAAAACTACATTTGAATGAAAATGGCGTTCATATTATAATACTCGTGACGATATTAACATCGCCTAAAATGTGATTGGAATAAATAAAACTAGGTATATTCAAATGTAGCGTTACTTTTAAATTTAGATTTGGTTATGGTGATATCACGTCAGGTTTGTTTAGAATATTAAAATAAACTTAAATCTAGATTTTTATTCATGTCGGAATAAACAAGCGTTTGGATGTCCATAAAAATGTCGATAAAATTTAATATCGAGACATGTTTACAATACCAAGACATATAATATAATTTTCAATATTTAGATCCCCACAAATCCAAAGTTGAGAAGTTAAGTAAAATAACGTTTTAAACTGTACAATATTTTAGCACGTTATGAAAAACATTGAAAGGCAACAAAAAATACCAGAAATGTTTTCAACATTGCTGGCAAAATTGGCCAATATTGTTCAAAAATTCTCAAAATTCAATAGATAAACTTACCAAAGATTAAAATACAAACAATTTTATATAATATAATAGATATTTAGTATTTAGTTTATTCTTACCATTTCAACACACCATCCCATCATTTTAGCGAGGTGAATATTTTCCGGGGTGAGATTTTCTTTCTTCTCCAACATCTTGTAGGCGAGAACCGTCGCCAAGCCGCGGTTCTTTTTACCGTTGGGCACATTGTATTGTAATAGCTGTAACAATTTACAACGATTAAAACCTTTTTGCTATATTTTAGAATAGGACTTGTTTTTTAAAACTGCTTGTTCGATAAGTTGCCAGTGTTACCAAAAAAATAAACCAGTCCAATGTAAACTCTTAGGACCTATATTTTAGGATATCCTAAACTTTTGGTTGTTGCGTGTTGCTGTTTTGCTATATCGATGGCCAGTGTTATTTAAAAAAATATGTACCTATTTAAAACTGTTTACATTTAAACGCAGTTTTAGACACATGTTTTATCCATCAATAAGTATTATGTTATACAATTCATTTACTCTTGGTCCTTCAAGGATCTTCGTTAGTGTTTGTAATGAGAGAATAAACAAACAATATTATCAGAAACGCACTGAGAAACTACATACATATTTTAAAACAATTCGTATTATTTCAAGCTGTGAATCGATGATATCATCAAAACAGTAGTGGAATAATAAATATTACACGCCTTAAAACGAGCACGCTGCAAGAAAGAGCAATATACGTACCAATTCAAATCGGCAGGTATAGAAATTTAATATTAAGTATTTATTTATTATGTTTAGAGCACTTCCGCACTAAAATATCGTAAGATTTAAGCTGTTTTTTAAGCTTATTTTATTGTAATTAATGGTGTGCAATAAAGGGATTTATATTTATATTCTTCTTTATTGCTAATAATACAATAGTAAAAAACTAAAATAAGATAACTTAGAAATCATAGTTTATAGATTCAATTCTTTCAGATTCTAGCAGCATGTTCGTGTTAGGGCTTCAAATTTTCGCGACATTGGTACTCATAATATATTGGGTGTTAAAATGCTGAATAAACATTGCTATTTTACAACCTTTTGTTTCGTTATATCTATTCTGTCTCATAAGGAAATATTACGTCAATAAATTTAAGATATTTCCCGGCAGTATTCGATTGGAGTTAATTTTATCTTCTTAATATGTACCTATATCTAAAAGGATAATGTTGCCGGTTGAATGGCTGATTGATTAAGCCACCTACAGCTCAAATCGCTGGACGGATTGGGTTCAAAATTTGAACATAGATAGGTTTTACAACGAAGGCTTTTGTTAAGTAAGGATTTTTCCACACTGGCAAAGTCTCGATCATAAGTTAGTTATTCTAAATTATAAGTACATAGGTGTATTGTAATGTAGTTTTATTTTGTTTGCTATCTATAGACTTATATCTACGAAGTTTACTATGGACTTACATATAAGAAGTTCTGTTTAGATTTTATATCTCGTCCACCCTTGTTTAGCTACCTGCTTTTACAATGAATAGATTTCGGACTTAACGAACAGAAGTGCTGAATGTAAGTACCTGCGGCATTAAAATTTTACTCAATATCTAAAAAAAATTAAAAAGGAACAGTTTTTACGTAAGTATTTAAAAAATCGAAGCTATAAGCTCATAATAGACGCACACCAACTAAAGAATTTCTAATTTCTAGCGAGAAGCTCTTTGATTTTCGAACTGAAGTGGTATTTTAGATTAGTTTTAGAAGTAAGTAGCAGGTATTATGTAGGTATATAAAATAGAAATAACATTTTCGAGAAAATATAATAATTCCGATATTTTATTAGACAAAGACTCGATTCAATTTAAAATTATTCGACCTATTTTTTTGTATCCAGCTATCTTATCAACCGATATTAAATTCTAATTCTGTTTTTGTGATTGACAGGAGATCTGCGCGAATAACGAGCAAAAACTATATCATTCTGCATTACAAATTAGGTTTGCGAGAGACTCTGCGAAGTGCGGAGAAAAACCGGTACGAAAACCGGTTATTGAGACTATGTGCTAAATTTTATGAGGGTCTGCTGATTTTGTTAATTATATTTGTTGGAAACAATCTAAATATCTAAGTAATATAACGTAATAATATTACATTTTAGGATCTGTGTTATTATTAAATTTTAGGAGAGTCTGGATTTCTAAATTTAAAAGCTTTTCCATTGAAAATTTCGAAACAAACTAAAATCGGAAAGAATAATTTTATGCTAATCACACGGAGCAACTGTAAATGCTGGTTTTGATAACGCAACCTTAAAATGGCCAATTGTGATAATAAAATTACAATGATAGCAATTTATACTACGAGTACAGTATGTTTGCGTCAATACGTTTATTCAGTGATATGTTTTAAAATAATTATTCTTATCTAAATAGTCGTACAGCACATGAAGCAAGTGGCTTTAAATAACAAGTCCGAAGTCCACCCCATATTACAAGCTGTTTTACTAGTTTCTACATGGAATTAGAAACTTAAGCTACACCGACGGTACACGATAGTTGTCATTTGAGGATATTGTAAGAGCAGAATACAATAGGGTAATAATAAACATGCAGTTCCAATTTACTGTGTTAAAGATTCTTGAACCTCTTTGTTTCCTGAATTTGGAAAAGGAAGTATTTTTTCTCGGTAGCATTTGGCTCATGACCAAGTTCTTTCACAAGATGGTAAAAAAATATAAATATCCTCAAATGAAAACTGAATACGTCTACAGATCATGCCGCCGATACCTCATTCGACTAGCAACCAGCACAACGTACCTTGGCCAACCATTTGCTGGCTTCGGGCACTTCAATGTGCTTGCCGGTCTCCGTGAGCTCCCTGACGATGTCAGGGAAGCACGCCATAAACTCCCTGGACTGGTCTTTGGAGACGGCCAGTCCACGGGCAGCCATCGGCAGCTCTTGAGGTGTTAGCGTCGACAGGTATCTATAGGACAGAACGGCACGTTGGTTTCCACGGCAGCGGTAGGGTGAACGCTAGGAATTGCTATGACTACAGTTATCTGCATATTGATTCATTCATTATCAAACCAGCGAACTCCAAAATGAATTTAAAATTTCTACTTTTGCTTTATTAGACTGTTGAAGTAGAGGTTTCGTCAATCTAGACTAACGTGACGATTGGATTGACCCCAAACTTTGTTGTTTTTAATAAGGTGACAAATTGAAATTAGTAAAAACAGACCTTGTTCCTAATTCTTAGTAGGCAAATGAACTATTATATATAAGTGATTTCCAAACATTGGTGTTGGCTGGTTTGAGAATCAGGAATCATTTTAAATAATCATAAATGAGTATAATAGAAGCATCTGTTTGTATTGTTTTATTTTGAATGGCTCATAATAATGTGTTTATTTTTTCTTTGTTGAATAGGCTATTGATCATTCATGTCAGCATAATATCATGTGTTTGTTTACTTTGGTATTTATTCCTGTGTGCACAATAAATTGTAATGTAATTAATTAGAAAATAAGAATTACATGAGATCAAAATTTACACGTGTATTCTTCACGTTTATAATGATTAATGTTCTCGTGGTACTACTTCATTAATTGAATTTTAATTAACTTTAAATATAAATAGCCATTAAATTTAAATTAAAACTGCACTAATAGTCAAAATACAGGAGGCAAGTAACCTCGGATGAATGATTTCGTAATTCAACTTGTAATGTAAGCCACTGTATGTGACACACGAGATGCATTACACAAACCTATGCTTCCAGAGTTCAAGTGAGTGCACTGACCTGTGGTATTTTTGCAGCTTAAGCAGTTTCTTCGGCAGACTAGCTTCTTCGTTCTGTGGGTTTTTGGTGGATGGTTGGTCGAGCCTGGGGGCCATGGCATCTGAGTTGGTGACGCTAGTCGTCTTGCTGATGTGACGACGTAGCTCATTCTTGTAAATCTGCAGGATCCTCTCCAAACTCTTCTTCGTCGAGTACATCTTTAAGTTTTCACTTTAGAAAATGATTAATTCAATAATTGAGAGTTATTGAATCGAGTGTAGTCCGTTCGTTTTGGGTACGTGTGACCGACTGATTCTTTGTTGTGTTTTGCTTCGCCTCCTTACCAGCGCCGCTGTAATGTTGTCATCAATGTTTACATTGTTTTATCGACATCGATGACCAAATCTATGTTTGTTGAACTCCTATAAAAGATTGTAAAGATATTTTGAATATTTGATCAAATTTACAACCTGAATAAACAAATATCTGCCTACTAGATTCTGGGATCAAGAATCAAGACCAACATGATGTTGGATGATTAATAATTAGGTACTTACTCATTAAAAAAAATCGTTTATATTTATTTTCCATTTATTATTACAATTTATTTAGCCCACTTCCAGGTAGGATATGACATGACTTCCTTGCTTTTTTGCTCTCATATTAAAATAAATGTTTTCATTAAGTAGAATCTCTTGCTCTTAAGTCAAAACGCTGCTGTATTTTTTTAACGGGACGTCGTTTATTTTCCTAGTAAATCAATTTTATAAAATCTTGCAGAAAATTTTGTAACTATAAAAAAATATTTTTTATCGACGTTGTTTACCAAGTTTACCGATGGTGTCCCATCACTAGCGTGCGCACGCAGCGCGGGACGCCGACCGGGCGCCCCTCTCTTGCGATACGACACGCGGAGCACGTCACGTAGGCACCCAGCAACCATGGAACAAAATACTCCAGCAACTCAGCAACGAAGCTCAGGCCACAGAATACTCTGCAGTTTGTACCAGCCGCGGGCCGGTTGCAAAACTAGTGATGTCAACCGGTTTCTGAATTCATTAGTTTAAAAATTCCGGGTTGTTAACACATTTTGGCAGCAGTGTATGTGACCTAGATTTATTTAAGTACAAAATTTTAGAAACCTTCAAATAATTTGCACAAATTCCGTATATTTTTAGTAAATTTAATTGACATTTATTGAATACCTACTTATATAATAATTATATCCAAATTTATTAATAAAGGCATAAAGAAAATACTTAATTGTATATAATATCTATTTATGAATCTCATAATGTGTATGTTGCATACCTATTATCTTACATCAAAGAACACAACAATTAACTTGGGACAATGAGTGTTAGTTCCACTTTATTGAAGTACATTTTTGTCTCAATTGACGTTTATTTTTAGAAGATTTTTATTAAAAATTAACAGACTTAATTGTACTTTAAAATATAGTGTTGTTTCGGAGAATTTTTATAAAGACGCTTATTCGGGGCTGGCTAAATAATAATATTTACCTACAAAAAAAGTGTACTACTACTGTCCGTGAAGTAGTAGTCATTTGTATGTGTTAATTGCTGCAATAGGCATTTATTTATTTTCATTTGTTTGAATGATTTTTTTTTACTTATTACCGAGATTAACCGATATCGGTAATTTCCAAAAAGCTCTTCCCATCACTAGACTCCACCCAAACATTGCGGCGCAGCGTACCGTGACCCAGTATCAAGTTATTACAGTGAAAAGTAGGGAAATCAGAACACAGATAAACCATTTTCAAATTGCGCATGGTTTTCTAAGCATCGGCAACATTTTATTTGACAAGCTGGTGCACTTTAAAAATGCCTGCCAATCTATATAATATTATCTATGTATTGATTTTATTTAAACCATTAAAAGTGACATTGTAATTTTACACCAAAATTAAGTAGGTAGAGGTATATTTTTAATTGATGAGGTAAAAATAAAAACTATTATAAGGCTTCCTTGTTGGCTGCGGAAGCCTAAAAACGGGCCCTAAGATTAAAATAATATAGACATCGGTATGTTCATTAGATAGGTACCTACATCATCACCTTAAATTCACAGATTACGCAGACTCAGTGTAGTTTCTAAAAAATAGTTCTCTAGAAATAACACTGTACCTCAGATCACGTAGGTTACCTATACAGAAGCTCTATAGATACTAAGTTAAGGCAAACAGCTTCGGAAAAGGCATAAATTGCATTGACAAGACTGGTTGTGCCAAAGTCAAGAATAACGAGCATATTGAGGTTGAAATTCTCAATGCTGACGCTAAAATGAAGTTAAATTATTATTTTTTACCGGTAGTAGACTTCCTTTGCCGTCTAGATGGGTACCCCAAAAGTGCCAGTTAATCAACCGCCTGAGCAGATGTGCAAACATTACTGGGCTTCGGTAGGAGGGCACTGTAGCTAGTGAAATTATTGGGCTAAAGAGTCCTAACATCTCATGACTTAAAACTAATGAGTAGAGCGTTTTGCTCGTCTTCTTACTTCTTTGCATAAAAAAAATACAGGTGCAGGTGCGACTGTGGTTTTTGTAACATGACTAGCTGCGATTTGCGGTTTGACACGTTTAGCGTCAAAGTTTTATTGTAGTGGTTGCAGAGGCCACCTGGGGAATTATCACAACTTTTCCAGTTTACCCGTCAAGCAGTAATGTAACAGGCATTATACTGATGACCTGATTCTGTGCGATCCCTTGCATATTATACCTATTAACTACAGGTATAAGTTGTATTCTTAAGTATTTGTTTCACTATCTACTGTAATTTCAATTGATGATACTCGAAATTTGTTGTTTCTGCATATGTACATATTTTTGAGTTACAATCCGGATTTTGAACGTTTAATTATAATTTTAGTATAAGTTATGATTGTAATTTGTCTTGTACATTAAATAAATAAATTAAAAAAAACACTGTGTTCCGGACTGAAGGGGAATTTCACCAGCGAAATTACTGAGCGCTACGAGAATCAATAACTAAGTACGAGTAATTTATCTCAGACAAGTGGACCCGCGCGCACTCCGTCGCGCTTAATAGAAAATTATCAGTGTTTCTCTATTATATTATAAATGTTTTATACATATAAACCTTCCTCTTGAATCACTCTATCTATTAATGAAAACTATATCAAAATCCGTTGCGTAGTTTTAAAGATATAAGCATACATGGGGACAGATAGACGCGCGAAGTAACTTCATTTTATAGGTACTGCGTAGTGATTTCGAAATTTCAAAACTATTCATCATCATCATCATCAGCCTATGTTCGTCCACTGCTGGACATAGGCCTCCCCCATGGCACGCCACTCAACTCGGTCCTCCGTCTTTCTTCTCCACCCACCCCCAGCGACCATCCGGATAACATCGCCCCAAAAAACAAAAAACAAAACTATTATATAAAAGTTAATTACATAACAAACCAATTAATAGGTAGGTTTAGATAAGTAGGGCATCCGAACTTAAAGGATAAAAATCGATAAGATAAAAGTTTTTATCACAAAATGTTGATATCAAATATGAAAACATACATCGATATAAAAATTTTAATCAAATATTGTTTTCACAGCCTATTTCTATCAATTTGTGACCATCAAATCATAATAGAATGATGGATGAGGAAGATTAGAATCAGTAGCGAAATATTGGGAAAACAAAAGAATATCGAGGTTAGATGCAAGGTGAAATGAGATACACAAAATAAGTTAATATCTAAATCTTTAATAATAAACAAACGATATTATTTACAATAATATCATTTTAACCAAACCCATATCAGTTATCAGGACACTCATATTCATGTACCTACATATAGGCTTCAGGATGTCCAGACTCCAAACCTAAAGAAATTTTGAAAAATCTGGTGGCGCGACTTTGGTCATAAGACTTATCTTACTAATATTGTAAACGTGAAAGTTTGTAAGAATTTATGGAAGTCTGGATGTCTGGATAAACGAGTACCTATGTTTGTTACTCTTTCACACCTAAACGGGTGGACCTGTTAATCTGAAATTTGGTATAGAAGCTTAGACCCTGGAATAACACATAGACTAGGTACAGTAAAGCGAGTAAAACCGCTGGACGCAGTTAATCTAAAATTTAAGAGAAAATGTCGAAGTCAAGGGTTTTTTTTTGGTACCGAATTACCTTCTAAGAACGTTTCATAATTTGTTGTTGCACTTCCAACCGAGTTCAACTTTTGCAATCGTTTTGCAACTCTCAATAGAAAATCGGATGTGAAACCTTTGGAATCGACTAGAACTTATTACGAGTATACACAAATGCTTATTACACTTGCGGGGTTATTTAAATGAAGTTTTTTACTGGAATGGTAAGGGTTATCAAGGTTGATAAAATGTTGATAGCACATTTTGTTAAAGGGTGATTCCTGAGAGTCAAAATTTTACGTGTCTGGGGGAATAAACTACCCGTAACATAAAAAATCTACCCAAAGGTATTTTTTTCCTGTTAGTCTAAGGTTCAATCTACTTAATGCATGATAGACATCGGGTTATATTTAGCTGCAAGTATCTAAAAAAAAATGTAAAAACCCTGAAATTTGATTACCGTGGGCTGTCCCTTACACATTTTCGGAACAAAATATATTTTTTACACTAATTTATAAAAGGAATTTAATTAATTCCTGTGATCAAAGCTGTAAATGGTGAACTGTTATATGATCAAAAAAATACGCGAAGGCTGTACTCAGCGTAGTTTTAGAAAAAATAACAAATTTAGGTTTGTCCCCAGACAAAAAGTGATTCCCATGGCGCGCGACATAACTACCCACATTTCACAAACCACAATACTTAGAAGCTTGTACGCACGTTATAGGCTAACTTCGATTGCGCTCTAAACATAGTGAAGAGAGGCTCCTCCTCTCGTTGTTATAAACTGGATTTACGAAGGTGAGAAATTGATTGCCGTGGTTTTGGTTCACTAGATCATTGATTACCTTTTCCATGTTTAAAAATATTTTTTTATCCATTACGGTTTTTTGACTAGTGTGTGCAGTTAGAAAAAGGGTATTGTTTATCATATATTTTATTAATTTTGGTCTATAATTATGGTATTTAAAAATATTGACAAAAAACTATACAATTTTGATTTCCATGGTATTGATTCTCATGGCATTTTACCACGGTGATCAATTTTCCCCTGAGTTTTCTTGCGCATTCTTTCACTTTTTACCCAACTACAGCGAAGCCGCAGATTTGGAAGTGATTTTGACAGTTTATATTTGTATATTTCATTATTTCAGATATTTTTTTATATTGTATACATCAGATTTTTTTATATTGTACTATAGTAGACAGCCGCTGTGGCTTATGCGGCACCATTATATCCCCACATTAATAAGTCGCTCAGCGAGCTATGGAGAGGGCTATACTCGGAGTTTCTCTACGTGATCCAATCAGGAATGAGGAGATGAACCAAAGTCACTGACATATATCCGCGGATCAGGAAGCTGAAGTGGTAATATGGGCATGCCACATAGCACGTAGAGCGAATGGCTGATGGGGTCGAAAAGTGTTCAAGTGGCTACTACAGGCAAGCAAACGCAGCGTAGAACGTCTACCCACAAGTGTGGCAGACGACCTTATTTAGGTCGCTGAAAGACGCTTGAAGCAGGTCGCTTCCAACACCGGTGTTATATATGAAGGTCTAAAGGGGAGGTTTATGTTCAGCAGTAGACGTCTTATGGCTGAGATGATGTATGATGAAAAAATAAAACGAAACAATGGGCTGACTGCAACTTTCAGTCCAGATTAACCTAACTAATGATAAATGTACAATATGATGACAGCTTCTGGAGTGAATCCTGTCAGTGACTGTGACTGAGAACTTAATCTCATATTCTAGGACTATATATTCAATATTTTTACATTGTTTAAGACTGCAATACGTTGATTTTATTTAGTTTACATGATTATCATATAGAGAGCCAATATAGACCTTTTTAATACTTGATGCTTGGTGTGTATCTGTTTGGATCACCGTTTTTAATCATTTCTATTTTATATGATTAGTATGTAGAGGTCAATATTTAAATAATAACATAGAATTCAAACAAAATAGTTTTAATTTTGATTCCCATGCCACACTTTATTGATTCCCGTGGCACCAAAAATTTAAATTTAAATATTTTCTGAACAAAACAAGTTATAATGATGCCTATTTGATTGATGTGCTTATAATTATGGGAAATTTGATGTTTTACATGTAAAATGCAATAATACTTTGATTTAAAATCTGCCACGGAAATCACTTAAATACGCCCGATCTCAGGATTTACCCTAAAGCGGTATAGAAATTAAATATGAAGACTATAGATTGGCTCCAAACAACTGCCTAGAGAAAGCAATGGCAAAGGAGAAGGTGATCTTCCTACAGAAGAACGATATCAGCTAATTCATTATAATAAAATTATAACGTAGCACTACAGTTTAAACTATAAGTGTAGAGAATCTAGATAGATTCTCAAGGAATGCGAAAGTATTGAAAAAAGCGGGGGAATCATTCTACATGCATGCAATGTTGCATACAATATTGCGACAACAGTCAATGTTTTATTGTCAACAAACTCAATGAAGACATACTGTGAATTGGACATACATCGAAAGTAATGAGAAAATAAGGAAATTATTATTTTATACAAAAAAATCGGAAATCGATAACAGAGCCTAAGCAGAGTTGAGGCTTCTTGAGTCACCCTGGAATTATTGCTTGAATATTGTCATATCACGTAATTATAATCAACTAGTTGGGTCCAGCAGTTTTACCCACTGTACCTCTTGTAGGGTATGTATTATTTCAGGGTCTAAGCTATCTCTTTACCAAATTTTAGCTCAATCGGTTTACTCGTTTAAGCGTGAAAGAGTAACAAACATCCATCCAGACATCCGGACATCCAGACATTCTTACAAACATTCACGGTTATATTATTAGTAAGATTAAGAACTAGTAAGATATAGATGTAGATTACATTCCAGAAAGTTAAGTCGTAGTTCAATTGTTGAAAGTATGAATTAATTTATGTTAGGAGGTGTGAAGAAGTGATTAGTCACAAGTCACCATTCAACGATATCGAAGTTCTCGAGAGGTAGTTCAGACTGTCTACAATAATGGAAAGTTGATGAGGGCGTTAGTGTCTATGTATTATATAGAGCTATCATAGCAGTTTAATATGAAAAATTCATAGTACTAAATTTGGTCACAGTAAGGTGATAAACTCAAGACAGAAGGTGTGCATAATCAGGCATTTGGAGTGTATAAACACGCTTCACTCGCGTGATTACTGACAAGTTCAAGGATTTTTGACGTTATCATGTCTAGTTGTAGTATTTAATTCTTATTCTTTTAATAAGTGAATGGGTTTTAGATCGATATTTTATGTTTAGTCACATAATATTAAATTACGTATGTGTCTGCATAGTGCAGAATCATGCGCCTTTGGCGTGCTTTGAGCATGGCAAGCTGATGCATGCATGTGTGCAATGTGCAGTGCACCTTTTTATTTTGCAGAATTATGCACACCTTTATACCTACCTAAATTAACTAGGATTTACAATATACATACCTAATCTAATGATAAAGTAATTTATTGTAACAATAAATAAAATATTTAATTTATACTATGTTGTTATTACGCATACCTATACAGTTATTTTTTTTTTCAAATTGTGTATGTTCTTGTATAACAATGGTTATTGTGTTGTAATCTGTAGCGATTATTTTCTTATCAATTAATTATTTAATTACACAGACACTAAGGGTTAACATATTTCTTTCACTATTCCTTACTAGCCTAACTGCCTTTTGTATGCTAAAAGTAGCCTTTGACTTATTCCTGAATTTTTTAGCTTTTGTAACAAATTTCACTGAATCTATAACCTTGAAAAATGTTGCAATATTTGGCTATTTTAATAGATTTCACAGCTTGTTAGATACTCTAGTAACTATATTTTATAGGGCACCAGAGGGACTGGAAGTTAAGTCTCTACCGATTCCTAGTGTGATGGGGGATCTTAAAGACCATCCATCTGTGTCATCGAATTGTTTAGTGGCTATACCCATGCCGTTATCCTGCAAGGGAAGTCCACCCATATATAGCCCTTATCCCGGACCGGAGAGATCAATGATATTTTATACTCGAGTACCTACTAGGAGTAGTATATCTATGGGAGAGATATAGAGGGATGTAACATGCCTTTTCTCGACGTTAGCAAAAAAGCTTACCAAACCGCTTACGTCGTCAAAACAAGAAACTTAAGCAGACGACCTGCCTGATGATGAGCGGTTACCGTTGCATCGCCTATAAACTTGTGCAACACCAGATGTTGCCAATGCGTTGCTGGCACTACTTAGTCTTAGTACCTGTACTAAATTTCTGTTATGTTAAGATTTTTATCAAAACAAACCAGTAAAATCTGATCAAGTCATATAACTTGATATTATATAAATTATATAACAACCGGCATATCATTAATAGTATTAGACATGCATATAAAGCACCTTATTCAGTTTTTTATGGCGTTTATATGCTACCTGTGCGGCGTCCACGCATCGTTTGCGTGCCGACCCGGCTTGGAAGTTCAAGGTTTTCAAGCTTGAGAGACAGATCCTTACAGACACCTGTCTGTTATCATATGTTTATTTTGGTCTGTAATTTTTTATTCGTCTTACTTAGCCGTTTCTCTAAATCTCTTGTCTTAATTTGCACATATTAAAGAACACTTTTAACACGTATAATACTCCATAATTATTACGAATTCCTTTCATGTGAATAAAATGAATTAGAAATTTAGAGGTCAGCCATCGGGCCGGCGATTTACGCTATTCCTCGAGTTGCTAGATATCAGCATGTTGATGGTCTTTTTGGCAACGTAATACTCGTATCTATCACACAACATTAAAGAAGCTATCCTGATATGGGCACCAAAATGGTTATTTTTAATTTCTCAGTTACTGGCGCTACCCTCAGCCTTGCATATCTACTCATTCCTGATTTTATCCATCCTTGTTACATGTTACATCTCCTACCTTTTAACCAGCACTCCAAACCACACACACACACAGATCTCATCACAGTCTTTCATTGTATTGCCCCTCTAACTTAAGATTTGTAAATGGTACTATACTTATAATTTAAGTACAATTAAAACCTAGTTGGATTAAATCACCTAATAAGGTAGAAATTACGTACCTCTTATCATGTCATGTCACTGTCATACAAAAAGGACCTTGAAACAATGAGTGCTAAGACACAAATAGAATACTTTATAAATACTTTAGATAGGTATCTAGTACATATATTAAAACTACACAATTGCGTGATCACATCGTGGTTACATAACAGTTCTACAAACACTGAGTACCTAGGCACCTAATGTACACATTGTTTACTTATAGATTTGCTTGTAAGGATGCAAGCGTTTTTTATTGGGACAGCAAATATTTGGAGCTACATAAAATGAAACTATCTGTGTACTTTGTACCATTATTGTTGGCAAAACCTATCTGCTATTTACATCTGAGAGTAAATAGAAACGGGCTACTTGCAGGCTTATTTTAGAGCTTCGTGCTAAGTGGTGTGGGTATTAGATTGTTGTGTGCCTGAAAGAGAATGTGATTATCACGATTTTTATCCACATCGTGTCCAATCCTTAGATAATGTTTAGACCTATCTATCTGTGGCTGTATCTGTACTAGCTGCGCCCCGCGGTTTTACCTGCTGTACTGTAACCTATGTTTTATTCCAGGGTCTAAGATATAAACATACATTCTGACATCCATACATTCTTACAAACTTTCACGTTTATAATATAAGTAAGATAGGCATTTGAAACATGGTTCTCTGTGATCCTCTGTTGCACTCGTCTCGTAACTTTGGATTCGTTATCTTGAGATGTCAGACCTTTGTTTTATTATACGACTATTTATACTTTTTCTTCTCAGTCGTTTTAAAATGTTCTTATGCTTATTAGCTCTCAAAGCCTACATAGCTGAATATATTTGCCAATAATAATTTAGTACATACGCACATCTAGATCTAAAGGGAGCTAACTCAAAAATCGTCAATTTTGAGTTAAGTACACCATCGAATTCCCGAACCAAACGCCTATCGACCAATAAACCAGATTAAAAAATATGTTTACTACTCGATGCTAGATGGCGGAAAGTGTCCCTTTTGTTGAAAGTGTGAGTCCCATTTACCCCCACCAAAACAGGAGCATTGCTAGTTGTAATCAAAATTTCAAGCAAAATGCGCATGCTCGTTTAAGTAAATTGGAGTTATTTTGAGTTCTAACTATATTGTTGAAATTTTCATTGGTGTTATTTTGATTTAACGCTTTGTAGGTGGTTGCTACTGTATAAAAGAATACAACATTTTGAATTGTGCCCATATTACTGGCAAGTTGGGTATGTTTTTTAATCTTATTTTGAGTTCTCGCCATATTGGTGACACATTTTTGAATTTTGAATTGACTCTGTTTTGTTGATTCATATTTTAATCTCTTATATTTCTCTAAATACGTCATTATATTGAACTCTTTAGCTTCTAGCAACAAGAATAAATTAAAATACGTGTTATTTTATTTTCAACTTTGTATTTAAAAGGCTTTATCCCCTTTTATAGCAAAATTTCGTGTTAACTCTCTTTAGATGGTATCATCCAAATATTACTTAAAATATCTCTAATAGCGGGGTAAAATATAAAAATGATGGCTTATTAAATAATTTGGTGCACATGAACCTATAAGTAAGTACCTTGAGTATTGCCTTTTCAGGAACCAATATCAATAAGGCGTGGTTATTTTGTAAATATGGTAGAATATTACTAATATTATAAACGTGAAAGTTTGCAAGAATGTTTGGATGTCTGGATGTATTTTTGTTACTCTTTCACGCCTAGGTGAGCCGATTGAGCTTAAGATTGTTATAGAGATAGCTTAGACCCTGGAATAATACATAGGCTACTGTATAAGATAAGATAAGACAATACTTTATTGTACACCACATAATGTTACAGAAAGTACATAGGTACTTAATTAAAATTAAAAATTACACAGCGTATACAGCGTAGTATACAGTGGGTAAAACCGCTGGCCGCACCTAGTAACAGGATAAAGAAAACATCACTCCTTCCATAATTTCTACACAACATGAAACTCTAAGAGGATGATGACTTGAAGATAACGTTATGTAGTGATAGTCTCGTTCATTTGTTTGATTCATTACTTTTAAGCAACAAAATTCAGGTGCACTACAAATTATTATTATATTTCATTAATCAGGAGCGATGAAAGTGACATTAACAACTTCGATGAGGATCCCAATTTTAGTTTGTCTCACAAAAGTAAGTCATCATCGGTAACACACATTGATTAAAGACTTTCGTCCAAAGCTCAGCGGATTAGCGAGCTGAAGTGGCAATACACAGGCCACATAGCGCGTAGAGCGGATAGCCGATGGGGTCAAAAATTGCTCGAGTGGAGACCACGGACTAACAAACGCAGCGTAGGACGTCCACCCACAAGGTGGACAGACGACCTTATAAAGGTCGCCGGAAGACGCTGGATGCAGGTCGCTTCCAACCGGTACATATGGAAGTTCAAAGGGTGGCCCATGTTCAGCAGTGGACGTCTTACGGCTGAGATTATGATAAAAAAAATATTACATTGTACTTTGTAATAATAGCGAAGTTAAAGTCTGACGCTAAAAATAATTTGGAACAACACAGAATAGTCGCAAACATAGATTGAATTGAAATGTGATTTATTATGAATATTTTAAAAGGAAGTTCTTATATTTTTTTATGTATTTTGATATATTTATAAAAAGCAAGATATTTTATTATTATTATAAGCAACGTGAGAGACGGATTCTTTCACTCATATAGTGATATAATAGTAATGTAAAAATGATTGATTTCATTGCTATTAATGCCTTTTTTTGCTAATTCCATCCTAAAAACCCTTTACTGTTGGTCAGATCGATCTTTCACTCGGGACTAATTTGAAATAATACACATTTTAATTGGATTTAAATTTCTGGTTACTCTTCAAAAGAGAGCTAACTAAGATCTTGATTCACCAACACAGGTTCAACTCAATATAACAAAATAAATAGGCATACATTGTCTAGCAGTAGGGAAATAACTCCGAAAATTGAATTTATAGCCCAAATACTCGAGAAAAATGTGAAATTCCTGTAACATTCTTGTTCTGGGTGCGTAACAAAAGCTAATTTCTAATCGTGACACTTCTGCAGTGCTCAAGAAGCCAGTAATCAGTTTTTCGCCTTTCCTGAAAAAAGTGCTTTTTTGAGTTAATACCTTTTTAGATCTAGGTGTGCGTATGTTCAGATATTTGAAAAACCTGTAGGGAACATAGTTTAAGCTGATGTTATTAAATTTCAGTATTTCCATTGAAACATTGTATTGTTAGTGTGAATGTCATGTAGATGGGCATTGTCCTTGCAATCTGTCGCTCCCAGACGCGTCCTTTTACAGATCTACGAGATAATATTACAAAGCGTTCACAAATCCGACCATAATTATGTTCCACGTATTTTGCGAATCCTCTGAACCAACATTCCGACCTTTTATCGAGTATTTGGATCAGCGATTATGAGTGATGACCGTACGGCTCAACCGCGCCCAAGGCCACTTAAAACAAAATACATAATATAAATTAATTCATTAACGATTATTATCTTTACCCTCCATTTTAGTGTCATGGCGGAAGGCGCGAAACGCCGCCATTTTGGAATACCAGCGGCCAACGCCTGCGCCTGCGCAGCGGTGACGCGTTATATTGTTTGCGGCTTCCGGAAAAGCTAAGGGTCAACGAGGTCTAGATATTATTTTAAGAACTAGACGGCCTATAATTTTGAAAATAATATAATCGTACATTTCCTATTGTTGGTAGGTTTGTTAAATAAAATTAATATGTTACAACATTTCGTGTACAAAATGTATTTAGTAATTAATGCACTTGGAAACAATAAAACGGTTTTACTGATTCAAATATTTTGGGGACTTTCGAAAATCTGCTGAATAAAGAAAAGTTGGTGAAAACCGAAACCTAAGTTTTCACCAAGGAAATCCACATTTTGCTGGTACAAGTAATAGGCTGCAGAGATTTATATAAAGGTAATTAATAGGTCGAGTTTCACCGTTTCTAAACCAAATTTCTAATGTTTGCAGGTCGGTCGCACTCAATTTATTGGTATGACGATGACAATGGACCACTCGCATACAGTCCGGCTAAAAGCTTTCAGTAACTGGAAAATCACCCTTAGCTTTAACTAAATAAGGTTTAAAAGGGAATCAAGCTACACTTTTATGTTAAGGACTGTAGGTAAAGTACGATATTCGTTCGGTCACCGGCGTAAACACGAGCTATGGAGAATTAGCGATGCGTGTCGATGGTGTGATTCGCTCACATCGATGCTCTCCCATTGTAGTCCCCCCCTAAATGTGATTTAACTGAATTATGGAGTAGAAATGACCACAATTTGGTTTTGGATGTCCAGTAGGCTGGTGCTGTGACACTGAGTGAGGACCGGACAGTGTGTGAGGTGCTTTAAACTTTAACTGTACTCTGTGAAAGACTTTGTGCTACGAACGCTACGCCGTAGACGATACGTCTTGCCTTGAAGGAAAGCTCAAGTAAGTTTGTTCATACTTTCGTAGAGCCGTAGAGGATGCGTAAACTTTTTAGTTACTATTATAGTATTATTTGAAAGTCTATTTTTATCCCTACTCTTTCATACTTTATTTTGAGAACTTTTGTGCTATCTTGTAGTAGAATGCGTTAATATGTACCTAAGTTATTGTATATTTACTCCAAACTCCTACTTTTATATAAAGTTTCTAGATAACTAGATAACGGGGAACAAAACGAAATTATTGCAGATTCTAGATTTACCTACCTATAATAAACCGGAAAAGATGTATTAATATTTTTATACTTAGTAGTGTGGACTTAGTCAATTTTAAAATTTACTTTGTAATAAGCGGTATCGGGAACTTGATGGGACCACAACTTTTTAAAGAGCTACCTACTCGCTTACATATTGAAATAAGCATGAAAATTATGCATGTTCTGTACTTATTCCAAGGGTAGTACCTAATGGCAATGTTTTTGTTCAAAAAAGTTTTACGGCATTTCCTATCGCGCAAAGCTTATTTTAAAATAAAGATTTATTTTTGTGAAAAAGTTACGGGCCGCCTTAAAACCTTTCGCCCAAATTGTGCCGTGTAGTCAAGGCATGACACCTTAATAATTCTATGGACTTCATAATAATTCTAAGTTACGGTAGTTTCATAGATTAAAAGAAAATGGGAAGATGCGGCATAGCGCTATCGTTGGTATGCCAAACTTGGGTCTGTTGGATCGGAAAGTATCAGTTGCCGCACCGACTCGTGCCAAAGTTATATTCTGCCCTGGGCCGTGGGCCTAATTGAAGCGGACCATGTCAGAAACGTCACAGTACCACATCTTCCTATTTCTTTAATCTATGGGTAGTTTATCTAATCTATGGATTCTTGTTACCCGAGAATTGTATTATGCCAAGTTGCATGCATTATTTAATAAACGAGAAGCTTTAGTTTGCTGCAAATCCTTGGCTGCATTGTCACCTAAGATCAAAGTCAATGACTATATCTACACTAAAATGATCAAAAAACAATATTTTACCTATAATATTATATGAGGTTATACCTACATACCTGTATCTTAATTAACAACTCATTAGTAGGTATAATTACAAAGGAATTAGTGACGCAGTAGCGCTGCGCCGGCGCAACGTTGTGTGACATTATGCAACTGCATGGACACGTGCACTAACGAGTCAATGGTTAAAAGGGAGGCTTCGAATGTTATAGTGACTTTGTGTTAATAATAAAACAATTAATTCTACTGAAAGAAAGAATATACAATTATTTGCACACATACATTACTGATATACTGAAGTCGGGAGTATTATTTATTTATACTTAAATAGAACGATTAACACTAATTACACTATTAAGTTAAGAAAATTAAATATTTAACATTAATTTAAACTATAGGTATCAAACGAAGTATCTAACAAAAGATCTTAAAAACAAGATAAAGCAAAAAAGAAAATAGGTCCTATTGGTAGGAAATTATTAAATGAAACAAGCATTAAGGCTTAGTGAGTAGGCAATGTATGCCAAAAATGGTCCCCACTTAGCATAATGCTGGCTGTGAACAACCAACGCTGGTCATACGGCACTGGTGGAAACTGAAAACACTTTTAAAATAAGTGCAATATAATATTGTCCAGGGTTCCTCTTGAGGAATTTTCAAAAAGGTACTTCTATGAATTTACCTATATCGCAAAATGTATCAAATTGTGCCAGCTCTTAACACCCACTGGACAAAACTATGCCTCCAAACGATCGGTATGACCGTGTTACAGCATGATGTTCGGTGAAGCCAGGAAGGGATTAATCCCGCCTTCTAGGTTTAGTCCGCTAACATCTACAGCCACATCGTCACATGCGAGATCGTGGTCAAAGACTAACCCATAAATAAATGATAAAACATTAATGACAGATCTGCTAAGTGAAGTACCACATAGGTACATTGTCTAAATTCTAAGTCTTACTCAATACAATATCTACCTTAGGACTAAGTAATACCTGCCACCCAGGTTGATTGAACTGACCTAAGATTGACTGATTCTTGATTTTACGAGTGTATAACATTATATCGTCCGTGGGATTTTCAAATGATGTAGCAACTTATTCTGAAAAGTTAAATATTAGATACCATTTCAATGCATACGAGTGCCACTTTTGTAACTTAAAAAAATTCTAAAACTTTCTCAATCCCTGTAGATATAATCTTGGGCTAGTACTGCGCAATCGTACCAACTGAATAAATATTTCAGGACATTACACACCACGTCATCTAACCCCAAACAACCTAATGCTTCTGTTATGGTTGGTGCCTTGAGCCATGATATGCCTCTGAGTAGAAATAAAGATGTACAAGTTTTTATATTAAAATAAGATAAGATAAGAAACTCTTTATTGATCCACATATATTAATAAAAAAAGTGAAGTAAAGTAAAAGTAGTAGTAAGTAAGGTATTTTATATTTTGTACTTGCACGGGATTAACACATCATCACCAGAGTAAACAAAATCACAGAAACAACGAACAATAATAATATTTTAGCATACCCACAGTAGTCTCATCATAATACATGATAGATAACGTTATCACGTTATACAATGTTTTTGTTTCACCATTCGAGCATGCCGAGGGGTTTAGTGAAGTAAATAATTTGGTATACATTACTTCACTTAATAAGAGAGTATTTATGTACCATTAGTTTATTTGATTTACATTTGTAACTCTGAAAAATTTGTAGGAAATATATTATGACTACTTGTACCTCTAAGAGTGAGCAAGTGGCTCATAATACAACACTTGCACATAATATTACATGCATCATCATCATAAGTAAGGGGGCGCAGGTTTATATTTGAGACTCCCCCGCCGCAGAATAAACACATCGACGTTTACCCTTCTTCTCTACTAAAAATCCTGAGTAAGAAGGAAGTCTAAGTCCTGAAAGATTCTGAGGTTGTTCCGAAGAAACGCCTTTAGTGTTGAGACTTGAGACATATACATCACTCTCAAGACTCTCAACCCTATCCTAGCTGAAATCTTGGCATTTCTATTTCCATTTGTACCTTCCTGTGCTTTTAGCATCACGATCTTTACTGCAACCTTAAAAACTACTTCGCAAATTGACAGTCACCTTAAAACGTATCTCCCAAGTATTGATATATTTTATCACCAATTTCCCACAGCCAAAATATGACAAATGGGAGCGTCCCATGTCGCAAGACCCATTGGGGAATTTGGATTGCCCCATTCCCATTTTCCCATGGAGCCCATCCTACGTTACACCACTATTACCTAAATCTATCGCCAATAGAACCTTTGAATGCCCTACCCATGACCACAATACATAGAAGTGTAGTTACATGCAAATAGTTTTCACACCATTTCTTTCCGCGTGATTGGACAAAGTGAAAAGTCCCGTTGCGTCCATAGGGTCACATCCGCATTGTATTCAGGAGATAAAGGGACTTTCGCTTGATAATTGGGTGGTTCGGACCAAACCTTGTTTTCAGAATTCTGATAACTGGTCGTAGATGCAGGATGTATAGAACATGAAAGGTTTGAACACAGGGCCTATTGGGAATATCACTATTAACCGAAAAAAATGTAATGTTCGTAGAGTCATAAAGCAACGTTGTTAAAAGACGTTTCTGCAATTTGTCGGATTACGCGACAAAGTTAGAAAATGTCTTATTGATTGATTGAACTTTAAACAGGTTGTATTAAGGTAGGTTGGTACGGATGAAGCTAACATTGAGACATATTACATTAACAGTCCCGTTGAGGATGCAGATAACTTTTCTCTCATGGCTGATCGACGCAGGACCACTAAAAATAGGTACCATACTATATGATCAGTTTCAAAATACAAAGTAGGCAAACCTTTTAAAAGTTTTAAGCCTAGTTTTACGCAGAAGAATGCAAGAAAATTATCTCAGTCGCATTAAACGGCGGCGGCTGGAATCATCAAGCAGGATTTAAGTGGGTTTAACATTGCTGGCAAGTGGGAAGAAGTATCTTCCTACAAGTTCCTTTGTATGACCTATATATCTCAGACACTTTAGCAAGATCCATTCAAATTGATAATATCTACTTTCATTTAACATCGTGCTTGCAAAATCAATAATGGCAGCAATTATGTTATCCAGTTTAAATGGATTGGAAATTCGCAAACCAGCACCGATTTCATGGCACAGATAACTGTACCAAAATTAGTGATACGTCATTTAGAGTACTGACGAGGACATCGGTCTGACAACAATACACCGGAAGTAGGCTTCCGCTTTCCATAGGCACAATTTTTTTGGAAACGCCAAAATTTTCATAGGCCACGTCGGAGAGTCTCTTTGTCATGCAGATATAGGTGATTCAATTGGATTTAGTTCATGTGATTTTTTAGATTTTAGTTCAGCAACGGGCCTCTAAATTTTTGGATTTTTTTCTACCTATTGAGACGGCACCATCACCTTTGGAAGGATTGGAAAGATAGAACAGTGTGAAATGGTTACAACTTTGTAAGAGGCCTTTGCTCAGTAGCCTATTACTGTCAAGTTTCACCTAGCTGCTAGCTAGTTTATATGTTGAAAAGTACCCAGTAGTTAATGTTTTATTCTCTATAAAAGATATAGAGTCAAAGCTAATTACAACCCCATTTACAGTTCTAAAAGTATTTGTTTTTGTTTTTATTAGCACGTCATTATTATTTGTACAAAGAACACAAGAACAAAGTGTCTTCACCCTGATAGAGACAGTAAGAATACGTGTTATTGGACACTTTCTTAGATTAACTCATATTAGCAACTTAAGTTCGAACTAAATTACTTATTAGTCTAATAAGACTAGATTGTAATCTTTTGATACACTTATTCTAATAGTAGGTGTATGAAACAAAAAAAAAAATTATATTATTTTCATTAAGTAGGTATACTTCGTTATATGCAAAAAATGGTGTCGATTTTCTTAGCCATAATATGAACAAACTTTTAGTTAATTTGAATGAAGAACTCTCTTCTACATACAAATCTGCTGTAAAAGCGCACTAATGCATAGACAAAAAGGCCCTTATATACATTTGTTACAAGCATGATCAAAAAGTGCAGGTATTAGTCATAGCCATGACATATAATTATGTTTGAATAGTTTATGAAAATATTAACAAAGTTGTAAGGAAAACGATTGTATTGTTTTATGTCGCATTGTTTTCCATTTTCTCATATTATTATGTTCCTAAAGACACAAAGTCTAAGTAGGTAATAAGAAAGTCTTTAGTATGACAATTTATATTCAAAAGGTTCTCTTCTCGTCGTTTCCCAGAATAACATGTGCGTTAAAAGTGAATTAAACTGTCTTTAATAACTTATGACACCGCTCGATCTATCTCTATTAAATTAAAATCAAAACCACTCGGGAAGTACCACGAGAATCGATGAGCATACGTACATTTAAAATCCGATGAATTTAGAACCTTTCTTCGTTTTTTTGATGTCGGTTCAAAATGGACAATTCAATTACCTCTACCCATATAGGTACCTACTAGGAATAGGCCTGTCGGTACCTAGTACCTAGTGGATAGGGTGGAATAGAATAGAAAGGTCAACAAGTGTCACTATAAATTAATTGGTATAATTTCACGCGTCTGCGCAAAATAACGGCGCTTCTGCCCAACGGATCCATTTCAATAATGACAATGATCGATGAACAGCTCGTAGTTACTGTTATATTGAGCTATACAAACATCATGAACGTACCCAAAAAATTATGGATGTCCGCAACTTTAATAACGTGGAAGCTATTTTGTATCAACTAAAGAACGACTGTCAAATTTAGTTCTATGAATCAGCCCTGTTCCTCTTAACGTGTGGAAAAGTTTGTTTGAGATATACCTACCTAAGTGTTGCCGGGTGGGATGAAACCTTACTACTTAACTTGGTCTTTACGTAACTTGGTAGTTAGTTTTGGTTCCTCAGAAACAGAATGTTACGTAGGTACAAGTTGTTCTGGACTGAAAACTATGACGACAACAAGGCTTTTTCTTTCCACTCAGACACCCATTAACGTCCAGACATCACATTAGGTAGCAACCATATAAACCAGACCAATGTCCTACTTTAGTCAAGTAAGTAGGTATTTGACCGTCTGAAGTCTGAGTTAACAAATATAGTAAATGCTACATACTAAACTAGTCCAGTGTGTATTACTAACTTAGACGGACAACACCCTTTTTTACTATAGGAGGAGGAAGACAGAGGACCGTGTTCTGTAGCGTGCCATGGGAGAGGCCTATGTCCAGTAGTAGACGAACGTAGGCTGATAATGATGAAACTAGTCGAGGCGTGCCATGGGGGAGGCCTATATCTAGCTGTGGACGAACATAGGCTGATGGTGCTGATGAAACTAGTCTCTCTTGTGTAACTGGTTACAAGTCCTAAACTGTAATTATACCCTAATAGACGATGTTTTTTGTACATTTGCTCATAGTTATACCGTATACCACATGTTGTAATGCGATTACCTACATTAAACGCAGCGATGACCATGCAGGTAATGACAGCAATAATTCCTCACCATAAGGTCACAGGTCTGGTCTATAGGTAACATATTATTACAGTGTAATATTTGTCGAACGCAGCCTTGCTCTCGATTGTCTCCTCTCATTCAACCCGTGCAACCAACCGAGCTGTTTAGCGCTGAGAGCATAAAAATTGCATTATATGTGTAGATATACAATTCAATTCAATTCATTTATTTAACCATAAATATAACATGAGCGTTATAAAAGGCAAGTCATTTGTATTACATACATTTTGTCTTAAATATAATTAAATTTTTAACATAATATATTATTATTTTAATTAGTATTTTAGAGATTGAACATTTCATCAGACCAGGTTTTAGACATGTATTCATTAAGAGAGTAGAAAGGATGTATTTCAAAAAAGTATTTTATTTTGCATTTGAACTCTAACATAGGTAGTCTAGTAATTTGAATAGGTAATTTGTTGTACATATCTAATTTTATATTGAAACCCTGTTTATATACTTTATTTAATCTTGTAAAAGGTACTATGAGCCTCTCCCTATTTCTAGTAGGAATTGGTTGTTTATCTTGTCTTTTTCGTAGTTGATCCTTCTGGGAATGTACTTCAAGAAGTGAGTTGTAAATGAAGAGAGACACAACTGTCATAATTCTACACATTTTAAAGTACTCCTTGGCCGACTGACGCCTGTGTAACCCATTTAAAATTCTAATAGACCTTTTTTGACTAATTAAGACTTTTTCAATTAATGATGCATTGCCCCAAATTGTAACAGCGTAACTTATTATTGAATGGCAATAAGCATAGTATACCGACATTAACGTTTTTTTATCAATAACTGATTTGAGTTTTAGTAAGGCATAGTTTGCACTGGCTAGTTTCTTTACAATTTTGTTAATATGGTCTTGATGGTTAATGGTGTAGTCTAAGTTGTATCCCAAAAATGTAGTTCTTTGAATATTATCTTTAGTTGCTTCTACTTTTTTATCTCTTTTTGTTTTGTAGTTAATAATCACGCTTTTATCGTCATTGAGTAATATACCATTTACTGTGAACCATTGTTTTAGTATATTTAAAATATCTTTTACTTTTTTATGGACTATTTCTTCTTTTTTATCTTTGACGCCTACATGTGTGTCGTCCGCAAATAATGTTATAACAGCCCAGTCTGGTAGACAATTTGCCAAATCATTTACAAATATTAAAAACAAAATAGGTCCTAATATGGAGCCCTGAGGCACCCCGATTGTATTACTTTCCTTTTTTGATAGTGTATTATTGATTTTTACTACTTGTTTCCTATTCCTAAGATATGAGTTTAACATTTCTAATTCTTTTCCATTAAATCCATAATATTTTAGTTTTTGTATTAATATGTCATGTCGCAGACAATCGAAAGCCTTAGACAAGTCGCAGAAAATACTAGAGCATTTCTGCGACTCGTCCATTGCAGCTAATATATGAAAACTTTCCAACAGGTGTGTTCCCAAATTCCAGTACCTATATAGGTCATAGGTGATTCTTTATAGGATATGCTTAAGGTAGTGTCCCCAGATTAAAATACTGTGTATGTTACTTTAGCATTAAGTTAGTCCTAGCGTTGTGCTGAATAATAAAGTAAATAAATATATAAATATTGTAAAGCAAACAGGCTTATTTAATGCTCAGGCAAAAAAGTAGATACTGAATACGTTAGAGAAGATAGTTATTGACTACGTAAAATGAATCTTGAACCTATGGATACCGATCTATTAAAAGCGTGATCTTGTACTTGACGAGACTACAATAAGCTTGCCATATTATGATGTCCTATGACTCTTAGAATAGAGTCGCAGAAAGCCTGTAGCAATTGCCGTTAGGTCTCTTGTAAATCGAAACCACTCATACTGGTCTATGATTTAAATTTAATTATTATAAAGTACCTTCTATGTATTTTGTTTAGGTGACCGTATGCATGGTGTGTGGCCGGTGACATACCAGGATCCACCAACATTGGAAGATGAAGCCGCGGGGGGCGAGCGTCATGCACGCCTTCACTGCTCTCACCATGCTCACTATGGCCAACGGTAAACAACTTCTATTTACATGATTATAAGGGGCCCTCGGAAAGTGCTAATCGTTTTCGTTTGCTTTTCCATAACGACTGACATTCCAGTTAATTTTTTTATCGATAGCGACAAACGATTGGCGCTTGTCTAGGGCCTCTGATCACTCTCTACCTACTCTGTTTGGAAGGGTTAGCTACTCTAAAACTCAGGATATTACTAAAATATTTTCAACCAGCTGCGCCCAGCGATTTTAACTACTGTACAGCCTATGTGTTAATCCAGGGTCTAAGCTAGCTCTATACCAAATTTCAGCTGGTCCACCCGTTTAAGCGTGAAAGAGTAACAAACACACATTCAGACTTCCATACATTCTTACAAACTTTCGCGTACAAATGCGAAACAACAAAAAAAAATTGTAAGATATTAACAACTTAAGTCTAAGGGCGAATACTGGCCGAGATTGGCACTGGAAAGGGTTGAGTTGCAAAACATGAGGGAGGCCTATGTCCAGCAGTGAGATATAAAGGATTGTGGATGACAATGATAATGTCACACAAGGTTGTAAAGATTTCATATTATGTAAATCTATAGTAGTAAAAACCCTACGCATAAAAAATATGAAATGTGAATATTCATTTAGGCAGGCTCGTTTTAACTGTTTTTGCGTTTGTGATGCTTGAATAAAGTTATTTCATTATGTTTGTAGCTCAAACCACATGCAACCAAGGAATGGGTAGAGTCATGTACGAACGATTACCAAACCAGCAGCTGCACGGTTTTGACGATGACGTCGTGAGTATACTACCTATTACCTATCATAACAGTTTCATTAGAGCATAGGACAAACATGTTTATGGCCTAAGTATATATTTACAGTACCCACTTAACATTATAATAATGTTTAATACCTAGCACATAATAATAATATGGCGTTACTTTAAACAATGGATATTTAATTATTATAGTGCATCGTATAATGCATGTGACTTGACCATGGAAGGTTTAGACACAATTGCATATTTGTCTCCCAATTTCAAGGTGCGGGAGACAGCCCCTCCCTTCCGGGTATTGGAGAAGTGCCAGGACTTGTGCTTGCGTGACCGCTCCGGTAACAGCCTCGTAAGGACCTGCAATTCCATCGACTTTCAACCAGGAGCACGCATCGCTGCCTTTAGCCCTGAACCGGAATATGAAGAATCCACTTGCTACTTAACAAGAGAGCAAGCTACTCCCGAAGGAATTGGAACCCTCATGATTGTCCCGAATAGTGTCCATTTCAACGAAATATGTTTGACTTGTAAGTATCACTGTTATTTATAAATATCTTACCTTCATGTCTTGATAACAATTGATTGTTTTAGCAAATCGACCGGAACGTGAGTGTCCGTCTCGCCGGTATGTTTTCGAACGTCATGCCCGCAAACGTCTGAAGCTCCCAGCCTCGGATCTCAAGGAAATCATGGTGGCCAACCGAACTGAGTGCGAAGACAAATGCCTGGGAGAGTTCAGCTTTGTTTGTCGATCAGCTACGTACGACTCAGCCCTGAGAACTTGTTCTTTGAGTAGATTTACGAGGAGAACTCACCCAGAGTTACTTGAAGATGACCACAATGCAGATTATTTGGAAAACACCTGTCTCAATGGTTCGTAAATCTATTATATCAAACAATTGTAATGTATTTCAATATTAAATTTGATGTCTCTTTAACCATGCTTCATCTTACAGCTGAAAGGCGCTGCGATGGTTTGGCAGTCTTCATCAAAGAGGAAAACAAGCGTTTAGGAGGACCGTTTGAAGCTGACGTCTTTTCCAATATGACTCTAGACGAATGTCAATCGATGTGTGTCCGGGCAGAGAAGTAAGAGTTTTAATTAAATAATTATTATGATAAAAGCCCGAAATAATAGTATTATTGGGCTTTATACTCCAACAGAACAGGTTATTCTACTTTGTCAGAGTTAAATCACACATTCACGTTGTTTCTGCAATTTGACCAAACGATTGCTTACTAAAAATAAGCATATTTTTTTATATACCTAATTATCTTCTGCAAATGATGCGGATGTCTAGAGTTTTAAGATGGTGTGGTAGAAATAAGATAAAACTTTGAAGGCAGGTGAAATCTTGACTTGACATTATTATCTGCAGGTATTTCTGTCGTTCGATAGAGCACGACGCCATGACTCGCCAGTGCGTACTCTCTGAGGAAGACTCCGTATCTCAAAAGGACGACGTGACAGTGAGCGCGTCTCCCACCCATCATTTTTACGATCTTGTCTGCTTAGACAATCGTGAGTATCTTTGTTTGTGTAGTTCAATAACAATACTAATTTTGATTTTGAGTCTGTGCAAAAAGAAAAGAGTCGAGGCAGGTTCACATAGAGATAGATAACGCTTTATTGAAATACAAACAAAATATACACAAAAAGAAACGAAACTAAAAACAATGTAATGTCACATATAGCGATCTTATCGCTAAAAGCGATCTGTTCCAGACAACCGTGCAGGGAGAGGAGAAAATTGCTATTTATATGGGTTCGCGGATTCGTAAGTGTAGTACGTTAAGCATGCCATGTTCCATTTCCACCTTAAAAGACTTGGTAGGTACCTACTTAAATGTCCTTCAAACAAACCTAATGTCCTCCTAACCGTTTTCGGCAATGGTGAACCCTTTGTTTTTTAATCCTTGTATAAGCCCTGATTGTTTTTTTTTTTAAATCTGTGTGTTTCTGGGTGGGACAGAAAGGTTTACCAACACTATTGTTCTTATTATGTGTCTAATTGTAAATACGCTTTGGTCAGCATTTATTAGAACTCGCGTGCCTTTTAACTCTTCTCTTAGTGCTCAGGCTGTACAGATAACTTACTAATGTAACCACAATAAGGTTTTTCTCACAATTATGATCAGTCTCTCATCGGGTGACAGCTCGCGGGACGGAGTACCCGGACAACAGTGTGACGTCACACCTGTTCTCGCCGGGCCGCCGGCCGGACACCGCCTTCCAGCGATACAGGAACAGTCGGATCACTGGCGAGTTCCACTCGGAGATCACTGGGAGGTCGCTCAGCGAGTGCTTGGACGAGTGCTTGAGGCAGACCAGTTTTCAGTGTCGGTAAGTTAAATCTATTATTATTGTGTTTTATAGAGTCCTATTAAATATTATAAATGAAAGTATCGATGTGTATTATCGGTGTGTGTTAATATTATAAATGAAAGTATCGATGTGTATTATCGGTGTGTGTTATTTCGTCACGCGTAAATACCGATTGAGCTAAAATTTGGTACATAGGAATAGGCAACTTAGACACTAAAAACATAAGATATTTTCGAGTTTAGGCGGCTGAATTAGTAGAGATCCGGACAACCGTGTGACGTCACACCTGTCCTCGTCTCACATTGTCTACAAGAGATATACGAAGAAATAAAGCGTAAAAATATAAATAAGTAGACGTTAAAAATAAACTGACAATAACCGTGATGCCCTTTCATGACTAACTGTTCCAACATTATAACGATGAAAACAAGCCTTATCTTGTATTTGATACTTAGTTGAATGACCTGCAATTTTTTTTACAGTTATGCATTTTTTGTGTTTAAATATTTGTGAAAACTGTATTTCGGCCATTCTCCGAGCAGTAAATTTTATGTGTCCTGGCTCAATAAATCCATAATAATAACAAATGTAATCATGCACATATTTTTATACGGTAGTAAACACCCATATCTATCTGTACACAAAACCTTTGACTTCTGCTGTAATTAGTTAACGTGTAATTAATTAATCTTTGTTCAAAAAGCACCTGTTTTCTAATTTCCGTAACGTGTCCTGACACCAAATTCATGTGAAAATATGCCTATATTTTTTATCGTGGACAGTTTTAATATAGTTTATTATTTTTAAAAAATAGTTCAATGTTAGGTGTATTACCTAGCAAAATATCTACGTGATAGAACCAGTCTGTAAATAATTATAAAAAAGTAAACGTTTGTCCGTGTCAAAGTTATAATTTCCATGATATTTTGTGTTCTTGGGCGTACATCCCTAAATAACAGTATTTCGTACATCAACATCGCATCCCTAGCGAGCCCTGAGTGTGTACCGCGGCCCATCAGCTGTTGCAGGTCATTAACCTTAGTGTACTACCAATAAAGCAAATGAGAATCTAATTTCCGTACCCGTGGTTTCGAAATTTTATAATTTCCATTTTACTGGTTTTAACACCTAATTATTTATGTTAAAAGTAGGTCGTATTTTAAATAGATCCAGTTCTTTAGTCTCTCTACGTTATAATAAGCCAGTATTTGCTCTTTGTAAAAGTTTTTAAAATTTTGAAGAAAACCTGTTATATTCTAATTACCGTATACTAATTTCCATATTTTTATAAGTACCGTTGTATGAAAATTTCCTAGTAAAATGAACCAATTTGCTATTGTGAAGGTCCGAGTAGAGAGTTTTCCCATGGTTTATATGGTATGATATACTCACAATACTTTTTTCTTCCTTTCGCTCTGCAACCCTTTGTGGGTCTTGGCTTCTTACACAATATTTTCTCAGTTGTAGCGAACCCTGGCGACCTCTTCCAGTGCAGTGGTGAGTTTACCCACTACGCAAACCTTCTTTCGACATCCTTATGTATGCCATGCCTATCTTATTCTCTGAAACTCATAGGACTTGAAGATGAGCTCTTGTTTGATGCGTGATTCTTCTTCGTCAGCTAGTGCTTATGCACTTATGAACGAGTAAATATGGCTTCCAGACAACTTCCAGTGACCTTCCGGATATCGTCACCCTTCACGTTCGCACGTTCTCTACGTTCTCTCGTCGTCTACGTTTGCCGAGACGCTGACTCCACTCTAGAACACAACTACCCCGTCGGTTATCGGTTCAGCCGCAAATGTGACCAGCCATTGCCACTTCAGCTTCCTAATCTTTTCGGCTATGTGGGTAACTTTGGTTCCCTGCCGAATCAACTTACTCCTGATGCAATCCTTTGACGAGACGCCGACTATATCCTGCTCCATAACTCGCTGAGCAACTTTGAACTTGTGGATCAGTCTTACCTTAAGTATACACATTCCACATCCTGGCTTTGTGCGTCATAACAGGTAAGATGCACTAGTCTTCACTCAAAGTAACTTTTCAATAAATGTCGGCCATCCCAGCTGAAACCTCCGATTGGCCTCTCTCTCGAAGTTGTTCCTACTTAATTGCACTGTTTGCTCAAGATATAACATCTAACATCATCAATACACATATTTCTGAACAATTTCAATAAAGAGTCAATTTTTATCGATTAATATGAGCATTTGTTGCAAGTCCTGCAGTGATTCTGCTATGATGACTATGTTGTCCCCTAATCTCAGGTGTGAAAATGTACTCGCCGTTGATATTGATGCCCTCTCCTATGTCCATTCCAGCGTCTCAAATACATCCTCTTGAGTCTAGAGCGTTTGAAAACAATTTAGGGGAAATAACGTCCCCTTATTTCACACCTCGTTTTGTTGGGCTGTGTTTTGTTTGCAGGTTTTAGACTTTGTGGCGGTATCCTGTATAATATTAACAAACCTTTTAATACCTATATTACCAATCAACTTGGTATCGCTGCAAAGACTCCAGCACAGACCAGGTTTTCAAAGGCCTTCTCATAGTCTTTGAACACTAAGCACATGCGCTGTTATATTTTCCGTCTTCTGCATAAAATACCACACTGTCTGTATGTGGTCTATAGTGTCATAGCCTGCTCGAAATCCAGCCTGTTCCGGTGGCTGGAACTCGTCAAATCTTCTTTTTGCGAGATGATTTGTGATAACCTTTGAGAAAAAATAGACATGGTTCAAAAACGTACGTAACATTTATATAACTTTTTTGGAAAAACATGACTACGACGATTTTACTCCACGCCTTTGGAGATCTCCCTGAAAAAAAAGGGGAAGAGTTGATGAATATTCTTTGGAGTTGTCGCAATATAGGTGCACCTACAGCCTTCAAGAGATCGACACTTCACTAACGCTGACATCCGGGAGGCCTTTGGTAAAGTGGCTTTTGAATTATCATTTTCATCATCATCACGTATATAATATGAAGATTCATTTTATTCTGGTTTTAGGCTGAGTCGCCTGCGAGGCATACAGCTGGCAATAAAAATCTTCCAACTCTGCAAGAATCTCAGACTGAAAGGTGACGAAGTTAACACTCGATGTAGTCAACTTCGTCAGCAGGCTCCTTCCCAATTTATTCACGAAGATCTGGTTCCTAAATGGTGCGTGTGTTGGAACTTGGAACTCCGGAGTACACGAGAGTAAGACGAGACGTCTTACTCTCGTGGATATTGTTTTATTCGGTGCTTGTTTCGTGTGTGTTTCTTCTCGCTAAATTAAGCGTCTTCTTCCCGCAAGACTTCCATCACTCTATTGAGATCCTGGTCTACGTCAACGACAATAGTGGTCCATTTAGAATCAAAATTAAATATATTATTTGCAGCTGCAAAATTCTCATTTCCGTTGCAGTAATTATTTTTACTTTTCTCATTTCCATAACCATGTAATTTTTAAATCTCAATAACTTTAAAACCACTATGACGGGACAAAAACCAAATAAATTATTAAATTTGTACATTTAATGTCTTTCATATTTTAATGTATTTGAGTCAATCCAATTAAAAATCAAAAAAGGCATGGGAATTAGGCAAAGAATGCTTAATTGGAGAAAGGCCGATTTTAATTAAATATTTGGTAGATTAAGCCGAGTCTCTAGCTCGTGTTTTGGTCAACAAAAACATGACAATATTCAACGAAATTCTAAGCGATTATGATGAATATTGATATTACGATTTTGTTGTAGGTAGGTTACGTGCTTTCCATCGGGTATGGAAAGCAAAAGCACTGTTGGTCCAAAAAAATGTGCACCTTGTTTGACAATGTTTTGTTAAAAATGTTGGTCACCAAAACACAAGCTGGAGATATACAGCTTTAGGCTTGTGTTTTTGTGACGCTTGTCACGTGTGAAGGCGCTCTTACTGCTACGCATAGCTCAAAGCGCTATATTCAGAGGTAGAGTTCGTTGCACGATATTGCATGACGATTGTAATTTCGTCCATTGTTCCCAGATCGGCAGTTTACAGTGACAGAGCGAGGACATGCCGGCTGAGCCGATACAATCAGAAGGATGGCATGCGCCTGCTTTATGACCCTGATTTCGATTATTATGAAAATTTGATGCGTGAGTATTGTCTTCCCTTTTATTCTCTTTTAAATCCCCCCAATTCTGGTTCTGATTAAGAGGGCCTATTCCGCTGGACGCTCTCTCGTTTGCACTATTTGATAAATTTTAAAATATAAAAAAGCCTCCCTAAAGTAAAGCTCCCTAAAGCCTTCCTAATGTAGATACAACAAAAATGTAATGTAATGTATAAATTCGGGTTTAATATCCCAAATAATATAACATTTCACGATAAGGAAGTGATTCGTGATAACATTGTTTTCGTTAATTACAAGCTTTATCTCAAAGGTCAACGGAAAAAATATGATGAAGTACGTGTGGAATGAAACTTGATAGTCCCCCACTGAGAGTAAAGTGGTCCAATAAATATGGACAAGTGTAGGTAATGTTGATCAATTGAATAACAAGGCACGTGGTCAGCTGATATAGTGCGTAACTCTATCTAATAATAGAACAATTTATTGGCCTTATTATCGTGGAAAAGGGTCTTGAGTCTTGATAGACACGTCGTTCGTGTTACCGATCCCGTAAATATACGAGTAAAACTACGTCTTACGATCAATATAAAGATAGCATGTTGCGTTACATACTTAGCTAGCTAATAGTTCACTAAAATATAATTAATATCTAATATTTATTCTTTTATAGTAATAAAAATTAGAATTAGGTAACTTACATTAACCTAAATAAACGTCAAATCGAATCGAGTTGATTTATAAACTTTTTAAGAATTCCGTTAATAAAATTTTGTGCCTCTTTCGATTTTTTACATAATACCTAATCCTATCTTTGGCAGTGGCCGCTCCAGTATTGTTTTTTTTTATCATTTGTTTTATTAGCCACCAACGGAAGTGCCAACGTAACCCAACAGACAGTGCTTATATCGTCTGCAATAGACGCAAAGGCCGATGATGGCAGTGGCAATTTAATTTTTTCAACCATTCTGTTGGAATGATTGAAATTATTATTTTGATGATTCCAAGAAGCTATAAGGAAAAATTTAAATGAAAGTCGTAAAACCTGAACTGTTTGTGGGTAGAGTGCACCTTAAATCACGTCAGCATCGATTATCTTACAAGTAAAAACTGGGTCAGGCTTCTATTTTGATCACGCGAAAATATAAAAGACGATACCACTATCACGTACGCCAAAGTTTCATAAATAACAAGTACTACGTAGGTACGTACTCTATTTACTTTGGATCACAAATTTGTATTGTACTCTATTATATTCTAGATTTTGGATTATCCTTAGGATATTATGGATGGACTAGTAAAACCAGGATGGTAAAACTGTCACATTTAATTTGCCAACGATATATGATAGCGCGTACCTACCGTCTTCTCTTTTTATTATTTTCTAAGTAGGTATCTAGGAATCTACGGATTAACTAACTACAAAAAAATAAATTAAACAATCCAAACGGCAAATTGGTGAACCTAACATGTGTTATGTGTGTGTGTGTAGCATACGACTTTTATCTTTAAACCAAAACGTAAATCATATTTTACTTGAAATTTTTTTAACAATAATATAATTTTTACCGGGGGTAGACTTCCTTTGCAGGAGGTCGACTAGGTGGGTACCCCAACAGTGCTAGTTATTCTACCGCCTGAGCAGTGATGTGCAAACATTACTGTGCTCCGGTAGGAGGGCACTGTAGCTAGTGAAATTACTGGGCTAAAGAGTCTTAACATCTTATGACTCTTGAGTAAGAAGCGTTAGTGCAGTGCACCTAGAATTGCACATAACTGTGAAATTCTGGGTAGCACTGTACTGATTATGGGCAGCGTTATCTCTTAACATCAGGAGAGCGTCTTGCTCGTCTTCTTACTTCTCCACATAAAAAAAAAAATTATATTAGAGGCACATAAGTACCTATTGTCAATTTGACATAAAAATCGGTTGGACTAACATTAACGTTCTCAAATTCCTATAATAAAATATTCCCACGGTTTCACGACATCCAGATCAGCTAGTAAGTGGGGAAGCAGAGGCAGGTGGCACGAGTGGCGGAAACCAGCCTTGGGGAAAACCTTCGAGCACAGGTTCGATGCATGGTAGACAGGACTTGAGCTTTAGGTGCTGTAGCTGTATCTATTGCATAGTTGTAGCGGTTCCTTGAATAGACTCGCTTCTTAGGCTCGTAGAATTTGAATTGTTCTCTGTTTTTGCATGCTTTTTTTAATAGTTTGTATACCTCTATCTTTCATAGAATACCTAGAATGTAGGAGGAAGATGTGCCGACTCTACATAATGTGGGATAAGGGCAAGAAGATGTTGATACATGAATAATTTAAATTTCTATATTAATGAAAAAAATACTTAACCCTAAACTATCATATCATTACTACTTAATTATCCCTCAATTATAAAATTATTATTAAATTGCAATTATTATAAAATTTAATTGCAATGAACTTAGGTTGTCTATTTGGACATCAGGTAAACTAGAAGATTGTAATCTACCTAATTCATTTTAAAATATTCACTACTTATGTGCAAATAATATTATCGATTTGAACAAATATAATTATTAAGTATTTAGGTACAATCACTGATCATGCAATATTAAAAATACATCCAATCGATCAAGATTGTGACCAGCTATTTATCAACTTTTTGCAAATTATTATGTTTTTTCACCTGCTACGTCATGGGCTTTTATACGATCGTGATTTTTTGATTACATTTCTAACATAATATTTGTATTTGAAGGTGTGTCTGCATTGGTATCAGTAGATTTATGTTTATCTAAAAATTTTGCATTATCGTTTAGCATTTAACCATTGTATCCTGTTTCTCCTACGTGTTCTCTTACTTAGGCTTCTTGCTAAATATTGGTGTCCGTAGGTGTGTCTATGTTTACTTTACCAATAGGTACAATAATTATAATGACCATATTTTGAATGGTATTGACTCTATTGACGTATGTACCTAGTCCTATTTTGTTCATTTATTTGCATTACTTAACAGTGTGATTTATTTAGTGCTGTAAATATATATTTGCTTTCTACGTAACTTGGCTGTAAATATGTCGTGTTTTGCTTGTACTGTGTTGTGCTCTGAGTATGCAGTAGATTTTTTCAGGATTTCGGTGTTGTAGTTTAGAATTTAATGCATGAGGTTTTGTAAAACAAGTAGTTTTGTAATTGTTTTTTACTTGATAATGGTTACTAATTTAATTTTTAATTTTCAAGGCGGTAGTAATGGTGGCGACCGGGATCGATACCCTTCCGGTGATCGCGATCGAGACCGCGATCGTGACCGCGACCGCTACCCCGACGACGACCGGTACCCTGACGATGACCGGTACAGCGGCCGTCCGGACCGGTACCCCGACGACCGGTACCCGGCCGGACCCGACTACCCTGATAGATACCCCGCCGACCGGTACCCTTCGGACAGATATCCCGACGACAGATATCCTCCTGGTGTTGGAATAGATCGGTATCCAGTTGACAGATACCCGATCGACCGCTACCCACCCGGCGTAGACCGCTACCCTCCTGGCGCAGACCGATACCCTTCGGCGATAGATAGATATCCTGGAGCGGACAGATACCCCTCAGACCGGTACCCTCCAGGTGTCGATAGATACCCCGCAGGAGGCGCATATCCTCCTGCCATCGACAGATATCCACCAGGAGTGGATAGATATCCTACTCGGGATCGATACCCAATAGACAGTGGACGATATCCCGGGTACGAACCAATTTCGAACGACATCGGCAGATACCCAGCAAGCGACAGATATCCAACTAACGACAGGTACCCAGTCAGTAGATATCCCATTGACGTGTATCCTGAGAGATACCCGGCAGATCGGTATCCAGCAGACAGATATCCGATACGAGGCGGCGGAGCGTACCCTCTAAGACCGAACTACTCGAGTCGCTACCCGGATAGATACGATCAGGACCGTTTCTCCGGCAGTAACGACTGGGGACGGTACCCGTTCAGTCGGTACCCCGTGGGAGTCAACAGAGACCCGGTACCGCTAGGTGGCGACCGTTACCTAGACATGTATGACAAATATCCGCCGACCGGATCGTCATATCCTGGTGAGCACTAACATTGAATAACTTCTTAATTTAGCGTGAACGCTATTGTTCCCATTAATGTGTATGAGATTTTTCCCAGCAGGCTATGGTCGTGGAGGCTATTATGGTGGGGGGCCAGTTTCTCCAGTACCAGGGCCTATTCCAGATTACGGAGGACCTGATCGATATCCAGACAGGGGAATTCGACCTGGTCCTGACAGGTAAAATGTATTTAATACATGAGTAAAATACGATTTTTATGAAATAAAAACCACGTTTTATCATTTTGACAAACGTGATTTTACAGGTATCCAGTAGAACCTAGGCCTAGTTTTGGTAACAGACCAGGCCGGCCGGTAGACCGACCAGGAGGCTATCGAGGTACCTATCCTCAACCAGGACTAGACAGGCCAATTGGTGAGCTGTTAATAAACAATTTTTGACAAGGATACTTAAAATTTTTCGCGAATCATACAAATATTTTACTAACTTCGTTTTGCTGTGTTTTAGGTGGAGGCGGTTATGGTGGCTATGAACCTGATGGACCAATCGGGCCGATTGGAGGTCCTGTAGTAGGCCCTGTAAACAGTCCAATTGGGGGAACTATTGGCGGCCCTCTGGGTATTCCCGTAGGTGGAGGACCTTTAGGCAGACCTCCAGTAGGTCAGCGACCGTGGCAAGGAACGCGCTGCGAGGAAGACAGTTTTAGACAAGTGGGCAGACAGCGTATGCAACGAAGATACGTTCGACGTTTCACTACCGCTCATTCTTTGGCTCACTGCCAACGAGAGTGCATAGAAGCCCGTGACTTTATATGCCGGTCGTTCAACTACAGGTGGGAATTCGTAACACTTACGAAACTGTAATACTTTAGAATACACAAAAATAAATATTTCTCTATTTTTTTAGGGATGTGGGTTACGCTGGAGAACCGAGAGATAATTGTGAGCTCAGCGATCGAGATACTCGAGAATTAGACGCTGCCAATCCATCTCATTTTGATAATACGGCTAACGATTATGACTTCTACGAGCGAGCTCTTGGAAGAATGGCTGATGACTGTTTGGATGGTAAAGTCTCGCTTTATATCCGTGACAAATTCATTTAAATGATTACATGTCGAAAAATTTAATATGATTTTTGTGTATTTTAGTATCTCAAGTCTGCAACGAAGATGGAATGGAATTCACGCTCCGACTTCCAGAAGGTTTTTACGGGCGGATGTACACTTATGGATTTTATGACAGATGCTTCTTCAGAGGTAATGGTGGAACGGTGAACGTACTTCGTATTTCTGGTGCACATGGCTATCCTGAATGCGGGACTCAACGAGTAAGAAACTTTTAACATACCTAGTTAATAAATTATCGTAATTTTTTTACAACTTGTCTTAATTTCTTTTTGATTTTAGTATGGAGACACAATGACGAATATAGTCGTCGTACAATTTAGTGACAATGTACAAACATCCAGAGACAAACGGTTCAATTTGACTTGCCTATTCCGAGGACCTGCGGAAGCTGTTGTCACATCAAATTACATCGGGGCTGGGTGAGAACATAGTAACATTTTCCGTGTGCATAACTTAGAAGACTTATAACATTGAGCTAATTGAATGTTTTTACTTCTGATGTCAATGGCTTTAAAATGTCTTCGAAATGCTTAGTTCAAATCTAGGTTTCCTAATTTGACATCAAAGCTTCCAAAATTATGTATATTCTAGCAGATGCAAAATGATGCCTGATCTTATTGATTTAGACTTTAGACTAATTTATTAGTTTCCAGTATCTATCGTATTTAACAGCTTAACATGTTTGCCTATTTGGAAGGGTTCCAAGAAGTTAAACTGTTATACTACTGCTTGCAGAAACCGCCGTTTGTTGTGTTTATGTGTTGCAATAGGTAGCTATGGGTATTTTCGGTTTTTGTGTGAACTCGTTACATGTTTTTGCAAAAACTATTTATTTACATAACGTGCTCTATAACAGATTTGAGTAGGTATTTATTGTTTGTGTTTAGTGAAAATAACGTTTTCGTATTCTAATTAAGGGGTTTGTTATAGGTTTGATTTTTGCTGTGCTGTTATTTCACTAACAGCTACTAACGAAAAACTTTGAATGAATTTTGTTTTCTTTTATTTCACATACAAAAGTCAGGTGCTTTAAATGATGAGTTAAGTACTAAATTAAAAACTCATTCAAAGTTAGTAAATGCAATTTAAAAGAATCGCCTCCAAGTCTAACATTAGCTCTGTGTTTGATTTGATCGACAGATCGGGCAGTCCGATACCCATCGAATATTTGCCAGAAGAAAGTTCCCTCAACTCTAAAGTTCGCCTCATGATCCTGTACCAAGGCAGACCTACAACTACCATCGCTGTAGGAGACCCATTAACGTTCAGACTTGAAGCACAAGATGGATACAATTATGCTACTGATATATTTGCCACTAACGTTATCGCTAGAGACCCATACTCTGGACGATCCGTTCAGCTAATTGATCGTGTAGGGTAAGTGCTTGACGACTGACTTGATTAATTATTATCGTGTCATGTAAACAAGGGTCAAAAGCACGTGATTATATAACACACGTTATCAATATTTATTTCGTAGGTGTCCAGTAGACCCAGACGTCTTCCCAGAGTTAGATAAAGGCCGTAGTGGTGATTCACTGGAAGCGAGATTTAACGCTTTCAAGATACCCGAATCTAATTTCTTGGTGTTTGAAGCTACAGTGCGGACTTGCAGGGATGGATGCCAACCGGTAACTATCACGAACAAAAGAAACTACTAACAATGCGGACAAATAGGGATGACATACTAAAATGTGGTTCTTTTTATCAGAAGATTCTTATTAATCGCAATCTTATTGACCCTGCATTTTCCATTAGATATCAAGTCATAATAAACAGTTCATATTACGTCAATGCCTTATGAAAATAACTTTATCGAGCTCCATCCAGCTAGAGGGGGTTATCGGGGGCTATCGGCATTTGTGGACGATTAATGAGTTACTCTGCATCATAACACATGCTGTTTGTGCAATTTTATTAGTACCTAAAGTACAGTTACTATTTGGTCGTTTGACCTTTGCCATTAGATAATATTAGTATCTGTGATCACGCGAAGAGGGAGTGATCGGTGCATCGCGCCAGTTTAAACTGACTCATTCTATTTTTACACAAAGACCTCCGTAACGTGAGTTAATTTAAGCTTTGTTTGTTTTATTGCTCTAAATGACATTTTAGAGTTAATATCTTTTGTCACGTGGTGTCTGAACGTGAGCATATAAAATTGGCACTTTTGAGACAGTAATTTGTTCACCTATAAACTTTGTCATCAAATAAATTTTGTACAATTTTAGGCGTACTGCCCTAGCCACGCTGGAAGATCAGAGCCTTCATTTGGACGTCGCAGAAGAGATGTCAACTCTACCGTTGTACTGCAAAGCAATGACACAGGCTCAGCAGAAACGAAATCTGAAGACTCGAGCACAGAGAAAGACGACGATAAATCAGGAGCAGTCTACAAAGTATCGTACGAAGAAGCGACGGTAGATAAGTATCTGAAGGACGAAGTGGAAACCCCGAGCCACGTGAGAAAGATGATTGAGGTAAATAAAGTTAAAGATATGACGCGATAAATTAAGACTCGCGTAAATGAAATAATTGACGTGCCAACAAAGACCGTTCTTTGTTATTTAGATACCTACTGATTACTGAGCGTTATATATAATGACAAGACTTGAATAAATATTTTGTCCTGAGACAAAATATTTCGAAGATAAATAATTTGTCAAAGATTATAACCTCTTTTGTAAGTAAATGGGGGAAGGATCGGTTTGGTTTAGAATACAAGAACAATTATAAGTTAGCAGATGAACTAGACGATGTAGACGCTCACCTGATGAAGCGATAACGGTGGTATTACCTACAGACGAAGTGTACCGTGTGTGTGTAGTGTACCTAAGCATGAGGTTATGACGAAGGAAACTATGTTGTCAAAACTTCTACAAACTTCAAGAAATCGTCTGCATATTTGCAAGGTTCTTCTTTTTTTCTAGGTATTCGACAACCGCAACGAGCTGATAGAAGAGAATGGCCCGTCAGACTCATCACCAGTTGTGGCATCGGTGGGAGTCTGCGTGTCTCCATACCACTACCGCGCCTTGCTCGTGGCATTATGCGTTCTGCTGTCTCTTTTGCTTGCCATGCTCACTGCTGCTATGTATATTTATAGGCAAGTATTGGTAAAGTTAGTTAAATATCATGCGGAGAGGTCTTCCTGTCGGTGAGGACTGAGGACCAAACGCCGTAAGGCCGCGGACGTGTGCTTCGACGTACCCGCTGCTCCGGCATTATGGCGTCCCGCAGGAACACTCCTAGGTTTTAAGTGGGTATCCCCGCCGCGTCCATCTTCGGCGGGAGTCCCACATGCGACCCCTGGTGCAGGGGTGGCGACGCGTAACACATTTTTCCTGGGTCAAAAAAGGGTAAAATGTAAAACGATAACTTGAAGCCAATCAGATCTACATATTGGCGGTAAGTTAAATGCGAAAAACCTGCAATAGATGGACATTTACTAAAAGATTCCACGTTGCAAGACGTAAAAAGAATGACAAACAACCAAAATCTCTGAAGAAATTCCGTTTGATGATTCCGTACCGTACTGTAACATATAATAATCCTTTAATGAAGACATTTTATCAATACCACGTGTATCTCAGGGGGGGCACTAAATACCGTCGGGCTTGATAAGCTGCCGATAAGCTTGAATGTAACTGATATCGGCGAATATAATATCCTAAGTCTTAGTATGTAACTACTGTTAGGTACATGCCTTAGATAATCTCATGAACCTATTTATTAAGTGGAAATTCATGTGATACCTTTTCACTTTTGTCCATTTAGAGAGTACCTAACTACTAACTACGGCTAATTGAATGACTAAAAATTCAAAATTAAGGGGGAAAAAATCTATGTATCCGTTAAAATTTTAAATTGAAATAGATAATTATTTGCCTTCCGTTACCTAACTGATTTCCTGTTCTGGGTCGTATGAGTCGTACCGCGTACCACACAGACGAGTGAGAAGTTAGGTTCTAAATTATTTATTTTTGTATAGGTAATAGGTACTTACTTTTTGTGAAGACAAAGAGAATTGAACTTGAAATACCTATATTATCATAGCCCTTGCTCTGACTACGTTATAAAAGAAATCAGTCTGTCTATTACCGCTATCAGCAGGTAATGCTATTATTAACTCATAATATAAACTAATTAATTACTAAAATAATATAATATAATTACGTATATAGTGCCGAGATAAAGTAGGTAGGCAGTAAATAATATAATGTTGTTTTCCTGCAGGCGATATTGGCGTGTGCTCAGAAAAAACATTCAGGCGTCCAGTCCGGCGCCCGCGCTGAGGTCAGTGACCCCGGCCCCGAGGCCGCAGCGACCCTCGCTCTTCTCCGCTTCGCATATGCATAAACCGTTCTCATTGAGGTAAGCCTCATTTCAATTATAATTTCTATACTCATCAGTACAGTATTACAGTCACAGAATATCTAATAGTACCAAGCTGATTGCTGTATATGGGTCATTTTCAAAAAAACTGTACACTGCGGAAAAATTGATGAAAATATGTAAGATTGTGGCAAAGCATTTATTGTGGCCAATATATATTAATTAGTCATTTAATTATTAGAAATTGGTATTAAAATGAATAAATTTAATTTATTTACTGAAATATTATGATTTTACTACACTCAGGTATCACAATATATTCCACTCCGAACCTTTTTACTAATGTTGATAAATAATATAAATAAAGCAAGTTTTGCAATAAAAAGTTGTTTAATCGGTGTAATGTACCTTAAAGTTCATAAATAATAAATAGGAAAATAAAATCAACTTAACAAACTCAAGGAATCGTATATTAAGTTTCCATTACGTTACTCTTTGGATAAAAATGAGGAATAAATTTACTTTTTTTTTATTATTGCAGCACTTAAGAGCTATATAACTCAATTATTATTGAGAGACCAAAAATATTAAACCATAAAAATAAACGCACCATAAAAATCACATAGCACTTCGTTAATTATTAAAACTTAGACAAAATTATAAATGGGACAGTTACGGAACGGAGTGCATTGGTAATGGAAAAGATTTCTTAAGCCTAAGACATACTGATAGTAAAAATCATCAAGCAATGAATTTAATTATTACAATCAATAATATCTTCACCAAAACATTTTCAAAATAAAAAAAAAATTCAAATCATAATTATTATTGCCTTCATTGCACGATGTAACAAAAACCAATTTAATGTAACAAAAACCATTTTGCTAAATAAACAGATCTGAAAGCTATATTTTTCTTACATGCAAAACATAGAATATTTTGATATATTGCCGACCTAATAGAAGGGTTTTTATTTTGATGGCTGTTTCGTTTTATGTCAGTAATACAACATTTTAAAACTATGCTTAACTTCAATTGGATTTTTTGTAGGCAACGGTGTTAAAAACCATTTAAAATGACTAAATAAAACCAAAGCGTACATACATGACAGAAGACAGCTGTCAACCTTAAAATGTCAATATCTCGAAAAGTTATCATCCTAGAGTGACGCTGTCATGGAAGAAATGAAAGGTCTTGAGGAGATCTTTTTTTCAGATGACAGCTGTCAGACTTAAAATGTCAATATCTCGAAAAGTAATTGTCCTGGAGTGACGCTGTCATGGAAGAAATGAAAGGTCTTAAGGAAATCTTCAAATCAGATGACAGCTGTCAAACTTAAAATGTCAATATCTCGGAATGTTCTCGTCCTAGAGTGACGCTGTCATGGAAGAAATGAAAGGTCTTGAGGAGATCTTCTTTTCAGATGACAGCTGTCAATTTCGGAAAGCGCTGGTCTTAGGCTGATCTCGGTCCCGATGACAGCTGTCATTTGAAATGAAGATCTCCTCAAGTTTCTTCCATGATAGCGTCACCCTAGGACGAGAACATTCAGAGATATTGACATTTTAAGTTTGACACCTGTCATCTGATTTGAAGATTTCCTTAAGACCTTTCATTTCTTCCACGACAGCGTCACTCCAGCGGCCGTAGCACACAAACAAATTGACATAAGAATAAGACTCCCATTCCACTGTCAAGCATATTTGACGTTTGTTAAGAGTACAATGACATTGGGAGTAGCAAAAATCTCTTATTTATGGTGGGAGTCTATGGTTAATTTTTTTTTAATGTCTATACTTGCTATACACGGTGCGACTGACAGGAAAGACGATATTGATTGTGCAGAGACGCAAATAGAAATTACGATGGTTGTCTTTTGCAATAAATTGTATTGTCATTGGTAGGATGATAAAGCAGGGTTGGACTCAGACCTCTTGGTGGGATCTCCCGCCTGGGACCTGGTGGCGTGCTGTACTCCGACTCCACGGGATAGGTGGAGGGTTTTACCGGGGGTAGACTTCCTTTGCAGGAGGTCGACTAGGTGGGTAACCCAACAGTGCCAGTTATTCTACCGCCTGAGCAGTGATGTGCAAACATTACTATAGCTAGTGAAATTACTGGGCTGAAGAGTCTTAACATCTTATGATTCTCAAGTAAGAAGCGTTGGCGCAGTGCACTGGGTAGCACTTTGCTAATTATGGGCAGCGTTATCTCTTACCATGAGGAGAGCGTCTTGCTAGTCTTCTTACATCGTTTTATAAAAAAAAAAGGTGGAAGGAGCTCACCAACGTCGGGTACGCGCTTAAACCACCCTCGAGCAGGCATCCTTGACCCAAGGCAGGGAACCGACTCCTGCTCGCCACCACTGTGGTTGCGACATACATACTCACGTAAGCAACCATAGTAAGAGAGATCGCGCTTTGTGAACCGGCGCGTTTTCGTTAAACAGCAAGACACTTGCGGTAAATTTTCCACGTCATTTTTCTTATATTCATCATCATCATCTAAGCCGAAGGATGTTTACTGCTGAACAAAGGCCTCCGATTTGGACTTCCATATATGTATAATATACCGGTTGGAAGCAACCTGCATCTAGCGTCTTCCGTCTGACCTATATAGGGTCGTCCGTCCACCTTATGGGTGGACGTTCTACGATGTCGTGTACGAGTCCGTGGCCTATGGTCTCCACTCCAATCATACTCCTCATTACAAAATACAACTCTGCACTGTCAGAAATTTGTCATTTTGCTTATATTTTTATTTGTCATTGAAATTTGTCATTTTATTTCATCATTGAATAAAATAAAATTTCATATTAAATCTATTTTCCATCGTTTGGTGATTTATCTTTCCAAGAGTCATTGGCAAAGTTGTGGTGCTATATCTCGTTCACTAGCCACAAATAATAAGAATATAATAGAAAATTTAATAACAATAATATCAATATGAGTGTAAATAAGTAAAATAATATAATTCTACTGGCTACCAGAAATTACGCCTTAACAATTCTCATTCAGGTACATGAAACGAGCAGTAGGTAGTAGGTACATGACTGTACCTCTAAATGATGATAGTACTGCTTAGTACTGCGTCTTCAACTTGGCGAGTATTCGCAACAAAATCAATTATTTCATCATTCTAGGCTCTGGGATTACATCTCTACGGTGATGAGCCAGTCAGTCAGATTACCTCTTTATGTTTGTATAGATATAGATTATTATTAAATTATTTATGACAGTTTTATATAGGTAGTACCTGTTATTACTCTTACTTGTTTCGTACAGACGCACCACAAGAGAACAAACCAGGTTACTTGTGGACTATATGTCCTCACATATGCACTTGGCCATGGGTGAATTTTATGGACCGCTGGGGGCTATGAATATTCAAAAAGAATAGCAAAAATTAAAAGAGTTTTTGAGAAAATTTGGCCCAGACAGGAGTGTGGACCAGTGGCGCCAGGTATAACATGTGAAATTTAAAAAAGCTTTTTTATTATTATTGCTATCTACATAGCTCTAAAGTACTCGTCAAGACGAATCAAGTGAGCCCAAACTCGATAGGGTTGCGTCATGCGTCGCTTAATTACGGAATGCCTATGGTCACCCAGCAGCTCCATCATAAGATCAGCTCGATGTCATAATTATATTGTCATCTGATTTATACATGCATGCAAAATTTCAGCTCAATCGGAAACTGGGAAGTGGGAATGAGTCAGTCAGGCAGATTACCTCTTTATATAATAGTACAAAAGATTGTTTTCCGCAGTAACGAAGCCAAACTCTCTCTACTCGATACGTATTTTTTGTTAGCGAAAAATAATGGCTGAAATATAATGAATATAAGTTTTTGCAGGTTGCTACATTTGGTTCTGGCTCGAGTACCAGACCGTGACGTCATTACCCCCACCGAGCAACTTTAGTGCGTCGTATCTCCGACGTTTTTTAACAGATCTACAAATAAAAAATACTGGTCCAATATTATTTTAATATTCTTATTATGGATAAAAAATAAATATTTACTACCTACCCAATGATTTACTATGCAATAAAGTATTATTGTATTCTATGATACATTTCAAATATAATTGTGTGTGTGTGTGTGTGTGTGTGTGTGTGTGTGTGTGTGTGTGTAGTGTGTGTGTGTAGTATGTGTGTGTGTGTGTGTGAGTGAGTGAGTGAGTGAGTGAGTGTGTGTGTGTGTGTGAGTGTGTGTGTGTGTGTGTGTGTGTGTGTGTGTGTGTGAGTGAGTGTGAGTGTGTGTGTGTGAGTGAGTGTGTGTGTGTGAGTGAGTGTGAGTGTGAGTGAGTGTGTGTGTGTGTGTGAGTGAGTGTGAGTGTGTGAGTGAGTGTGAGTGTGTGAGTGAGTGTGAGTGAGTGTGAGTGTGAGTGAGTGTGAGAGTGAGTGAGTGTGAGTGCAAGGCCCCAAACACAACGCAACGTACCCCTACACACCTCATCCTACTAACGTGACCAATCATTTTACTAACAATATAAACGTGAAAGTTTGTAAGAATGTATGGATGTCTGTTGGTTTCTTTTTCACGCCTAAACGGGTCGACCGATAGAGCTGAAATTTTGTATAGAGATAAACCCTGGAATAACACGTAGGCTACAGTACACGGTTAAACTGCTGGGTGCAGTTTAATTAGTTATAAAATATATGAAATGACCATACACGGCAGATGACGTTATATCACGTAACGACACAAGGCTCTTTAAAAGTGTGGACCTAGCTTGCCATAGCTCACTCAGTGTTTTTTAACCCACGAAGAACCATCACCAACTTGAACCTAACCTTCTTGGTGGGAAGTGGGGACCGATACCTACTCTATGGAAATAATAAATAACATTTTGTCATTGTTGATTAAATGTCATTGTTCACGCGTATATCTTTGCCAAAAGTACAATGTTAGGGATGACAGTTCTACTCTTGACATTTCAGCGGGATCCCGTGACAGTGGGAATAGCGGCGAGTCATAGACAAGCAGCTTGCTACTCTTGTGAAACGTCAACGCTACTCTTAGAATAGCGGTGACAGTGGAATGGGAGTCTTATTCGTATGTCAATTTGCTTGTATGCTAGAGCCGCAGGACGATTACTTTTCGAGTTATTGACATTTTAAGTTTGACAGCTGTCATCTGAAAAGAAGATCTTTACATGATATTTTATTTCTTCCATGACAGTGTCACTCTAGGACGAGTACATTCCGAGATATTGACATTTTAAGTCTGACAGCTGTCATCTGAAAAGAAGATCTCCTCAAGACCTTTCATTTCTTCCACGACAGCGTCACTCTAGGACGAGTACATTCCGAGATATTGACATTTTAAGTTTGACAGCTGTCATCTGAAATGTAGATTTCCTCAAGATCTTTAATTTCTTCCATGACAGTGTCACTCTAGGACGATTACTTTTCGAGTTATTGACATTTTAAGTTTGACAGCTGTCATCTGAAATGTAGATTTCCTCAAGATCTTTAATTTCTTCCATGACAGTGTCACTCTAGGACGAGTACATTCCGAGATATTGACATTTTAAGTTTGACAGCTGTCATCTGAAATGTAATTTCCTCAAGATCTTTAATTTCTTCCATGACAGTGTCACTCTAGGACGAGTAATTTCCGAGATATTGACATATCAAGTTCGACAGCTGTCATCTGAAATGCTTAGCCTAGGACGAGTACTTTCCGCGATATTGGTATTTCAAGTTTGATATATTATGTGTTTAAAAATATATCTTATGGACCAACTAAATAGTTGTTTAGTTGAGAAAGAATACAGTTGATCCGTTTTGATTAACAATTTTAGTTGGTCCGAACGGAAATTTTTTGTTATAAATAAAATATCCGATCAACTGGTTGGTCCGATTGGAACAAATTGATTAATCGAGTCCATTCTGACCAACTAGTTGATTGGTTCAGTTGGTCGGAATGGCAGTCTCGAATTAAATAATAAAAACCATTCAAGTACGAGTCGGATTCGAGCACCGAGGGTTCCGTATCAGCCCGTAGGTATACCAAATTTCAAAATTCTAAGCTCAACGGAGTGTACCCTGTAGGTTTTGATTCCCTTGCAAGTAGTTGCGAGTATGAAAATGTGTGGCTAAAAATTTATTTTGTGGACATAGAAATTTGATTTTATTCCAGTTTAAGGATATTATAGACTCGAGTATTTGATATGAATTTCAATTTAATACCTCTACGCGTTCATAGGGAAACTGAAAGTAAGTATAAAATTATCAAAATGTAATTTTGTCAAAAAACTCATTTGTTATTAAAGAACATTCAAGTGGTGCCATCTTTATGTCACTCACTTTTGCCAAAATGTACAGTATGCATTAAGCTTTATGATTCCATTCCGAATTTTTTTACTTCCACTTCTACGTTACCTGTGTTTTGGTTTCGGAAAAGAAGTAACGGATACCGAGATCTTAACAACATTAATTCGTTAAAAATATATTAATTTAGTATATATTAAAAATTGAATATTATACACGATTCCATGATATTTATAGAATTCATCAATACATTTTGTAGAAAATTTACTATTTTCCTTAGCTTTCTTTTTGGTTTCGGTTTCGGAAAATCAAAAATGGACCATTGGTCACTTTCACTGTTTTGCTGTTGCAATCGCCATCCAAATGAACTAATCGAATATTGCCGCTGTTTGAGTGATAGACTTAATGTTGTTCTTGATATATAAGCATTAAATTTGGTAAACTTATAAATATATATATCTAAAAAGGTGGTTTCGGAATGGAATTTTCCACATTTCATGAATTACGTCCTCGATTAAATGTATTTATTAAATATAATAATAATGAACTTAAAAATATAGCGTTATTTTAAACTAAAGCAATAATATCTGTATTTTCCGAAAAAATAAACATAATAAACATATATTTGATAAAATCTGAGATTTTAAAGTTTTATTGCGTAACTTGTAGGGTGGGACATTGTAATTTTTAATGCTTTGCTACTAAAATATTTTAATATCTTTTTTGGTACCTGTGTTATTTATGAAAATAATACATAAAATACTTTAAAAAATACCGATAATTATATTTTTTGTACTAATTCTACTTAGACTTTACAAATATTAATTATAATTACAGCTCAAGTAATGGGACAACCACAAAAATGAATGTACAATTTTTTTGAAAATGACCCATATTTCAGTTTTTGAACCGACTGGTAATGCCATCTGTCGTCATATTTAGGCAATAATTTTATAGTGACACAAAGATATTACGGCGCGTGACAAGTTTGGGAAATTACAGGAGCACTGCGCTATTTTAATCTGAGCAAATGTTTCTTTTACACTATTGCACGGTGCAATAGTGTAAAAACCGGCACCACAGCTATCAACAAAAAGTTACTAAGGGCCTGTCCTCATCATCACGGCACGGCGCTGTGTTCTATGCCGTATTACAGTTGCGACGCCGGACCGTGGTGATGTGACCAGTGACCAGGCCCCAACAGATCATCTATCGCCCACTTATTCTTCTGCTAAGAGTAATTTTTTTCCAGTGGTCTAGGCAGAACGTTTGCCGAGGTAGGCGAAGAGGCGGGCTCATCAGGGCGCCTGGCCGCAGCATTCGACGACGGCAGCGAACCAATCTACACTGACCCTTCCCTCTTCGAACGCTCCCGATCACTTCGCTCTCTGCACTCAATGGACCTCAAGCCAGAAAGACGCGACCATCGCGCGTAAACCACTTAAACTCTACCCTTGACTATTTTTTTATGAGAGTTGCTAGGTCCAAAGTTTCTGTTGCTTCCATGACTAAGTATTAAGTTTTCTATTTACTATTTATGTTTTCCCATATATTTAATTTCTTATGAATTATTGTCATAAATTATATTGTTGATACCGTCCATAGTGTGTGCTTTAGACAGCAAATTTTTCTTTTTTTTCTCAATAATGATTTAAAATGATTCATCATCATATGTATTATCTAGAACACCACACACCTATATAGTATCTACCAAATTTTTATGAAACTAATATTGTCTACCTCTACCACTCTCCCATAAGTGTTTAAAATATCTGAATATAGCTGTCATAAGTCATCATCTTTTTGTCCTTATCCCACACTTGCTCAGCAAGACGCATTTTCGCCATTTTACTCCATCATTTATCATATTCACTGTCCTCGCACGCATATCCTCTTTCACACAGTAATTCTAAACCTTTTTCAAACTGTCTAAAGTATACTAACTAAAATATTATATTATGTATCTTTTTACTACTCAGTTTTATAACATTAAAGTGCTCATTCCGTCCAAACCATAGAATATAAAATATAATAAGATTAACAACATTAATGCATTTATGTAAGTTTAAACTAATAAAACATTCTACAAGTATTAATTACTCTATAATTCTTTTAATAAAAATGCTAAATAGATAAATATGTTGTTTTATTTACTTACTCATATATACTTAGTGTAAATAAGGTTTACATGTGATAAGGCGCTGGTGTAGGCACACTCCTGAGGGGAGACTCTAAAAATTCCATTTCTGTTGCCACAGTTGGAGTTAACTCAGGCTGTGTAGTTGTTTTCTGTTGTAAAGTCTCGTACAATTTGTGTACAGACTCGTTATGCTGTGTCCCAGGTTGCAAAGCCTTCAAAAGAGTGTGCATTCTTGTATCGGGCAGTTTCGAATGAATGTACCACAGCAATTTCAACAAATGTCTAGTAACATTATCTTTAGAAAGACCAGCAAAAAAGAACTCATCAAATAATACTGTACTGAAATCCTCCCCTTGGAATTCATCAGGTAGTTGTACAAGCAATGCAACTAGAGCATGTAAGAATGGGTCTTCGTAAGCTCTGCCGTCTTTACAACTGCCTAAAATGCTTAAGATTCGTAATAAGGCGCCTCTATCACGCAGTTTAGCTGCATGTAGTGTGTAGTACATTGCTAGGACCCCACAAACTGAGCTCTCTCTCATATAAGCTTCACAGGCATCAGGTGGTGGTCCAGAATGTTCTATAGTAGTTATAGCTGATTCTCTCTCATCAGGAGGCAGCTTATTATGCAACGCTCTCACTTGATCGTCCACCATCAAAGACATCAATGCGGGTAAGTATTTAGTCACCACTTGACTGTCAAGTTTAGGCTCCTTGAACTCCTGAGAATCAATCATCACCCAAGCACTCAAGCCTAGAGCTAACATCCTCAACAACAATATCAATATTGTATTATCTCTTGGAAGCCCTTCAGTGTTTATTAAGTGCTGCAATATTTTTATAGCAGACGTTGCTAAAAAGTTTATAGCATATGGATCACATAAAGTCATAGATAGATCACCCAAAACTTGCTCTTGACCTCTTTTTATACTGTCTAAGAATCCTTGCAGTTCTCTAGATCGCTTTATATCTACATTTCTCTCTCTAATGCAAGCATCCAGGCACCATGTAAATTTGTGACAAGGGTCCACAGATATGATGTCTTGTATCTCTAGGTCATGTAAAGCCATTAGAAGTTCAGCTCTCAGTGTGCAGTAGTGAACATTCCTTGTCCTTAAAAACAGAGTGCGAAGAAACTGCAGCACCATATCATACAATTTAACACTATTACCAATCATATGTGCAAGCTTCTGAACAACAGCTCCTTGACGTCTCACTTTAGGCGACGGTGAGAAGAATAAGTTGTTCAGATTTTCATGGTCAAATAATACATTCTCCTTTTCTCTAATATACTGACTGAGCAGTGGTGATACCTCATCTCCGAACAAAGACTGGTTGTCTTGCCAAATTTGTCTCTTCACTTCCGTATCTGTGTCATTGTAAAGTTCTCGATCTCTAACCAATACTCTCAAATATTTATCGTCTATGTGGGGCGTGTTTTTCAATATACTCATGATAACAGGCCTAAGGGCCTTCACTCTAACTACAGCGAAGCTCTTTTGCAAGAGTTCTTTTAACTTTTTATCGTTTTCTTTGCCATCTTTAGACCCGAGTTCGTTGATGTGCTGAATGAGTTTATCACGCAGTTCTTCTAGTACCGAAGTGTGGAAATCTAGTCTACGCACTCCATGGAGGTCTAGTAGAGGAAGCATAGGTCTTAAAGATGGAAGTAAGATACCGTTTTCCAGTTGAAATTCTTCTATCGCTTTCAGTGGGTCAGTGCAAGACGTGAGGGCATCGCGGAGGAAGGTTTGACCCGGTACGCCAACATCTTCCAGTCCTGTGCCGGGTAGCTTGCTTGATGATGCCATTTTACATTGATACGTTGACCTTTTTCTTATTTACTGTTTATTGATGGAAAATACTGTAAAATACGTAAGTTATAAAACAAATTGATCAACAAAACATTTCGAGCACCAAGCGCCAAGCTCACTTTGACATTAAATAGAAATTGACAAACTGTCACTGTCATTGTCAAGTGTCAAGGCATGCATTTAATTTTTTTCGCTATCTGGAAGAAATTTTATTACAGCATGTTTTGGTATTTGCCAATGTGAATACTTTTTTAATAGAGAGGAGTTTTCTATTGTTAATTATTATAAATTACCTGTTCGTCTTTTTGACAACCAAAGAATCGTGAAATTTTACCAGTAACACGACATATACTTATATAAGTAATAGTATACTTAAGTAAAATAAAAGTACCTACATTCCAAACATCCGTACTTTTATAATTTATTGCAAAAATATCTGTTATTTTAACTCTAAAATATTATTATGTATTAGAGACAATAAAACCCAGCACCATTAACCTAGTTATTATTATAACTTATAAATTAACGAAAATTATGTTTGTATGAGTTTAAGTAGACAGTTGGTTCATGGTTTAACTAAATTTTTTCTGGTATAATTCTTCATACAATTTAGTTCTTGCTGGGAAAATTTCGTACTTCATCGAGGGTTTCTCATCTATGACAAAACATGCTGAACTTGTTTGAGTCATCGGTTCCCACTTCGTAGTTATCAATTCATTGGTTTTTGGGTTGGGGTCTCTGAAAAGAAAAAGATAAATTACTTATAGTGGACTAAACAGTAGATGGTAGGCTTGAATCATAATATTTTGGTTAAGTATATTTATCTCTGCTACTTTATTCTAAATTCAAAGCCGTTTACTTTAATTATCATTCAAATTGTCCATTACTCAATTATTCAGGGATCTATATTAAAAATTGTATTACTTACCCATTTTTGGAAAAGTTGGTCCATAACTCGAGCATTGCATTTTGAACATACTTATCGGTATCTGACAATTTATCCGTCAATTTATCACATTTTAACAAATAACCGCCATCGTCACCATGGCAAGCTCCTTTTCTATTAATTCCGTAAGATTTCTTAAGATAATTCAGAGCCCCGTCATAAGCAAATTCATAAAAATATACAGAATCGTTGTTCTTAGCAATAGGTAAGCTTAGCTGCTGCGTACACTCCACCTACAAAGTCTGCATCACTAAAAAAGTCAATAGCAAACTGATCATCCACTTTATTAGGAGCGTATACTTTTCTAAGCTTTTCTTCAAGTTCATCTTCTTCAGATTTACTGATTTCAAATGGGAAATGATCCACAAATTTTTCCTCATTAACTAGTTTATCCAAAATTGCTTTTCCATGAGATATCATTATGACCCCTTCATGACTACAAACGCCAGTCATAAATGGAACTTTAGTAAAATCACCTTCAGCAAGTGTTTTGTAAGTCGATTTACTAATGAAAGGTTCCCAATCCGCAGATTTTTCAACTGTTGGAACAAATCCAAAATGAAGTCCACCTTTAAATTTGTCGGCCCAAATAACGGTCATTGATGCTTTTATTAGTTCCGTGAGAGGCATTTGTTGTAAATATTTGAAAAGTTCTTTATCATCGGATATCTTTTCTCCCTTTACCAACGGAATTTTTTGAGCTAGCTCCTTAACATCTTTGTTATGTGCCCAGTGTAGTAAAGAAGATCCTGACTGCGCTATAGCTTTATGAAATAGACCCTTAGCAGTTGGTGATAAAAGAAGATATTCAACAGAAGCACCTCCAGCACTAATCCCAAATATAGTGACATTGTGAGGATCTCCCCCAAAGTTCGAAATATTCTGTTGGACCCATTTGAGAGCCTGAACTTGATCTTTCAGTCCCATGTTACCTGGAGCTTCTTTCATATCTAATGACAAGAAGCCTAAAATACCGAGCCGGTAATTAATTATGACGAGGATAACATCTTTTTCGATGAGAAATTCTGGGCCTTGATGATTACTATCGGTTCCTTCACCGAAAACAAATCCACCTCCGTGGAAAAATACCATAACCGGTAATGGAGCTTGGTTTGCTTGTGGTAACTTGGGAGTATACACATTGAGGAAGAGGCAGTCTTCATCTCCTATAACTGTATTAGTAACCCTGTCTAATTGGGCACAGCAATTACAAGCTTTCGTACAGTCTTTTACGCCATCCCAATTTTCAGGTGGTTGCGGGGCCTGTAACATAAAACATTTTCTTATACATTGTTTGGATAAAAAAGAAGGTCAGGAACTAAAATAACAATACATTATTATTATCATTGTATAATATCTACCAACGGTAAGAACCTTTCTAAAGAAAAAATATGACCTCTACCGAATTTGAGATCAAGGCTTACAACAGTGCTATAGTTGGTAATATTTTAACTATACACAAAACAATAATTAAAATAATTAACGCTAAGATACGTAACAAAACATGCGTATTTTTAATTATATGGTTAATAGTTGTTTTTTAATATTTAATTATAATAATGAATACAGAGGCATAGGTAGGTATGTTTTTTAATTAGTATGTATTATGCATTTAAATAGAATTTACTTACTAAAGGTATCTAAGGTGTATCTAAGGTGTTGTTGCAGATCAGTACACAGACTAAAGTAATAGATCAGTAGGTATTAATATAATAAAAAATAGCTAAAAAAAATCCTCACCGCAAATCGCAAATTTCCCACCGGTGGTTTAGCGTATGGGACTCCTTTGAACATATAAAACTGAACATTGTTTTCAGTTGTTGACACTAATCCTTTTACTTTACCCTGTACAGTATTTACTACTGTATCTGACATGTTTTTATTAAGTAGAACACTCAACAATTTTACAAAATACAATAGGATGGAATAATAACAACGGATGTTAATTATTTTGGCTCACCCGTTGTCAATTACAGCTGGTAACTGTTAAGTAACTGGTTTGTGATAACTCTGTAGGTAATAAAGTAATAATAATTTGTATCTACAAAATATTCGTATACATTTACATTTCATGCGAGTCACTAGGCCTCCCTTCTCATTCGTCATTCAATTTCAACACAATAACACAACGCAACGTTGTTTCCATGTAGTTTCTTAAAGCAGAACTAGGTGGCGGTATAATAAATTTCCTTGTAACTCTACAAGAAATAATAAAATATTATTAAAGAATTTTATATTAGATATAAAATTTTAACAACATATTATAGAAGATATTTTAGAATTACATGCGCTCTACCTTTGAAATAATCATGCCTTCTATGAAATCATAGAATAAATTATAATGCTGCTTGCGTTTTTCCTTCGAAATTCTGTTCTAGTGAATATTATTATTTCACATTTTATGTTATAAATTTTAGAAATTCGTCCAATTGACGTGAATGATTATAAAGACAACGTCGATTTGACGAATGTAATATTTTTAGGGTTATCACTGTGATGTTTTTTGGGGTATAATTTATAACACATGCAAAGAGCTTACAACTCATTGAATACATGACATGGTGATAATGTTGTATGGTGGACCATGAGACAGATTTTTAAATATCTACTATTCAATGTGGTAAGAATAGGCTGAATTTACATACTGGTACATTGCCTGCCCTTCTAAAATGATATCTGATACGGGCAAATAGCAATTGATTTATAATTATTTTCCCAAAAAAAAGTTGTAAAATTAAGTTATCAATGTCAGATGTCAACCCTTTGTCAATGTCAAATACATTTTGGTACTTTTTCGGTTTTTGCTTCTTTTGTAATTCGTTTCGCTCGTCGAATAATTATTAAATTTTTCATGTTTTCTCTTTAATACTAGATAAAATGAACCACACGGTTAAGTAGCAGACTATATTATTGTATTTATAATTGTAATAAGTAAAAAACATAAAATTCTATGATGTCCGACAAGCAGAAAACGTAGGTTTTGCTTCTGTATCATTACACTATTATTTAGTTTAAATAATATATATTCGGTTTAGAATTCTATATAATGTCATCTAAACTCACATTTCTTCCACCCCAGATTGATCTGCGGCGATATTAATGGAAAATTCAATGCGCTGTTTTCCCGCGTAGAGTCGATTGTAAAGAAATCAGGCCCTTTTGAAGTTCTGCTGTGCGTCGGTAATTTCTTCAATAATGATAATTCAGAACTGGACGCCTATAGGATGGGCACGAAGAAAGGTAAGTACCACAAGTGAGTGACTATTCTGGCACATAGGAAAAAAATCTGGCTATTTGGCTGGTGGAAACTACCTATGTGAGAGTGCAACAGCTGATTTGTCGCTGCCAAAGGGACATTGTAGCAAGTTTAGTCTATGCTCTTCTACCATCTTCTCGAAATATAGCCAGGTTTGTTCTACCTTGCCTCAATGGCAGATATTCGTCAATGAATTTCCCTGCATGAAAAAAGGTGTACCTACCTCTATAATATCTATTATTATTTTTTTATTACAATTTTTAAAAGTATTCCCAGTTTGCAGCCTTAAATAATAACAATGGCATTCTCAATTATATGAAAAATATCTATCTTTAAACATGCCTCAACCATCTTATTCAAACTGGTTATACTTCTAAAAATTGTATAAAAATATGAGCTAAATTTTCAATTTAACACATTTCCAAAAAAAAAAAAAAAGGATTTATCACTTGTTATTTGACTAAGTTACCTATATCGTGCGAGCGAGACAGAGCAACTCAGCGACTATTAACCCCTTAATAACTATTCTAATATAATTTGTTTCAGTTCCAGTTACCACTTATGTGTTTGGACCATCACAAAGTGAACATGTACCTTATTACGTAGAGGAGGGCTCTGAAATAGTTCCAAATGTTATTTATATGGGTATGTTTGATATAATCTAATATTAATTAATATGATTAATGAGGAAGTATTTATGTGTGTTTGTTACTCTCACACTTAAACTGCTGAATCAATTAAGCTGAAATGAGCACCTTATAAAAACATTTGGCTGGGCTTAGGAAAATGTTAAGCTATTTTTTCACTAATAAGTTGTTAGTGATTGTAATTTGTAATCACTTATAGGCAGGCTGTAAGAAGTTGTAATTAAATTGGAAGTATTTTCAGCTAAATAAAAAATATTCTTTTCTGACTTGTGTGTATGATACAACTTAACACATAACTGAGCAACACATAGCTGAGTTTTAGATTTTGAAATATGTGTGCTGACACACATTGCATTCAAACATTGTATTTTGTCAACTGATTGACTGACCAAACCAAAATAATTTCTGGTCCTGTGGGTAGTACTAAAAATGCCACCACAGCCAAAGTGTTAAATGATTTATTTACATTTAACAACCAACTTAGATGATTCTTTTACATTATAGGTAAAAGGGGCATATTCACAACAAGCTCGGACGTAAAAATAGCGTACCTAACAGGTCTTTCAAGGAGAGAGCTCGGCAAAGAGATTCCTAATTGTACATTTGAGCCGAGCGACTGCAGTGCAGTGAGGGATGCTTGTTTTAGAGGACAGAGCGAGTATAGGGGAGTGGACATACTTATTACAACATTATGGCCTTCAGGAGTGCAGCAGGATGACACTCAAAAGGTATGGTTAATTAATTAATTTATTTAACAGCCTGAAGTCTACACTATTACATAATTGTTACATGCTTCTAGTCTGAACCACTTCCGAGTGCCGCCACCATGACAATATTTAAGTGCAAGCTAAAAAGCTGGCTTATTGTAAAATTTATAAAATTGTAATCGTAAATTATTTAAATAAAATGACCTATTGTTAATATACTATAAGTATAATAGTAAAATATTAATTGGTTAACAAGACTCGACATGTAAACAAAGGATTATGAATAAATTATTTGTATTTGCCTTTTGGCAAAGGTCTCCCCCATTTTCTTCCATCTCTCTCGATCACGCACCAGTCTAGTCCAGGATTTTGTTTTTCCAGCCATTTCCTCTATTTCATCTGCCCATCTTTTAAATTGCCTGCCTCTGTTCCTTTTATGACCCCCATGGTCATGCCACAGTTTTGGTGGTTGGTATCAGTACATTATTAACTTATCCCCATTGATTATAATTATTTTATAAAATGTCAGTTCTATCCGACAAGGAAATTCTAGGTGTACTGCACCAACGCTTCTTACTCAAGAGTCATAAGATGTTAAGACTCTTTAGCCCAGTAATTTCACTAGCTATAGTGCCCTCCTACCGAAGCACAGTAATGTTTGCACATTAGGTACTGCTGTTGGGGTACCCACCTAGACATCCTACAAAAAAAACTTTAAGAGAAGTTATTTTATGCTTTGTTCCAGATAGATGTAGGACAAGAACAACTGTCAGATTTATTGTCATGGCTGGCCATACATATTAAGCCTAGGTATCACTTTGTACCTTCAGCAGAGAAGCACTTTGAAAGGCAACCTTACAGGTAAGAACATTTTAAAAGTAGACGAAAAAGATAAGATTGATCCATGCCTCATCATCACAGTCATCCTTTTCCTCGTTGTTGCTCCTTAGTTGAAACCTGAAATTGGTGACTCAGATTTCAAGTTGTTTGCCATGCACAATGTTTCGTCATCCTAAAATTAAAAAATGTCGCATTTTATAGTGTTCCTGGGCGATTTGCAATGTTGCTTAGAATTATTAAACAGAAACGCGACTTTAACGTTGTGCAAACATTGGCAGACTATTAAGAATTCTCTATTCATAATGTATCAGTAAGTTTCTATTTGAAGTTTTGAAGCTACCACCCAAACACTTGTTAATAGAAGCAAACAAAAAATGGTAGTGAGTTCGATTCTGTTGCTACCTAATCAAAGATGTGGCATAGTCTTTAGTGCAAAGCTTAGAACCACCAGAGAGGGAAGAGTCTTGCTTTCAAATCTTTCGAGTACAGTTATATAAACATTCATGAACTATTTAACTATTTCAGAAACCAAGCGGTCCACCAAGACTACAAGGAATGCACAACACGTTTCATAGCACTCGCCCCAGTTGGCAACAAGGCTAAAGAGAAGTGGATATATGCGTGTTCCTTACAACCAATATCTAAGATGCGTATGACTGAGATATTGCAAGCTACCACAGATGAGACCCCCTGTCCTTATGACCCTGAGTTGTTGAAACAGCATCAGCCGGGGAAGGCTGTGAAGGTAAGAGACCTTTTTTGTTATTCATTATAGGTTATCCTATGACCATGCCACTCGCGTGATGATGGATGTTGGGTGACGATGGGGCCGTAGATGGTAGCGGATTAAACTTAAAAGGCGGGATAAATCCGTTCTTTTTATGTGAAGAAGTAAGAAGACGAGCTAGACACTCTCCTGATGTTAAGAGATAACGCTGGCCATAACCAGTACAGTGCTACCTAAGATTTTAAAATGATGAGGAATCCTAGGTGTACTGCACCAATGCTTCTTACTCAAGAGTCATAAGATGTTATACTCTTTAGCCCAGTAATTTCACTAGCTACAGTGCCCTTCTACCGAAGCACAGTAGTGTTTGCATCACTGCTCAGGTGGTAGAATAACTGGCACTGATGGGGTACCCGCCTAGACGACCTCCTACAAAAGCTACCTACTAAAGGAAGTCTACCCTCCTTGGCTGAACATCATGCCATGACATGACCACTTGGTGACATGGTTTTGTCCAGTCGGTGAGTGGGTAATATTATGTCAATGCAAAAATGTATTTATTACATAGGCCTAATTGAGGAATTTTGCCAGGTTGGGATTTATCTCGCCTTCTAAGTTGAGTCTGCTAACAAATTAGGCCGTATCGTCCCTTAACGTCATTCAGCTAAGATTGTGGCCAAGGGCATGACTAGAGAAATAGTAAATTTTTCACAAATCAGCCATCTATAATCGTATTACTGCATAATTTGTTCCTCCATAACTTTTAAAATTTCACTATTATTGAAGGAAGGCTTACATTATAAAATATAATATGATTTATTTTTAAATAATTTTAGTTTTCTGGAAACGGACAATTCTTCTTTAACATGGATGGTGATGATGACCACAGTCAAGGTAAAAGGAAACGGCGAGATGACGACAATCAAGAGAGAAAAAAGATTGATCCAGGTAAGTCTATTCTCTAAATCTTAGGGCTGGATGTGGTGACTTTTTTTCTTTCTTTAACTCCGGGATCGGAGTTTTGGCGCCACACGTGGGGATTTGCCAATTTCAAGTATGTGGTGACTTGCCGCGGATGAGTGCTTCGACGTACCCGCTGCCCCGGCATTATGGCGTCCCGCAGGAACACCCCCAGGTTTTTTAGTGGGTATCCCCGCCACTCCCATCTTCGGCGGGAGAGTCCCACATACCGCCCCCCGGCGTGGGTTGATGATGCGTAACACATTTTTCCTGGGTCAAAAAAAGAGGATGTGGTGACTTACCTACCTAGTTACCAAGACCAAATGATGAAAATCCTACAGTTCTTCTGTTCTTAGTTCTAAGTAAAGTGGCGATCACAATAGATACCTACTATGGCTGCAATGAAAGTTACACGTAGCAAAAAAAAGAACGTGAATGCACATGCGATTATTTGTCGCGATTCGCCTTGACAATGTTATTATTTCGATTTCAAAGAGAATGGCAACAAAATAATTGGATGTACGCGCTCTAACTTTGTAATTACGACCTCTGTGGCGCGGTGGGCTAATACCCGCCTGCAACGCAATGGGCGGGTTCGATTCCCGCATGGGACAAATGTTTGTGTGATCCACATATATTTGTTTCGGGTGGCTTTCTGTATCTATTTATTATAAGTATGTATTTACAAAAGAAAAGTATATAAGTATCCTAACAGACATAACACAAGCATTAAGTTGCTTAGCTTGGGGTTAGGTGGCGCTGTGTGAAATGTCCTGAAATATTGATATTTATTCTTTTAATTCTATATTATTTCAGATACATGCTGGTTCTGCCTTTCCTCCCCTTCAGTGGAGAAGCATTTAGTGATATGCGTGGGTAGCCAGTGTTACCTTGCCTTAGCTAAAGGACCCCTAAACTCTTACCATGTGTTGATACTGCCTATAGCGCACCATCAGTCTACTACTAAGGTGAGTTAGTAGGGATTTTTCCCGTTTTTAAGCTTCCATAGTCAGCAAGGAAGTTTCGCTTTATCCGTCCGTCCTTCCGTTCGTCCGCGGGTTTGCGGAACAACTATAAGTCCTAGAAAGCTAGATTAGGGCAAGAGAACGGTAATAAAAAAATATTTTAAATTAATTAATTTAGCGTACCTCCCATATACGTAAGATGGGGATGATTTTTTCTGGCTGATCATGTGGGGTATGGTTGAATAAGTATTTTAAAATAAGGGATGATTTGATAAGAAACTTTTCCGATTTATAATTTTTAAGTCTGCGATCGTGGTCAAGGGCAAACTACAATGAATACAAATAAGAGTTTTTGGAACGAAGTTCCTTATTGCGCGTTGTGAAAGGGGGCTAGACGGAAAAAATTCTTACGAAAAGTTGTCACGACACTTTTTGCTATAGTAAGCTATTGTAAGCTGTGCGGCGTGCGCATGTTTCTCTGTCTGTCTCTCTCTCTCTCTCTTATAGAAAGTAAGCCAGATATTTTCATTAATCGAAAGGAACTTCGTTCCATCCGGGTGTCCCTTGATACCTCTCAAGTTTTTATTGCAGCCTTTTGTACTGGTAGGCTTTTATTGCATTTTTATAGCTTTATTAAATTTCAGGCGCCAGACGAAGTGATAGAAGAGATAAAAAAGTTCAAGCAAGCTTTGAAGAAGTTGTACGCGTCGATGGACAAAGCGGCGGTGTTCTTCGAGAGGAACTTCCGAACCACACACATGCAAATACAATGCGTACCGGTCCCGAAGCAAAGTGAAATGCAGTTGTTAGAGGTTTTTCAGGTAGATAGATAGATAGATAGAATACTCTTTATTGTGACACCACAAATATACAGAGAATCTTAAAACTAAAACACAATTGCGTAACTTAAGATAGATAGATAGATAGATAACGCTTTATTGATACAACATAAAAGAACTTGGAACTAAATACAATTTGTAATGTAAACAGTGTAACAATCAGACAACCAAACAGGGAAAGGAAATAAATTACGTACGACGGTGGTTGCAAGATATTAAGTGATGGAAATACATTATATTGTTACACTTAAGTGTAACAATTGGCGGTCTTATCGCTAAAAGCGATCTCTTCCAGACAAGCTTGAATGGAGAGAAATAATTATCACATGGGTTGGTGGTGAAGCTGGTAAATAAGATAAACAGAAATCATTCTTAAATATTATTAATTATAATATTACATTAAATAACATAATATACAATACATAAGAATATAATACATGCAATAAATTATCATGTGTGTGTGTCGTGTGTGTAATGAACATTTATCTCGCCTTCTAGGTGTAGTCTGGTAACATCTACGACCGCAACGTTGCATAGCATCACGCAAGATCGTGGTCAAAACCTAACCTATAATTAATAGGCATTCTTCTTCAAAGAAACTCTTTCTTCCTATTAGTTCGAAAAAGTCTCATTAGTTCTTTTGAAGAAACTGTCTAAAATCTAAAGGGACTGAGAATAAACAAGCATTCTTTAAGAAAGGATTTTTCAATGGGGTTTTATTTTTGTTTTCGCCGGGAAAAATGCATTACGCATACGGGGGTATGGGAGGGTTATGTGGGACTCCCCGTGCAGAGTGACTGCTGGGGCCCACTAAAACAACCCGGCGGCACTCCCGCATCGTCCTTGTTACGGAGGACTGGGAATCAGCAGAGCCTTGCATCCAGTCCCCCATCGACGACCGCCTTTACAAAGGCGGGCCCATCACGCCTCTCAACAGGGAGGGGCCCGGGAACGGTCCTGAGTGCTCGGCCGTTCCCACCGACGGTGGTGGTGAAATGTGCAATGCGGATGAAGGCGCCTATTTATTTAATTATTTATTTTAAAATCGTAGGAAAACTTACATCTAGGTCTTAAATTAGGGTACTTAAATATTGTAATAAAGGACATTTACAAGTTTCCACATATAGGCGACAGAATAATCAAACATATTGTGGACAGAGAACAAGAGCAAACTAAGTTATTAAACATTTATACTATATGGTAATATTAAATTGAATACATAGACAGATTGGTTAACACAAAAGTCTTCTGTGATTATTATTCTTTTTTATTAGGTAGGTACTACCTACCAAAAAAATCACTGGCGAATATTCGTTTTACTTGACCAGCAGAAGTATTGAATACATCTAGATCAAGTCTGTGCAACAAGATCGTTGAGACACCGACTCGCTCGCAGCAGATTGCTATTTTGCCTGTAGTTGATTTTGGCTCCGCTATCATCCGCTTTTTTTTTTTTCTTTTTAGTAATATGGCAACATGTGCATTTTGCCAGTGTCGAGTAAAATTCGTGAATGTTCACGGGATATTAAATTATGGTCTCCACTTTCGTGTTTTGCCAGTGTCAAGTTAAATGTTATTTTTTTAAGTAATAAGTTAGTCAGGTCAGAGTCAGAGTGAGCTTAATAGCTCGTCCAGTCACGTGAGTCTTCCAGTAAAATGGGTGGAACTTTACTGAAAGTTCGGAGGAGTTTTGGAGGGGGCACCAAAATTCATATTTCAGCACCATATCACTTGCCTACATCTGTGCACATTCAAAAACACTTAACACGCAATATTCCACCATTATTACACGCTAACAATCAAATTCTACACGATTATTAAGCAAAAGACGTGGAGCTAATGATATGATCAAGGCTTGCCGCCAAAAACTCCTATCATCCGCTATTCGCCACCGTGGGTCACCCCAATGGGGTAAAGTCAAGAGGATAATTTGAGTGTTTTATATACAGGATGAAGCAGGCATAGCGAGCGTACAAATGGAGGTGCTTCCTCGTTACGCAGACATTAAACAAGTGGCTCTCCCCGGCGCTACCTACTTCCACGCAGAGTTGCCTTCTGGAGAACAACTGTTTGCTAAGACTAAGAAACATTTCCCGCTGCAGTTTGGACGGTGAGAACTTTATCTATCTATTATCTATCTATCTATTATTTTCTTTATCTATTTTTTTATCTAGAGTATATTATTTATTATTTATATATTAGTTTCGCTCTATTTACAAAACGATCTAGCCTTAACTTAGGCTAATAAGTAATTCGCGGATGAGTGCTTCGGCGTACCCGTTGCCCCGGCATTATGGCGTCCCGCAGGAACACCCCAGGTTTTTTAGTGGGTATCCCCGCCGCTCCCATCTCTGGCGGGGGAGTCCCACATACCGCCCCGCGCCCCCCGGCGTGGGGTGATGATGCGTAACGCATTTTTCCTGGGTCAAAAAAAAAAAAAAAAAGGCTAATAAGTAAGACTTTTTTATAATTAATTATAATAATTGGGGTTTACACTCCAACAGAACTGGTTACTCCTACTTACACTGTCAAAGTCTAATCACAATAATTATAGGTTGAATAGCCATCCTATATAATTTTATATGAACTTTGACATCAACAGTATAGAACTTGCTGAACAAAAATATGAGGCACCCTTAGTATGCCCAACCCTTAGTATATACGTGTATAAATTCACAAACTCCATAGATCGCCCAGTTTTGTAAGTTGGCTTTTTACCATGATCTCCCCTGATCTTACGCGTTGAAGCGGACAAACATGGTAGCAAACTATACCTACTATATATAATAAACTAGCTGCGCCCAGCGGTTTTACCCGCTGTACTATAGTACAAGAGTGAAACATGATCATGATGACCACTTGGCGACATTGTTTTGCCCGGAGTTTTGTTGGTCTGGCAACACTCACATAATATTGTTATTAAAATTTTACTTTTAAGGGGAAACTACTTTGCACTGACTTCGCTCATTAATCATAACCTTTTTGTATTACAGTGATGTACTATCAACCCCACCAATACTTAACTGCGAAGACAAATCGGACTGGAGACAATGCCAACTCACTCGCGAGGAGGAAATCGCTCACGTCAACAACTTCAGAGAAAAGTTCCAACCTTACGACTTTACTGCTGACGATAGTGATAGCGATTGATGCTGGCTGGATAGTCGAACATTTTAATGAGTTCTTATTTTAAAAAATAAAATGCGGTCAGATTTGATTGTGACGTGTGTAGGTAAACCTTATTGATGGATTCATTTTGCCGCGCTTTTGGAAAGCGGATGAAATTTTTTGTGTTCTTGGATAATAATTTTGCAATAAGTGCTAAACGCGTATTAATAGTGGGTTTAATAAACGTTGAGTGTTTGTGAATGTGATTTACTGTCGAAGAATGGAAAAAAGTTCAACAGTCTGCTATTTTCAAGAATCGTCACAAAATGAATCGATGTGATTCGATAAACGCCCACTCTTTATCGAATTTTGGAGGGAATATCCTCCAATAAACAAGGAACTTAAAATTATAATAAAGTTTTCGACTGAAGGACTTGTATCCATGGTCAGAATAAATAATTTTTTTATCTCGACACTGGCAAAATGCAACTGTTGCCATAATATAAAAAAAAAAAAACCTTATTGATACTGGCCGGTTAGCTGTTATTTTTTAATAAGTTCTGTTTTTTAATTTAAAACTAAATAAATAAATCAAAAGAAGTCAAGTTTCGAAGTTATTAAGCGTCAAAGTAAATCACGTGACTTCAATATTTTTGTCGGTATGCCACGCTTCTTACAAAAATCCTCAAACCCCCTTGAACGGTTTTTAGATGTATCTAAAGGTTTTTATGATAATGCTGGGTACTTCAACAATTTTAAATTGTTCTATTTTTAAATCAATTTTAACGTTATTTATTTTTGGTGACATGTCTTTGTCCGGTCATTTTAGACAATTGAAATAAAGAAAATTCCGACAGAGCCAAATCTTCGTAGAGACCTTAGGTTTACCACAAGGAATAAAGTGTCAAAAGTCCCCATCAGTCCCATGTGAGCTTAGGGACTTATTCGGGGCCCAAGGTAAAAATTTTAGGTTTTTTGGATTTTTCTCGAAAACGGTAAGTTTTATCGAAAAAATACCTCAGAGCAAAGTTGTAGATCTTAAAATTCTCTATAAAAATGGTCCCTATGATTTTTTCTCTAAGACCCACTATTTTCCAGATATTACGCTTGTAAGAATAACGTTCTACATAATATGCACACATTTCCACACCACCTGTGAGGTAGTGTACTCGGCGCGTTTTTTTTTAACGTGGTATCCCCGGTAGGCCTATTCCACGAACCTTTATGACGTTATTTTCAGGAACAATAATTATTTAATAGTATGAAGATTATTGATATGGGTTACTGAGTTTAACTGTCGTTCTAACTTTTTTTTATTACTTTAATCTGACTCATACTCTTCATATTCAACTTCAACAATCATGTTTTCTTCAATTTCTTCTTGTTCTTCTTCTTCTCCTTCCTGTTGATGAACGCTTAGAAATTGTTCAAATGAAGATGAATCTGTTGTCTCTTCATCAAAATCACATGAATTTTCCTCTCTTGTATTTAATTGAACATTTGAGCAAGAGACACCTTGGCAATTGGTACACGCTGGAGAACACTGCAACCCTACTTTTTTACAGCCACATTTGGCACTACAACCTTTCTTGCAATTGCAAAAAATAGTGTTAAGAAGTTTTTCTGGAGCAGGGGGCAGTAAAGTTCGAATCGGTTCCAAAGTATTATTTATCAATTTCCAACCCCAGTCTTCAGGGTTCAGTTCATTGCCTTGCCATGTCTGAACTTGATAGTATACTCGAAACAAATGTTGAGTAGCAGATGCCGATGTTGGAGGAAGACAAGATAGCTGTACTTGCTTTTTGTTTCGTGTATTTTTTACAAATGTTAAATATCTGTACGTATCTATGCAATCAATTTTTTTTGGAGCTCCATAATCCGCAAGAAGAAACCGAATTCCTTTAGTAATTAGTATTTGAGGTGAAGAATTAAATTTCTGTAAATACTTTTGCGCAGTCAATCAAATCATTTTTTTCAAATAATTTTAATACTGAATTTTTGCCCCTTCTAAACATTGCTGACGTAGTATCGCACCCGGTTATCGCATGTAAAAATAAAATAAAGTTTTGGCATTTTGGATAAGCTGATAAACTTTTAGAAGAATATATTTCTGTCCGTTGCTGCGCCTTCCCAGGTTTTTTATTTACAGAAATTAATTCTTCACCTCAAATACTAATTACTAAAGGAATTCGGTTTCATCTTGCGGTTTATGGAGCTCCAAAAAAAATTGATTGCATAGATACGTACAGATATTTAACATTTGTAAAAAATACACGAAACGAAAAGCAAGTACAGCTATCTTGTCTTCCTCCAACATCGGCATCTGCTACTCAACATTTGTTTCGAGTATACTATCAAGTTCAGACATGGCAAGGCAATGAACTGAACCCTGAAGACTGGGGTTGGAAATTGATAAATAATACTTTGGAACCGATTCGAACTTTACTGCCCCCTGCTCCAGAAAAACTTCTTAACACTATTTTTTGCAATTGCAAGAAAGGTTGTAGTGCCAAATGTGGCTGTAAAAAAGTAGGGTTGCAGTGTTCTCCAGCGTGTACCAATTGCCAAGGTGTCTCTTGCTCAAATGTTCAATTAAATACAAGAGAGGAAAATTCATGTGATTTTGATGAAGAGACAACAGATTCATCTTCATTTGAACAATTTCTAAGCGTTCATCAACAGGAAGGAGAAGAAGAAGTACAAGAAGAAATTGAAGAAAACATGATTGTTGAAGTTGAATATGAAGAGTATGAGTCAGATTAAAGTAATAAAAAAAAGTTAGAACGACAGTTAAACTCAGTAACCCATATCAATAATCTTCATACTATTAAATAATTATTGTTCCTGAAAATAACGTCATAAAGGTTCGTGGAATAGGCCTACCGGGGATACCACGTTAAAAAAAAAACGCGCCGAGTACACTACCTCACAGGTGGTGTGGAAATGTGTGCATATTATGTAGAACGTTATTCTTACAAGCGTAATATCTGGGAAATAGTGGGTCTTAGAGAAAAAATCATAGGGACCATTTTTATAGAGAATTTTAAGATCTACAACTTTGCTCTGAGGTACTTTTTCGATAAAACTTACCGTTTTCGAGAAAAATCCAAAAAACCTAAAATTTTTACCTTGGGCCCCGAATAAGTCCCTAAGCTCACATGGGACTGATGGGGACTTTTGACACTTTATTCCTTGTGGTAAACCTAAGGTCTCTACGAAGATTTGGCTCTGTCGGAATTTTCTTTATTTGATCACTATTTTTATGTCTAAAATGACCGGACTATTTATGGATTTTCTGATACTGGATGGCTGGATAGTTTATTAAAATGACATATTAAAGGCGCCGCCGAGATGTTTGTTAAGTGGCTAATAGTCGCTGAACCTCTGTCTCGCTCGCACGATATAACAAATTGTCAAATAACAATTAATAAAATTGACTTTTTGGAAATGTGTTAAATTGAAAATTTTGCTTATATTTTTATACAATTTTTTTAAAGTATAACTAGTTAGATACTTTAAGTAGTTTTAGTTAATTTTATCAATTGTTATTTGAAAATAAGTTATATCGTGCGAGCGAGACAGAGGCTTAGCGTCTATTAACCGCTTAAAATAACTTATTAATCAATAATTTAAATTATAGATGTCAGCACAATTTAGACATAGATATGCTTGTATTTTAAGTATACCCTGTATATAGGTGTTAGTACTTATTTTATTAATAGGTATAATATAATAAAAACAAATTCAATTAAATGATTTTTTTTTATTTTCGTTCACATCATACTGTTTCTAACAACTCATCTGTTTGCATTATAAAAACATATCTTTAACAACATGGCTAACTATACCTTAGTTTATTGTGTGTATTTATATTAACAGAATAGGCAAGACGACAAAAAAAAACTGTCCATAATGTAGATTATTTAAAATTAAAGGACACGTATTTTTTTTTTAGTAAATATGATGATAAGTTACAGCGCCCTAAAGTTGCGGAGGGGAAGGTAATGACGTCACTCCTTGGTAAGATTTGTACCTAGAAGTGACGTAGCTCCTCCCCCCTAAAATTTATTAATCGTTATATGTCAGTCAAATTTAATGATATTGGCAAACAAAAAAATACGTAGCGAATATTGTTTTATAAAAATTATGGACTTATTATATTTTATAATTTTAACCTTGTCGTCATGCCTATTAAAATGATATGGTACATTGACTAGAAAAATGATTACACGTGATCACGTGACACGTATCCCACTTCTGATGTTGCAATATCTCAGACAATATCATATTTCATTTTTTAACCGACCAAACGAAACGGAGGTTTACAGTTCGACGCGTATACAGGGTTATTATTAAAACACCTGCAACCTCGCAGGTCCTGAGGGGCTATTGGCTAATTCTCACCCATTAGGATTGATGACAACTTCAATATACATTGCTGCGTTTGTTATTTTACTCATATTAATGGGGAGGTTTAAGCAAGTAATGTACCTACGCAATTTTATCTATGAATTCTGATGTTTTACATGTCTCAGGCAGCCAACATCATAAACAACATGTGATGTGTGACTTTTGATGATTTGTAAAGTTTTACTTTCATTTAAAAATAAATATCAATTAAATATTCCATCTGAATGAGGTGGCGCAGCATAGAGACACGTGGAGAAACTAGGGAGAGGTCTTTGCCCACCAGTGGGACAGCATAGACTAAATAAAAAAAAACAAAAAAAAAACCATCATAATGATCTGAATATTTACTTTTGTTTGAAAGTAAAATGTAACAAATTATGAAAAGTCACATTATATTACATATGTTGTTTATGATGTTGGCTACCTGGTGCTGCGAGGTTGCAGGTGCTCTAATTATTTTAATTGTTCTATTTACAAAACCGCTCGTTCGCAAAGAACCTCTATGATAAAAGTAATTGTAAAAGTGTCAATAATAAGGTATAATTAAACTGATAAAGTTTATCAAAAACCTCAAAGAACTGAGAAACGGTGCGTCCTAGGCGAAAAATAACCAAATTTTCGCCCCCCTTCATACATCCTCGCTCCGGAAAGCTATCCGGAACCAACTCTCAAAGTTTCAACCCCCTACCCCTAAAAATATATCACCGATCAGTCTGGCCTGATCTTTCGCCGAATTAGGTTTTGGAATCTTTAAATCCTACTAACTGATCGATGATTTATTTTTAGGGGTAGGGGGTTGAAACTTTGGGAGTTGGTTCCGGAGCGCTTTCTAGAGCGGGGATGTATGAAGGGGGGTGAAAATTTCGTTATTTTTCGCCTAGGACGCACCGTTTCGGAGTTATTTGAAGTTTTTGAAAAACTTTGTAGTTTTATCTAAATCTTATTAGTGCGTGAAAGTTTGTGTAAGAATTTATGTATGTTTTTTACTCTTTCACGCATAATCGGGTGGACCGATTCAGCTGAAATTTGGTAGAGATAGTTAAGACCCTGGAACAACACATAGGGAAAGAGAGAGGAATTTACAAAAAGTTAATTCTATGAATTTATATTGCAAAATGTATCAAATAGTGCGAGTGAAAGAGCGTCAAATTGTACAAGCGCTCTTAAATGCGAAAGAAATCGCGTAATCAATTCGCAGCGGACCTGTCTGGGTAGAATTTAACCCTATAATATTAATTATACTTCTGAATTCTGAACCCGCACCAACTTCATAACATGCGTGTATTATACATATAAACCTTCCTGAATCATTCGTAAATATATGACAAAGATATGAGATATTGCAACACAGCAAATACATTCATGAAGGATCAATTTGATTTTCAAAACATTGACGCCTCCAATACTATGAAAATAATATTAAATGATTTCGTTGATAGTATACATTAGTGACTAGAATTTTGGATAAGGGTAATCTAAATAAATTTTATGGAAACACTTCAATAATATTGATTGTCAAAGCATTTACTAGTTCGGGGTTATGATAAATACATATATTATGATAGTACTAAAGTTCCAAATACACATTCGTGACTCATAGCGACTTTTTAACTTTTTTTATTTGTTTAAAATTTTCGGGTGTTCATAAAATAGGCTGCGGTCTGCGGTACAATTTGCGTATACGCTGACACGGACCGGAGAAGAGCGGCCTATAATTGACCAATCACAGAGTTCGGATAGAGATAATATGACGAACTCTGTGACGCGGTGGGCTAATACCCGCTTGCAACGCAGAAGGTTGTGGGTTCTATTCCCGCATGGGACAAATATTTGTGTGATCCACAGGTATTTGTTTCTGGTCTGGGTGGTTTATTATTAATAGATATTGATATTATAAGTATGTATTTACAAAAAAAAGTATATAAGTATTGTATCCGTTATACTACCATAACACAAACATTAAGTTGCTTAGCTTGGGGTTAGGTGGCGCTGTGTAAAATGTCCCAAAAAATATTTATTTAGATTTCAATAAAATTCAAGCACTGTGTGTGTTTGGTCTATTTTAACCCACTCTGTTCCGCGTCAGAAGAACGTGAGGTAGCCTTATAAGATATATCATAATATTATGTAGGAGGCAGTCGTTAGGTCATGATACAGGCCCTGTAGTAATCTCGGCGACCTGAAACTTTGATTTCACTGAGACAGTGTAGTAAGTTCAGTTGTAAATTATAACAACACCCCCCCCCCCTCCCCCCTCGTTTTTGCGTCGGGGGTTAAAACATTTATTTAATTTAGTTATGAGTTCATGTTGTAAGCCTTCTGGCAACCTGAAACTGCAATATATAGGTTACAACCTATTGCGGTTGTAATTTGACTCTGACAGTGTAAGTAGGGTAAAATAAACCCCAATCTAATATATAAAATTCTCGTGTCACAGTTTTCGTTGCCATACTCCTCCGAAACGGCTTGACCGATTTTGATGAAATTTTTTGTGCTTATCTGGTATCTATGAGAATCGGCCAACATCTATTTTTCATCCCCCTAAATGTTAGGGGTAGTCCACCCCTAAATTTTTTATTTTATTTTTTCGACAAAATTTTTAATTTCTATTTTTTTATGATACAACATACAAAAATACATACAATCCTCAATTTTCACCCTTCTACGATCAACCCTTATTTTTTAATAGCCATTTTAGTAATTTAATCATTTTTCCTCTCCGGTCGAAAACTGATCAATCGTCATTTAATTAGTTATCCCCGCCAGATGTCTACAGGTGTCACTTCTAACCCAGTAAACAGCACGGAGTAGGGATGAGAACGAAGCCGGTCTCCTTTCTTTCTCACTCCCTACACAGTTGTCGGCCATCATTATTGTTTATGCATCAAGTGTAGTAGTAACGTTGACAATTATTATTTTGCTATCTCAGTTTAACTCTCATATTAACTTTTAATCATTCCTATTTTATCAATAATAATTAAATTATCAATTTTGAGTGTATTTTGCACGATTAGTTAATCAAGTGATTTTATAACCTCAAAAGTACTCAACACGTGACACGAGCTTTCAATAACAATGGATTTTGTGTTGTAAGTATACTTTTTTTTATTTATATCGAAAATGTTGTTGATCTTATAAAAATGTAATTTTAATTTAATTTAATTAAAAAAATGTAATTGAACAATTAAGATTTTCATAGTTTCCAAAAAATCAATCATTATGAATCTTTATTTTGAAATGTTAATGGAAATATTGGTTGTATGAAAAAATTATAAGAGACAATGTTTTCATAAAATTTAATTTTTTACTTTTGTTTGAAAAATTTGTACATAAATTAATGCTTATTTCACGCATATACCACATTCTTACATACATACAATATACACATTCTAAAATACATACATACTTCCAATAAGTAAGCTATTTTTTGTCTACACTAGAAATTAATAGGAAATTATTTATATGGCAAAACAACGTTTGCCGGGTAAGCTAGTTATTATATAAAAAAGTGAGGATATGTGCATGCGCACAGCAGCAAACACATGGACGTTATGTTTATGTAAAATAAAACATGTATGTATGTACCTACTATATTCATCGGGGGTAGACTTCCTTTGCAGGAGGTCGTCTAGGTGGGTACCCCAACAGTGTCAGTTATTCTGCCGCCTGAGCAGTGATGTACAAACATTACTGTGCTTCGGCAAGAGGGCACTGTAGTTAGTGAAATTACTGGGGTAAAGAGTCTTAACATCTTATAACTCTTGAGTATGAAGCGTTGGTGCAGTGCACCTAAAATTTCACATCGTTATAAAATCTACTGATTATGGGCAGCGTTATCTCTTAACACCAGGAGAGCATCTTGCTCGTCTTCCTACTTCCATAAGGTCTCAAGAATATGTATTTGGAGCTTTAGATAAAAGAGAAATTTGCATTCCTATCTATTTTCACTGTAGAAAATTCAATACAAATGGGCTATTAGATTTGTTTGGGAGCCTAAAACGAACACGTTGCCAGAATCGGAATCAGTGATTGAAATGTAGCCTAGTCACTAGTCTGCAAGATAAGCTGCAAAGGTTCATTTGTTTAATTAAAACTTTTTTTGTTTTAATGCACAACAAAATTATTGTAATGTGATTATTTCGAACATTCCTATTGTTTTTTTTTATTATCTTTCGTCTTGGACACTGGACAACTCACTAACTTAAATGTATCTTTTGTATTTTTGAACAAGCCGCGTATTCGTTTTAGACTCATTTTTATCAACGGCTACAAAAATCTAATGTTTATTGATATATTGACTAGGCATAGTATTCGTGTCTAGATTATATAAAATAGATCTCAATTAAATGTAGGACAGTCTTCATTGGATTACTAAAGAACAACGTAAATATAAAACATTGGTAAAATCACTCAACTTGTCAATACAATGGGTCTTATCCTTATATCCCTATTTTTAAAAATACGTAAACTGTCAAAAACTGAACTGAAATTAATGAGATTTACACCCGAATTTTTAATCGTGTCCTCGCCCAGTAGTATAAAGAAGTTGATTTATTTTATATATTAAAGAACTGGAATTAAAGGAAAGTAATGGATTGATTGACAGATCTAGCTCAAACCGCTGAAAAAACTTGAAAAACCGCTAGGAATTTTCAACTCAAATCCTTTAGTTGAAATTTTGAAGATGGTTGTTGAATTTTGAGTTTTTTTTGCTGTATTATGAAATTGTGAATTGTGACGTATCACCGATAAGAAAGGATTTTTCAATGTGGGTAACGTCGTTTAAAGGCGTCGTGAGAGTATTTAAACTGTATTTAGTTAGCTGGGCTGAAACCTTTGCAGTTCAATTCTTTTCTATGTATTGACGATGTATTAGTCCAAGGAAAAAAATAGGAATATTCGGATATCTGCATAGTGTTCAACACTCATAAACTACAGTACATACAAATGTCAACTTTCTGCCGTATTCACCAAGCTATAGGTAAGTGTATTGTCTTGATTTACTGTTACTGAGGATATAATACTAATATTTGATTAATTTACATCAATATTACGATAAAAAGCAGTATTTCTGTCTTTAAAACATGTTAACAAAATTTTATAATATAAATAATTAGGCTAAGAGCACACTAAGTACGCTGCCTGGTATTATTTTTTATCTTTCGTAATTGCCCCTGGTCAAAATTCAATTTCGAAACATTCCGAATAAATATTATTTAACTGAAATACTTTTCATCCGATAAATATCTATTATGTTTATTTTTAATATTCACTGGAATATTATATAAGTTTATTTTGAAACATCAAATAAAAAAAATCGATTTTGAGAACAGCTTTTCTTTGAGGCTCGGTTTACATCTTTGAGGCAGGTGGAGGATGGGAATTTTTGTAACGCGTTAATATATGAGAATATTACAACATATAGTCATGGCAATATCTATTTAGTTTTTTATTGTGTGTTTGTTTATAAATTAATAGTTGCATGAGACAATCGATCTTACAGAAAAATACAAGTAATTTTTAATTTTGTCCCACACGGATAGATATTGATCAGTAGAGTAGATGACAGAGTTTAAGAATTTCAGAAGAACACGCTGTGAAAAGTGTTGCTTGTCATGTGCACCGAGCCTAAGTAATTTCTTTTCAATATATAACTCACAATAAGATAGTTATTTTATTTAATTTACATTGAAATCTTAATGTTACAGATTGATAATATTTGTTCGATGAAAACATTAGTTCCCATAAACTTTACAACAATCAAACATTTCGTATTTTACAATAGGATGCGACTTCACAATCGCACCCGTAACTAGTTTTAAGACTTTGGTCAATAAGGCATTAAGTTTAAAATATATATTTTTATTTTAATTATTGTTCTTTTTAATTTTATTTTCGATAATTAATGTGTACGTTATAATTTACTATAATATTTACATAATGGGCGATCGTTCCTGTGGGTACTTGTACCCGTGGACACAATCGATCACGAAAAAACATCCCTAAAAATATAATTTGAATGTGGCTTGCCCCTATAGTGTACCTACTATGAAAAGGGCTAAACAAATTGGGAATAAATTGGGTTTTGGTGCGTGGAACTTGGTTGACTTTAACTTGTTTCTGTCCCCGCAGGGCACACAAAATTTTGGTTTCTGTATAATATGCAGATTATTCTGGATAACCCTGAAAACAGGTTAGTTTTCCTCTTCCTTTTATGGGTTTAAGTTGGGTTGCTAGTTTCGTCGTAATCGATCATATCCATAGGAACAAATATCTATAGGAACAAATCCTGCCCCTTCGTTCTAAACCACGACAGCGGTTAGATCCATAATATACATAAAATAACACGTACTCGTTTTGGAGTATAAAAATGGTTATTTGGATTATCTGGCACTAAATATTGGCTATACCTATCTATATTATTATCTACAACATTATTTACATAACTAGCAATACGGAAGTTTTATTATTTGGCAACACAAACGGACAACCTTATGTTCGATGAACGAGCTTTAAAGTTTTTCTTCATAATAAGTTACTTAGTACATAACATTGACTTAAGTAGCTCATGCATCGAATATAAAGAGCCTAATATGAATGTATGAAATGCAAGCTTGAAATATTAATTTTGTCCTTAAGAGCAATTAGGCTGGCGAAACTCTTACTCGCACGAAAATTTAGATTGTTTTTGAAATTCTAGTTTAATACTTTAAAAATGGCAATTTAAAAAAAAAATATTTAAGAAAGCTATCTGGGGACATTTAAAAATAATAAAATATATTATCTATAAAAAACAATTGAAATATAAAATTCGAACTCATGCTAGCGAGAAGTTCCAAAGCCTTTTTTGATCCAAGCTTGCATTCCATACATTGTAAATACACACGTCTTAAACCGTAGTCTTATCGTTATTCGTTTTCAAACTTCGATACTTTAACATCGACAATATTATAAAATAGTGAAAAACACCGATTCGACTTTTAAGTCACAAGTCACAGTTCATATACACAAGTCACAGTTAATATACCCAAGTCACATTAATATCCAAGTCACATCAATTCACTTCACTGAGTCTAGCCCTGCATATTCACGTAAAGTGAATCGAGCGTGTCTCATACGTTTATCTGGAAGGCTTCGCGTGTGATCTTGTTGTCGTGACCGTGTCTCTTGCGACGGTCCCGGTGGTGACCCGGATCATCCGTGTCGTCCGAGAACCGGGAAGGAGGATGGATGTGGTCGTTGAAAGAGGGGTAGTTGGATATGCTGAAACGAAGAGATTGTTTGACTGCGAATCTCTTAAACTTTATACATCGACGTGAAACATGCATGGCTTAGCAGTTCAGCTGTTGGCTACTCAAGCGATCTCCTCTTCCCAAGCACGTGAAATGATTAGGTGATTTTTGATTCAATGGTGATGGAAAACTTCGTGGGGATATCGGCATGCCCTGAGAACCACAAAATCACACCTTTATATTTGCTTTGTGGCTGACTTAGATTAATATTTTAATCTCGTCGTACGGAACTTTATCTCAACATAAATGCATAGATATTTTTTTTTCTTTATGGGCAAAGATCTTTGGAGAACATGAGGACTAGTTTGACATTAATTGACATGCGAATAAGAAAATCGAGTCATATTCTCATGCGACACATTTTTGGGTCGATCTCTTTGTTCGCAAGTCAAAATCAAACAAAATGGCTCTAGAAGCACCATCAACTTAAAATCAAGTATAATTTGGACAACATTTTCTATCGACATCGAACACCTAAGAAGAAACTTCATTATTTACCTGAAGGTAGTCTCATCGTTGTGACTGCTGTATCCACTGGAAGACCTGACGTGCCGTTTCCCTAACGCTCCTGCCTTGCCCTTGCGAGATGGAAATGCCTTCCTCACCACACCACCCACTGAGTTCTCTGATGATGATGATGATTCTTCGCGTTCTACGCTTGGATCTATGAAGATTGGTTACAAAATAGAAGATTAATACTATTTTTAAAACTACATCGAACGTTATCCTAGTTGGAGATTAATAATATAAAACTGGTAGTCACGCTTAGACGTCTATTACTAGTAATTATTGAGATTTTTTAAACTATGATTTCGGTGTTCTTCATCAGGAGTTTACATCTGCATTATCCTTTCCGACGTTAACCGAATGTATGTCGATTTGTGAGGCAATGCGAACTTTGTTAAATGAGTAAATTTGAGGTGTGTCTATTAATCCTTAAAGATTTTTTTTAAATAGACTTAGATGAAAAGTCCAAGGAATTTCACCGATATTCCAATTTTTAGTAAGATAATCCTTGAATTATTTCAAGTAGTTTACTATGAGCCACTTTATCGATTAAGAAACCAGACTAAGAATCCCAGTTCTAAATTGACGACCACATGCCGTCGGTCTTATAGACTCACAAGCAGTGGGATGCGCCGGGCGACGTCTAGCGGCAGGTTCACTGTCAGAATGCGGAGCGCTCGCGTCGTCACTCGCGTCATCTTCGTACTCTGTAATGGGCAGGTGCAGCGTTAATATCTTCTTCACCTCCGAGTCCGTTGAGCCCAAGTTGTCCGACTCTGAAACACCAGTTGCCTGATTAGCTGGGGACGTGAGAGGAGGTCTGTGAAGCTGCTCGCGCCATGGAAACAATAAATGATTGTCTATATACGCTTTAAATGGCAGATCTCGCAATTTAACTTGGTAGGCCTAGCCAATCCACACGCGCTCTATACACAAACGTTAAAATGTTAACGTTTAAAATGTAACTGAAATATCACGGACTGACAATGACTGAGTGGTCTGACTTTGGAAAATGTAAACGACAACATCCCAGACTGGGATTCCAGACTTCTGACTCCCCACTGGACCCTAGACTCTGAAGAAATGTACTGCATTCCCAGTACATTTCTTCTGAGGCCCTTGCAGACCACACACGCGCGCTATCCCTAAATCTTCAATGTTCAATATGAAACAGGAATTACAGTTTTTTTTTGGAAAACCAAACAACCGCCATCCCTGTTCATTTATTGCACGTTACGATTTGTAATAAAATTTGAGATTGCGGATTTGGCCTATGAAACGACGTAAGCCATACTTGCTGCACAGAATTTACGAACCTATTTTTTGGCACAGCGCAACTTCTTGCGATTGACGTTGTCCCGGTCAAGTTAAATTGCGAGCATTGTAATTCCATTTACGATTGCGTATGAATGAGATCAAGCCACACGTTTCGAGCAAAGTCCAAAGCGATAGACGTATGTTATGAACGAATTTATATGCAACACATGTTTGATATTATATTATGAGGCGAAATTTGCAATGTCTTCAAAGGTTACCAATAAACAAAAGCCGATTATAATTTTGTCAGTTTTTATCAAGCATGAGAACTTGAAGCAGAAAGTTTACAATAGGAATCAATTTGTTTTCATGGCGCAATGTTTGCAGCGTAAAGCACGTGAACAGTGAATCAGACCAATGCGTATGACGTGTATTTGCACATGAGTAAAACATCAGTGCATCGACACTAAACGCAACAGCTATATCCACGCTGTGCCCTTTAGTTTTCAACCTTTTACGTCATATATCAGTACAGTACAGACTACAGATCAAACCAACGAACCGATCAAACCAATGACACCAACGTTTGTGCTTTTGACGGTCTTCGCTGAGCCGTCCACACAGCGCTGACGAAGATCTAAAGAAAATCTTTGTTGGCCTTTTATTCGTTTGATCTGTACACGGCTTTTTGTCAACTTGAATATTAAACTTTGGATTCAGGCTGCTCAAAGTTCATCCTTGTCCACATTACACCTGTTATTTAGTAGCCAAAACTTGCAAGTCGCTTGTTTGTCGTATTTAATATGTGGGTATTTTAATATTTGGATCCCAAAGTTGTGGAATCGTAATCGTTTTGTGGCATAGAAATCCTGATCCTGCGCTGATGTGGAAAGACGAGTATCATATCGCTTTACATTTCCAACTGTCAAAGTGCACGCGTCAAGGGCATGACTCAGGTGCGCTATTGACTGCGCTAAGACGCATTGTAGTTCATAGGTGCCTTTGGTAAACAAAAAAGGGCGCAGTGTGGACATACCCAATAACCAACATCCGAAGCAATGTACACTAAAAACTCATGATAATGAACTACAAACACCGAATACGAAACAAAAATACGTATGTGACAATACATACTGTGCATGCTTACCTTAAATAACCACCATTTTACGCTCCCAAAGGTTGCATAAAACGCGATCATTACGTCAAATTCAAATTTCATTACTTAAAAATAAATGGGACAAAGTAACTTAATCCAATACAATAGAAGGTGCAATCTACGTAAAACAAAATGTAGCTAACTACTTTATTAAGCTCTGTTTAGACTCTGCGGGACCTACATTTCTGTAAAGTGCATGTAAATTTGGGATTTCATACCTTGGCTCTCGGAGTGCGGGTCGCGGAGTCGGTTGCCTTTTCTTCGCACCTTTGTGTATTCTGGTTCCTTGCCCTGGATTCAGATATACATAATGAACATCTCATTTAAATTAAGCGTTATTTTATCGACTGTCAATTTTCCAAATTTGATATTAACCTAAAAGCTCCAGAAACGTATACAAACCTTTTCCATTACGATATTATCAGCCCGTTGCTTGGCATAAGCTTCGTACACATCTTGTGCAATTTTCCTGTGGCCTGACAGGATTAGACCTTAGCCATTCATCTTTAGCAGACTATATATTTGTCCGGCAACCGTGCATGAAAAATGTGATGAAAGTTGAGGAAGCGAAAGACGAAAGAGGTGTGTCAGGATCGTACCAAGTGGCGGAAAATAGTCTCTGCCTACCCAACGGGAACCAGGCGTGATTATATGTACCTATTTTTTTTATGCAACGAAGTAAGAAGACGAGCAAGACGCTCTCCTGATGGTAAGAGTTAACGCTGCCCATAATTAGTACAGTGCTACCTAGTGCACTGCGCCAACGCTTCTTACTTGAGAGTCATAAGATGTTAAAACTGATGACTGACTGATGTTAAGATAAGATAAGATAATTTATTCGTCAGAATTTTGGTACAATAAATAAGATCTTAAAACTAATAGGTTCCATTGAAATTCTGCCTTAGCAGGCGTACAAATATCGAATTCAATAATTGTAATTTATAAATTGATGATGTTAAGACATATTTGTCCATTGCTTGATATTTGACTCTCCTAGTACCACTTAGAAGACCTCATCAGAGTCAAGTGGCGAAGATAAAGTCTCAATAATCAGTATACTGACCTTATACTTATCGTTCTGCTTAAGGTCATGGTAGACGAAGGATCCTCTGACAGAGTGGTAAGGGCCGCTATACACATTGCCACTGTAACTGCTCTCGCTGTAAGCCGTCGGCTTCGTCAGTTGGAACGTCGCGTAGGGACAGATGTCTTCTATGTATTCTGTTGAGGAAAATCAAATTATCATAAGTCTCTGATCATCGCTCGGTCACAATTGTTTTTTTTTTCAAATAGCAGTTAACACTGTCAAATCACAAATGAAGGCCTTTTGTACTGAGCCCGGTTCTTAGTTAAGCTCTCCAAAAATTAATGAAGATGTTGTTAATTTCTGGACAAAGACTGTCTACCCTGATATTTGGGATTTTGTATCCTATTAATTTGTTTAAGTAACTAGCTTTACGTTTAGGCCTTGATTCCACGAAAGAGGAGTCATGAACTCCAAATAAATCCTTTTTTACCTACTTATAAGTTAAATAGAAGAGATTGCATGCTGTCTTTTAAGGAGACCCTCCGCACATACGAGTAAACTGGTATTGAAGAAAATAAATTGAAGTTAACAAATTTCATTATTTTACATGGGATTCTTACTTCACATTAAACACATTGACTAGACTAGTATTAAAGAACAAGTGTATCATATTTACCGTTAGAAGCATGTTTATAATGATGCGTAGGCGCAGGATGTTGCGCCCTAGCTGCCAAGTACTGCTGGTCTCTGTTGGCCTTGTTCTGAAGTTGTGCTACCGAGGGTGACTCCCCCACTCCACTCTCGGTCGCCACTGTTTCTGTGGGGCCCGCTTCTGAAACCGTGCACACTGCACACTTGTCATCTCTGACAGTTTATAAAGCTGGGCAACAAACAATAAATGAAGACGAACGAAGGGTTGGTTGGCTGTCGTTAGCGTTGTTTGGACTACTTAGAAAAAGCTACTAATCAGTGTGCCCGCACGCATTGTTATTAGAGTTCGCTTCGCACGTGCGTGCCTACATAATTTGTTTGGTGTGTACCAGTCTTAAGGTTAGGTTTTAAGTTAAGAATAGAATAATTCTTTATTGCATTCCAAATAATTACAAAGAAACTTACTGAGTTAGATATAATATTTAATTCTAAGTAAACAATCGGTGGTCTTATCGCATATACAATAAGGAGGGTTAAGTTGTTGGAAAATTGAAATTGAATTTTGACAAATAAGAAAATAATATAAGTTCACAAATTTATTCCCTAATGCCACCTGGGACAGCCGATGTGAGGGCGAATGGGAATATAACAATGTGTGAAACAGATGTTTCTTAAGCGTTTCTGACACTACTCTTTAGATACTTACTGTTTCTCTTAACGAGCAGTACGATAGCGACGAGTGCCCCAAGCACGAGCAAGCTCAGTGCAGCCGGGAGAATGACTCGCGCGCCTCCGAGAGATCGCGCCCCGGCTGGCACCGGCGGAGATAGCGACCCGTCCACTACTGTACAATAATCATAGATAACACTTTATTGAAGCACAAACAAAGTGATCCTATTAGGGTTCCGTTTTTTACAGAACCCCAAAAATATATAAAAAAATAAACTTTAAAGTAAAAGCTATATAATAATCTATACGATTTTTAAAACTATCGCGAGTGTTCTCCATAACTAAAAACAAAAACGGCACAACTCACGTCTAAAATTGTCGAGAATATCTCGACCACGGTTTCGGACAATTACGATGTCCTTCATCAGGAGATCACGCCTGCTGCAGTAACCGGCGCTCACAAACTGCTGAACCGAACCGTGGTCGAGATATTCTCGACAATTTTAGACGTGAGTTGTGCCGTTTTTGTTTTTAGTTATAATAATCTATGTGTATCAATTATTGGCGGTCTTATCGGTAAAAGCGATCTCTTACAGACAACAATGCAGGGAGGAGAGAATATTGCTATTAACATGGGTTCGAAAAAAATAAACAGTAAATTAATTACAAAGACAATGATCCGTTTTAAATGTCAATCCTGAAACTCTCTATTTGTCAAGGATCTTAGAATGCTATTTGTATACCTCTAGTATTTTACGCACAAAGGTTATTCATCATATTTTTGTTCATCATAATCTCTATTTCGGGTGGTTAATTATGAAACGATGGAGGACCGAAGTAGCCTTAAAAATTTCTCATGCTTACGCACTACTCCCGATCTACATAATATAGCGAGTTTCTGTTGTTCTGTTGGAAGTATTAGCTAAATAAAGTTAACCAAAAGTATTCTTAAGACAACTAAAATATAATTGATATATTTGAATGACACGAATAACTTTAATAAAACAGTGTACTCACGCCCAGTGATAGAATGCGTAGTAAAGTTGTACAGCGCCTGCGCATGTCCCGCGTTGTTATGCGCGGTGATGCGCAGCTGGTAGCGCGCGCCGGGCGCCAGGTTGGACACGCTGAACACTCGCTCTGTTGCTTGCACGCTGTTCGATACTAGACGCCACTGGAAACAAAAATGTGTATTTATTTACTTCTACGGAGTTCTACGTCATAAAACCTATCTATGTTCCAAATTTCAACCCAATCCGTCCAGCGGTTTAGGCTGTGCGTTGATAGATCAGTCAGTCACTCTTTCCTTTTACATATTTAGAAGAAGAAGATATTATACCTACCTTCATATATTTTTCTTTGATTTAATTTAAAATGGCTGAGAACTAAACAAATTTAATGCCATAGGAGCCATGACGTCACGGGATGCATTTAGCTGCACTAACACTGAGGTGCCAGTGTATCATAGCAGGTTAGGCTATCATTTTGGCTCGGCGTGTCATTTGTATATTGAGTGCGTATTAGCCACAAATACTGGCAAGTAAACCTATTTCCTATAAACGGAAGAATAAGTCTATGGATAATCTATTATGATATCTTTACCTAAATTTCCTTACCTGCGATTGGCTAATTTCCCTATACTCTATGACGAAGTATAGAATACCGCAGCCGCCATCGCCCCACGAGTCAAGCCACACGGTCACTGTTGTGGTGTTCAGAGTTATCATCTGAGAGTGCTTCGGTTTCACTGGCACTGGAATGGAAAATATGATAAATTACCACACCAGACTCTTGGAAGAACTTTCCTGCTACTAAATTGGAGTGAGAACCCAAAGAAGGTATGAGGCTCACACCTGTTTTAGATTTGATCAGGGTACCTCCTTCTGACTTTCTGGACTCATAGTAAGAGAGGCCAACTAAGCTCTTCCACTTCATATTTATTATTTCCATTAGCAGTCTTTTAAGCGAAAACTTTTCAAACTTTGTACAGAGGATTACAAAGCCTATTTTTTTAAATTACATGTGTTAATAACAACTTTATTCTTCGAAGAGAACAGCACTGATTGTTTTTGTTACACTGTTAGAGTAGGTATCTACATCAATTGTTTTTTGATCAACTCATATCTGCTTGAGTTTAGTATTCGGGTCACAATAAATCGACTCCTCCAACGTGACCTTATAACTGCGTCACATTGATTTCTACGTATGAATTTCTAGAATATTCAGAGTTTCCACCTAATAATAACATACTAGTACCCTTAGTATAAGCATCGACAATATCGCAAGGCAAGCCAGTACCAATTCAATTGAAGGCGGTGATGTAGAGTTGCTACCGAGTGCCGCACCACAAGTTTGGGAGTACGTGTTCTGATGTACCAGCTTCCACCACTTTTATTTCTACGTTTTTTATACAAAGAAGTAAAAAGACGAGCAAGACGTTCTCCTGATGATAAGAGATAACGCTGCCCATAATTAGTACAGTGCTACCCAGGATTTTACAAAGATGTATGCCTGGGTGCTCTGCGCCAACGCTTCTTACTCAAGAGACATAAGATGTTAAGACTCCTCAGGCCAGTAATAGCAGCGTATTTTTTGGTTTGTCAAAGAGTCCTAAGGTTTATTTATTTTATTATACAGGACAACGCTAGGACTAACTGAATGCTAAAATAGCATTGAATAGGTTGACTTACCTGTGCCTTTAGTATAAGCATGGACAATATCACAAGGCAGGCCGGTGCCGATCCTATTGAAGGCGGTGATGTAGAGCTGGTATCTAGTGCCGCACCACAAGTTTGGGAGTACATGTTCTGATGTACCAGCTTCCACTTGCAACTCTTCCCAGTCGCCGTGCTCCCGTTTGTAGTTTATCACGTAACCTGCATTAGAAATTAGAGAGGATAAAGAAAGAAGATAGTGCATCAGATTATGATACATGTATAAATTTACATGAATAAAATAACATATTTCTCAAGGGCCAGCTCCACTTGCAATACTTGTCTCAAGCATTACAAAACGTTAAAAGAATTTTTGGAGTAGAATTTTAAAATGTCCACGTACATGAATATGCTTAGATACTTACTAAGAGTAAATATGATAAGTGGGCACACAGAAACCAAGTTGAAGAACCACGAAAACTTTACTAAAGAAAGCTTATTATGAAGTTATAATTCGGACCACGAAAAAGCCTACTCAGCAATAACTAATTTGTCGTGCAATCGATAGAACAGCCTGCCAAAAACTTTATCTGTTTTATCCTACAAAAAAATTAGGCTTTTGTAGGTTTTAACAGAATTTTCAAACAGACCATTATATGATTAATTATAATAATTGTTATTTTTGTAAAGTATGTTTTGATAGAACTCACCCAAAATAGGACTGCCTCCATCACCCTGGTCGCTCCACTGCAGATGGAGCGAATCAGCATAGGAATCAATAACCGCTAGAACGGGCGGTTGTGGAGGAACCTTCACCTCTACACTGTAGGTGACCTCGTCTCTTCCGTGCATGTTGTCTACTGCACAGGTGTAGTTGCCGCTGTCCGCGTATTGGGTCATACTGGATCAAAAGAAAAACCTAATGAATGGGAATTTATTTGAATAAAATTGACGCTCGCGCTCTAAACACGTAAAGTTATGCAGTATGCAGTATTTACTAATTAGAATGTGCTTTTGTCTCGTGTTCAGAAATCAGCAGGCAATTGGCAGATTTTTACCAAAGTTGAAGAGAAGAGCCCGATGTCGTTCACGCAGACCATCAAAGAGATCAGTAGGTAGGTACAGATGCATTTTTGGCTTGAGCTTCCGCAAAGCTAAAGCAAAAGTGGCGTGGGGTGTTACACCATTTTTGTGTTATCGTCAGGAGGTAAATTTAATATAGCATCGCACATTTGACCTTTCTGACTTAGCTTCTTTTCCGACAAAATTGAGGAGAAATTTGGAGGTGAAGCCACAAATGAGAATTACACAAAACCTGATAATAAGAGTCCCATCATTCGACACGTTTTTCCTTAGCGTAGATTCCAGAATTACTCCGTTCATACTCCAAGTGGTAGCCGGTGATGGCAGTCCAACTTTGTTGCAGGCGAGGGAGATGTTTTCCTTCCATGGAGTCACTATGCTTCTGCTGAATGATGTAATTCTAGCTGGAACTGTAAAGTAAACAATATTTTGACAAATCACGTTATTATATTTTTTTAATATAAAAAATCCTGACCTATTATGACTCTGAAAGTGTTACTTTCCTAAATATCTTACAAATTGGTTCATATAACAATTAATCGGTGCTTAAAAGTAACAAAATGTCCTCTTATAGGAAAATCATGTTCTTTTAAATATTCGATAACAAAAGTAAGGAATCGTCCAATATCTTGCTGTAGACGTACCTGATTCTGTAGGCAAGACAGTGACTACCCTCGTAGCTTCCCCTTCTCCCAATCTGGTTGAAGCTGAGACCCAGAACTGATGCGTGGCTCGAGGAGGGGACCGGGATGTCTCATGTGACAGTGTGCTTGGTGACAGCATGCGTTTGTGGGTTCCCTCCTGTGAAGAATTGGACGTTTGATTGTACAAATTCCCAATTATACGTAGGTAGGCAACTTTTTGGGCGGATTTTTTTAAACTAGTCTTGCAAAACTTGGTAATTAAAGTTTTCAGCTAATATGGAAGTACAGAAAAAGAAGATAAATAGAAGTTTTTGAATAATGATAGTGCCGAAAGTGATAAATTTGCATTTAATTCAATCGCAGTAACCTCTCAAGTTACAAAGGTACAACAAAGAGTTATAACTCAAGAGGTATAACGTTTTTTGATTTTTTGGATAGATTTTGGTGCTGCTGAGTCGAAGGTTCAAATTTCTATAGGTAACTGTCAAGTAAAATATGTGCACCCAAAGAAAGAAAAGACAGTTAAACAGTTAATTAATAAACGTTTATCGTACCTCTCTTCCATCTTCAATGACACTCATATAGAGAGTGTATCCAACCAACACCCCATTGGGTGCAGTAGGCGGTAGCCACGAAACCAATATCTTATTACGAGAAGAAACAACTGCTTTTATATCGGCTGGAGCTGATGGAACTGAAACAGATAAGTAAATAAAAATTAAAAATATTAATCAATCAATTTATATATTAGTGTCTAAATTTCAACTTTGGGAGGGTTTCTCAATTTGATATCCCTTTTGGGTCAAGGACTACTGCTATTGTTCGTAACCTCATTTTCTCTAGTTGGAAGAGTAACGTGTTCAGATGACTTATTATTATTCGTAGGTTCAGATAAATTGGGATGAGACTTAACATCAAATTATGAAGAGAAAAGTGCAGTATAAACATAGGAGCTTTAAGCTATCTGATTTTTGTAATAACATATAAAAATAGGATATGAGTTACCATACAAAATGTTCTAAATCTATGCTGTGCCGTCATTTTAAAAATTTGGATTGGAAGCGAAACGGAACAATTGTGAAAACCTTCTGAGATTTTGTATCAAATATCTTGTTTTAGTATAACTTTGTGTAAGGATGGCTCATCGGTTAACATTGCACTCACATCCACCATGCCCCTTTCAGATCCTTGAATGAAATAATGAGAAATCGCATGTAAAATGATAATATTTAACATACCATCTTCCTCAGTATGACAATATACAGGTGCAGCCCTAACGCCATCGCCAGCCGCGGTGAAAGCACAAACAGTGACCGAATAGTTGGTGTATCTCCTCAATCCTGATAATGTTGTATGGAGACCGGATATCTGCTTGGTGACCGCATCTTCACTACCTGAAAATGGGTGAGTTAACTTTAAAATATCTGAAGAGTTTGTATTATTAAGGCTTGTAATAATTTGTAGCACCTTGTCTACAAATGTAATGTTTGGGAATCTTCAAGGCACGAGAGGGTACCTCGGAGGAACTCGGAGGATAAGAACATTCTAGCCATATTACAAGATTCATCGTCAAACGCATTTGCACTTTCCATCCATCATTCTGTATTCTAATAAATGCAACTCTTCCACGAGTTCTCTTACACGTGTAAGCCGGAACCTAGAAGAGAAAAAATTAGCGCAAGAATTATACTCACCATACCAATCCGTAACAGGAGCATAAGTCACTCTATACCCCTGCAATACTCCATTTCTACCACGCAGAGGTGGTGGTTCCCAAGCAACGCGAACTGACTGCGAGCTTAGTGCTGTGCATTGAAGAGCTCCGGGGGGAAGACTTGGCACTGAAGAAAAATATGTCTCTTAGGAAAATCTCTAGACATCTCTACAAGACACTTTTCAGGTGCACATGTTGAAGTAGTAATCAAAACTTTGTTCAGGCCATGGAATTCCAACCACGGACCCATTACTTTTGTCGGTAACCCACTCTATTTAGTCGTGGCGCAAACGTATCTTTTTACCACCCACTTGTTAAAACTATGTCGTTAAGTATTGTTTACTTCGGTACAATTTTAAGTCTGGGGTGAAATTATCCCAACTTCTATCTAGTCCTTTTCTGATAAAAATAATAATTACCTCCCTCTATAATAGTCCTAATAATATTATGGGCACAGGATAACTAAACTAAGAGGTTTTCGTACCATCTTCCATTGTTGTAGCAGTAGTAGGAGGAGAAGCCGGTCCAGCTCCACGACTGTTATAAGCCTGGACAACGACAGCGTACGCCGCGTGTTTCTGAAGGCCGGACAGAGTGGTCCTTGTCCGAGCCATGCCTGATCCTTCCACTGTCCGAACGGTGTAGGACGCTCCTCCAGGACCACTCGCGCTTAGTATTGTGCTGTTGCTGTTTAACTAGAAATATTGAAGTAGAAGAGTTGTGAGTTGTTGATATTGTAGTTCTTGTACAAATTGTGGTAAAACAATAAAGAGTTTTCTTATCTTATCCTATTACCAGGTGAAAGCATCTTTTGTCTACAACAATTTGCTATGTTTATGATAGGAGAAGGGTTTGAAGAGCCGCCACACGGATGACGATTTAGCGTTGCGATGGTGGAGTAGTAACACTGTTTTTTTTTTCAAATAAAGGTCTAGTCTGACTAATATTTAGGTACTGTGTGGACGTGATTGTAACCTCTTATCGATTTAGCCTCTTACCTGAACTTTTGGTATAATAACATATTTTTGGTATAAGGTTAATGCATTTCCTGGGATAAAAAAGGGTATATTTGATTCTAGAATAACTAATGGCTACTTTTCAGCAAAACTAACCGCTGGGCGAATCAAGTTTAAATTATAAAACCACAACACATAGGCGCTGGGCGCTAAGTCAACACTCGTTAAGGCCTCACAACAATTCTTTATTGCTCTATTATATTTTGTATACAGACCTCTTGAAATCCAACATAGTATCCAAGAATGTTTCCATTCCAAAGATCACGTTGCGGTGGATCCCAACTGACTATCAATTCTGTCGAACTCTTTGCTTCTACTCTGACATCTAGAGGAGGACCACTGGGCACTGAAGAGAAAATGGAGTTGAGTTAGTAATTTTACACAGAGATCTTATTATCTTGATGAACTCATACACTCTTACCTTCTTCAGTGGTCGTCACTTGAACCAATTGACTTGGTTCACTTTGTCCCAACCGGTTTTCGGCAATAATTCGCAAGTGATAGGATGTTGCTGGTTGCAAGTTCTGAACGCTAGCTGATGTTACACTTCCTGGTACAATCACCTTTTGTGGTGTAGTGGGCCAGGGCTCTGAAAACACATTTAAGGCTTAAGAGGACTTAAAGAATCTAATACTAGAAATTTGTGATATTTTCATTTCTGTTTTGGTACCTGGTGCTTCCTTATATTGGACTATGTAGTTGATAATGGGGCTATTCCCTGCGTAAGGTTGCGTCCAAGATATTTGTATGGATCTCGATTGTTGGTCAATGATTCTTATGTTTTTTGGCATTTCCGGTACCTAAAACACAACAAAATTACATAACCTAAAACCTGTTTTACCTTCCTAATGGCGGTAGTCCCCTTTAAGTCGTAAAGTGGTTAGAAATAGTTGCCTTATTTTCAAATGAAGTGGATTTAAGATAATAGTTTACCTCTTGTACAACAAGATGTATTAGCATTTCATCCTGACCGTAAGCATTAGATGCTCTACAAGTCAGCGCGCCTGTGTCTTGCCTGTACGTCTGTAAAATGCTCAGCTCGGACACTAAGCCATCGTCGAGAACTTGCTCACGTATTGTGTATCTGCGAAACGTGTATAAACTTGATAAGTTTTGGTAAGAAAACGCCAATATCAGTTCTCTAACTTTGAAGTTAATAACGTTAAATCACAAACGAATCTTTGAAATTCTATTATGTTCATCATGGTTCTTGTTCTGTACCTCTGGTCCAAATGATGTGCGATAGTGTGATGATGTGGACTTCTCCAACTGACTTCCAAAGGCGCATCACCAGATGCCGCACACTGTAAATGAGCAGCTTCCCCAGCTGTCACCTGAACCGTTTTACTTTTCATGGGGAACCTTGCAGGAGCTAAAAACAAATTGCCTTTTACAAACGAGAATAAAACATAAACAAAAAGCAAGTGGCCTACTCCACTTTAATGTATTCTTCACCCACTTACGTGCGCAGACTAAGGATGCTTATTTTACAAGTTAGGCAAATCCTATGTAAACAACATTTTGGATCCCAGGTGCGTTAGGCGGAAACAATCCCTGTATTTCGAATTGCTAAACTACCAACGTATGTATTTCTGTTGTGTAACATTTATGTTCGGATATTCTGAAGTTACGTTAATTTAAACTAGGAGAGTTATGTTCAAGTAGCGACTGCCTACACACGCAATTCTGGATAAATTAAAGCAGTACAGTAAACCCTCACAATTCATCTATTGTGTCCGAAGTCCAAACCCAGCTTATCAGCAGTTTCATGGCTTGTTCCCTTTTGTCTTACAGCAGTAATCCAAGGTTGTGGTCGGGTCTCATAAAACTGACTCGTTATGCGGCTCGTGGTCCCACCATCGTTATTTATTGGAGGGAAAGCACTTTGTTTACCAAACCCTCGTATTTTTTATGATCTGCAGCCTATTTAAAATATTATAGCCCCCATTTGCGGCGCTGCGGTGTGAATCTGGGGCGATATTTTAAAGTTATTCTGTGCCGGCGCGGGTCGATACGAACTCGGAACTCAATTACTGTGGCATGTAGCAATACCCGTTTCGTCTATTAGTCTTGTCTTGGTCTAATAGAAACAAAGGGGAGGATCGGAGGCTGTGCCAAAAAAGCTTTCCTCGACGACTGTTCGTAAATGAAGGAGGTGCTTGGAAATCTAATTTGAAATTAGGTAGGGCTTTAAACGGAATACTTCTTTCCAACTGTACTTACATACTGATGTGGAAAATTACCATGTAACGAATTCGAATAAAAAGGTTTTTTCGGTTAGCTGAAAAATACTAATTGAAGTCGCGACGCATCGGTCCAGCGCACATATTCAAGAAAACTTTTAACGGGTAGGTATCATTTATTCAGGCTGAAGCGAACGTCTGCGAAGTTTATCCGCTTGTAAATCGCGGCTAGGCCCGTGTCAAACCGAAATAAACAAACGGGAAATACGATTACGGTTAGGAGAGAACTGTTTGCAAACTGTAAGGACGTGATGCTCCCGCTGAATGCTTCAGAGCTCGGAACTGATGTTCACGCCTTTTTGGATGTTTATAGAGGGTGCGCTGACTTGCTAGTTCCACAATGGAATAACTCAACCGTGAAATAAACTGACACTTTCAGGTTTCATAATGCTTCACCTACAAGTCTTTGAATATTTAAGTTTTATTTACTCATTGTTTACTTATAAATGTTTCTGGTAGAAAAGAGATTTGGCGTAATATCATCAAAAGAAGCATCGTGTCTCTATAGATGTTGTCGACATTCCCCTGTTGTCTGTGAGATGTTGATTATTTTACCTCTAGGTTTTATTTGTGTTCGTTTTCCTGCAAGTTCCGAGTTATTCTATTTTATTCCTTTGAAAATTCTTATACGATCTTTTAATATTTTTTTAAAACTTTATTTGTATGGTTATAATTTAAGCTTATTAGTTTCCAAGTGTTAGCAAAACCAGACTAAATTTCGGTAAAAAGAATCGAATAATGAAAAAAGTGTAAATCCATGAAATATGCGTAGAAACAAGTTTTGTTTTTATTTTCTGTAAGGTTTTTGCCTATTTTCACAAATAAATAAACACAAATTGTATTCGTTACACGTCAAAAACAACAACAGACTAGTGCCGGATCTATTGTTCTATACACGGAGCTTTGATTAAAACTCAAACAATAAATAAAACAGAATTCTATATATTATCCCGGACCGTCGTTTCACGATATTTGCTTCCTAACAAAAGCCAATATCGTCGGGCACAAACACGTACACCGCGATCCCACTATATTATGTAAACAGTCTGCTAAGTCCGACAGCAAAGTAATGAAAGGTACCAACTAGAGTAATGGGATGACTTGAATTGACTGTGAACACGCATCGCCTACATCGTAAGTAGTTTATTTATTTATTTAATAAGTATTTCGACATCACATGTATTATAGAATTTTTAAGTAGCATATTAACATTGAGTATTGAGAAGTATTGAAGTATTGAGTATAGTATCTGATACATATGCCAATTTAGAAATACATAACCAAAAGTTTTGTAGGAAAATTAATCAAAACTAATTAAATCTAATTTTAAACAACAATGAAATTCTATTATAATATTAAAGATATTAAAAACACAAATCAAATCAAAGATTAATTTTAGACGATAGGTTAGTTTTTAAGGTATTTTAATTTATGTTTTTCTTTGAAAGTAATAAATAATGTCTAAATCAAAGTAGTTGTGCTATAGATAATGATGATTCGTAACGATTTTGAGCTCGTAATAAATATAACATTTGAAACAATAAAAACAAATATTACTTATTTATTTTATTGTCCCCATTTTTTTATTCTATGAAAGTGTGATAAAAAACGAATCGTTTGTCAAATCGTGTAACGATTTATTGACTTTATTTAAATGTATCTCGGAAAAAGGTAAAAACAGACCCATATACTACCCAAAACATACTTTACCCGAAAAAATCCCAGAAACAAACTTGGAGAAGAAATTAATGACTAGAAACGAACACAATAAATTAAGTCCTAGAAACAGTCGAGGAAATTAAAGACCCTAAGTCTTTAATTTCCTGAACACAATTAAAACCTAGAGGTAAAATAATCAACAATCTCGCAGACAACAGGGGAATGTCGACAACGTCTATATAGAGACACGATGCGTCTTTTGATAATGTTACCCCAAATTTCTTTCCTACCAGAAACATTTATAAGTAAACAATGAGTAAATAAAACTTAAATATTCCATGACTTGTAGGTGAAGCATTATGAAACCTGAAAGAGTCAGTTTATTTCACGGTTGAGTTATTCCATTGTGGAACTACCAAGTCAGCGCAAGCAACATAAAAACAATACTAGAAACAATCAATAAAATACTAAGAAGGAGACCAAAGAAGAGAACACACAAAAGAATACTAGAAACAAACTAGATGAAATTAAATTAAGAAAAGAATTAACTTGGTTCTACACAGTCGGAAGATTAGTTTCTGTGTTACGCGTGCACTGCGGGCTTATTCTTGTGGAAGGCAACTGTCTCGTTTTCCAATAAAGAGGATACGTATTGGTGCACGGCCATTGAATTTTCTACTCAGACGCGCCTCGCTACTTGTGACGCCGACGATTGAATGAGCTGATGCCTTTATTGTCCCCTGAGCTAATAGAGATGTCTAATTACTAACCAACTATATGATTAGGTTAGTTTATTAAACAAGTATTTAATATTATGTTACGTAGTCACCTTATCTAGTAAATGTGTAGAACAATGCTCTCTATACCTATAATTATTTCAATATTATTTTATGAATTACTTTCACAAGAGCTGATTGTTGTTGGTTGAGGGAAAATTAATAAAAATCTTGTCTTGTTTCCGTACAAATTGAGGCAATAGCGGCATTTTATTATGTAGACTATGTGTAGTGATAAAGTTGTGTGTTTAAAAAACAAAACACAAACGCAATTGATTATAATTACACAAAGTGATATAGGACTGTATCGAAGTTTAAGGTGCAGCTCAATTAAGGATACCCATTAACTTCTCTAGGGAGGATTTAACTTACTCCAAGATAAATAGGTGCTTCCATTCAATTTAGCTCCTGAGAAAGTTTTACGAGGTCGAACACGACATTTTCGAACTAACAGAATCGCAACTTTAGAGTAGTTTAAAAAGTTACCTACTTTACCTTCAGTTTTCATAAAAGTTTCACTGGATTTTAAACTAGACCGCGTAACGACTTAAATTAACTCGAAAAGTGGTTCGCGGAGACAGTAGTGGCAGTGAGGTAAGTGGTGGGAAAATTGACTTCCTTTAATTTTCGAAACGTACAATAGACGACCGACACTTCCGTTATTTCCGCGAGCTATTGAGCGACCCGTTCTATAGAATTAAATAAAAACGCGATTACATTCTTGGGCGCTGAAGAGATATAACTTTAATTGATATTGCGTACGTGCTTCGAAAGATTCATTCCTATTAGTAAATAAAACCATCTTACGTTTATGAAAAATGAGATTGTAGTCACGCAGCCGAAACGAGATCACGTAAACATTCTCAATGATAAAATGTGACTCTCATCATAATTAATCACGTTATATGCATTGGTATCAAAACATTAATCATCCGATATTATAAGGCCAGTCTTCACCGCAACAAACAAAATAATGACGACAAAGAATTTTCATTTGAGTGCGGGTGTCCCTGCTCATCGCAGCGCGTCTCCCATCAAGACATTCCTCAACTTTTCACAGGCTTTCGACAAAAAGATGATCCTTCTTTTTGTGCACTATACCCACGTAGATATTAATGTTCAGCCTTTGTTGGCAGTATTAAAAATTCTTTCGTCAGATTGATTCTGGCGTGTCTAAGCTTTCGTTAGTTTTTGTTGTGGTTTCGTGAACCCTTGCAGCATCAAGCCGAACGATACCGTCGGGAAATTCTAGCTCGGGATTCGTCACTTTCCATTATTGCTGTACCCTTTTGTGTTTAATTTGTAATACTCTTGTGGCACCGAAAACAATTCTCTAAGATAGTCTAGAAACAGTTTTTACGATCCTAGTGGATACTTTTACATTCTGAGATAGAAGCGGTCAGACGTCTATTGTTAATACTCACCGTTGACTTTCAAGAAGATGAGCTTGCTCAGTCCCGCACCGATATCGTTCCTCGCCTCACAAAGGTAATGTCCTTCACTGTCCTTGGCCACCCTTTCAAATACAAGGGACCCGTTCTCGAGCACTCGAGAACTGCCTTCGAACATGAAGTCTTTGTATTCTCCAGGAGTATTCCCTGTACATAAATATTTGAATGGTTTACCTGAGCGTAAATATCAAATATAAGAGAGTTCTGGCAGTTTATTAATTCGAGCGTTATTTGGAATGATCCGGATAAGACTTCCCAAGTTTTCTTAAGGATTTGTGTTCGTCTGCTTGGAAACAATTTGTACAACGACTTGTAAAGTTAGGGTTTGAGTCAAAATAATATCTACTGAAGAATGGTTTTGGGAAGTAATTGGCAAGCGTTCACTCCAGACGTTATTCCTATAGAAGAGCTTCCGATGAAGGTCATCATAACTGTCTGATAGCTAGATCTAGTGGATTTCGTCGTGAACCGGTTTGTTTCTATTTAAGATTACAGAAGTATCCTTATTTCAGTTAACTAGATTACACGTACCAACAGCCTTTTTCCACGTAATAGCGGGATTAGGATAGCCCTCAGCTTGGCACGGCAATGTCACGTCTTGTCCCGCGGCCACGGCCACGTCGTTTGGTTCCAATCTCCATCGAGGTGGGACTGGAATTAGTTTTAAATTAGATTGCTGCAGATATACCAGATGTTCAAAATGGTTGTTATAAAAAGTTTGATTTGAGCTTGAGATTTTTCGAAGTGAAAGTCTCATGAAAGAAAGAATTAAGTATAATACTAAAAGTAGAATCTTCTAAACTAACAGTTTATCAAATCTTTAAATTTAAATATTTTAATTTTTATCCTAATATTAGATGGGTATGGTTGACCGCTGTGATATTTTCTTAGATATCAGGAACATGTTCTTCTGACATGAAAATATCGGATTTGTATTTAAGTTTAAAGATAACAATATAATAAACAATCAAATAATAAATATGATGTGAAAATACATACCATTAACAGTCAAAGGTATCGTGTATCGCTCAGATCCTGCCACATTTGACGCAATACAAGTATAGTTTCCACTGTGCAAAGACGTTATCTGCTCGATGACCAGGGATGCGCTGTACTCGTCCATTCTCCTCGTGATAATTCCGCTAGGCGCATACGGCGATGACGTTACTGGCTGCCCATTCTTCTCCCATCGAAACGCAACAGGCAAGTCACCTTCCAATATTTGACAAGAGATCGCAGCTCTCATACCTTCTCGAAGAAGGTTGGTTAACGCCGGTATCGGAAGAATTTTTGGCTGAACTGTAAAAATGATTGAACTCGTAAAACTTTGTAAAAATAAAGCTGTTCTAGAACTATCGTTGGAAAAATCGATGTGAAATAAACAAAACCACGTCTCATTTATTATTTGTTCGTCCAATGCAAAGTTTCGAACACGTGCCAAAAATACACGGATGGAGTCGCTATTGTTAGGCTCCTTTTCCGCAAATATTGATTTTACATGCTCAGCTGTTAGATTTATGATATTTTTAGCATTTTTCATGGGAAATATTCAAGATATTTATTTTATTATTTATGTGATGAAGTAGAAGACGAGCAAGACGCTCTCCTGATGTTAAGAGATAACGGCTGCCCATAATCAGTACAGTGTTACCTAGGATTTCACAATTATATGAAATTCTAGGAGCACTGCACCAACGCTTCTTACTCAAGAGTCATGAGATGTTAAGACTCTTTAGCCCAGTAATTTCACTAGCTACAGTGCCCTCCTACCGGAGCACAGTGATATTTGCACATCACTGCTCAGGCGGTAGAATAACTGGCACTGTTGGGGTACCCACCTAGATGACCTCCTGCAAAGGAAGTCTACCCCCGGTAAACACAACAACACCACACAACAACGGTAATACAACGGTAGATTTAAAACAGTTAGAAGGAGGTCAGAACATAATCCGTTACTTACGTAAAAGTTAATAACGGTGGAGCCTTTAAGCCATGTAATGCTCGGAGGCCGCTTTTTTGCTTTGTGAACTTTGAATTTTTTCCATATTTTTATTTTATTGCCCTATTAACCGGTAAAAGCTAGAAGTTGAACGCTCTAGATGCCGCGGTAATGGTAAATGCGCCAACTTTAATGAATTACGGATGAGTAACTCCGCCCCTCTTGAATTCGTGATTTTATAGCGCGTTAAATCTTACTAAAGAAAATGAGGAAGTTTATGTCCCAAATTACTCGTGTTGAGTAAGGAATGGGTCGAGTTCCCACTCGAGTGTGTCGGTTCAATGTGTGAACTTTGTCACGAGTTGAGATATTACGAGAAATATTATGACGGAATGTGTTACACAAAATATCAAGTTTTGTGTGAGCGTGAGATAAATACCTTAGGGGGAAGTTTCATGTCGTGTGTTACAAATGAAATTAGCTCTGTACATCATCTGTATCTTCATAGTAAAGACTTCTTTGGTGGTTATTTCACGCCTCAAGTTTTTATTAGATTGCCCGCTGCTCGGGTCTAGCCGAGTTTACTTTGTTAACTGGAAGTTGGAAGTTCTAATTTCCCGTCGTGATATTTTTCTCCAGTCATTTGTTGAACTCAATTGCAGGCTTAGGTGATTTTACTTAATTACTTTTATTTCGTTCCTTCGCAATCAAGAGGTCTTACTTCTCAATAATTGTTATTTATTAGACCGAATAACGTTTCAGTGGTGTTTTCTTTGGAGAGTTTTTCCGAGAGTCTTTATTTGTTTTCCAATAGGTTTAATTATAAAGTTTATGGGAGTTGCTTACCAAGTATTTGTACTTCTACATCTTTTCTGGCTGCGTGTCGTTGTCTGTTAGAAGCTTGGCAGGTGTAGGTACCGGCGTCTTCGCCTCGTTGAGTTTGTTCGACAATCAAGGTGCCGTTCGGGAAAACTTTCTGTCGCCGATTGAGGGGAAGCGTTTGGCCATCTGCACAAAGAATAATATTATGATTACAAGCTTTTATTAGGTACTTACAACTTTTATTGTTGGTCTGTCCAGCGTCTGTTGATAATAGAATCTTACTATTAGAAAGGAGATGTCATATTGCTGAAATTCAGTCAGCTGAACGACAATCATATGTATACAATAACTTTAATCTACAATGATTTTTTTATGATTAGGGGCAGGCACTAGGGGGTTACAAAACGATACAAGCTCATCGCTTTTTAGTCGTTATAAATATTGCCCTTTCGTTCAAAGTTTTAAAATTATTATTGTTTACAGTTAATTTAAAACTATTTATTCTTTAAAGAGCATGCAGCAACGATATGAAGTAAATTGCGGTGCGCGTGGCAGTATATAAATTACCCAGTTCCATTGCAGTTTTATATTTATGGTGGCAAATAAAACAATATACTATGTGCACGGTCCAGTAGCTCCATTAGCTAGTTTCTCGTTCCGAACTGCAATTCCAAAGTGCTTCTGTAAAATAATTTCTAATTTGGCATCGGCGGACCTACAACTGCGTTGGGAAACTCGGTCGAGAGTCCCAGTAACAGACCAAAATAAAATTTCAACAGTTTGCTAGTAAAAGGCAGGAAGTTCGCCGAAATGCCCCACGCCCCGCGGACGGCGACACGAAATTTAAATACGAACAAAAAGTAGGCCACAATTTTAAATATTAAATTTTATGCACGGTTTTCCTAAAATTTCTTTGGGGAGATTTTTTTTCATTAAATTAGAAAGCAAGGTTGACCTGAATATTAAAAATATAAGCGAAGCTTATGCATGAGATAATAATGTTTCGAAAAGAAAATCTCGAATGCTTTTACTGCGTATGTTGCGTAAAAGAATAAGGCCAAACATACCTATGTACTTACGTTTAACCTTCGATATAGGTACATATATTGAGCTGGCATAAACTATATTATATAGGCAATATGTATGTAAAGCAGTGCCTATATAGGTAAAATCCCATTTTATAATAATAATACCCAGGACCAAGGATAGATCAGCTTAACGATGGACAAGGCACGGTAAGGAGATAACGCAAATTCTGTTGAAAAGGGTCACTTGGAAAAGAAGATTACTAAAGAGTGACCGCAATAATTTAATCTTCAGAGTTATTAGGAAAGACGCTAAGGTTATTTCATAAGATGCAGAAAGTCTTGGGTAAAAGATTAAAGATTTAAAATTTTACCGAGAAGCACTATACTGATAATAAGGGAAAGAGATCTCAGCAGATAGATTTTCACTATTATTTTCAAAGGTTGAGCCTTTTTTTTTTTTTTGACCCAGGAAAAATGCGTTACCCATCATCACCCCACGCCGGGGGGTGCGAGGTGGTATGTGGGACTCCCCTGCAAAAGATGGTAGCGGCGGGGATACCCACTAAAAAACCTGGGGGTGTCCTGCGGGACGCCATAATGCCGGGGCAACGGGTACGCCGAAGCATTCATCCGCTGCCCCGACGGCGTTTGGTCCTCACTTACAGGAGGACCCCTCCGCGATGGGGTGAAGAGGAGTTTCACCCCACCCTCTCAAGGGGCGCGCGGAAACACCGCGCGCGCCACCTCGTGGGTCTGTGCTTGCGGCGACGAGTACCCCCGTACTCGCCGCCTAGACGAAGGTTATGGGGGCTGGAGAAGGGCGTGGAAGATGCGCCTCCGACGCCCCCTTCTCCGGGCACGCATCGGGAGGTCAGTGGTGGCCTCCCGTTCGCGTTCCGCGATCTCCTTCCGCGAGATGACATTCTCGCAGAACGAAACCGCGGCCTGCCACGACTCCTCGCTTGCAACCATGGCTCTTACCATGGTTGCCAGCGAAAGTTCGCCCCCCATAACGGCGACGAGGGTACGGCGCTCACTGACCCAAGCTGGGCACTCCTCCAGTGTGTGTTGCGCCGTATCCACGTCGCTACCACAGTGGTGGCAAGCAGGGGTCGGTTCCCTGCCGGCTACGTGGTGCAAGTACTTTCCGAAGCATCCGTGCCCGGAAAGCACCTGCACGAGCCGGAAGGTCAAGGACCCGTGCTCTCTGTCCGTCCACTGCTGGAGTAGTGGACGGACTGCCACCACTGTCCAGCTGCCTGCTCGAGGGTGGGCCAGACGCGTACTCCACCTCTCGAGCAGTGCCTCCTTGGCTTTCTCCTTCCACCTCTCTACCTCCCTGGGAGACAAAGGTTGAGCCTACACTAAGCCACAAATCAAGCGTCGGCGTCTAACACCTACGTTAAATTTTGCTGATTAATTGTACCTATCTTCTACCTAGATTTAAGATCAAGCCTCACTCTCTTTTCATTGCGTAGGTGGTAAAACTAATTTTGGTTTAGAATATTTACCTACAAGTTAGCTCAGTGAACCCATTTTCATTTGATTTGATTAACATAATCTGTTCAATAGAAAATAGAAACATTATAAATCCTAGCACAGTGATTTGATTGTCTTTCCTTAGCAAATGTTTTCGTCACAATATCTACTCGTATTTAGCACCAAAGTGTGTGTGTGTTCGTGTTTAGGTTTTAGCATTAAGTTGCTTAGCTTGGGGTTAGGAATGTCCTGAAATATTTATTTATTTATTTTATATTTCTATACCAACATTCAACTCAATCCCTTTGGCGATTTGAGGTGTTCGTTGATAGATCAGTCAGTTACCGCTTATCTGTTCTTTTATAAACACATATTAATAAGATTTTAGATGCATCTTATATCAACGTCCAATGTCCAAGACAAGTTAAGCTACTAGTTACTAGAGCCGAGTTATAACACCTAGGTTTCTGCATCTTCCTCGTTTTTAACTTGAAAATTGTTAGCCGTGTCTTGCCATAAAATATGTCAACATTACCCTTTGGTAGTACAGTCGCGTCGTAAAGAAAATTGCGCCGCATAATCTAATAGAGTGACATCTTCACAGCGCAGCGTCCAATTACGGGCATGCTACAATGTTATCTTAGTATGAAATTTCTATTTTCACAGATTTACTAATAGATAAAAATATTGCCTGAAATAAATTGATTTATAAATAAATATAACCTTCCTGTTCGAAAGCCACCCGAAACGGGCCCACATTTTCCTATTTACAAAAATTTTTGTACACCAACAACCTACCCTTATTCATCATAACTCGCTTGTACCTAATATACTGCACTGACGTAGATCCCTCGCTTTAATTTTATCAGAGCTTTATAAGCTTTATTAAACCGGAATTAATTTGGTCTTAAATTTAAGTTTTAGTAACAATCTTTATTACCAATTACCAAGGAAGTAAATCTCTCAGTCTCATCATGCGACTTAAATACTTAACCAGGCTAACCTCACTCAGCTAGATAAATCGTGCATTCCTTTTACGGAGTATTCCTTTAGTTAGCGAAGACCTGTTGCTGTAAGACGGAGTAATGTACCTAACTCCGACCTCCCTTGGGGCTTTAATTCGATATTGTACCAGTAAAGTATCGCCAGTTTTATTGCATGTCCTGCTGTTACCACAGTCTCGAATATTTTGTTGGTAAACATCTTTGTTTGTTTCATTTTCGCTAGAACTTTGAACATTGAGTCCGCGCCGTGGTTTGGGTGTGAAATGAAGTGGGTATTGTTTGCCTTTGTAATGATACACTTATATTGAGTTTTCTAATTTTTGTTTGAAGGTAATTTCGAACTTGCTATCATTATTTGATGAAAAATATTATTATTTTCAGCCAGGTGTGTCTCACTGCTGCATGCTGGGCAAAGGCCTTACTACCCACAGGTCATTCTTCTCGGTCAAATGCTTTATCTAATCCTTACAGTGGTCTTTCAAATCTATCCCACCAATTTCTCAGTTTTGCCGCGACGCGACGCAGTCTAACGTTGCATGAAAAATGTTGGTGTGAAATTTTGGCAAGACCACCAGATAGACTGAAGTGGTTAGTACATCTATTTTATTATCAGATGCGAAAACTAATTTTGATTCTCACGCCAGTCCAGTATGCAGTATTCCTGCCAAAGCTATAAAATTTAGAGATAAAATACTCGTATATTTGAGCTTAACAAAAGGTTGACTTAACTTGAATCAAACGCAATTCCCAATAAATCATACCTACCAACAGATTCTAATACAAAAATTTAATTTGTCGTTCCCAACGTGAGGCGTCGGCGAAAATTATGTCAATTTTCTACCATTAGCATCACCGAGGGGAAAATGAAAAATGGGAAAAATAGGTTCTCCCTTTATAAGACATCAATTTTATCTCAATTAAAGGAACATGGGAAGTCTTGTCCATCTTTGCACGTTAACAAATCTGTCTTTTAGCGCTATAAAAATATCATGTTTTTCTTTCATCCCACTGCTGGGAAAAAGACCCTTTCATGTTGTCAAACTTAATGTTGTTTTGTCTCATCCATCAATCTCATCCATATGTGATCTACGACTTCTGCTAAATGTTCACACCTATATTTCTCTTGTATTTAGTCTTATAGAGCAAGAGTATAAACCCCAATTATTATCTTAGTAACCTGAAACTGCAACATATACACAGACAGTGCCTTATGGATTTGTTTTATACTGAGAAAAAAAAAAGTGTCTTGAACCTGTTTTGTAGGAGTAGTAGTACTCAATTATTAAACCAAAAATTTTCCTAATATAAATACGTACCTAGAACAGGTGAAATGTCGATATAATGTCTTTTATTTATTTATGACTAATTGACTGCCTGATCATTCATTTTAGAGCTCAAACCACTGAACATATTCGGTTGAAATTCGGAACACAAATAGATTTTAAATCGTAGACCTGCGCTAAGAAAAGATGTCATATAATATAGAGATATTATATAATATAGCTAGTCTACTAATCTTAGAAAAGTAGATACAGAAACTGAGCTTCATTGATAGGGTTTATATCGTTAAACTTCGCTAGGGAAATATATATATCCCCACGCTGATAATATTATAGCTAGTTTACTTGGTTAGTACAGAAATTGATCTTCAAGCCAATAAACTAATAACGACACTGATTTATTACTCAAACTTGATACGAGTGTAACAAACTAATTACAAGCAAAATACTGATTAATATCTTTAATTACTTTCTAATCAAACTGTGTGGGGGAGAAATTTCATGGAAACTTGCCAAAGACATCAGTCGAAATAGTTTTGGCAAAGATTTGACGTGAGGAGTCTTCAGGAAGATAATGGGAGCCATCCAATTTAAAGATTTTATGATGGAAATGCTAGTCTTTGTTATAGATAGATAGATAGATAGATAGATAACTCTTTATTGGAACACAGAAAATATACAGAAATAAACTTAAAAATAAAACACAATATTATAATCTATGTGTTACAATTGGCGGTCTTATCGCTAAAAGCGATCTCTTCCAGACAACCGTGCAGGGAGAGGAGAATATTGCTATTCACATGGGTTTGTGGTGAGATAAAATAATAATTATACAGTATATTACAAAGACAGTGTTTAAATACTTATCATATATTATAAACATAATAATATAATATACAATAATAATATACATACTTATAATAATAATATAATATAATATACATACACATAATACCTTATATACATAATATTATATGAGCTTAATAGTCATGTAGATATTAATAACAGAAAAACAAGGTAGATTGGAGTACAGAAATGAAATTACACATATACATTCCTACATCCCTTTTATACATTCCTTTAAGAAATTATATAATTTTGGAAATGTAATATACTCGTACCTTTTCGTTGTTTATTAAGTAGGCACAAGTCCTATTTTTATTATTATTTTTTCTTAATTACACATTTAAAACTTTTAAAAGTTTAAAATCACTTTGTATTGAAATCGATCTTAAAAGAATATTATCTATTTTATCTATACAGTGATACAGTGGAAGTTACTTTTCCAAAGAGAAGTTCCAAAATAGATCCATAGATAACAAGATCACATGTACCTACAGACATAAAAATAAGTTAGTAATGCAGAAATTCCTTCTTTTTACAGTCAGTTAAAAAGTCCGGCTGAGTTACAGCAAAAACATTTTTCATAGGAGGTTTCATTTGAAACACGAATCGTGTAGAGTCAGAAAACGAGTTTTTGAGCGATCGGCAGCGGCTGCTTGAGCTATTTCTCTGTATATGACCGATCATTCCCATTTTAAGGGAATCAAACGAGCTTGAATATTGCCCATATATGTAACTTTTACCCGAAATTTCACATTCATGGAATTGCTATTTCTGCTAGCTTTATATTCGGGATGATTTCAAAAGTATAAGATTTTCTGTTTTTTACAAGCTTTTATTTACTTTCACCTGTCTGTTGTCTGTCTGTCTGTAATCAAATCTTGCAAGCTAAATTTGATCCACTTCCCGGTTTCAGATTGAGGTGAAATTTTGCATGGCGGCCATAAGAACTTCGTAATTAAATGACGCAACCACATCGAGTTTGGGCTCATTTGATTTGCCTTGACGAGTACTTTGGTGCTAGATGGTAATAATAACAAGTGAAATTAAAAAAAAACTTTTTAAATACAAGCTTTTATTATTATTACCATCTAGTTCCATAAAGTACTCGTCAAGACGAATCAAATAAGCCCAAACTCGATAGGGTTACGTCGTTTAATAACGGAGTTCCTATGGCCATCTTCCAGCTCCATCATCAGTTCAGCTCGATGTCATAAAAATATTGCATTGTCATCCGATTTATATAGGCATGCAAAATTTCAGATTAATCGGACACCGGGAAGTGGGTCAAATTAAACTTGCAAGATTCGATTACAGACAGACAGACAGACAACAGACAGATGAAAGTAAATATAAACAAGTGAAATTTAAAAAATACTTTTTAAAAACAAGCTTTAATTATTGTTATCATCTTGCATCATAAAGTACTCGTCAAGACGAATCAAATGAGCCCAAACTCGATGGGGTTGCGTTGTTTTATGACAGAGTTCCTTTGGCCACCTTCCAGCTCCATCATCAGATCAGCTCGATGTCATAAAAATATTGCATTGTCATCCGATTTACACACGCATGCAAATTTTCAGCTCAATTGGAAACCGGGAAGTGGGTCAAATTAAACTTGCAAGATTTGATTACAGACAGACAGACAGACAGACAGACAGACAACAGACAGGTGAAAGTAATATAAAGCTTGTAAAATTTTAAAAATACTTTTTAAAAACAAGCTTTAATTATCATTACCATCTTGCATCATATAGTACTCGTCAAGACGAATCAAATGAGCCCAAACTCTATTGAGTTGCGTCGTTTAATTCGGAGTTCCTATGGCCACCTTCCAGTTCCATCATCAGATCAGCTCGATGTCATAAAAATATTGCATTGTCATCCGATTTATACAGGCATGCAAAATTTCAGCTCAATCGGACACCAGGAAGTGGGTCAAATTAAACTTGCAAGATTTGATTACTGACAAACAGACAGACAACAGACAAGTGAAAGTAAATAAAAGCTTGTAAAAAGAAAGTAAATATAAAAGAAAGTAAATTAAATATATTTTTTTAAATTTCACTTGTTAGGCTTTAAATACTGGAAATAATGTATTGTATAATCGTTTTGCAAAGAGATTCACATGTGGCACAAAAGAGCAGGTCTATTCCCAGTCGTGGGACGAAGAATCATAATGGGCCTTCCACATGGCAACACTTTCATTATTGGAAACACGTTCATTAAAGCAAACGTCTAATTATCACATTTGACCGCCAGTGTAACAATACCCTAAGGTCAGGAGTTTACTTTGCGAAGAAAAGTACGAACGTTGCTCGTAAAATTGAATTGTTTTGGGTCAGCGATAATTAGACTTGATAGTTACTCGTATCTACAGATATTTACGAGAACATGCTCCGTGTTTAGAGCTTCCTACTTCATTGGGTTCAGAAACGTTAACTTTTGTATTACAGCCTTACAGACTAATACCTTCTCGTTAATAAAAGCAGACTAAAAATAAAATTGTGTATTAAAAGGTTGTAAGTCCTAAAGTTTAACTAAAAATGTAATGTAACAAACTAGCTACAACTAATATTACTTCCATAGATGCGAAAGTTCGGATGTGTTAGTTTTTTAGCACCTAAATCGCTAAACTGATTGAATTATAGTTTGGTATGTAAATAGCTTAGATAAGACAGAGACAGAATCTTTTTGTTTGAAATTAAAATACTAAGCGGACAGCCCTATCGCGTGCTTACATACCTAGCAGCTGTATGTAATTATTTAAAGAACAGGACCGAGTCATAACACTGTTACATAATTTTACCGTAGTTCAACATTGGCTTTTCTTATAGAAATTGCTAGAATCATCAACAAACTTCCACGTGAACGTTTGTTAGGTCTAACACTTGAAATTCAGGTCAGTTCCGTCGTTTTAGGCTTCGTTCTCATAAGACAAGCCATACACGTAGCTCGTGGCCGACTCAGTGGTTTAGACCTTCAGGTTTTTAGAGCGGTCGCCATTTAAGAGTTTCTTTGTGCAATCAATAGTTACATAGGTGACGAAAAAAATATATCTTCGATATTATTATATACTCGTACCTTGTAGATATACATCTTAATATATAAAGTAAATTATAATTGATGAACGTAACGGGCTAAACTGTACCTATCAATGACAATAAAAAACTTCACGATCAAACGAGCCAATCGCTTTTTTATTGTTTGAAAAACACTCTATATTGCCACATCTATATCACAAATATATTGCACGGCGTGATAGTAAGAACGAGACCAGCCTTCCGCCTATTTCTTAAGTGCCCCCTGTAAACACTGCCTATGTTTTGCATATATTATCAACAAACAAGTTAAATGCTGAGAAGTTTTCTCAGTGCAAGATCCCGTCTTGGTTAATCACTAGTAACTTACTCAATATTCTGCTCCGGTTGGAAAAGTAAGGTGACCAAACATTACTGTTGAACTAAGGAAAGTATCTACCTACATCTTAACTGCAAAGTCGAAGACTCACCTCTTTCCCAAGTGATAGATTCTATAGGATATCCAGCGACCGGACACTTGATGTTCAGGTCACTGCCAGCCACAGCGGTCACTTTAGGCATCTCCCTGATATAAGGCAGGCCATACACGTTCACCCTGGCTGCGTGGATAGCCTTTCCCGCCGTGTTGGAAGCCACACACGCGTACTCGCCGCCATCTTGTTCTGTCACTCGGCTGATGTTGAGATGGCTGACCACGTCGTCTTGGAGTGTGACGTGCTGGCCTACTACGAACCTGCACAAAGATAATTAGGACCTGGATAAATCTGTATAAAATAAAAATACTTCGAACGCATCTGCACTTTCCTCCAGGCGTTATGTGGTCAAACGTAGGCCTATTTAGCATAAAAATACCCCAAAAGAACAGGTCCTACTTACACACTGTCAGAGTAATATCACAATATTATAGGTTGCGTCCTTAACCTATTTTTTGCAGTTTCATGTCGTCAAAATTATTACAAAGTTGCAATATTAACTAACAATCTCCTACATATTTTATAGGAAACAGCCAGGATCCACAATTTTGCTTGTACTGTACTGTAACTACATATCAAAAATTATATCCTTGGGATTTCAAGATTACGTTGTAATACGAGTAGAAGTTACCAAAATCAATGACTACAACATCCTTTAAGAGCATACCTATTTAGCACCTGTAATAATCATTGACATGGATTTGGTGAAAAGGCTAACAGTACACGTAATTTCAATAGCAAGGCGTCCATTGAACCTTACATCCCAATCACTTAAGCCTATTCCAATTTACCTGGAATTCGTAGGTATAGGAAATCCGTCGAGCAACCACGTGAATTGCGGTGGAGGATGCCCCATGGCCACACATTTGAGGGACACGCTCGGCCCTGGTTGAAGCGTCTGTTCCGAGAACCAATACACTAGTTCTGGTTTCGATTCTGTGGAGAAAAGGCTGCGGTTAGCTTGGTAAATGTGCTATTAGAAAATTGCTGGAGGGTGATTTGTCTTTTGTTTAGATTTTGAGTACAGAATGGTATCAATTTTGGTGAGTCACTAAACACTATTATCTGAAAGCGATCTAAATTTGCAATGATAATTCTACAGATTATTATGTACTAGCTATAAGATGTGGATTTAACTCGCTGAAAACAGTACTCTACAATAGATAATCTTCTCTATGCAAACTTTCATATTTTATTTAAAACTCTTAGGTTCCAAATTTAAAATCCTTTCTCATTACTTGTCTAGGTGATAAAGGAACAAAATTAAGGGTTCAAGGTATGTATAGTTATTATGGTTTCGTTTTCACGACTATGAGTCAGTCAGATTCTTTCTTTATAAAGTATAATAGATAATAATGTCTAGTATAGATACATAGTTGAGTTGCAAGCTAAAATAGTTTCCTTGGTAGAGCATCCATCAAGTGTGTGTGTTTAACAAAGACTGGGCTTATCGGCTGGGACTGAAGAAGTAAATTAATAAGCCCTGAGCTTATAGTCTTACAGTGTTGTATATTTTATTAATTTCCAAGTCTTGTAGATAAGATTTACAACATTTGGGTATGATTAATAGAAAATTAAAAGAATTAATAGAGAAACAATTAAAAGTTGCTCGGTTCATGCTGTTTTTCTTTGTGTTCAGGCTGAGTTTTAAAATAAGCTATTTTTACACCTAATAATATTATTTATAGGTACTGCACTCTGCTTGCATTTGCATAGATTAATGTTAAGTAACATAATTAATACTAAATGGAATTTTAAAGCAGAATAAAGAGGATATTAAAAGGAAGGTGGACGACCGGACGGTGCAAATCCTGCCGGCGGGCTCTACGGCACGACTCCGCTCAAACCCGTCCTATATTTCATTTTTCCACTCAAAATATTCATTTGAATTTCAACCTTTAAGATCATGAAATACTATGAAGTTAAGGGAATGAATTAATTTCGGCGAAGTCTTCTAAATGAAAAGTCTTTACCGTGGATCGTGCGGAATTCACTCATAAGGCTTTATATTAAAATTTTCCCTCCCCAAGTCATGTCTCGTTAAGTCTCCTTTGATTATAATTAAATGGAAAATTATTCGCTATTTATGCGAGCAAACAATGGAAACATATGGGGCATTTTTAATGGTGCATGAGTCGTGTGCCTTTTCCTTTTTGTATGTTTTATATCAAAACTTCCTTAATCAACAAGATTCTTGGTTTTCTGTTTTACTAATTGGTTTCAGGGCTATAATGTGAGATGCCCCTTCGTGAAATGGTGCTAAGATAATATGGTCGTAGGCATAATATGGTGATAGTTGGTAGTGATTGCTGATATAAACAGAATACATGACAAGTACCTACCTAGTAGTGTGCCATAAACTCTATAAAAATCTTTCTTAAAATAGTCCTTATTAAAACCTGCAAGGCCTCGACGCGTGTCAATATATTTCCCAAAGATTCTGTTTTATATTCGTGTTTTTCCTATAATACAGAAGATTAGACTTCATTGTTGCTTCGTTCAAAAAAGGCCGGGAGTAAACCCCGAGCAAACTTTGAAGTAATCCGTAATCCCATCGTTCCCGGCTCATTCTTTACCCATCGTAGCAATCTCAGTAAAACTCCGTGAATTTCGGGAACATTCTTAAAATAATTTTGCGTTTCTGTGTGCTTGATTAAATTATTTACATAATTTGCGTGTGCTTGAAGCTAGGAGCCATTTAGAAGCTGTTGGGATGCTCAGGTGTTAGGTATGTTGGATAAATTGTGGAGGTATCTTGTTCTCGGTTGAAATATCTGTATAATAATACAGTGTAAATGTTCAGTTTCTATGGTTTGTAAATTATGAGGTGCTTATGTATTAAACTACTAGTCGTGCCCGGTTAGGCCCGTAAAGAAGGGAGAGTTTATTACATACAAAATGCAGTGTTATTGCAAAATATTGGAAGCTCAGGATAGTTTATTGAGAACAAGTTTTCAACACCTTTTTGCAGCTAGATTTTTATTTTTAGTTTCGTATTGCAATAGTAAAAAATACGCGTTACTATAAAATATCATTTGATCATGAAAAAGGAAGACGCACTGGCATATTATAACAAATACAAATCTAAACTATCTACAATTTTAGTACTCAGTACCAAGAGTTATCAAACGTAATATTACGTAGGTCTCTCTAGTTGACTAGAGTGGTGGGAGTGTATTGCAGAATTTTATTCGAATGCGACGAACCGAACTACGGAAGTCTAATTGCGCTGCAAACTTTAATAAATAACAGTAACGACTTGATTAAATTTATGTGTAGTTTACCCGCGGGTCGTGTTCCGACGCAACGTACCGAGCTGGGCCATAGAGTATACCAAAAGAGGAGTTGTACCTACACTCTGCATAGGAAATTACATTTTGGTATATTTATTATATAACTCAGCTCAATAACGCTGAATTAAATGCTAATGTTGCATTTTCTACCAGTTGTCCTGAAACTGGCGAAAATTTACCAGACAATGTGAGGACTGCAAACAAAGTTAAGAAGGTGAAGATTGATAATTATAATCGATGGGTGGGATTTATCCCTCCTTCTCGATGTAGTCTGCTGCCATCTACTTTGCTTTACATCACGCGAGTTTGTGGTCAAACGCTTACCTATAATGAAAAAAAAAACTGTTATACTAAACATCACACGTCCTGATTTGGGTGGAAGGAACGTCCCCGATTCCAGGCTACTTGGGCAAAATGTCCCGCTTCAAGCTGTCTGTCTCGTTTTTGCAGAGATACGAGAATTCCTTTGACTTCCCGCTTTGACGACAAAAATTCTACGAAAAATAAATACAATCAAATTTAATGCTCACATTAAGCCTTTTCGCACTATGAACTAGGTACCCAACCTCCAATACTGCACGATTTAGTGTCTATACGAATTTCATAAGGGTTCGCGAATATTAATGCTGTACCTAATACAATTTAATAGTAGGGGTAGGGGTAGAGGTAGTTATACCAGGGGTAGACTTCCTTTGCAGGAGGTCGTCTAGGTGGGTACCCCAACAGTGCCAGTTATTCTACCGCCTGAGCAGTGATGTGCAAACATTACTGTGCTCCGGTAGGAGGGCACTGTAGCTAGTGTAATTACTGGGCTAAAAAGTCTTAACATCTTATGACTCTTGAGTAAGAAGCGTTGGTGCAGTGCTCCTAGATTTTCACATAATTGTGAAATCCTATATAACGTAACACTGTATATAGGTAACACTATACTGATTATGGGCAGCCGTTATCTCTTAACATCAGGAGAGCGTCTTGCTCGTCTTCTACTTCATCACATAAAAAAAATAAAAAAAAAACATAAAAAGGTAGTTATTACTGATTGGTCGTGTATCAAAGAGGGTATGAATTTCATAAGGGTTCACTAATATTAAAGCTGTTATACAATTTTAAAGAAGTCATTACCGATTGGTCGTGTATCAAAGAGAGTATTAACTATTGACAACTCCCCTTCTAAATACGGCGTGGGCTAGCGCAATAACGTTCAAAGTGAGTTCCGTTCATTAGAGTTCACATTAAATTGCGACATTTCTGTTAAGGGTATCACGCTACGGCCCTCATAATGCCTAGCTTTTAATCACAGGCTCAATATTTTATTTGACGTGCAATGACATGTAGCCAATTCTAAAGGTAATAAAAAGTTCACCCATATTTGCTTAATTCCTCTAGAGAAATAGATTTATGCTAGCGTATGCTCGCGACTTTACCAGTTTGGTAATATTTTTCTTACGTCATAAAACTTATCTAAGAAATTTCCATCTAAACTGTTCAGTCTTACATGTTCACTACATAATTTCTTAAAACAAAATTATGTATACCCTTTCACACAATTTTTTATTTAAAAATTGTCATAAACTATTCTCAGTGAAAATGTGCCAGTTGCCCATAAAATTTAATGCGCAAGCTGCTACTTTTTAACTAGTTTACATATTTTGGGAAGCTTTTTCTATGAGTTTTGTAAATTTATATAATTTGTCTACTCTGTTTATAATATTGGATTTGTGTTTAAATGTACCTTGTTCGAACCCTGTAAGGTACTGATAGCAATTTAAATGAAGGTACAAAGATTTATTGAGGCTCTAACGATAGACTCGTAAGCTTTTAGACCATAAAGTTCCTTTAGGGTTCCACAGGGACAAAGTTTAGAAGAGAAACACATTTTAAAAATGCACTTCACGGCCAAACAAAATGTTCCTAACGTACACGAACACGGTCTGCAATTTAATAATGGTTGTACTCGGTTTTGGCAAGAAATTCCGTTTTATCAGATAGGTTTTATCGCACTATTATTTAGTTTAAGTTAACGTGAGGATAAAATTTGACATTATAACTACCATTTTACAGTAGTTAATGTACCTATTAGATACATAAAAGAGAAATAATGAAGATACTAACTAATCTATATTTATGTGTGTTATGAACGTGATGCGCTTATTATTTCAGTTATACATAAATATCAGTAACTGAGTTACGTATGTACTTAGTACTTATCTAAAATGTAGTGACACTTTTTCGTTTTGCGTATTTTACACGCTTTTATTTATTTTCACCTGTCTGTTGACTGTCTGTCTGTCTGTAATAAAATCTTACAAGTTTAATTTGATCCACTTCCCGGTTTCCGATGGAGCTGAAATTTGGCATGCATGTATAAATCGGATTACAATGCAATATTATTATGGCATGAAGCTGATCTGATGATGGAGCTGGAAGGTGGCCATAAGAACTTCGTTATTAAACGACGCAACCCCATCCAGTTTGGGCTCATTTGATTCGTCTTGACGTACTTTGTTGCTAGATGGTAATAATAATAAAGGCTTGTTTTTAAAAAGTGTTTTTTTAAATTTCACTTGTTGTAGGAGTGATTCCAATTATTTACCTATAACTATTTTACCTATAAATATAGTTATTCCACTACGAGTAGAATCCACCCATTATATTCAATCTGAACATGCGAAGCCATTCAGTCTTTGTTAGCTATCAGCTATTTAACGTTGGTCGGACCTATTGTACAATTGCATGTCTAAACTTCCCCGCCAGACAACTATTTGATAACAAATATACCGAGTCAGATAGACTTCAACCACTCTTAAATTGCATGTCCTTCCCATACACGATAGGAACATTTTGTTTGTTTAACGCGTGTGATATAAAAATGGTTGTAATCTATTAGGTTGTACCCTTTATAACTTGAAAAGTTTCCTGAGTATCTGGGGGCACGGTAGTGCCCCCGCCAAGTCGAGCAAAAAAAGCGGCTCGGCCGTACCATCCTTTTCTGGAAGCAGTTCAGACCATTTTCGACCCCCTATAACTTCGTTGTGGAAAAAACTAGAAGCTTCAATTTTTAACAATCAAGTATGCATTGTATAAACACGATTTATACCAAATTTCATTCAATTTGAACTAGTCGTTTAAAAATTATAACTAGTCAAAGTTTTGTAATTTTGTCACTCACTCACTCACTCACTGACCGATCATCAAAAGTCTAAGGCACTTCTAGCAAACATAGAAGGTTCAAACTTGGTAGATACTTAGAGTTTATTGTATAAACCATAGGAAAACTAAAAAAACATGCAATTTCGGTCTAGTTTTCGAGATACATAAACTGCATAAATAACTTTGTAATCCCGTATAAATGTATAGGATTACAAAGTTACATTTGCAGTCAACGGTAAAAATTGCATAAAATCCCAATAATAATGCCATAATATATATGCCGTAATAATGTATAAAGCCAGGGAGGGATTATCCCGCCTTCTAGGTTTAGTCTGCTCCCATCTACGGGCGTCGCGTCGTCACTTAAGATCAGGCGATATCGTGGGCAAAGGCTAACCTATAACGAATAAAAAAAAAACAAAAAGTAGTGAGATGCCACCAAAAACATAACTTGTAAAAAATACCAAGTCTCGCAACTGCAGTTCTTCTACCGTAAAAAGTTGTGAGATCCATGTACTACCAAGTCGGTTAAATCTTTTGTGTTTTAAATTAATAGATTGACTTGGCAATCGCATTATTATGTCGGTATATTACTTTAAAGATACATTGTTGTGTTTTCATGCGATGGCCAAGTCGATCTATTAATTTAAAACACAAAAGATTTAACCGACTTGGTAGTACATGGATCTCACAACTTTTTACGGTAGAAGAACTGCAGTTGCGAGACTTGGTATTTTTTACAAGTTATATTTTTGGTGGCATCAAGTTTTCGAATTATTTAACACACAGGCTACTTGTTAGAGGGTAAATAAAACCTCTAATGTCACATACAATTAAATTACGAATACAATAATAATCACACAAATCACATCACGCTAATATCATAAATGTGGAAGTTTGTGTGTATATTTGTGATTTCTTCACACCTAAACAGGTAGACTGATTGAGTTGAATTTTTTTATATAGGTAGCTTAGACCCTGGAATAACACATAGGTACAGCGGGTAAAACCGCTGGGCACAGCTAGTATTACTATAATACGGAAATCATTAAATTTGAAAGATAAAATATTCTTAAATTTTGTCAAAATATTTGTTTAGCCAGTGTGACACTTTTTTCAACGCTTGCCTTTTATGAACCGATAATAAAATTGATAACGGACAATATTGTTAAGACACGTTCCCAAAATAAACAGTAGTATGTACATAAATAATAAAGTACCTAATTATCATTATAATTTCATTAATTGTTCTCAGCAGTACTCGTAAACAAACTCTTGGTAACATAACACGCAATAACATCGTTAGTCTAACAATCCACCGCTAATCTGATATTCTCTCGAATTCCCTTTATCACATTTGTAGCGTAAGTTTTAGACATTAATACTGACAGTCTGCGATCTTAAGAGCGTATATATCAAGTATAGACTAACAGGGACAGGGCGCTAGTGCTAAATTTGCGTGTCTTTATATGCTCAGTGCTTGCGTGTAAATTTTTTTGGGTCCATTCGCGCGCAGCTACATCACAGCGGTCAACAGCCAGTGATGTGCAGATTACAATATCGAGCCAAAGTGAAAACTATCGATAACAAGTGAAATTAAAAAAATTTAAAATTTAAAAACAAGCTTTAATTATTGTTATCATCTTGCATCATAAAGTACTCGTCAAGACGAATCAAATGAGCCCAAACTCGATGGGGTTGCGTTGTTTTATGACAGAGTTCCTTTGGCCACCTTCCAGCTCCATCATCAGATCAGCTCGATGTCATAAAAATATTGCATTGTCATCCGATTTACACACGCATGCAAATTTTCAGCTCAATTGGAAACCGGGAAGTGGGTCAAATTAAACTTGCAAGATTTGATTACAGACAGACAGACAACAGACAGGTGAAAGTAATATAAAGCTTGTAAAAATGTTTTGCTCATAGACAGAGAAGATAACATTATTGTGTTTGAATTTATTATGTTATATGGAAACTTAAGAACTTCGGCCGTGGCTCGTTACCACACTCTGGACAAAACCGTGTCGCCAAGCGGTCATTATGGCCGTGTTCTGGCGTGATGTTCAGTAAAGACAGAAAGGGATTTATCCCGCTTTCGAGGTATAGTTTGCTACTATCTACGGCTGCATCGTAACTATATACTATAATTAGCTTATGCTCGCACCTTTGCCCGCGTAGAGTAATCTTAGCGAAGGTCTACGCCACATATCTAGCTGTCTTCCGAATTTCATCCCAATCCGTTCAGCGGTTGGAGCTGTGCGTTGATAGATCAGTAACTCTTTCCTTTTATATATTTAGAAGATGAATAAAAAAGTGAGTATTGTGTTAAACGCCTTAGAGGTTACAAGCCATTCCTCCCGTCTGCGGGCGGCGTCTGGCGGGAACAAATGAGGCTTGTTAACGGGAGGTCAGCCACTCGTATAATTTATTGAGAAAGGCACTCCTTCACGCCTGTCCCGGCAGACACCCGAAACTTCATAACTTCAATTTACTGGAAATTATCTATCGTCCCGTGAAGGAGACGTTAAATGTAACTGGTTCTTGGGTAATTTGTTTTGTTTTTTTTCGTGCGAGTGCACGAAATGAGATGTGAAATGTTTGTTAGATTAAGCAGTCTTTTAGTGCTGTTTTATTTTTGTCTTTTTGCCATTATTTATGTGACTTTTCCCCTTTGCCGAATTTTTGTTATTGCACTCAAACTCGAAATTCATTTATTCAAATAGGCTACAATAGAGCACTTTTGCAAGTCGATTTTATATTTGTATGTACTGTTAACTGCATAACTTCAGTAATTTACTAGAAATTATCTATAGACTATCGTCCCGTGAAGGCGACGTAACCGGTTCCTGAGATTTTATTTATTTGATTTTTTTTCGTGTGCTGTGAGATGTCAAATGTTTGTTATAAATTATAGATTAAGCAGTCTTTTAGCACTGTTTTATTTTTGTCTTTTCCCCCTTGCCGAATTTAGTACGGTAAACTTCATAACTTCAATTTACTGGAAATTATCTATCGTCCCATGATGAAGACGTAAAAAGTAACTGGTTCTTGAGTAATTTGATGATAATAACAGTATTTTTACATTACCAACATTACGTCTCAGCGAGATGTGAAATGTCGGTTAGATTAAGTCGGTCTTTTGGCGCTTTTTATTGTTGTGACTTTTCCCTTTTACCGAATTTTTGTATTGGTACGGTACACTAGATACACTATAATAAACTACACGTAAAATCTTCTTCTATGCTCCTAGGCTTCGGCTTTGGATTTATGCAATTTAGGGATAAATTGCATTCGGGATAACACTAAAAAAATTAATGTTGTTAATTTTTTTCACCTCTGTCATCATAGTTCATCGTTTTGCACTTATTTAGGGGAACCGGGGTCTAGTATTACTGTGTATCGTCACTGTTAACAGCCAAACATGCTATTTATTAATATAATGTTATAGCGTCTTCGTGTGAAAGAAAGTCGCGCAGTGGAATGGATAAAAGAAAAAAAAGTCGCCGCTGAAATAAGTGGTCGGGTACGCCTCGGTCCTACTTATACTGTACCCTGAAGAGCAGCGACACCAAATAGCGAGGAACGAATTAATAATGAAACAAAGCGGCTTATATATCATACCGGGGAAAGCCAAAATCGACTCTATGTACTACAAGATACGATCTTAATTGGGTTTTTGTGGTTTAGTATTTAGCGCGGTGGCTGGCGTCGTGGCTGCGTCACTGTAGCTCTTTGTTTGAGCTGAAGAGCTGACTCTAATAGCTTGCAGCGGATCCGCGCTTAAAAATGGACTTTTAAATATTTTATGAAGAAGTCGCGCATATGACGGATATGACGCTAGACTAAGTAGTATAACTGCAGTTGGTTCGTCTCACAGTTCCTTTGTTACATAATACAAGTTACTTTAAAAATTTAATAGAAATTATATTGAGAAAGGTTACCATAATTACACTGCTAAAATCTAATCATAAATTTATTGGTTATGGCCACACAACAAAAAATTGGGGTTTATACTCCAATAAATCAGGTTACCTAATTATATAGCTGGAGTAAAATCATAATAATTATAGCTTGTGGGTAATATGCTGGAGTTTCAGTTCGCCAACATGGCCTAACGACTGCCTCCTACATATTTCGGAAACACAGTAGTACCTAGTGCCTAGATGAGTAGTGCTTCACAAGAATTTATACCCAGGGTATCTGGGACCCTGCGAACCTAAAAACACTGGGCTATGTGGATTTCATTAGTATCTACCTAACTTCGCTTCGAAAACCTACAATTATTAGTAAACCTTCTTCAATCAATTCCTTTATTGATGAAAACTGCATTAAAAATCCTTACGTTTAGTTTAAGATAACTAAGGGTACAGCAGTCATAAAGCCGAAATCCCCAAGTGAATAAGAAACCGTGCGAAATCGTGAATTGCAATAACTAAGCAAACCTACATTCTAACAGGTGTATGTAATAAAGTAACGTAGGTACTACATAAAGCAAGATTTTATTACTTCAACGTTGAGCTTAACATGAACATTATATTTCACCTGGTAATATTCCGAGAATAATTCCTTTTCACTGAATAAAAGGTGTCTTTGAAGGCTTTCCTTCGTTTAATATGGCTTAAACAAAGAAAATTGCTGTTGGAAAATGAAAATCTTTTATGTCTTAAATAAAATACAAAATGGGACAAACTCTATACATAAAAGACTTGTTTATGAAGCTCTTTACAGTTATTCTGAACTTTATTAATATAGAAAGAAGACTCATATAAAAACTTATATAACTTACCTACCTAAATTCGAAAAAGATATAATCTTAAAATTTACAAATAAAAAAAATGAGTTACTACTTTGCAGCACTCGGTTTTTCTACCTAGCTAAGTACACTACTAGAGACTTTATAGTAAAAAACAGACAATAAATATAAAAGATTATGTCGTAGTGCACCTAGTATTCATTGTGAAATCCTGGGCACTGATTATGCAGCGTTATATCTTTCCATCATGAGAGCGTCTTGCTCGTCATTTTATATCTTTGCACATATTTTGTAGAAAACAATCAGGTTTCAAAAGTTAAACGAGAAAGTTATCCAACATAATATTCAAATTGAAAACACTAGTAATTTGTTAGACATTGTTCGAGACTTGAACATTATTAATGCAACCTGCTTAAATATCCCACAAAACATGAGGGAGCACGTAGCTCAACGTCAAAACTTTCTACGTTTTGTTTATGATAAAGTTGGGAGCTGTTGCGACAATGTCACAGTGCTATTAACAGTAGAACATTGGGATAAACGAAGCCTTAACCTGGGATAAATGAAGCAACAAGGGTAACATTTTAGTCTTTAACTGAAATAATTGGTAGAGGTCTGAAGTGTTAATATTACTTATAGCATTCTGTGACGATGAAGACTATAAATTGCTGTGAGAGAGAGCACCACATGTATTTTATAAATTAGAATATATTTCCTACGAAATGGTTCAAAGATAAAAAAACCATTGAAAAAAAAGATAGAAAAGGAAGAAGAAAAAAGAAAGAAAGAAGGAAGGAGGAAATTTGGTAGGAAAGCGCCTCCTGTTAAATAATATAGCCGCTTGGGGGTCTTATAATTTTGGGGTTGTGAAATTTCCTTTCATGGTATCAATTAAGAGTTTCTTACCTAATCTTATAATATCAAAGAAACTAGCAGCGTTTCATTTTACTGCCTGTTTTTTACAATACTCATTCAGTTACATTTTTGTTCGATAAGAAGATTAAGAGAAGGCCATTAAAATTATGACAACAATACAATAGATAACATTATTTCCAGAAGTATTGCACACCGCCTCTATACATTTTCTCAATATTCCTTCCAACCAGGTTGTCTGTAAGAGATTGCTCTATGCGATAAGACCGCCGATTGTATACCTTTAGCTCTATGTGTATTGTCTACTTATGAAACAATTTCTTGTAACCAAGTTTGCAATAAAGTATTATTGTATTGTATTATGGTTTCTAAGTATTCGAGCAGACAAGTTTATTGCAGACTTCCATCGAAGAATATGTTATAAATTAGGTATGTGTAGCAATAAAATTCGTATCCAAATGGAGCAACAAAAGTTACGGCTAGCTCTATCGTTCATTTCAAAATTGCCTATAAAATTAAATTTATATCTTCCGCAGTAATAGGAATAATAGGAATTCTGCTGCATCTGTTTAAGTGTAATAAATGTATCAAAGAGCATATAGGACCAAGACATTATAGGAGCATACAAGAGAAAGATTAAGATAGCTCGTGGCTTTCGAATTTAAGACTAGTTCTAAAGTCGGTGCGTCATTTCGCGCAAATGTTTGCGCTAAGTCTCAAATTGTCTTCTTTAAAAATACTTATTTTTTGCGATAAGACTGGCACGCTCAGTTCGCAAAGTGGGATCGCTCGCCTATTAACAGGCTCCAAATATTACAAGAACATTAAATAAAACGTGCTGCTTTTCCCCCACCACAGAGCTACTCTATTTCTTTAGGTACGTGATGTTAGGACGAGTAGTCTTACTATGGGTACCTCATTTCTTTTACAGAAAAGTAAAGTTATCTTCCTTGTCGTCTATGTTCCTACTGAATTCTTTTGAATGTGACACCGCAGTTTTCAAGAGGTAAAGTTATATAGGCCCCTTGTTTATTTGAGATAGTGTCTGCCCACGTAATTTGTTTAGCCAGATTCTGTCTCTTTTTTGGCGGCAAATTATGTGACAAGTCGACAAAGAAATTGTGTTGGGGCTATGGCAAAGTGTAATTTAGAACGCAAAACTTTCAGTAAGGTTATTTTTTAGATCTACTTTCGGCTCCTGGGAGTCGCTTCATTTGGATTAGATGGAACATGGTTACCTATAAAATGTAGTTTTGGTAAAAGTTTGGAATTTCCTTGGAGTAAAGGACATCTTAACATTAATGTAAGTTGAAAGCCAAAAGTTGAACTGAAACTTGCTGAAAAAATAAGGCACATATAGCAAGCACATTCACAAACTTGCACGTAAGTATAAATGGGCTTACGGCTAATGGCTAATGGCTTTACTACGGGAACGAACGAATGAATAATTTAGTTGCATAAATATAGGAAAATTCTTGCAATTTAGGATAGTTCTTATAGTGTGTATAGAAACATTTTCAGTTGATAGTGCATCCTTTTCACTTTCATACCATTGCGCAAGGGGGAGAGTGTCATATTAGCTCTACTTGTTGTACAGAGTAGGTATAGTTCTATCGTATCTGGCAAATCTTTCCTGCAAAATATTACAAATTCTAGGCATTTCCATGTAGCTACATTATATTAAATTAATTTAATATAATGTAGCTATTATATATTATTATTTTAATTATTCTACATTTCTTTTAAACTTCTCTATTACAAATTACATTATAGATGGTTAAAGACAAAACTTTAACGAATTTCATCTTCTCCGGAATCTAATTGCTCTTCGAGGTATAGGAAATGCTTAGAACGTTCGCATACCTCTAGTTCCTGTGAAATTCCAATCGGTGTCGTGTGTGTGCGTGCTCCTAGCGTAAGGCGTCCGCCTGGAGCGGTTCCCCGCAGCCCGCCTCGCTTCCGACCCTGCAAATTACCTGCCTTAGTCTAGACTGTTTGCTGTTTAAACTAATTTACGTATACAAAAGCGTCTGAAACTGCAAAGTAACACTTTGAGTACGGTTCAGATATGGCTGCTGATAAGTTGGGAGTGCATTTAGAAGGATTTTTGCTCTTTTTGTTAAATCATGATTTTGGTTGTATAAGCGCTTAGGAAAGAAATCAACTACATATTTCCATGGTACTTTATTTTTAACTAGCCGCGCCCAGCAGTTTTACCCGCTGTACTGCCTATGTGTTATTTCAGGGTCTAAGCTTTTACCAAATTTTAGCTCAATCGGTCCACCCGTTTATGCGTAAAGAAGTAACAAACATACACACACAAACTTTCGCTTTTATAATATTAGTGAATAGAAAATTATCGGTGTTTTTCTACTATAGTATGCATGTATTATACATACAAAATCTTCCTCTTGAATCACTCTATCTATTAATGAAAACCGTTTTAAAATCTGTTGCGTAGTTTTAAAGATATAACATACATAGGGACAGACAGACGCGGGAAGCAACTATATTTTAGACTATGTAGTGATAGTGATGATGTTCAAACAATGAAACTATTCAAATCTGTTCCAACTGCGAATGGTAGACGTGTACAGCTTACCATCTGGCGAACATTTCAAGTTGTACAGAATAATACAAGTTGCATGATAGTGTATACTAGCTACTTGTGTGCATTGTATTCAACGCCCAAAGCTGTCTACGGAACTGCAAATAGCTTACACACAAGCGGTATCTTTTGTACTCGTCCTACCTTTATTTGACTAGACTTCCTTTCGAATTGGCAAGAACTTTAAAGGAAGCTGGATTCTTATATTGACATGGGAAACTAGTGGACTGAGCTTGCTGAATAGAGAAATGAAGCACCGTAGGGAACACATTCTTGTTATGTGTATTTAGCGCACTAGCCTGTGCGTATACTACACTAATATACTGTTACTGTTTGAGTGTGTGCATTGTGCATTGAGCACAATATCTTTATGTAACTTGGTTATTTATATGGTGTTATTATCGCGGACTCTCCGTGCAAAGACCGTTCCTTCGTAGCAAGCGTTTATTGACTCCGAATCTTGTTAGATTAATTTAAAATGATTGTTAAATAATTCTGTGTAAATTCAACCATGCTTCAAGCATGTAGAAGGAGGTCTCGAGGTTTTTTGTGAGCTTTATATTTATTTTATCAACACAAATGTCAATGTATTATCGTGTACGTACACGCAAATGGTTTACTTTAAGTGCTTCATTTATTTTTGCAAACTCAGTTCAAAAGTTATCTTTCTTACCTTCTATTATGTATTCTGATACACCATACGCCTGATCCCTCGCATTACTCGCGAAGCACTGATACATTCCCTGATCATCTCTTTGAGCGTTTTTGATATGTAATCTTAGGCCGTCTTCTGACAATTTGATTCTTTCATTAGGTTTGATAACTTTAGTATCGTGTAACCAGTAGACTAGCTCCACAGGATGGCCGGTCACTTTGCATTCGAAACTCGCCGTGGAGTTTGACTTCGTACGAAGAACTTCGGGTTTTATTCGGACGGAGATTGGTTCTGAAAGAAAGTGTTAGTTAAAATGGTTAGCTAGTTTAAACGGTCTTGTCTGACTTTAAATTGAATCGATTGTTCAACTTGAGTTCGAGTTGAATCGAAGTTTGATGCGATTCCTTTGTAACAACAAAGAGATTGTAAACCAAAGTTAACGAAGTAACAGGGTGGTTTCTAAATGCAAACCCAACAGCATTAGTTGCCACGTTCTCATACCATCTTTTTGGAGGGTAACTAAAGTCAGCACGGCCTCAACTACTCAATGTTTTTTTCTCTTTAAAATTTTTGTAAAAGTAACGATGGTAGGGAAATTTCTGAAGGTAGGAGACGTTCATTGCTTATATTCTTATTTACATACCTACTCGTGTTATCGTATGTATTATTATGTATGTGCGAGTATATTGAGATGAAGTACTGTTACAAGACTTGTATTGTTAACCTAAGAAACACTGGGTGAAAAACTATAATGGGTTGGTATATCGCTTAACATCACTCAAACTTTGAGCTCTTCTCGTTTATCATCCGACAATACTGTCGTCTTACCTTTTCTCCTCTAGATGGCTGAAACCCCAGAATAACGGATGCTCTTATCAGAGGACAAAAACCACTTAGAATGACAAGTCTTGCATAAAAAAAATAGTCTTACCAGTAACAGTAAGAGTGAAGTGGACAGACTCGCTGCCCACAGTATTGTTCAACCAGCAGACGAATCTTCCGGCGTCTTCTCTCCTCACTGTGGTGAGGCTTAGCAGGCCATCGTCAAGTAATCTGATCCTCTGCCATAAGGATGTCTTCTCTATGGGGAGGAGCGTTTCGTGATGCTCGCGGAACCACCTGTTCAAATGCATAGTAAATAAATAAATAAATATTTCAGGACATTACACACAGTACCACCTAACCCTAGCTAAGGAACTTAATGCTTGTGTTATGGTGGTTAGGATATCAGATATCAACTTATATACTTTTCTTTTGTAAATAAATACTTATAATAGATATTGAAAACCACCTAGACCTGAAACAAATATCTGCGGAACACACAAACAGTTGTCCCATGCGGGAATCGAACCAGCAGCCTTCTTCGTTACAAGCGGGTATTAGCCCACTGCGCCACAGAGGTCGTAGTATTGATGAATAGCTATGAAGACCTACATATACATCGTATTTATTATAGAGGGTGCCATAGAGATGTTTTCTTTATAGGGAGGAGCATTTCGTGATGCTCGTGGAAGCATCAAAATCAAGTGGATAGTATTAGTAATAAACTCTATGGTAATACATATACCTATATAGCTTTGAAGACTTATATTGTTAGGACGTTTAAATGTAAAATACACTTCAAACTCTTGTTTGGAGAGTTGTTCTGCTAGTCAATATACAGAAGACAAGGATGCCTGGTAACTGGAAACTCTATGACATACCAGCTGGTGCATCTCAAATGGACAATAAATTATGAAACCAAGATAAACATTACAAATACATAATATTTCAAAGATCCCCATCAGTTTCTTATAGAGGTCATTCGAGCGGGTGGTATAGTCTCAAAATAAAACAAAATAATTTTGTAAAATTGATTTGAAAATTTCCTCCACTTAATACATTTGAATAATATAGATTAGATTCATTCACAGCTGCCTAAACATATACCTAACCCTATAAGTTCTATGTTTTCTCATTACACCCAGAGACATTGCGTATTTCGTCACTCACCTCAATAGCAAATGTAGTTAATTAGAAACTTAACGAACCTACGAGTATCTACATAAATATGAATTCAAAAGTTTCGTTCCCGTGGGCCATTGTAAATAAGCTGGCGAGGTGGTAATAATTAAACGAAAGGAATTGCACCAGACCTCCAGACAAGGTATTTATTATGCTATTAACTTACCTGGAATTAGGGAACGTTAGAAGGATTACAATTTATTTTTGTGTTCGAACATTTTGGTCACTGGTACCTACTTCGCAATGGCGATGTTGACCTATTTTGTTGGCCATCAAGTAGAGATATTATTAAAAAATATTGGACACGTATTTTTTCTTTGAAAATCTAATATACCCATAAAGCGTGTAACATATTATGGTCGTGACATCAAAAAAAAAACTCTGGTACATTTTTGTACCATTTAGTATGTCAGTGACGTCACGTATCCTCACCCAAAAACTTATAAGCTTTATCATCTCATATTATAATTTAATTCACAAACCAAAAAACACGTATTTATTATTTTTTGGTTATTTAAATTACAGACAAATTAATTTTGACCTTGTCTACATCCCTATTGGTTGAAGAATGAAGCGTGTTTTTGAGGGCACATTGTAATTATGTGTAGCAGATTACAGAGAGACCACAATTCAGTTGAATGTTGTTAGAGTTATGCACACTCGGTTTGATGTTACAGAGAATTTCTCTAGAATATAGAAGTAACGCTCGTTTGGTACATAGTTTGGTTGAAACTCATTCAAGAATAGTGTTACACAAAGATGAGAGCCCCGAGAATACGCTCTAATATCCTATGTGAAATTTGACGGAAATGAAATGGCTATGTGGCGTGAAATCTTCAATGTTCCCCGAGTTAGGTCCCCTTTAGAAATAGTTTTGAAAGGAGTTGAAATGCAGCGAGACATTTGCATTCTAAAAGGTTTCCTCCTGCGATGGCTGGATATGAAAGTTTATGGCGCATTCAGGAGTTCTCGACACAGTAATTCTTTGTAGAAAACATAAAATGTTATCAGTTCACCAGCGACGTTCGCCAAGTTTTATGTACTCCTTAACTTTGTGATGTTACGAAATCGGTCGATTTATATCTGCGTCCGGAGTCTGGATGTGCCTTATTAATGTGATAGGTGGAAGCTAAACCTTATCTGAACGGCGGAGACAAATAAATCGGGTGGAAGCGTCGCTTGTTATTGTTGGACGCACGAATAGAATGTGTCCGCAGAGTTTTTGTTTGTGTTGGCAGTTGCAACCTCCACGCTGGAAGACAAATACTAAGTGAAACAAGTTCGCAGTCGCCGACCATCGATCCGTGTGCTCAGTTTGTGTGGTTATTTGACTACACACGAAGAAGTTTGGTGGAAACTTTGTTTGCTGGTTTGTACTCCCGGTTTGTATGGTAAACTGAATGCGCATATTATGGAGTTTCGTCAGGTAAGTTTGTTTCAAGTCTGCTTATTAAGTATGTGCCTAATGTTGCTAAGTTTGTACTCAGTCTCGGTCTGTTCTGTACATTAGAAAGGAGGATAGCTCTAGTATGTGAATAGGTAACTATTCGTAATGGTTGTGCTTGGATTAACGTCAGAACCTCAAACTTAGTATGCTTGTGGTATGAATATTAAATTAATAGTGTTAAGCTGGCAGTACCTAGAATACCTACTAAATAATTATTATTGAAACCGGCAAGAGGTACATTGTAAGAGATTTCATTATACGTACAAACACTAATACTAATGATACCAAAGCTTTCAGTTGATAATAATAGATACGTTGAAGGTTGTTTCTTGACATTAAAATTACGGAGCCAATTCACTTGAAATTGATATAGGCTTAGATCCCGTAATAGTTATATAGGTACTTACACATATATATAGTAGGTACGACCAAAGTGCGCTCTAGTAATAAATAGTTACTAACTGTATAATATTACTAAATTTACGACCTCATCATCGTATATCCATACATTAAATTTTGTAGGTACCTACATAACGTCCTATGAAACGTGAGGGTTCAGAGTGGGCCTAAGTGATCACATTATGAAAAGCTATTTAAATTACACACCATTTTCATAACAAGCTAAGTGTTCGGAGATGGGACAGGTAGGGTATAATGCAATTTTGCGGGTTTTACGGACCAAATTGCTCCTTGGCAGTTAAAACGAATCACGTCGCGTGGGAATTATAAAATTGCGGGTAAATCTCTACGCGAGGATCAGAACGGTTTCACGGCAAAATAAAACGGCTATTTGAAGGACGCTCCCACATCGGTTTCATTTGGTATTTGACGTACCGAGCCGGTACTTTGAGCTTCTCGGGTGAACGGCTTTTTAGAATTTTAATAGCGGTCGGGAAGTCGGAAATCCTGATTTTACACGTACATGTACTCACTTTGATATGATTGATGTACGAGAATGGTCCTGAATGGTACAAACAAAGGTCCAAATACGCCGCCAGTGGCTCGCATTGCTTTTCAAAGTCAAAATTAACAAGAAACTCACTTGGTTTTCAAAATCTTAGGCTATAAATAATAAAGAAACAGCGCAGTTAACCAAAACAATCTCTCTCAACTTATTTAAGGCCCTAGGTTGTTCTATTCTAAATCAAAAAGACCACTGATGAGACACCACTTGCTTTTTTGGACTGTAAATGCTGCAGACCGTCTAGCTTTCTGCCATTGGTTCAACTACATTTTAAATTACATTCCATTTATATCCACAATTAAAAAAAATAAAATAAAGAGCGTTCGGTTTTCTCATCCAGAAAGAACGCTAGACTTGTTCAAACTATGGTTCCAATTAATATGCAGATTTGATTTGAATAAAACGAGCTCTCTCTACCTCTATAACAACATTTCATTTCATTCAAATACCAAGTGGTTCAAATTTATTTCTAATTCGAGAAGTATGTAAAGTAAATGTAATTTTCGGACATAATTTTAACTCAGTACGACTATATTAAGTCGTTTAAGAGCGTTTTAAAAATACTTTCAAAATACAATTTAAATATTATCTATCATTTATCGATATTATAATTAAAACGGTGCAATCACCATACAATAAAATATAATAGGATTCATTATCTAAATATATATATAAAAGGAAAGAGTGACTGATTAACTGACTGATCTTTCAACGCACAGCCTAAACCGCTAGCCGGATTGGGTTAAAATTTAGAACACAAATAGGTTTTATGATGTAGACCTCCACTTAAAAAGGATAGCGCCATGCTAGCAAAGCCGCGAGCATGAGCTAGTATACCTATAAAATTGATTTTAAAAATGTTCCTCTTTCAAGTCCGTTGACTTTGGGTCCTTGGGGTCCGGGAGCTCACCGCATTTTCCAAAACTTATCTGAGCGCTTGATCGAGGCGACGTGTGACCAAAATGCTGGGTTATATTTGCCCAACGTATAAGTATTGCCATTCAACATGGCAATGCTGCCAGCATTCTGGGTATTCTGCCATCTGACAGTGGTTTGGAGCACTTGGATTTTCTGTAGATTGGCTTGTGATCGATCTGTGGTTAATAAAAGTGTTCTTAACTGCTGTAATAAAACTACAGCTGTAGTATTGTTAGTTTGTTTTTCTCAAAAAAGGCATTTGCTACGGTTAAAAAAAAAGTCGGTTGAAATGTTATAACAAACATTGAACCTGTAGTCAGCAAAACATTTTATATCTGAAAGCTTTTAAACGAATCAGCAGTCGATGGCTGTTACGAGACGTCGCCGGAATATAAGACCTATTTTGAGGTAAAGGCTGCCGTTTGCAAGCCTTTCTGTTCTGAATGCCAGGAGCTGGGAGCTTGCGTTATAGATAATAATAATTATTAGGGTTTATATACTTTATTAGAACAGGTTACCCTACTTACAATTTCAGAGTCAAATCAATCACAATTTAGTAAAGGTTGTGTGGCAACATTACCTGACGGCTGCCTCCAACATTTATATTTTAGGAAACAGCCAAGAACTACAATTCTATAATAATGGCTTTCGAAACACGGTAGTATCGTAAATATCTCGAATACTGTAAATTTTTGTAGAATATATTAATATATTGTCTTCCAATCATAGTTAATGACCTTACTCGGTATAATTAGTAGTTATTGAGATGGTTATTAAAGGTCATGTGTAGGTACATATTATTTATATTACTATCAAGATTGTATTAAATAATTTTATATAGGTCATATACCTAAAAGCGGCAGCCGTGTCGAATCCAGTCACAACTTATTATACAAAAACTTTTTATTACTGAAATTTAAATAAACTACATACTCAGTACCACCTCTTTTTTCTTTTATTGCGCAAAATGTACAACTCTGCATAACTTCAGTGACGTTAAATTGTAAATAGTTTGCCAGAGAAGTTGCGAAACCGTTTCAAGTTTACCCCAGTTAAAACAACTGAGTGAAAACGAGCGGCAGCTCTTTGCTGTAGCGACATTTGTTTGTGCAGCATAGTGGCGATACCTTTTAGCTGGCGGATCCAGTTCGCTTGAGGACCTACTTTGCTATCCACGTAGGCACGTTCCATACTTATGTCACTACCCATTAGCCTGTGCACTTTTGGGATCTGCACTTTATATAAGTGGCGATGAACCTGTCAGATATGCTTGTAACCAACAAGTTAAAAGTTTTGAATAATGGGGCAATTTATGTTGCTGACAGATACACAAGCAGACGGTCTTTCTGATGGTGGATGGTTATCATCGCTTATAGTATTTTGTTGTGTTCAACTCCTAATATACATTTCAGCCTTCAGTCGTTTGAGTAACTTATTTATTTAATGTGCTTATCATAATCATAATTTATTTATAATAAAAATTACATGTCCAACAAATTATTTAAAAATATAACAATAAAAATAAATTAATTAATGAATCATTAATAAAATAATGATACCACAATAACTTATAATTTAAATTCCATAAATTCCTTAAAGCTATAAAATGTTTGCTCAAGCAACCAATTTTTAAGTTTTCTTTTAAAACATTGCACACTAGAATCATTGACAATGTGCTCCGGTAACTTGTTATAAACCGCTGGGCCCATATCTTGGTTACATAATTTATGGTTCGTTTGAGTATGGCATCATGCAGAAGTTTCCAGGCATTTTTGTCTTCTATAAGTTGATTTACTTTATATTAATTGTATTTTTTTGTGTAGTTTAAAAAACGATCTATCGTGATGTAAATAGAGCGTATGTGGACCAAATGGTCGTAGACTCGTTGGCCATCCACTGGAAAGTGGAAAAGACCCTGAAAGTTGAAAACTAGCTGGATGTTGCACAAGGTAGGCCCAGCTGGAGGCTCTTATTGTCCAAACTCACTTTGTATTCTCGCGCCAACCTAGCTGGTTATGTGTTAATTTGTTGTGATACGAGTAGTTGGTTGTTAGGAGAGTAAATGACGATGGTCCTTACCTCGCATATAATCCACTTCTTCCAAAAACGAAAAAGTTAAAAACACAATAGATCTCAATGGGTCAACGTGTTGCTGATTTTGCCAGCCTCCGTTAAAAGATAAGAACATTCCTCACCTGTAAGTAGGTACAGGCCAAGCGTGCGCGGCGCAAGGCAGCCTGACGTCGCGTCCGACCTGCACCCGCCGGGACCGAGGCTCCGACGCTACCCTCGGCCTCACGCCTCCCTTCGGCTCTGTCACTATTATGTGACCTGGAAACATGCTTGTCTTTTACTGCTGTAACTAACTTAAAAGTAAACACTGGACTACCTACCAAGGCCAGTGGCCAGGTACCATATGTAAAGGATTGTCTAGAGAAGCTTTTTCAGAAGCATTCCAAAAAAGTGTCTAAGTATGGTATTATGAATTTAACCTTAGTAACTGTCACAGTATCACTTTATATCCTGGTTCAAATTATTTCAAATGTAACGTAGATATACGTCTACTTGCAAAGCCATAGCTATAACTATCATGGAGGCTGAATTGTATCTTACAAACTTGCACCCGAGACAGTGCCAAGTGCCGTGCCAATACCGGGTGGAAAACAAAACTAATGTCATCATTGGCTAAATAACAGAGCAGGTTTTATCAATGAATACCCCCATCTTCCTTATACCGTTACCGTTAATACTTCTATTCATTATTAACTCACCGAAATAGCTGGAGTATGTATTCCCAGTGATCCGGTCCCGCACCGTGCACCGGAATGCATTGTATCTGTCGCCGGGACTCACTGCGCTTATGTACAGGGAGCCGTCGTCTAGCCGCTGATACCGAGACCCTAAGGACGAAAGACATTAAGATTATACCAAACTTTGACTACAGTGCGACTCTTGGTGCGAAAATATGTATAGTAATAATGTTATATTACTAAAAACAACAAAACAGCAAAATTCGCAGCTCATATTATTGCGAATTTATAAAGGAAAAAGAAAAAACAATTTGAGGCGTACGACAATATTAGACATATAACGAGTTCTGATATTTTCGCGTATTATTTATGAAGAACACTCTACTGGATCTTACTGCCCTTATTCAGCTCAAATTCACACGTGTTACAAGGCTAAATAATCTCGCTACCTTATTTTGGGTTCAAATCTTGATTGATAATAATAACATTTCCCGTAAGTTGCCTGGACACTTTACAAGTAACTAGTGCGGTACCCTCGCAAACATAATTTTTCGCATGCTCATGTAGTTTTATAAACGCACGGTTACTCAAGCGTTGAGTGAATGTCATGCTAATTAATATACACTTCTAAGTCATTTTACGAGCCAATTTGTGCCTATTCGAAATATGCATTATTAAGAATAACATTTAAAAAAATCATTATTACTTTTAGTTTCTTTGTAATTATTTGGTACGCAATAAAGTATTATTCTGTTCTATTCTATTACGTCGTTAAATCTCAATATTACCGCAGATTAAACAAATCTATCAGAACATTTCAATCATGAAGAAGAAAAATGCGAAAACATCTGCATTTAAAGCTAAACAAGGGCGGGGTTCAATTTTCCCTTCCAATCAAACAGGAGTAAATTGAGAGAGGCTTCATCCAAAACGCCTCGATTTTTCGTAAATATAAGATTCGAGATGAAAATGTAATTGCTTGTCTCCTCTTGACAAGAGCTTAGAATACTCGACGATATAATATGTAAGAACGAGTTAAGTGATTTACGTGTGCGGTGTACCTCAATTCTTACCAAAATGTCGCCAAACTTATGAAATTTCTGCTAGAATTCTTAAAATACACCTACCTAAGCTTTCACCACCCAAAATGGCAGTTAAGAAAATTTGTTTAACATTTATTTGAAGGTTTGTCACGAAACTTATGATATAAATTATAATAATTTAGTAAGTGGATCGGAGATAAAATAATTATTCATCCTATAGAAAATGCAGTGCTTCAAACTACTACTATTGTCAGATAGCAACATGCTTAGAAAGCTGCTAAAAGTATACATATATGTTAATCAAGGGTCTTGCTACATGCATACATATATCAGTATTTTCAGCTTAAATAGATAATAAACAAACACAAACACACACGCAATACTTTCGCATTACATTAGTAGGATTATTCAGTTACCTAGATAGCGCAGGACACTGATTTCATCGTGAGTGAACCACTCTGTGTCCTCGATCCGTTCCGTAGCTCTGGTCGGCACCACGCATCGCAGCACAGCAGCATTACCAGCGATCACGTACTCATCAGGCACGTGTACCTCCCATGGCACGTTCATACCTAGAAAGGAAAATTTGTAAAACTGCGAAAAGTTTGCCTCATTATCTTTTTAACTGCCGCGTCGTGTTGCGGCTTTTCAAGTCGTATCTTTGCAAATTGTAAATGTTTGTCGTTGGGTTTTTTTATGAATAAATGTGGGACCATTCACAGTCTTCTTTGAGTGGTACGCTGGGATTTGAAAAAGTAACTTTGATTCAACAGAAAAAGTAACACGCTATCAAAAATGCTCATGTTTTGATGAGTATACGCGTTGAATAGAAATAACGAGCAACTTGATTATACTTCTGTGTTTCTAGCTAAGCGTTAAAGTTAATTTAAATTTTCGGACATATATTTAATATTCTCAAAAACTCAAAGGTGCTAAATGGGTTAGTATCAATATTCCACGAATAAAACCATATCCAAAATAGCAAAAAACCCTTTTAAAGGCCATTGTTATCCCTTCTAATTATTTTGGGTCAGCACTTCACAGGGAACGCAATTAAAAGACTGCCGACTGGGCGATATCCTAATAATCCCTTTCGCTCGGCGTCGAATTTCTTCACAATCCCATAATTGTGAAATGGTTTTTATGGTATGCTCAATTCCTGTTCGTAAATTCTTCAAATGAACGCAATTATGGATATCAACGTTATAGACTTAAGCACCTATTAAGATAAAGTAGGTACTTATTATATTGAATGCTTAATGCTCGCAATATAATTTCGTATTTTTATTACTTTACTGGTTTTAATATTTTTGATGCCTATTTCACTAAAACGTAAGTAAATATGCTAATTCTTAGTTTAGAATCCAGAACCTTTTATCCAAAATTCTATTTTATTCAGACAATTTATGTAGGATTCACCTTCAGTAAAGTTATACCCTTTTTGGGTGTTAGCATAAAATTTCAATATTTTTACAAATACTTTTTCCAAGGTAAAATGTTAAAATACCCAATTTTACGGGCGTTTTGGTGCTTACTCAATATATTTCTCTTTTTATTTTGTGTTTATCTCGGCTAGGGGCGCGGAACAAACGTCATTGAAGCTTGGATTTTTAATTTAATAATAACGCCGGAGACAATGAAATTTTCTCTGGTGCTGTAGGTAAGTCGTACTAGGTGGGTACGCATCTAGAGGTATAAAATATTTTACTGTGTATTATTTTAGGATAATTTTTGTGCTATATAATATGTCACGGCTAAACCCCGAAGTGTGGCTAAGCCAAGGTTTTGCCGGCTAATCTTAGATGATCCCCAAAATGGTCCCCAAAACACAGTTTTGACTAGTTTGGGGACCTATGGATTCACATAATATGTACATGTAATTTTATGTCAATAAAAATTTACTTTACTTTACTTTACTATTAGTAGCAGACGGCATTCCGGGGTAAAAAAAATATAGTATCTTCGGTAACTCTTGGTTAATGTTAGTGGTACCTAATTTATTTAAGGCTATAACTAGTTTAGTAGTTTTGAAAGTTGTGGTAAATTGTTATCAACTCGTTTAATTCTAATTGAAGGGTGATAGTCCTTCCAAAAATTGTGGCCTGGATGGGGACGTTGGACTACTGGGCAATGGTCGCAGTTACAATGATTCTGTTTTATTTTATACTAGGCTTACATTTGACCACATCCCACCTGATGGAAAGTACAGATGTGGTCGATGATAAATTACGTAAGACCATTATGACCATTAATCTTACCTGCATGCACGTGAATGTTTTTAGACAGCACAGCGAACCCGCCGGCGAGCCTCAGTCGACACCTGTACGTGGTGGCGTGAACATCTCTCCTGAAGTGTTCTGCTCTGAAGGGGGCCAGCTGTAGGGACCCGTTGGTCAGCACTCTTCGAAGCCCCGCGACCGTTGTCACTGCTGTGTTGTCGCTTATGAGCCACTCCAACTGGAATAAAAAATAAGTTTAGAGATAGTCACAGAATGAACACCAACCCAAAGGCGGTGCCGCCGAGGCGGCCGAGGTCTGCCCAGAAAAAAAATAAAAAAACAACCTGGACTCCGATCCTATCAGACAGGCACAGGTGGCCGGGCTGGAGAATGGCGCAAAAAAGAGACCGGTAGAGGGATTTGGGGGACGTCTTTGCCCAGCAGTTTATAGAAAACAATGAACTAGGTGTAATGAATTGGTAATTGCGTTTTTATCTCGTCCTAAAAGGAAATTTGCCCTTCTTGGACAAGTTTTACGCCTATATGCGTGAAACAAAGAGAATAGTAGGTACATGGTATATATGCGTTTAATACGAAGCCACAAAGATTTACAAAGGCGACATAAAATTTCTTTCTAGGTTTACAAAATACATTATGTGTATTTAAAAACAGAAATTGTCTGACTTGCATTCAGATAAAAAAATGTATATTATGCCACAAAAGGCGGAAAAACCGCCTTCTATTATGGTTTCAACGTACAATCTCCTTGGGTAAGCCCAACTGGTATTTACGTCGACAAAGCTCGACCCGCCAACCCTAAGTAGGTAAAATTATGAACACTTTCTTTCTACCTTATTTGCTCACGAAAATATTCAAGCTCGTAAAAAGCTAACGCCGAGATTGACCCTGAGTTTACGAGCGAAGTTTCCACCAGACTCAGACGATTTTTTCAGAGTTTTTCTTAAACTTGTAACATTTAGAAGGTATCCATCTAGGTATTTAAGATTATGTACGCAAGATGTACAGTATACGACCAATTTTTAATCTGGATTTTTAGAGTCAAAGTTTTGTTGGTTGTAGCACTTTTTGTGACTGTATTATGCCACAACTCGGTATTTATAATACTTGAGGGAATTTTCGGGAGCGGTATGAGCAGAATTTACCTCCCTCGAGTGTTTCTGCGTTTTGTCCAACTCAGGGTTTTAGAATAGTTGCTTAATTTTAAAGGAAATTTTGTGCAGTGTAGAAATTTAAACGAAAACAGCTATGTGAAATTATTGTGTACCTGGTCTGAAATTTTAGGACTCTATGAGACTGTTTACTAGTTTATTTTGGTGACACACGTATTTTAAGTTCCCATTTTAAAAAGGAACGCTCTTGAACTGATCCTGGCGCGGCGAGTGAATTAATAGTGTAGTGATAACAAATTATATTTCTCTTGTTACTCGCCATCGATCCTGAACTTAATACTTCGCACATGTAAAATAATGTAACTAAAAATTTACAGTTTTCGCAATTTTTCCTGTGCCTGTGATTTAAGACGTTGCTGCGTACCAAATTTCAAGATTCTGAGTTAACGGCAAGTAACCTTTAGGTTTTGATTCCCTAGAGAGTAGTCGGTAGTTAAAAAATACGGCAAAAATTGCTGTTTCTTTTGAATGCGTTGAGATAGAGGTTTGATTTTATTACAGTTTAAAGGTATTATAGACCTTAGAATTTGACATGAATTTCAGTTTAATACCTGCACGCGTTCATGAGAAATAAGGTAGTAAGTATGAAATTAATAAAAATATTTTTTTACATGATGTAACTAAAAATTTACAATTTTCGCAATTTTTCCTTTATCTTTGCTCTAAGAAGTTGCTTCGTGCCAAATTTCAAGATTCCAAGATCACGGGAAGTACCCTGTAGGTTTTGATTTTTTGAGAGTAATTGCGAGTTTAAAATTGCGACTAAAATTGCCTTTTCTTTTGAATGCGTTGACATAGAGGTTTGATTTTATAACAGTTTAAAGGTATTATAGACTTGAGTATTTGATATGAATTTCAATTTAATATGTTTTCGCGTTCATGAGAAAAAGGGTAGTAGGTATAAAATTATTCAAAATATTTTTTTCATATGATGCAAATAAAAATTTTTGGTTTTCGCAATTTTTCCTTTATCTGTGCTCTAAGGAATTACTTCGTGCCAAATTTCATGATTCTGAGTTTACGGGAAGTGCCCCGTAGGTTTTGATTTATTTGGTAATGTCGAAAATTTGCTGAAATTTGCGACATATTCGACTAGGTATATCTTTTGATTGCGTTGGCCTAGAAGTTTGAAATTTTCACAGCTCTAAGAGGCAATAGACCTTAGTATTTCCTATAAATTTCAGCTTGTTACCTCCACGCGTTTCAGAGAAAAAGGGTCTTGACAGACAGACAGACAGACAGACAGACAGACAGACAGACAGACAGACGGACGGACAACAAAGTGATCCTATAAGGGTTCCGTTTTTCCTTTTGAGGTACGGAACCCTAAAAGTGTACTTACTGTCCATCAATTATAAGTAAAATTCTTCTTATCACTTATTCATTTCAATGTTCTCTGGTACCTTCTAGGAAAAGCATTTATTTATGTCCAGTAAAAGCATTGCAAAACAAAGCATGAACAGCTAGAAAAAGTCTCTACATCATTTAATTAAAACCGAGTCGTTTACTTAGTCCAGGCACGTTTCATTAGGTATCTAAGCGATAAATTTCTTCTAATTAATTTATTTCTTTGAATAAGGCTTTTCTATTTCAATAGGCTTATATAATTAGGTATTTATAAAGTAAGCAGTTTAAGGTTATAAAGAAAATAAGACTGTTTAAAATTTTAAAGCTAATTCCAAATAGATTAAAATACAAGGCACTTTTTCTCTTTTACTTTTCTAGTGGACAGACCATAACCATAGAAAGTATACATTGTTAATTATGTATGAAAAAATAAAACACAAATATTTTACTTATGAAGATTAATATGGATTTTATTAAATTCTAAAATACACAACCATTTTTCTTTGTCTTTTATATAAGTTTTAATAAAAAGTCTGACGAAGGTTTATTATATAAATGTGGATATAACGGATAGTACGAGTAATTTGACAGAACCCTGTTTGGCCCTAACAAAACATTTACTCAGCGATTCGAGAAATTCTTATTAAAATATTGTTATTGGCTTCTATATAAGTTAATCAATTTAATGAAAGATAAAATATACTGAGACCATTTTTCTTTGTAATAGAGTAGATTACAGTCGATAGTAAATAAGATCATTCACTGGTACATAATTAATTATTAATTAATTTCTTCATTGTTTGTTACGTATAACTTAAATATTTTAAGAGCGCTTTTTTATTTATGTAGTACGGCTGTGGTAGTACTGCGGCCATGATTGGCCTATTGTGATCGCCGCTTATTATGGTGAGATTGACCCGTAGGCGCGGCGCTAGAGTTCACCACAGACCGTAGCAGCTTCTAGAAACTGCAGGATTTTCCTAGCGGTCATCTTTCTAAGCTCATTAGGGCTGAGCAGGAGCTGTCCCAGGATTGAGCTTCGTGTACGCATCAGTGCTCCACACTCCCCCAGCAGATGAAGAGGCGTTTCATCTGTCTTATCATCAAGAGCGCTAATACAACTGCACACTCTCTCGCTCGCACTATTTGAAACATTTTGATAAATAAATTCAAAGAATTAACTTTTTCAAAATTCCTCAAGAGAAGCCCTGCACAATATTATTGCACACCTTTTAAAAGAGTTTTCAGTTTGATATTTAAAATAATGGTTAATTCAATGAATTTATATTTCAAAATGTAACAAATAGTGCGAGTGACAGAGCATCCAGCGTAATAAGGCCACTTACGATTATATGTTAAAAGTGAAAATGTGAAAAAATGCTCGACATCTGTTTGGATAAAGTTTTTATCGATTGATAATAATAATTTGTTGTGGGTTACGTCTGGTAAAATGGCAGGAGAAACTGGAGAACGTGGGTCTTAAGATCAGCCGGACCAAAACAGAACACATGTTTTGCGATTTTGGCGGTCTCTCCAGTTTCACCCCGATTGCCTTAGATGGTGTATCCCTGCCAGTCTGCTCCGATTTTAAGTACCTCGGCTCTGTCCTACAAAACGATGGCGACATCGACCGCGATATTGCGAGCCGAATAAATGCTAGCTGGATAAAGTGGCGACAGGTCTCAGGAACAACTTGCGACCCGCGAATGCCCCTTAGATTGAAAGGAAAAATATACAAGACGGTAATAAGACCTGTCGTATTGTATGGATCGGAGAGCTGGGCTACGAAAGTTGCGGATGAAAGGAGAGTGCATGCAGCGGAGATGAGAATGTTGAGGTGGATGTGTGGAGTGACAAGAATGGACAAAACCAGAAATGAGTATGTGAGGGGAAGCCTGAAAGTTGCACCAGTGACAGAGAAATTAAAGAGTGGAAGATTGTCCTGGTATGGACATATTATGCGGAGGGATGAAAATCATGTTACCAAAAAGTCCATGAATATGGTGAAAGGTGGTAATCCGGGAAGGGGGCGCCCGAAAAAGGTTTGGATGAACTGTGTGAAAGAGGATATGCGTGCTAGGGGAGTGGATGGAGATATGACGGATGATAGATCAGAATGGAGGAGAAAAACGTGTTGTGCCGACCCTACCTAGTGTGGGATAAGGGCAGGAAGAAGAAGGTTACGTTGGAAGAGGCTTTCACCCGAAGGGGGTCCACACAAATTAAATGAATAATATTATTACTGTATAATGTAAATGTCTAATTTAAAATATCCATTTATTTTAAAACCTTTGTAATAATTAATATAATTAACTAATTGAAATGTATTATGTAATGTAAAATGTATGAAATGAAACAAAGCTTTATTTAATTTAATTTTAATTTAATAATAGTTTACAAAAATGTTCAATGAATATTATCTTCGCTTTTACTTTTATCAAAGTGAACAAAGACCACCTAGAATCCGAAACACATTTGCGTATCGCAAGCCTTATTGTTTTCCTTTTACAGTCAGGCACCTGGCACTACACTCCCTTCACCACTCGCAAAATATTCACATCCTTTGACATCGATTCCTCGACATATCCGTTTTCAATTCTAGCTGACAGGAAATGTATTTCGTTTCATAGATAACACACTTGTATTAGAAGATATACCGTAAGTTCACCTGCTTTGTGAGTCTGAAGTGTATCATGGTTTTGTTTTATGTGATGAAGCAGAAGATGAGCAAGACGCTCTCCTGATGTTAAGAGATAACGCTGCCCATAATCAGTACAGTGCTACTTAGGATTTCACAATGATGTGAAATTCTAGGAGCACTGCACCAACGCTTCTTACTCAAGAGTCATAAGATGTTAAGACTCTTTAGCCCAGTAATTTCACTAGCTACAATGTTTGCACATCACTGCTCAGGCGGTAGAATAACTGGCACTGTTGGGGTACCCACCTAGACGCCTTTCTACATAGGTTATATGGTGTGATTTGTTTAGCGTTTTACGGCTATTCAAACTCGGCTGTCTAGCGGACTAGTCTTAGCAGTGGAACCTTAAGTGTGCTTTACGTTAATTGACCCACAGAATCTTCATTCACCGTTCGTCATTCGCTGCACGAACGATACAAACCCTTCGCACACGCCCGCGCAAAACGAGTATAGCGCTGCTATTTTTCAAGCTTCCTCGTGCCGCATCGTCTGCTCAACGAAGTGAGCGTAGTACTATTATGATTATGCTCACATAGTGGTGGAAAAAATATGCATGTATGTGTTAATACACAAAAAAAATGCCATGCTTGTTTAACAAATAGATGCAGTCACGGTATCTATCCCGATACATTTCAGTGTATTTCGTTTCTCTTTGCTCAGATGAATGCCAAACGCCGTCCTCCGGAACAGTTGGTGTATAAAGCTTTGGTCTAGTCTATGAGTTGAATGCTAGATGTCTGAAGTCATCTATTTACTAGTAGTTACCTATATACTGACTAGTATGTACAGGTTCCTCTTCGAATGCACCTCTCTTTCATATAAAATGTTTGATAAAAATTCTTTGGAACATCGTACACTTCATCGGTTCTTGAAAATATTAAATGACTTGTATTCCTAGCTGCGTCCAGAGATTTTTCCTACCAGCTAAAATGGTCCAGGGCATAAGAATAAGTCATACACATACGTAACCTACCTGCTGTTCAATGTAGAAAGATAACGCTTTATTGATACAACATAAAAGAACATAGAACTAAATACAATTTTTAATGTAAACAGTGTAACAATCAGACAACCAAACAGGGAAAGGAAATAAATTACGTACGACGGTGGTTGCAAGATATTAAGTGATGGAAATACATAATACATATATAAATACATAAATACATAGTCACTACATAAATATTAATATAATACACCAATACATATGATAAATATAAAAAAAAAATTGCCTAGTGCGATAAGACCGCCGATTGTTTACCTAGCATTAAGATATAAGATAAGATAAGAAAACTCTTTATTGTTTCACCACAATTATTATCTTAAATCTAAATAGACAGTTAGGTATCTAGATCATTAAGCTTTTTTGTAATCTTTTGGTATGCAATAAGGTATTATTCTATTCTATATAAAATTAAATATATATAATCGGTCAATGTATACAATCGGTTGAGCCGTTTAGGTGTAAAGAGGTAAGTAACAAACATACATCCGCATTTACTCGCATCAATATACTTTCACATTTATATATTGGTAGGAAGTAGGATATTTCTATATGCTCATTTATGCTGTAATTAAACTTGATTTACTATAACTTGTACCTAGCTTTTATCCAATACATTCATAATTGTCGCATGTAAAAGTAACATAATATAAGTCGAACTATCGTTCACGTTTGTTTTTGTGCTTGCAATATACCAAAGTAGGAAAGGAAAGTTCGGATGTTCGAATATGTTTACATAATATGGAAGTTTGTTACCTCCTCGCGCGAAACTAACGAACCAATTTGGCTCAAACTTATTATGCAATTAGTACGCTTCATATACCTACGTAGTGTAGCTTTTAGTTGTAAAATGCCTGAATTACTTTGTATGCGCAATGGCGCGAGACTTTATAATGTGAGTATTTTATTTTATGTGATATAATTGAAAGTAATTTTAATTAAATTATATTGTGTACTTCTTAAGCTTGCGATTTTGCCCGCGTAAATCCGTACTTAGCGAAAGTCTATGTATAAAACCTATCTGTGTTCCAAATTTGAGCAATGTCGTGATAGATGAGTCAGTCGAACAATCATTCCTTTTAATCGACCGAGTGAAGCGAGGTCTTAGAGTCGAGAGCCGCGAAAAGCCTGCGTTTCAACCAGTTTAGCGGTTGACCTCCGGCGCTTAGGTTTGATCGACATTTACTCGAAAACGGTTTATTCAAATTAAATGAAACTGTACACACAAATTAGATAGGTTAATAGAATAATTTTAGTGAAAAAAATAGCGAAATAGACCTTAGGGTTGCAGAGATATAGGTGACTTGAAGTCTTTACGATAGGTCTGACGATAATTTCAAAACTGGTGCTCTGATATTTTTTTTTCTAATATACACACATTTTTTATAACCTACATAAATATATTATCAAAAGTGTATGTTTGTATGTATGTTTGTTACGCGATAACTTGGAAACCGATGGTCCAATCTTTATGAAACTTTGCAAATACGTAGTTTAAGTCAATAGAATTTTTAAGTTCGAACATCAGCCAAATCGGTCGAAGGGTTCTAGAGTTATAGAAAATGCTTAATTACAACGTTACCAAAGTTCCAATCTTAATGGAACTTTGCGATCAGGTAGTATAAGCGAAAAGAATTCTCATGTTCGAAAATGAGCCAAATCGATCCAAGGGTTGTATAGTTATAAAGATGGCTAAATTATAATGTTTTGCACAATTTGTTAGGTACATTAAGTTTGAGAAAGATCCTACAGGCAAGAAAGAGCAGGCAAGTAGATCAAGCTAAAGAATTAATAGCGATAAAGTCCAATAATTCGAGAATTTCAAGCAATATATCTTATTTTCAATAACATTATTTTTTAGAACATTGCGTAATACCAATAATTGCGTCAATTATAGTCCGGCCGCCTAAAGTTTGCTATTGAGATAGGTGTCACATACATGTAGGTAAGTGCACGTTTTGTGCTGTTTTTTTAATCTTTTAATAAACCTCATTTCGCTCGATCGATAAAATATAATGTTATTTAATTTAAGTAAAATAAAAATAAAGTAAAATAGTTATTTAAAATAAAAACCTTATTAATAGCGTTATTTTATGCCCATCGCTAATGGCAAGCAACCAAAGTTGGATTTAGTAAGTAGTATAGGCATAATTATAATATAATAATATTATGACGATATAACTACGTCACATTGCCTAAAATTTTGTATAAATTATTCCGAACACAATGTACCGGACTATAACTCGCTGTCAAGTAAAATAATATTTTACAGTTGCCGTAGCATGCCAAACGAGATCCCGCTGAAATGTCAAGCGTAGAACTGTCATGCCATACATATAGTAGTTTTGTGAATGTATGGGATGACAGTTCTACTCTTGAAGTTTGGTCGGGATTCTGTGTGGCATGCTACGGCCACTGGCAAAACACGAAAGTGGAGACCATAAACAATAATAAGCAGGTAACAATGTCTGTGGAAGTGGTGATAGAATAAAAAAAACTACCTGAATCGTTTTGTTATAAAATATAATTTAAATACATAATTTATATGAATATATACATATATCATCGACCGAGCAAAGCGAACTCTTAGAGTTGAGAGCCTCTGCTTTTTCGCTGGCAGTAAGGTTATTTGAGTAGTCTGTCTGCATAACTTTTTAAAACTTAGAGTAATTGTTTGTGCCGGCACATTCAACAATAAAGGTGTCCAAATACGTACGCACATAATATTGCTTAACTTCGATGTTTACGTTCTTTAAATAGAGCCATTTTTAAATGAATTAATTCAAATTTATAGAAGCTTTCAGAAGTTTTTCCGAATTTAAAATATACGTACTTATAGTCTGCCAAATTTCATAAATATATGGTAACGGCAAGTTCCCTATGAATGTTGATTTATTCAGAGGGTCAAAAAAATGTAGGTACGTTTTTGAAGGATAAACGGGTGGATTTTTTTCTACGTTAACTTAGAAGTTTAATTTTACGGGTACCAAGCGGCCATAGACCTGTGTAATATGGTAAAAATATACAATTCTACGGGATGTAGAGTATAAATGGGTCTTGACAGACATACGGATGACCAAGTGATCCTATTAGGGTTTCGTTTTTTCCTTCAGAGGAACGAAACTCTAAAAAGGATTATATTCTAAAAATCTCGGTACGTAGGTTTATTGAGTTTTAATTTCTCTGAATTTTTGTATTTTGAGTTTTAATATTAATGTTAAAGTTCTTGTATTAGGGTATATTTAGTCGAGGCCTAAAGTCTAAGGTTTACCACGGAAATTGGGCTGCGAGGTCCCAGTTCGAGGCGAACTACTAGTATATTTAGATTTGAAAATTAATACTAATTTTCAAATCTAAATCGTGTTATCGTGTCATAATAATATAGCATGGTTGAAATAAATGATAACTTAATTTTAATTGTTAAAACTATCCCAACCAGTATCACTTGATAGCCCACAATATATATTGAGACCAAAGACTACAGAATATACTTAAAACTAAATTACGTTAAGCTCCAAAATTAACAGCTCTATCGCTGTCTTCCAGACAACTAGCTTAAACAATGTCAGACCTCAATACAAACCTACTATTTTATTAAGCTCGCTACACACTATAACCATAATAAATATAGGCACACAATAATAAGTAAAATATGCCATTTGCTCATAAAAAATGCATTAAAACAAAATTCTTCCCAAAAGCAATGTATTATCACGTCTTTACCCGTTTACATTTCGACTCATTTATTCTAAAGACACATCATGAATCTTCCGTTACTTTACTTCTAAGTAAAACGTTTTTATCAAACGGGGAATTTTCATACACTTTGTTACATCGGGCGTGTCACCACTCTATCCAAGTAATGTGATATAGGGAGGCGATCAATCTATTCTACTTGTAAAATGTAGGTGGGTACCGTACAAAAAGGTTACTGAAATTCTATAATAGATACATAGTTTTATTTCTGCGAAAAAGTTTGTTATTTGACACCTACTGGGTAGAGTTGAGCTGAATTGAATAAAATGGGAAATTAAGATTATTTTCTATTTTTAACCGAGTCCTAACAGGAGGAGTGGTGTGATGATTAGGTATTTCGACAACCTCTGTGGCGCGGTGGGCTAATACCCGCCTGCAACGCAGAAGGTTGCGGTTTCGATTCCCGCATGAGGCAAATGTTTGTGTGATCCACAGGTATTTGTTTCTGGTCTAGGTGGCTTTCAATATCTATTATAAGTATGTATTTACAAAAGAAAACTACATATATAAGTATTATATCCGTTATCTTAACCACCATAATACAAGCATTAAGTTGCTTAGTTTGGGGTTAGGTTGCGCTGTGTGAAACGTCTTGAAATATTTATTTATTTATTTGAAAGCTTCCCGTGTGGTCCCATTTCAATTTCATCCAGTTCTAAAAATGCCATCCATGTAAAAACCATAAGAACGTTATAAAAATGAACAAAACTTTTACCCGTTGGAACATGATGCGTTGGCTCATTTATTTATGTTCCTAATTGGAGTAAGTAGCAGAACACTGCCTAGGGCTCCCAAGCTCCTCAACAAATCCTTTTCATTAATATCTCGTAGCTGCTCGTACGTCTTTATTTAGCCAAAAACGTTTAGTTTTTTTTCAATTTTAGGCTAGAACCTTGACTCCAAGGTTCTTTAAGGAAAGGTTCAGCCCCCCAAAACGAAATTCCTTGATCCACTACTGTGCATTTGGTTGTAAGCAGAAGCACCTCCGACAAGGCTGTTCCGCAGTAATTGGCTCCGAGGCGAGGCTGTTGTGCAATGCTTGTGGGTGTCAGGTTCAGTGCCAATTCTGATTAATCGCCAATTAGAGGCATCTCTATTTATGTAAGTCGCTCCACTATGGAGTTTAATGAGATATGCACTAGTTTGTGGTTTTTGTAGCGCGTAAAATAAATGCAATATTTGAGTAGTTTGTACCTAATTTTGATGCGGTAAGTCTCGACTAATGAAATGAACATGTAAAATAATAATATAATAATAATTGGGGTTTATACTCCAACAGAACAGGCTACCCTTATTACACTGTCAGAAGAAAATCACAGGTTCCTACAAGGCCTGCAACATGACCTAACGACTGCTTCCTGCATATCTTATAGGAAACAGCAGGGAACCACCGTTTTACGTGCCTTCCGAAATACGGTCCTGGCGAAAAGTTTTCCCACATTGAGATTTGAACCCAGGGCCTCCGGATCACAAGCCGGACGTAATACCACTGGGCCACGGACGCTACTGTGTTTAAATCGCGGAAGTTTGATTGTATTTGCCAGTTTATCATTATAAGATACAAATTTACTTTAATATTCTAAGGGCGCGGCGGGCAAAGCGGATCGGTTACCAGTTTAGGTGTGAAATTTAATTAGATAACTATAATTTATTTAATTTTAATTGTGATAAAATGTTGCTAATAAATAAGTACATAATATTTAGTGTAATGCAAAATCTACAGCCGTGTCGTCGCTTAACATCATGCAAGATGATAGAAGGCTTAAAATGAATAAAAAATATATAACACATATTTTTGTTTCTTGCTTAAATAAATCTTGTATTTTTCCGTGTACCAACATGCAAAACCGAACGACACGAAGCGGAAAACTTCGAATATTTCCATAAATATTGTTTAGATACCAGAACTCAGACACAATAATTCATCGCTATTCCATTACAATGGAACAAAAAGGGATGATCCCTTTGAAACTTACAAGTTTTATATTTTTCTTTTGTACTTCGGGCTTTGATGGAAGTTGGTCTTTGTTTGTTAAGACCGGACCGGACGGCTGTAGAGTTGAACGTCCCACGGCACTACTCTGCTAGTCCCTAGCTCCTTTTAGAGAACTTCGCAGCTGTTACATTCCCGTTGTATCTGCAAACCATGGCTATAGTAATATAGCCGTGTCCGCCAAGCGGTCATTGTGACCGTGTTCCGGCATGATGTTCAGTGAAGCCAGGGAGGGATTTATCCCGCCTTCTAGGTGTAGTCTGCTGCCATCTACGGCCGCATCGTCGCTTAAGATCAGACGAGGAAGTGGTCAAAGGCTATCCTTTAATGAAGAAAATATATATTCGTTACGATCTCGCGTGATGTAAGGGGACGATAACCCTATCGTTCCCTTACATCATCGATGTGAAGTTGGTAGCAGACTAAACCTAAAAGGCGGAATATAATTTGCAGCCAGGGAGGAACTCATTTCTCCTAAGAGTTTACCGGGGGTAGACTTCCTTTGCAGGAGGTCGTCTAGGTGGGTACCCCAACAGTGCCAGTTATTCTACGCCAACCTGAGCAGTAATGTGCAAACATTACTGTGCTTCGGTAGGAGGGCACTGTAGCTAGTGAAATTACTGGGCTAAAGCGTCTTAACATCTTAGACTCTTGAGTAAGAAGCGTTGGTGCAGTGCACCTAGAATTGCGCATATATAATTGTGAAATTCTGGGTAGCACTGCTACTGATTATGGGCAGCGTTATCTCTTAACAACAGTAGAGCGTCTTGCTCGTCTTCTTACTTCTCCACATAAAAAAAAGAGTCAAAGACAAAACAATAAATACACTCGGATAATAATTATAATTAACTCTTTCACACGCACCCCCACTATTAGCTCATACTCGTACTATCTAATAAAAAAATCACTCTATTTCTTTCTCAGTTTTAATGAAACGAGCGCCTGTCGCGATTGTCGGCATTTTGCAACGAAAGTCCCAAGTCCTTTTCAATAAGATGTCAGAGATCACGAAACATATTCTAAAAGGGCTGTCATACCTAACAACTAGACTAGATATAACAAATGGAATATTGAAATGAAATATGACGTAGAAATAAGTTTTGTATTTGCATTCGAGACGGCGAATCGACGGCAAATAGTAACTTGAGATCTGGAGTTTTATGATATTGGTTGACTTATAACAAACGGTTGACCTCAACAAAATAGGTCTAAGAATATACTCAACAAGAGAAGGACGGACGTTTTTTTTTTTCGCTGGGAAAAAATGCGTTACGCATATCCTTCCATTAGTCATCTTCATATTATTATACCTAGTCATTAGTCATTCAAATTTTTAAAGCAACCAATGTCGTTTGCTGTTCCATGCTGTCACTTTTCTGTTGAGGTACTTAATTTAAAGGGTCGAATGGGGAAAGGAGACGAATTTCGGAGGACCAACGGGCGCTCACCCGCTAAATTTTGAACTGAGGTAGCAAATAGTACAAAAAAGGTATTAAATATTGATATAAACAACACAACAACAACACACACACAACACAACAACAACACACAACAACATTACAATATTGTTTTGCAAATCCCAGACCCATCATCTTGACGCTCATCAGAAATTAAATAAGTGTAGTGCGTAAGCCACCATACAAAATGTATTAGAACATTTTGCTACGCCGGACCGTTTAAGAATACGGATCGAATATGCGAAAGCGTTCTTACGTTAATTTGTATTACAGAACAATTTATTCCCCAAATCTACACCTAAAGAAATGAGGTATCGTTCTATAGTTTATTTACCTCGCACGCAACGAATCTTCAGATTTTTCGAACAAATAGAAGATAACATGTTTTCTGTATTGGAAAAGCATCATGCTCTTACTTTACTGAATCAGATTTTCTATTTACCTTTCTGCGCATTATTGAGTACTTTCTGTAGTTAGTGGTTTTACCCACTTAAGAGTAACATAGTATTATATCACCTTTAGTATGTTATTCTAGAGCTTTTATACGTACTTACTGTTTGCGCGGCACGCCTTTATATTCGGCGGGGACCGCAGGGATCCGGCTCGAAGGACCAAATGTTGACGACAGAAAAAACAACTATCGGCGGCCAAATAGATTGCTAGAGAAATTTAATGTTTACAATAACAAACACTTATTATAGACTAAACTTGATAGTTGTTTTTTCTGTCGCCAACACCTACGTACCGAATTTGGGCTCCGTCATTTCGACACATTTGTACATACAAGTGTACACATAGATCCGTGTGTAGCGTCCGTGGCCCAGTGGTCATACGTCCGGCTTTTAATCCGGAGACCCTGGATTCAAACCTCAGTGTGTGGCAAAAAGTTCGCCTGGACGCTACCGTGTTTCGGAAGGCACGCAAAACTGTGGGTCCCGGCTGTTTCCTATAAGATATGTAGGAGGCAGTCGTTAGGTCATGTTGCAGGCCCTGTAGTAATCTCGGCGACCTGAAACTGCAACATATAGGTTCGCAACACAACCTATAAATTGTGATTTGACTCTGACAGTGTAAGTAGGGTAACCTGTGCTGTTGGAGTATAAAACCTCAATTATTATAGATACCTACATACTTTCCGCATTCGTAATATTAGTATTTAGTAGTTACATCACCCAGAGGTGTTCCTGAAAAATACTATTACACTTTTTATTATTCCGAGGCTAAGATATTTTCCAGTATATATAAAACCGCGAGTCTAAGTTATAGTTACTAATTATAAACACAAACTGATAACATACTTGCAAAGGATTTTTTCCTCCAACTTGTAGCAATTAGATTTCTGCCAAAACTTTTTCAATTAACCGAAGGTGTATGTGAGACTTCGCAAGTTAAATTAATTGTATTTATTCTTCGAGCCTCGAGTCGGATGCGGAACAACTTGTTCAGGAAACTCCGCTGAAGTCTAGGATATACATGTCTGCACAGTAATATCTGGAGCAAATAGATGAAGCAAATTTAACTCTGTGTTTACTGCGTTAAATTTTTTTTTTATATCCACGAAAAGAATCAGTAATTTAGTTTGTATGCAGTATATTTATTTTGTATACCCACATTTGTTTATAGATGTAATTTTTAGTGTTCTTTTTAGGGTTCCGTACCTCAAAAGGAAAAAAAACGGAACCCTTATAGGATCACTTTGTTGTCCGTCCGTCCGTCTGTCTGTCTGTCTGTCTGTCTGTCTGTCTGTCTGTCTGTCTGTCAAGACCCTTTTTCTCAGGAACGCGTGGACGTAACAAGCTGAAATTTATAGGAAATACTAAGGTCTATTGCCTCTTGGTGCTGTGAAAAATTCAAACTTCTAGGCCAACGCAATCAAAAGATAAAGTCGAATATGTCGCAAATTTCAGCAAATTTTCGACATTCGCAAATAAATCAAAACCTATGGGGTACTTCTCGTAAACTCAGAATCTTGAAATTTGGCACGAAGCAGCTTCTTAGAGTACAGATAAAGGAAAAATTGCGAAAACCATAAATTTTTATTTTCATCATATGAAAAAAATATTTTGAATAATTTCATACTTTCTACCCCTTTTCTCGTGAACGCGTAGACGTGTTAAATTGAAATTCATATCAAATACTCAAGTCTATAATATTTTTAAACTGTAATAAAATCAAACCTCTATATCAACGCATTCAAAAGAAACAGCCATTTTAGTCGCAATTTTAAACTCGCAAATACTCTCAAAAAATCAAAACCTACAGGGTACTTCCCGTGATCTCAGAATCTTGAAATTTGGCAAGAAGCAACTCCTTAGAGCACAGATAAAGGAAAAATTGCGAAAATTGTATATTTTTAGTTACATCATATAAAAAAATATTTTTAAAAATTTCATACTTTCTACCTTATTTCTCATGAACGCGTGCAGGTATTAAACTGAAATTTATATCTAATACTAAGGTCTATTATACCCTTAAACTGTAATAAAATCAAACATCTATCTGAACGCATTAAAAAAAAACAGCAATTTTAGCCGTATTTTTAGGGTTCCGTACCTCAAAAGGAAAAAACGGAACCCTTATAGGATCACTTTGTTGTCCGTCTGTCTGTCTGTCTGTCTGTCTGTCAAGACCCTTTTTCTCAGGAACGCGTAGAGGTAACAAACTGAAATTTATAGGAAATACTAAGGTCCATTGCCTCTTAGAGCTGTGAAAATTTCAAACTTCTAGGCCAACGCAATCAAAAGATATAGTCGAATATGTCACAAATTTCAGCAAATTTTCGACATTACCAAATAAATCAAAACCTACGGGGCACTTCCCGTGAACTCAGAATCTTGAAATTTGGCACAAAGTAACTCCTTAGAGCACAGATAAAGAAAAAATTGCGAAAACCATAATTTTTTATTTGCATCATATGAAAAAAATATTTTGAATAATTTTATACCTACTACCCCTTTTCTCATGAACGCGTAGACGTATTAAATTGAAATTCATATCAAATACTTAAGTCTATAATACCTTTAAACTGTAATAAAATCAAACCTCTATGTCAACGCATTCAAAAGAAACAGCAATTTTAGTCGCAATTTTAAACTCGCAACTACTCTCAAAAAATCAAAACCTACAGGGTACTTGCCGTGAACTTAGAATCTTGAAAATTGGCACGAAGCAACTCCTTAGAGCACAGATAAAGGAAAAATTACGAAATCTGTACATTTTTAGTTACATCATATAAAAAAATATTTTTAATAATTTCATACTTACTACCTTATTTCTCATGAACGCGTAAACGTATTAAATTGAAATTCATATCAAATACTCAAGACTATAATACCTTTAAACTGTAATAAAATCAAACCTCTATCTCAACGCATTCAAAAGAAACAGTAATTTTAGCCGTATTTTTTAACTCGCGACTACTCTCAAGGGAATCAAAACCTACAGGGTACTTGCCGTTAACTCAGAGTCTTGAAATTTGGTACGCAGCAACGTCTTAAATTATAGGCACAGGAAAAATTGCGAAAACTGTAAATATTTAGTTACATCATTTAAAAAAATATTTTTAATAATTTTGTTTTACTACCCCTTTCCTCAAGAACGCGTACAGGTATTAAATTTAAATTCATACCAAATACTCAGCTTTATAATAACTTTAAGCTGTAAAAAAATCAAACCACTATTTCAACGCAATCAAAAGAAACAGCAATTTTAGCCGCATATTTTCAAACTCACAAGTACTCGCAAGGGAATCGAAACCTTCAGTACATAATATTATACCCACTTTTCCTTAGGGTTCCGTAGAAACCCGTAGGTTTGTACGGAACCCTCGGTGCTCGAGTCCTACTCGTACTTGACCGGTTTTATTTAACTCGCGACTACTCTCAAGGGAATCAAAACCTACAGGGTACTTGCCGTTAACTCAGAATCTTGGAATTTGGTACGCAGCAACGTCTTAAATCACATGCATAGGAAAAATTGCGAAAACTATAAATTATTTGTTACATCATATAAAAAAATATTTTTAATAATTTTGTATTTAGTATCCCTTTCCTCAAGAACGCGTACAGGTATTAAATTGAAATTCATACCAAATACTCAGCTTTATAATAACTTTAAGCTGTACAAAAATCAAACATCTATGTCAACGCAATCAAAAGAAACAGCAATTTTAGTCGCATATTTTCAAACTCGCAAGTACTCGCAAGGGAATCAAAACCTACAGTATATAATATTATACCCACTTTTCCTTAGGGTTCCTTAGAAACCCATAGGTTTGTACGGAACCCTCGGTGCTCGAGTCGTACTCGTACTTGACCGGTTTTTTTAAAAATTTATTTCAAATTACAACAATGGGTGTCACCATAATCAGTAACCCAGTATCATCTCTTAGGCGCTACGTTTTACGTAGCACCACCTTGTAGTGTAGCAATATTTTCTCGTCCTAGCCATATCCATTTTCTTAAAAGCTCCCTAGCAACACTTCATTAGTTTTACCCGGAGCTTGCGACCCGTATTTTGCGATTGTTTACGCCGCGACTTTTGCCCTGCATTCCATGGCTCACACATAGGCAGCGTTGAGGAAAATTCGCCTTCAATTTTCCATTTTATCACCGAGGTATTAGGCTCAATTTCCTACAAAAAGTTCTTCTTTTACTTCATTAATAACGCGGGATATGTATACAGATTTTACGAAAGCTTTTGTTTTGAGATTTTTAAGAAAATCCTTGTTGAGAGTGAGGAGGAAAATGAGCCCCATCTTGTGGGCTGTGGGTTCCACCTCTTCGTATTTTTGCGTGCTTTGAATAGATTCTTTACAATAATAGATGGATTCGTAAAAAGCAATTTTCCTTATTACGAGAAATATTGTTATACTTCATACGTATTGGATGTACCGATTACCCGTGTAGCTTATATTATTCTATAACAAGAAGTAATTATTCATTGTCATACACAATAGAGATAATATTACTGTACACGTCACTCGTATGTAGTCGTTTTGTGTATTGTACACGCTTATATTATTCCTATAGTGTTTATTCCCTATTTTATATTTACGAGTATTATTATACAAACACAAATGATTTAGTCATGAAAATAGGTACATTAAATCCAATGATACAGAAACATCTTGGGTACAAATAAGGAGGTGTCATATAGGTGAAACTGCTCCATTTGAAACTAGACCTGTGGTCTGTATGTTCAGTTAGAGCAAGATTCCTCATATTTTGTGAATCATTCCTTGAAATGCTAAATTTAGGAAATTATAGATTGATTAGTCGCAGAATTGTAATTTCTAAAGCACCTGCTACTAACGTATACAAAAATGTATGTTATTGGTTTCGAAAGCAATCGAAAAGCAAAAATATGAGCACAATAACCACAAAGTTACAAAATTAATCGTGTAAATTGTTCGAAAGGTAGCAGTCATCCCGAGGGAATCCCAACGAAATTCGACAAACTCGGGGAAATGTAAAAACTTCGCCGAAATAGTCCGAATTTTGCTGCAACTACGTAGAATTTTTTAAATTTAATTCGTAATACTGAATACAGATACTTACTATTTTATGATGCACAATATTATAATACAAAATATGTATACCAACAAAACTAGCTGCCCGCGTAGCACACTGTGACATTGAAGTAAGAGTAGCAACTTCCGTCCCAGTCTCAAGAGTAATTGACGTTTGTAAGAGCACAATGACATTGGGAGTAGCTCTGCAAATTGTATGCAATGACAGAGCGACTAGCAAGAGTAGCCTTAATATATTATCAGTGTACTCTTGACGGGACGGGAATGATACTCCTATGTCAATGTCGGGACGTGTTACACGGGGTGATTCCCACAATTTCATAGAACTCTCGTGAGTTAAAGAAATATCTAATTCTTATCCACCTAACAACAACCTATGGCGACCCTGCCAGGATCAAACAAGATAAGAAAACAAGTCGTTGAAATATTTCCAGGGATGCCTTTTAAATCATGTTTTAATCAAACTCAACCACTTATTTGACGAGATTCTTCATTCTACACATCTATTCTACTGAGTAGAATAAAGGAAAAACACGGTAAGAATATAATATTTTCCTGAAATGAAAATTTGTGGCGAGTAAACAACATTCGCTAAAAACAAAATACGCAAAAATCATTCTTTTCAATGCTTCTTTTCAAATAAATATGTTTCCAGTATCGACAGACACACATTCAATGTTTCTATTTTCACAAATAGGTTAGAGGTATTCGTTGGATTCTTTAATAAGCTTATTGGATTATTGAAAGGACATATTTTTGATAATATTTGTGATAAAATAATTGATGAAAACTTCTTTATATTTCTTTTCGTTATTTATATTTATTTAGATGATCTTACGGGACATTGGTTACGTATCATTATACCTACGGTCGTTTCAACTACGGTTGATACAACTACGGACGATTCGCCTATGTTCATTACACATATTGGACGACTCGCCTACAGTTCAACTCATTAGGGATTTCGACCAATAGTTATTATGAACGTAGGCGAAACGTCCAATAGTAATTTTGAACAGTAGGCCATTCGACCGTAGTTATATCGACCGTAGTTGAAATGACCGTAGGTATTATGATACTTAACCCTTAACATCCTATGTCTTAGGATGATGAGTGGATGCGGATGCGTCTGTTTTTATGTAATGGTTAAAAAATGTCAGATGAGTTTTCGAATATTTTTCATGAAGATAAGAGTCACTATCCGAAATGTAAACATAAATATTTTGTTGGCCCTCTAGAGGTTGGCGGCCGAAATTGCGGTAAATCCAAGCCATTAACTTAATGAGCGCTGCGTAATGAGTCTGCTAAGCCAGACTAGATACTTACATATCTCCATATTTATGAATGGAACCATTCCAGTAGCGTGTACTTCTTTAATTTGCTAAGTACGCACTTATGCGAAAAACCGTTAAATTCCTACATAAGCTTAAAATTCAGCTAGAAATTTAATTTACCATACTTTATTTAACTTTATTTGATTAAAAGAAGTTTATTCTTAAATTGAATTCGTTTCCTCAATTACATTGTTAAAGTTTATTATTATTTTTATTATCGGTTGTTAGGTTAAGTATCGAAGATTTCTGGCTGATAAGGTATAGTACGATAGATAGAAAACAACAGAAACTGGGACCTATAGTGTAACGTACTTTAAGAAACATTTTAATATACATACGAGTATATTATTAATATTATTATTCTTTATTTCAGCCGTTGTCTGTTCTTTGCAGGGCAGACAATTCCTTTGCCCATGTACTTCTTATTGGGTACTTCTTATTAGGCCACGGATAGCCAATTAGGGTAAAAGAAGTCAAGTTTCTACAGCCATTCACCCATTGTCCTATCTGAAGTCATCGTCTTCTAACGATGCTTGGCATTCTCAAAGTGATACTCTTGCCCCATAGCTCAACCCACGTACAACAGATGTATCTATGTACCCCACAGATAAACTTAAAGGTCCCATATTGCATTATCAAGATAAAATCTCGGCGTTTGTCCGTAAGGTCATACTTACACAAATACAGTGACCGGTGCATATCTTTACCGTAGGGTCCCGGGACCGTAAACTTTCTCCCGAACTCTGCCGAATGGAAAAACTTTATTTATATTTGAGTCGGAGAAGCTGGTCGGTGAATACTAAATCAGTTTGGTGTTGTTCTGGATCAGGCGTGTTTTGTCGCATTCACAACGTGACATTTAGATGCAAAATGTCATTTTCGCACATCGTCACAGTAGCAAATTGCCACAGGAGCAAATTGTCATTGTAGCAAATCGTCACAGTAGCAAAACGCCATAATAGTAAAATTTCATCACTGGAAACCCCAATTTGTACTATTGCATGTTCATCAGGACGGAACTGTTGTAACTGTAGAATTCAATATTATGTGACACCTGTCTCTGTACAGTTTATGCAATAAATAAAATTGAATTGAATTGAATTTTCATACCTTATTTTTTTTAATTTTTCCACCATGATGATTTTCTACAGTGACAATTTGCTAATGTGACATTTTGCTACTATGACAATCTGGGTTTGTGTTCGTGTCATATTAAGAATCTGACCAAACACACCTGATCCTTGGTTCTGAACAATATTTTACGTGTGTTATTCAGTCAGAAGTTACGCAGGTGTTGAAATATGACAGGAGTTTGGCGAATGTGTTGTGTTTGCCACTTCGTTACCTATCTTTCAGTTGTATGAAAAAAAAGAAAGAAAATATTATATTTATTTACGAAAAAAGAAAACAAAACGGAAAAAACATTGCGACGCAAAAGGGTATCAGCTCAGCATGTAGCTTAGGTTTAACCTACGCTGGTCTTCCGCTGGTACCTTAGTTTGAACTTATGTTAGCCCTTTTTAAGGTAGTTGCAACTATGTTGCCACTTTTTTTTGTTTCAAGAATTAAACACTTATTTATGAAGAGATCATATATCCAGTCTTATAGAGGACGATGTTCCACTAAATGCATGGTCAAAAGCATATTTCTTCCAATCAACATTTAATAAAATACCATTCCGCCGTTTAACCGCGCTGTCAACAAAAAATGTATCGAATTCGCCACAAAGCTTACCGGGTTAATAAATTCAGAATCCAAAAATAAGCACCACAAGTAGGTCAACATAGAATAATATAAAGATGTCGACTCGGCGGTGTGATCCGATGGAATATTGCTCAAGGATTTGTTTACTCTCAAAGAATTACTTTGGACGCGTCGACAATTTAGCTTGTAGACGGCTAATACGTTTTTGTTTTCAATTTACAAAATTCTGGCAACTAAACGAGATAAGCATCCGCGGCGCTGTGAATAGTGATTACAAAAATGCTGATTGAGCATTTTTGGCGCTGAGTCCGTTGATGGTTCTAGCTTTATTGTATGTTTTTATTTTATGTGGTCCTTTAAAAATAGTTGTAGTAAGTTCAGTTATTTACCTATCTATGTTTTACTTGATTGGTCAGCGCTGACTGAGTACTGAAAACTTAGTATTGAATGCTGATTATGGGGGATGCGGTACATGGGATGCGCTAGATTAAACGGTAGTCGGCAAAGAAAAAGATAAGATGCATTAACCTCATGTGGTATCTGAAAATCTTCGCCCAACAAAAGGAGTCTAGCGGTACACCATCGATAGTCGGAGGAGACAAATTGGGAAATATACCGTTTAGCCCTGGCAGTGTTCAATTTGTTCTGCGGTTCACTCCATTAGTTACTCTCCTTGCCAGTAGGGGGGAGCTTAGACATCTGATCTCTCTTCAACCTATTATCAAGCTCTGTATTATTGTTCTTATGTTTTACTAGCTGCGCCCAGCGGCTTTACCCGCTGTACTATAATAGGCTATGTGTTATTTCAGGGTCTGAACTATCTCTATACCAAATTTCAGCTCTGTCCACCCGTTTAGGCGTGAAAGAGTAACAAACATACATCCAGACATCCATACATTCTTACAAACTTTACAATATTAAAAGCCCAAAATTAAACTTTGAAAAAAAAAAATACAATTGGCGCTTTAATTTCATTGTAGAGAAGTTAATAGAGGCAAATTCCATATTTGGCTATTCGAGGAATTGTAATATCTGAAATTTAAGGCATCGCTTAGTAATAGAAGGGAAATCATCTGAAATAAGGCTTCATTTAGATGTCAGAGATATAATATATTTTGAACAAGAAAATGTTCACAACTTTACTTTTATTTGTTTGTTAGTATATCAAAATAAAATCTTTGTCCCGAAAGCTTTGAAGGAATATAATATGTTTTTTTTTATTTTTCTGAACATATTTTGAACCCTCACCAAACCTTAAAAGGGTTACATTTTTAAAAGTCCTTTCTTAGCAGACGTCTAGGTTGTATCTTAACTTTCTGCGAGCACATTTCAACCCAGTCCGTGCAGCAGTCTCTTCGTTAATAGATCAATCAGTCATTTTTCTAAAAGGAAAGCGTGACTTATTTACTCATTATCATATTATTTTAAACGCACTGCTCTATTAGCTGAACGGATTGAGTTAAAATTTGGCTCAAGGATAGATATTGTGACATGAACATCAGCTAAGAAAGATTTTTTTCAATACCGGTCAAGCCGCGAGGATAAGCTAGTTTTTTTTTATACATTTTAAGGTTTAATATAAAATAGGTAGGGTAAACTTGCTTAATTCGTACTTGCGCCTAACTCGTACCTCGTCTAGATATCGGCTTCAGTAACATCTACCTGCGCGTCTAGCGCCCAAAAATGTTAAAAACACCTGTTACGCTGCTTCCGTAAAAATGTACAAGTAAGTTTTTTTCTACCTTTTTCTGTAATATTTCTGCATTTTTCATAAGAACTGACCTCAACATATCATTTGTAACTTGTATAGCAATTTGTAATGTAAGTATTAATACATAGTACTTAATTTATTCTCGTCAGGCGGCAAGTTAAAGTTAATTCGTTTGGAGCCTTTTGACTTGATGACTTTTGATGAATTTTCCGCTTTAACTTATGGAACTTTTGTACATAAATACGAAATATTCGTTTGACGTGTACGGCATATTAACTATACACAGTTATTTGGCCCTTTGGAGAATGTTTTATTAACCAGCCTAATGTAGAGGTTCAAAAATCTTTCGGAAGGAGTAGAAGAAAGAACACATTTTAATAGGTACCGATTAAACTCACGGATAAAATAGGGGATCGGACAAAAAAAAATTGTCCATAATAGAGATTATTAAAAAATTTTGGATACGTATTTGTAATTTTAATAAAAAATGTGTGATTTACAACGCACTAAAGTTACATGGAAAGGGTCGTGACGTCATATGTGTGTGCTCGAGTCGATACAAAATTGACACACATGTGACGTCACGAGTCATAACCGAAAAACTTATAAGCGCTATATCTCAGCCATTTTTTATTTTTTTTTAAAAAAAAAATACGTATCGAATATTTATTTATTATAATAATTACGGACTAATTATATTTTAATGTTTTTGACCTTGTCCGATCCCCTATTGTAGTATCCCCGTATCCCCGATGTCCTTCATCAGTAGCTCAAGCCACGAGAGGTCGTGACGCTGGTATAAGACTTTTGTATCTCTGTGAGTTTAGTTCGCGTTTATTTTAATAATCGTACAATTTAATAGGGACGTTGAAAAGATTAAGAAAAAAGTTTGGAATTATTTTTTGGAATCTACCACACCAATCTACTTGTCGTAACTATCTATCTACTTGTACAATTTTTTTGTACATTTTCGTTTTGAATTTCGTACAATGAAGGATTTTTTTCGCAGTAACGAACTAACATTTAATATAGTTACAACCAGCAGCGTTTATAATAAATAAATATTTCAGGACATTTCGCATTTCAGCTGATTCAAGTAATTTTGTCATCTACTGGTCTTTGGTCATTCTATCCTCTGTTTGTCACAAGACAGGGTTAAATGGCGTTACATGAAGGAGGCCTATTCTCAACAGTGGAATGAAGAAGGATGTGGATGATGATGATCATTTACTGGTAAAAAAGTCCGTATTATCCATCAAGCTGGCTCTCTAATCTAAGGTATTATCTATATTTGAAACAAGTCAATCTGAAATTCTCAGTACATTTCGGTTACAGGTTATCGAATCTCAAGTCTTGTCAAGCTGTAATAAATAGCGGTACGCTCGGGCCCTATAAAGTAATTTGGGGCCGTGGCCGTGATCTATTTCTTCTTCTGAATTGGAGAAAGGCAAAGGTGGAGTTTATAAATATGTTTTCACAGGCTTTTGAACTTTAGGAGCGCAGCTTGAAGCTTGTTTTTTTTTTATACAACGAGGTTTTTTATACAAGAAGACGAACAAGACGCTCTCCTGATGGTAAGAGATAACTATGCTCATAATTAATTTAGTGCTACACAGAATCTGCGCCAACGCTTATTACTTGAGAGTCATATGTTAAGACTCTTCAACCCAGTAATTTTACTGTGCCCAATCTGTGGATCTCTTAATATTCTTTATCGCTATATCGTTAATAAGGCCTATGTCCAGCAGTGGACGAACATAGGCTGATGATGATGATATCTTTAATAAACGTATAGTTAGCTTGTAAGTAGATGCAGTCTTTTTACCTTTGTACAATCTTAAATTTAATTTTGTACCCATTTATAAAAAGTTGCCTAGATTTTTAGTGTATCTCTGAACTAGAGGGAAAAAATCAGGATGCATTTATTATTCTTTGTGTTAAGCTAACAATACAATAATAGAAATTGATATAAATATTTGGATAGTATCCCAATTTTGTAATTAGTCTATCCGACACTGCTCCCATTTGCCCCAGTGAAAACAAACCATAATTATACGAAATCAACGAAAAAAACGAATCAACGAATTTGCACGAAATCTAAAAATAATTGAAGGCTAAAAGTCTTCGCTTTTTCACATTTCCACGAAAACCTTAATCAAGAGGAGGGAAGCATGGCTTTTCCTGGTAGGCAATTAATATTATTAATTTATTAGATCATATTTTTATCGCTATCCTGCATTCCATAAGAAATATGACCTACTAAAGTTCCATGACATAATAATATCTAATACACTTACTTATCTCGTAAAGGGAATGCTATTAAAATTTTAGATGTTTAGCCTTCATCTAATGGAAAGGGGCTAAAAGGATATGCCCATTACGTTGTTTATTTACTTTTGATGAAATTGGGTTTGTAAACAAATAAATGCTGTAAAATAAACAGTGTCTAAAAACAACTTTTTTGTATACCTTTTTCAATTTCAGTCGGATTTTAGCTGTGAAGTATAAAATGAACTATAGGACAATAACTACCAACCTATTTAGTTTTACAATTTGTGCAAAAACGAACATTTGTTCAACATTAGAATCAATCAAATTCTTTACAAGTCTACATAGTATATATGTATATTTTTTTTAAGTGTAAATTGTCGGTACCTTACCAGCGATTGAGTTTTATTTTACAATAAACCATCCCACTGTTGGGCATAGGTCTCCTTTATATTATGGCACTCAACCCTCTCTTATGGCAATCTCGTGCATAGACAATAAATCAGAAACAGTGAATAATATTATAAAAACATACCTGGTACTGTCCTCGAGTACTACAACTCAGTACGACCCCGGTGTCGTTGGAGAACTCGACGTGGTGTGGCGGCTCTTGCACGACTGGTGACCGACGCGGCTCTGGTGTTGCGCTCACTGCTGCAACAAACATCACCAGTTTATATTGAACAATGGACATGTTGACTAAGGACTAACAGCTCGTTAGTGGAGGGATCCTCCTGTCAGGGAGAACCAAACGCCACGGCCGCGGACATGTGCTTCGGCTTACCCGGTGCCCTATGGCGTACCGCAAGAATACCCCAAGGTTTTTTAGTAGATATCCCCGTTGCGTCCATATTCAGCTAGGGAGTCCCACATACAACCCCATATTCTCCGGCGCAGTATTGAACTATAGACAAATTAAACTTATGTTAATTTTATTAATCAGGAATCAGGACTTATCGCGTAATAATTTTTATAATTGTTAAATTGAACTTAGTCTTGCAGTTCGTCTGCATCTTGTTCAGTCTAAAATGCACATGGTCATGCCCTTGGGACGGCGTGTACTTAGTATCAGTAATTCGGACTTGACTATAATATTAATCCCTGCAAACTAAAACAACGGTTAATTACTTTTATCATGTGTACCAATGTTGATTACCTATACCCATAATTATATTATTTTATAAATTCAAGATTACTTCCACACAGATGTTCAGATATCGATCCTGTAAATGCCTACGCAACATGAATTCAAAACTTCGGAATCTAGAGCACAGGCGTTCCACCATAATTGGCATACTTGCTCAAATATGTCGAGTTTGACCACTGTAAAATTGCAGGTCGTGCCAATAGGCGTCAGAACTATGTTGTTGGGCTGACAAATGCAATATTAAAATGGTTTATCTCTATTGGTCTCGCAACGAATATTACGTATATCACAATCTAATAAAGCCGAGGAGACAGGGCCTTATACCGGGTCAGTTGTCCTCTATGATATTATTACGGTCCGGTTGGTCTTTGACCGCAATTATCCTTATCTTGATTGTTGATACCAGTGTATTCGTAGAACGAGATTCCTGTGCAATTACAATCAGTTATTATTTTTTTCTGATAATATTAATAAAACAAAATTCTAAATAATAATTCTCTTAATAGTGAAGGTTAGGGCATGTATTTACTCGTATTTGTTTGTTACCTTACACAGCTAAACAGATTTAGTTGACTCGCACTCTCAGTGTTCCCGAATGCCGAATGCTATAACGTGGGTTTGTTCAAATTTCAAATCAAGAGTGAATAGGTTCTTACTGACCACGCGTGCTACAACTTCGACTGCATCGTCACTTTACCAACAGGTATGTGAGAGATTGCTGTCAAACGCTTGTTTAGTCTGCTATAAAAAAAATACTTTAATTTTATGTAACTTAGACTTCAAAATAACAAAATAGCTACTTTCCAACTTCCAACGAGATTTTTTGTACCAACTTAGCAAGAAATAAATTTTCATGATGTGCTGCGTAGTTAAACTTCTTCATAGGCGTACTTGTGTGCTATTTTTAGATACAATTGTATACTAAAAAGAGGCCAATGCTTTTAATATTTATTATGGAAGGATATTTCCAATTAAGCCAATTGAGACCTGACAGACCAAACTACTATTGTATAGCTTGTAAGCCTCTTAATAAATGAAATTGGTATTGAAAACCGTTTTATAAACATGATGGTAGTTCACAGCTAGTGGATCTTTGTGAATGAAAATCTGAATTGGCTTAATGAAACAGAAAATAAGCCATCGATATTTTACCAATTTATTGAATTGGTATTATTTTATTGATGTTAAAACCTGTTATTTCAATATTACAATTTATTTTGAACCTGGAAAATGTTATTGTAATAATTTGATTGTCGATACAAATGTTATTTTGTTTAAGAATGATTTTAAAACTTCACTATTCATAAATGGAAGTTACGTGATCAGCATTGACGCTTAATAATTCCAAAACCTAAAGTTTACGAGCGTGAGTGTCAGAATATTTTTTGGATCTCCTATAGATGGATATCAGCTATAGCATACGTAGTAATTGTATCTATTCTTTGGCTATAGGTTTCGACATTGGCAGCCGGCAGCGGCTTGTAGGTATTCCACAAATTGTGAAACCCAGTGCAGCCGTTCTAGCTATAGTTACATACTCGTACCATATAACTTTAAACTTAAAAACAGATAAAGAGAAAATTTTTTTCTGAGCGTGAATATTTGCTACTTCTTCACGTCTTAATGGGTGGACCGAATGAGCTGAAATTTGGTATAAAGATAGCTTAGACCTTAGAATAACAAATAGGCTACTGCTGTGCATCGGGTAAAATCGTTGGGCGCAGCTAGTTTTTTTTGTTTAGTCTGTATTGTCCCACTGACAAAGACCTTCCCCAAATCCTTATCTCTTTCCTGCGCCACCTCGGCCCACCCGATCTGGAGCGCGTCCAAATCCCGCAGCTAGTAAAGAATAAAAAAATAGTTGTTTATATAAACAAATATTAATTCCAAGGCACGTAAATGGCAGTCTGGCGATGCGGCTGCCTACTGCCTCGTAGCAGGACCGCAAGCCGCAGAGTTCGATTTCCGTTTAATTTCGCGACAACCGCCCCAGAGTCCCAGGTAATACAGATAGTGACTACTTGTATATATTTATCTAGACACGTTAAACTATTTCAACTGTTTGTAAATGAAATAGACTGCTTTAGGTAAGATTGGTTGTTGAAACGTCTTTCTAGTAAATAGGTAAGTATGGCAATCGGAGTTTAAAAGGCATTTTGCAGTACCTTGTCATCAGGTCGTCTTCAAAGAAGACAATAAGAAAGTCCCAATTGACTACTAAGACAACTATCTAAGTTTTTGAAAACTAACATGAGTGTTATGTATATGTAAACTATAACTATGTAAACAAACGACTAAACTCATATTCCTAATACCAATAATATTATGAAAAATGCAAAAATATCGAGTTCATGTATGTTTGTAAATTTGCTCATCACGCGCTGAAAAAGCAAAACCGTTAAAGAGCGTATACATATATCGCGTGACACTCTCTCGCTCGCACTTTTTGACAAATTTTGAAATATACGCTCTTTAGCTAAAATTTAGTTAAATGGTAGCTTAACCATGGGAATAAGTTACTTTTCAGATAATTTGGAAAAATAAAAAATCAAGAAGAATTCAGTGAACTGGAATTAATTTATATCGCTGGGAGAACTACATAGACTTAGGAAATAAAACATTTTTCTTGAAAGGGTTTGCCGAGGGGTTGATTCATTACATGGGTAGATAGGTGGTAATCGTGCGTAGGTAGACTTCACCTAGCTTCATTACAATAACACCTAATACCACATGATCAGGAACATTGTTTTACGGCCATAATGGGTCCATTGTTCCGTTGACGTTGACTAATATGAGTGACACAGTAACAGCCGACTGCCGACGCCTTGAATAGGAAAATAATTACGAAGGAAACACGTGGAAATTGAACGGGCTGTCAGTTGTAGAGAACTTCGTGCCGTCTCTATTTTCCTGTTTATCGCAAACTTAATGTATGGAAATGATATTTTACATTGAAACACGTGATTATATCTGAGTGTAAAAACAACACAAATGGTATAGAATATCATAGTGAAAAAATGGACTTAGCAGGCTTACGCTCTAACCCGACGACTTTAGAAGTCCACTAAACTATATGCTATTTGGTTATTTTTTTAAATCATCCTTTATTATATTTTTTTTGTGTTTCAATATTTGAATGCAACCCGTCAGGATAGTGAAATCTTACTAATATTATAAATGTGAAAGTTTGTAAGAATGTCTGGATGTATGTTTGTTAGGTAGTCTAGATTTTTAATTTATTTTATTTATGTACATACAGTGGTGCTAGATACTAAATTTAAACTCATATTAATTTTATTTCGCAGTTCTCTCATGACGTCGTTTATAATCTCGTTTTATAAAATTAGTAGGATGGCTTTATTCAGAAAGAGTTTTATTTATTTCGGCTTATTTCATTTTGGGAAGGATTTGCTGATTGGGCGGTATTCTTATAAACAATAACATGGCTTGATTGAGGATAACGTTTAGGGTACGTTTGTTTTGTATCAGGCTTTATTGGGGAGTGTATCATGCCACATATTTATCGATATTACAGTCATAATTCCTGCGGGATCAATAAATAAGCCAGTGCAAGTAAATGTTTCTGCAGAACCACAGAAACTATAGAGAGATAAATATAGAGAGTTAAAAAAGTTAGCAGACTTCCGCTACTTTGCGTGTGTTAAAAACTATGCGACCTATTCTCAGACCTAAAATATACAAAAAAAATAGCACTCCGGGAGTGCCGGCAGAAGTGAAAACTTCAATATTAACGTTGTGTTTAATTATAAGTATAAAAATACTATCATTTATGAGGTAGAATACTATGTTTATTTATTGCGCTATCGTACACAAATATGACAATTTATATGTTGTTATTTATAATATTATATCGTTATTTATATATTACATTAAATTTTATCTCTCAGAAAAATCAACTTCCATCCATAATTTCGACGACTTTTACACCATCGTTATTATCAGAATCATCATCGCAAATTTTTACAACTGATACAATTGGTTTATGATAACTGAAGTAAGAAACAAACAGTTTTGATTCGAACCTATTTAAGTGTCTAATAAAGACCGCATCAATAGTAGTTTTGTATTTCGTTGTGCTAAAATTGCGATCATTTGACATAGTTAAACCAAATTCACAGAGCAGCACACTCAAGCACGGTAGAAAGAGTGGGAGATACTAGTTCCTCTCCCTTCCCCTCGATCTTACGCTTTTTCGATCAGCATCACGTGACCCTGACGCGAGTTTGAAAGTTTTTACCCATACAAAAAAAAGTGCTCAGCGCCGCTAAAGAAGTTTTCACTTCAAAAAAAAGTTTAAGCCGGAGGAGTTTGATGAGAAACACAGTGACGCGAGATTTTTAACAGATAAGTAAATTTCAACTTTGGGGTTTTTTATTTTCTGTAACTTGGTAATTAATAAAGTATTTTATTGTAAAATTCTGCCTTGCCGTTTTGGAAGAGTTCGACAATCTTAATCATATTATAGGATATTACACACAGCTCCATCTAACTCCAATCGAAGCAACTGAATGCTTTTGTTGTTACAGCTAGAGGTATATAAAGAAACTAGCTTACGCTCGCGGCTTTGCCCGCATGGCAAAATCCTTTCTTAGCGTAGGTCTACGTCATAAAACCTATCCAAATTTCAACCCAATTCATCCAGTGGTTTAGGCTGTCCATTGGTAGATTAGTCAGTCAGTCACTCTTTCCTTTTATATATTTAGCTGATGCATACATTTTATGCTATACAGCGCGTAGCTGTTATAAAATATGCAGAAAATAATAAGACAGTGGGCAAACAAAAACACCTTTTTAAAGTAGATTGCAGGCGTTGCGTGAAGTCAGGCTGATTGCTCATTAGTGGCACAATGGCTCGCAATACAATGGTCTGGAGAGGGTGTCCCCACTGAGATGGGAGTCTACAGATGATGGGGGTATCAATGGGGACTTAGGCGCTTTGAACGTGCTCTATGACAATTTGTGACATATGAGTGGCTTTGATGGATGAGATGTAGTGTTAACAGTTGTTTTATTTTATGTTTTATTGTTGCGTTAATAAAAATTAAAATATATAAAAAAATATTTTTTTGTTTAAGAGCATGAACACGCTTGACGCTCTCTCACTCGCACTATTAGATTTTTGGAAATTCATCTAGAGAAGTCCTGTAAAAAATGATTGCACACATTTTAACAGTATTTTCATATTGTTACTATAAGTAAATTTTTATTCCCGGCATGAGTAGGGACATATCTCCGTATAGACTTTTTATGCGAAGAAGTGAGAAGACGTGCAAGATGCTCTCCTGATGTTAAGAGATAACGCTGTCCATAATCAGTACAGTGTCACTCAGGATTTCACAATGATGTAAAATTCTAGGTGTACTGCACCATCGCTACTTACTTAAGAGTCATAAGATGTTAAGACTCTTTAGCCCAGTAATTTCACTAGCTAAACAAAGCAAGACAGCAAGAATCCTTCTGGAAGAACGTAGACACTTGTAAACTTCGGATATACTTATCCCGATCTGTTCGGGCAAAGAGTATCTCGTTGATATTCCAACTACATTGCAGATTACGGCCAATACACGAGTAATAAGTACAAACTGAATGTAGAGCACTGTTTAATCTTGGATGAATTGAAAATCTATGTTGGTTAAATTTACTTGGCAAAACTTACCTACTCAAAAATATCTGCTAATTAGGCTGAACTGAAAGATCGCCATCAGATAGAAGATATTATCAAAACATATCGAACACGTATTTTTTTAGTAAATTTGATAAAAAAAGGTGTAAAATACAACACACTTAGTTATTATTGACGTCACTGGCCGTGCTCAACATTTGGAACCGGCTATCCGGTGACAAAGCGTGGGGACACGCTTTGTCACCCAAAAAGTTATTATAAACGTATATCTCAGCCGTTTTTTATTTTATTTACGAACCATACAATACGTATCTAATATTTTTTTATTATTTATATTGCGGACTCGATAAATTTAAATAATTTTGACCATGTCAATACCCCTATTTGTCCTTAAATTAAACCTACAGTTATGTTCGTTTGAAATAAGGCAAAATCTTGAACTTCGAAGTAAAGGTCTCAGCAAGAATATAATTTTCTTCTGGTATATTCTAAAAACAAGCAAAATGAAGGCAATTGGAATAATACCTATTGTTTCGCAAGCTCATTAATAAATTAGCAGTTAAGCTGAAATTAAAACAATTACGTGACGAGCATTTAGGTGAAACCTATTTTAGAGGATATGGCTGGTTACCTCTCGAGAAAATTAAACCTTTGGGAAGGCACGAATAATCAATTAACAAATACTTGGAAAAAATAGTCACACGGTCGATAAAAATATCTCAAAAATACAGACTGAATCATTTAAACAAATAACTGACAAAAATGGTCATCTCCAAAATTTTCTTGTTCCTCGGTTTTGAAGTATAGGTACGTTTCGAGTACAGTTTTTGTACCATCTTTATCTTTCTCGGGTTGACTCTACATAGTTGTCCTTTTAAGTTACAATCTAAACTAAAAAGAAGATTTTTTTTTAATAACTTTTATTATTATTATTACCATCTATCATCAAAGTACATGTCAAGACGAATCAGTTAAGCCCAAACTCAATGGAGTTGCGTCGTTTAATTACGGAGTTCCTATGGCCACCTTCCAGCTTCATGTCATAATTATGTATATTGCCATCCGATTTATACATGTATGCAAAATTTCAGCTCAATCGGAAACCGGGAAGTGGATCAAATTTAATTAACAAGATTTGTTACAGACAGACCACACATTGGTGAAAGTAAATAAAAGCTTCTAATAGCTAGCTTTTAATGAGTACCATTTATTTGAGAACGCATACAATAATATTCCTTATTATTTATATTAAATAGGCCTACGTTTGATCACAGCACACCTGACAAAAGTGCAGAGATGCGGTTCCCAAGAGAATCCCAAATTATATTGCTCGGGAAACACTAATGACGGGTACTTATAGGGTATAATAGTTATTTTACCTGAGTATGAATTTTATAAATAGTGTAGAAAAGTTATAAAAATAGTGGTTAAAAGTTAAGAGGTCAGAAGTGCGGAACGCGATCAAGCTGATATTGCGCCGCTCTTATAGTCCACATTTTCCCTTCATTTTTATTAAATATTCATAGTTCATAGCTTTATTCAAGTAATATTTTTGCAGTGGCAAATCTTCTATGCAACGATTAGTCGCCTGGAAAAGATTGCTCATGGTGATAAAATGATTTTAGTTTTAAATACTAGAACTAAGTAAGATTGTATTTTATGGTGTCATATCAAATTTATGTCCTCTTTTTGATAAAACAATTAAAAATCTCTAAACGATCCAAAAGAATCCTAAACTTTTTGTTAAAGGTAATAAATAATGTGTTCTTTTTGAAGAAGCACATACGAGGTGTTCAAAAAGTAAGGTGACTTTTCAAATTTCGCGGGCAACGTACTTTCGATTATCGACTTTTTTATTTTTTTTATGTTGATACACTCTTTCCGAACATCTGTACCAAGTTTCAAGTGTATAGCATTTTTTGTTTGGTTGTGAGAGGCGTAAAGTTTATAAGTTTTGCGAGCTCGGCGATTTCTTGCTATCGAAAAATATGGATCAAAGGATTTGCATCAAACTTTGTGTAAAAAATAGAATAAAGTGCTCCGAAACAATTTAAAATGTTGACAGTGGCATAAGGTGAAACTATTCTAAGTAAAAAAAAAATTTTACAAGTGGTACAAACTCTTCCAAGATGGACGGGAAGATGCCAATGACGAGCTTCGCTCTGGACGCCCAAGCACGTCAACAACTGATGAAAACGTTCAAGCAGTGAAGAAAATTGTTTTAGAAAGTCGTCGAATTACTATCAGAGAAGTTGCTGAGGATGTTGGTATATCGCTTGGCTCGTGCCATGAAATTTTTCTAACGTTTTGGGCATGAGACGTGTGTCAGCAAAGTTTGTTCCGAAATTGCTAAATTTTGACCAAAGAACCGTCGCATGAGGATCGCTCAAGAACTGTTGAATGACGTCAACGACGACCCAGATTTACTCAAAAGGGTCATAACTAGTGACGAATCATGGATATATGGTTATGATATCGAAACCAAAGTCCAATCGATCCATATTCTTCGATAGCAAGAAATCGCCGAGCACGCATAACACTTATCTGGGGGCACGGTAGTGCCCCCGCCAAGTCGAGCGCGAAGCAAGCACTGCCGTACCATCCTTTACAGGAACCATTTCGCCGCATTTTCAGGCCCCTATTTGAGAACCTCTGGATAAAACCAGAACACAGAAATTTTCGTCATCCAGTAAGCTATGATTACATACTTAAAATCCAAAATTTCATGTCTGTAGGTCATTAAGTTCCGAAGTTAAGCGAAAGCAAAGTTTCGCATTTACGACACTCACTCACTCACTCACTCACTCATGATCATCAAAATAGAACTAGTACTTCCCATAAACTCAGAGAGCTGAAATTTGGTACATACTTAGACTTTATTGTATAAACCATAGGAAAACTAAAAAACATGCAATTTCGGTCTCGTTTTCGAGATAATTAATCTGCATAAATAACTTTGTAATCTCATATAAATGTATAGGATTACAAAGTTACATTTGCAGTAAATGGTTAAAATTGTGTAATATCCAACTTATTAATTAAAAATATAATATAAGGCATGGTATATGTATATGTGTGTGTGTGTATATGTGTCGTAAATCGTCAGTTATGATCAGGTGATATCTAGCGTGGCCTATAACGAATACGAATCTATCACAAGAGCCCAACCAAACTATTAGAAGAGATCGACATACCGCCTTTATTACAAGCTTTTATTTACTTTCACCTGTGTGTCTGTCTGTCTGTCTGTAATTAACTCTTGCAAGTTTAATTAGGCCCACTTCCCAGTATAATATTAGGTATGATGCATTGGACTAAGAGTGAACGCACACGTATCTAGATGGCGCTGACTGTATTTTAAAACGCGCTTACGGTTTGTATTTCTGCTAACCTTATATTATAGCGTTTCTACAAAAATAAGTGAAATCCCACCAAAAACATTCTGTAAAAAACTAGCCAAGTCTCGATAGAGCTGCTTGTTTATCTCTAAAAAGTAATGAAATCTAGACAAAGTCGTGCCAAGTATAAGGTTCCTTACTGCGATTTCTTTATTATTATTGTTAATTTTGTGTGACTTGGCCGTTGAAGGGTACACAAGGGTATTATACCAGGTGCTCTTATATTATATTTTTAATTAATAAGTTGGATATTACACAATTTTAACCATTTACTGCAAATGTAACTTTGTAATCCTATACATTTATATGAGATTACAAAGTTATTTATGCAGATTAATTATCACGAAAACGAGACCGAAATTGCATGTTTTTTAGTTTTCCTATGGTTTATACAATAAAGTCTAAGTATGTACCAAATTTCAGCTCTCTGAGTTTATGGGAAGTACTAGTTCTATTTTGATGATCATGAGTGAGTGAGTGAGTGAGTGAGTGAGTGAGTGTCGTAAATGCGAAACTTTGCTTTCGCTTAACTTCGGAACTTAATGACCTACAGACATGAAATTTTGGATTTTAAGTATGTAATTATATCTTACTGGATGACGAAAATTTCTGTGTTCTGGTTTTATCCAGAGGTTCTCAAATAGGGGCCTGAAAATGCGGCGAAATGGTTCCTGTAAAGGATGGTACGGCAGTGCTTGCTTCGCGCTCGACTTGGCGGGGGCACTACCGTGCCCCCAGATAAGTGTTATGCGTGCTCGGCGATTTCTTGCTATCGAAGAATATGGATCGATTGGACTTTGGTTTCGATATCATAACCATATATCCATGATTCGTCACTAGTTATGACCCTTTTGAGTATATCTGGGTCGTCGTTGACGTCATTCAACAGTTCTTGAGCGATCCTCATGCGACGGTTCTTTGGTCAAAATTTAGCAATTTCGGAACAAACTTTGCTGACACACGTCTCATGCCCAAAACGTTAGAAAAATTTCATGGCACGAGCCAAGCGATATACCAACATCCTCAGCAACTTCTCTGATAGTAATTCGACGACTTTCTAAAACAATTTTCTTCACTGCTTGAACGTTTTCATCAGTTGTTGACGTGCTTGGGCGTCCAGAGCGAAGCTCGTCATTGGCATCTTCCCGTCCATCTTGGAAGAGTTTGTACCACTTGTAAAATTTTTTTTTACTTAGAATAGTTTCATCTTATGCCACTGTCAACATTTTAAATTGTTTCGGAGCACTTAATTCTATTTTTTACACAAAATTTGATGCAAATCCTTTGATCCATATTTTTAGAGATAAACAAGCAGCTCTATCGAGACTTGGCTAGTTTTTTTTACAGAATGTTTTTGGTGGGGTAACCTTTACGCCTCTCACAATCAAACAAAAAATGCTATACACTTGAAACTTGGTACAGATATTCGGAAAGAGTGTACCAACATAAAAAAATAAAAAAGTCGATAATCGAAAGTACGTTGCCCGCGAAATTTGAAAAGTCACCTTACTTTTTGAACACACCTCGTACACTTTGTACACTAGGTAGACATTGTGTAAAAGCTTATTTAAGTAGGGAATTGGAAATCAGAAATTACGTAAGCTTCAAAAAGATAGAAAGAAAAGAAGTTAATTTGTAGCCTTATATATATATATATATATATATATATATATATATATATATATATATATATATATATATATATATATATATATATATATATATATATACATACGTAGAGAGTAGAGGTCCATCTTAAGTAAATAAACGGCATAAACTCACTTGTATTTACTTCGGCTTCGTGCCGACCGTTTCGATCCTGTACGAGGATCTTCTTCAGGGGAGTAGCTGCGGATACACGGGCGTGACAGGCGGCTGCGCGCAGTGGCGCGGACGTCGTCGCGTAACCGCACTCGTACAGGATCGAAACGGTCGGCACGAAGCCGAAGTAAATACAAGTGAGTTTATGCCGTTTATTTACTTAAGGTAAATCTAAATACTCACGAATCGTTGCGAGTAGAGGTATTATATCTCCTTACATATTTACATTATCAAATAACATAAGTAGGTATGTGGTAATATGTAATTATAACACTTATAAGTGTAATATTACCAGTGTAAAGCAACACGTCTCAAACAGATGCTGAGCAAACTCGCAAGTTCTTATAATTAGTACACTAACATATTTATACACTCAGAGCGTATTCGCACTAAATCCGATCCGAGTCAGATCGAATCCGCCAAACGACTTGCCGAATATTTAGTATGGTGGCTTATGCACAAAAGTCATTCAATTTCTGCCTGTTATTTATCAGGCTCTTTTTGACGAACCAATCATCAGCTCGTGTTACATGAAAATTGCGGTTTACAAGATTTTTTTGTTACAAAGTCGAAGTGACAAATTTAAAATTTCGTAAAATACCTATTACTATGTATAATAATTATTTATTTTTATTAGCTTGTTACTAAGGCATAAAATATCATAGTGTAATTGTAATTAACAAATTTTAAGATAAGTAGAACTACTTATCTTAAATATTGTTAGTTAAAAAGTAAGTTTACTCTCCTATAAATAGAATAAAGGCGTAAAAATTCCATTTTTTTGCAAATATTAAATCTTACCAACCTAAATCAATCAAGACAGATTTTTTTATAAAATCTCTTACCATACGCAAATGTGAAATGTACTGCTAAGTCGAATCGTCATTTCTCGGATTCGGATCTGACTCGGATCGGGTGCAGTGCGAAGGCTTTTACACTTGAACACACACACGAACATTCCAAGTCGAATATTAATTGAGTACCGGAATATCCGTCAGCGTTTACGTAATTGCTAGACTAATTAGCAACATTCCTGCTGTTTATTCATTAATATTACTTTGAGTAATAGTGTATAAAAAACTAGCTGCAACTAGTAGTTTTACATATTATTAATTTAACTTTCTAGAGTCTTAGTTATTTCCTGACCAATTTCAGTTCAATCAGTATGGAGAGCAGATTAGATTTTAAATTTTTAATTTAACATGTTAACATGATATTCCTTTTTATTACGATAAATGATTAATTAATTTTATTTTTTTAGTTAGTAATTTAGAAAAAAATATATTCTCATATAAATATTTTAGCACAGACACATTAGAAAAAAATAAACAAGCAGTTTTTTTTCCGATGGTTAGTGTTGACTGTTGACGTCGGCGTGTTACTGAGACGGTTGCAAGCCCTTAAATTCTCAATTAAACACATTAATCAAAGAATAAAATAAATAAATAAATAATATAGTTTTTAAGAACATTTCATATCAAACCACCCAGACTAGAAACAAATACCTGTACACAAACATTTGTCCCATGCGGGAATCGAACCAGCAACCTTCTGCGTTGTAAGTATTAGCCCACCGCGCCACAGAGCTCATCAGAAGGAATATCTAGCTAGCCAAAGTCTATCTAGCTAGCTATAGTCCAAATATCTAGCAGCTTAAACTCAATCTCAAAACTTGAAATATTGGCACTTATCCCTCTTAATGTCTTGAGCTTATAAAATATTATGTTATAAAAGAGACGTATGCGGTATTGGAAGAAAAGCTAGTGATTTATAATTATTGAATTTTTAAGTACCGGTAAGAATTTTTAACTTTACTTTATAAGAGTGACTGATAAATCACTCATAAGCTTCAAAGATACGATATATTAGAGAAACATATTATAACGTTTAAAATTAACAGAAACTAGTTACGAATTAAAAAATCTTATTTGAACGAATGCACCACGTTTTAAATAATATGGTCAACTTACGTCTGGCGAACAACAGCCGGTGCTCCAGGTAAATAAAACTAGTTAAAGTTTTTACTGTGTACCATAAATTACGACAACTTAACATTTAAATAGAATATTTTTATCAAAATTTAATAAGTACCTATATTTATTATTATTATTTATTGAACAAGAATATCGTATCGAATATCTGAGTACCCTGTTTTAAGGTTCTAAGTGATGTAGAGGTCCCTGTAAAGGTAGATACCTCTACAGGGCGTAATACTCGAAGATTTTGTAGAGACTAGGTGTTCCCTAAAAGCAACGTAGGTATAGAATTTAATATCAAATTTCTACTCAATGGCAAATTTATGTTTCTGCATGAATAATATATTTGGAGTCGTCTGCGTCAGAATGTCATTTTAGAAGCCTAGCTGGTGGTAAATTATGTACGTGCTCATATTCAATTTATTATAATAATACCTATATTCAAATTAATGTTAGCAAGGCTTTGGAATACTAGTTATACCTATTTTACCCGCTGAAACGCCTATGTATATATTATTATTCCAAAGTCTGAAATAGCTGTATACCTACCCAATTTCAGCTCAATAAGTTCATCCGTGCAAGCACGAAGAGATTGTTAAAATCCTATTTTTTAAACAGTATGGTAGACGTCGTAGAATAAACATTTTACACAAACCTCATTGGTTTTAATATGTTGTTTAGTTGATTTGTTTTAAATGTATGTTCAGATGATAAATAAATGAAAAAAAAAAGATAGCAAACATACAAATTCATACTTTTATAATAAACATTCATAACATTATTAGTTTAGGATTTGTATGTGTGTATTGAAAGCTACTGAATTTGGAGGTAATTTTCAAGGTAATTTTGACCACGTGAAAGTAGTTTGTACAAATCGTAGCATAAATGAACACACTTAATGTACGCTATCTCATTCACCCGCTTATCAGTTTGTGTTTTTTGTCTCTCTTTAAACTGGTAATGTCGGTTCTTATACAAACATCCCATGATATTAGATCTAAACTCAATAATTATAATTGATAAATGACCATTCTAACGGGTCAAATAGATAATATAATTATTTATAGGTAATTTATCACATTATATTTAATGGATTTATAAATTACTCGGTTAAATAAATAATTATTAATTTGATGTCTTATTGTTGATCATTTAGTGTGTTAATTATTTATTAAATTATAGGCATAAAATGTTAACTAAATACACGGCTTCTGATCGAAATAAATGAGAATTTAATTGTTTTTTTAATTATATCTGTAGTTCTACGCAGCTTAGGCCGTAGTGCTACGTCGTAGCCGGCGTAGCTACTGCTACGAGTACGTCAGTAGGTTTCCTTGATCGCTATTTAGTTAGGCCTGCACGGTCAATTGAAATTCAATTTAATACCAATCTGCCCCTTTTGATCGTCACTGGGTTAAGTGGTATTTAAAGGAAGATAAGCGATCAATATTCAATATTATAAGATTTGTTTGAACTTGCTAATTTTAGATTTTAATCAGTGTCCGGTTAAGCGATTATATTTATCCAAGTCTAAATTCGATTAACTGGAAATAGTTATAGAAATTAATACACATTAAGAGTTTCATCCGTACGTGTTAGTCTAACGCTCCCAGAGACATATTCAAAATGCAAATTCTACGAGAATATTTTTCAAAATTAGTCATATCGTGCGAGCGTGAGAAAAATTTTGAAAAATACTTAGGAGTGAAATTCTTAAGACGAGTGAGCTTCATATTTAATAGAAACCTATGTCCTCGGCCGTGCCTGCTATGCAAAATCATGTACTTTAATATAGAAAAAAAATCTCGATATCCAAAAGCTACTGTTGCAAAGCGCGATAACGCTATTCTATTAAGTATTTCTATATAAAAAAAACCTCAGAAAATAGATAAACACAAATAGGTTTCTTACAGCCCTCACATAACCTAAATGGTCGTGATAACGTCTCAATTAAGGCTTGGCGGCGGCAAATAGCGGGGAACTCTCCACGTAACACGCATGGCCGCCGCGCGTGGAATTAATAAGTATTATAGCTAGTACGTAGGACGTAGGTAGTCACTCAGTACTTCCACTTGAGAAGGACTTTGGTTTCAGGTAAATATTCTGAAAATAAGCGCTGCGCATCTTTGCCAGCATAAAGCTGAGCATATGTCTTTTGCCTAATTTAATAATACCACATTTCTTTTGTTACGTTTCCTTCATTTTCTTGTATTAGCTTAATGTAATTTGAAATTGTATTTTATTTTTGGCAATATAACTATTTTTTATTTTTTTTAAAAGAAGTGTGACTGATTGACTGATCTATCTACGCACTGCTGTAACCGCTGAACAGATTTGCTTGCAAATTTGAAATAAATATCATCACCATCAGGCTATGGAACTCGCCACTGTAGTCAGTGTTTCCCGAATGCTATAACGTGGGTTTATTCAAATCAATAGTAAAAAGGTTCTTACTGAACAAGCGTGCTACAACTTAGACTGCATCATCAATTACCAACAGGTAAGTTTGAGGTCTTGCGCTTGCTTAGTCTGCTTAAACAAGTGAAATTAAAACAAGTGAAAGGTTGCAAAAAAAACTTTTTAAAAACAAACTTTTATTATTATTGCCATTTAGCATTAAAGTACTCGTCAAGACGGGGGTTGGCGTCGTTTAATTACAGAGTTCCTATGGCCACCTTCCAGCTCCGTCATCTGATCAGCTCGATGTCATAAAAATGTTGCATTATCATCCGATTTATACATGCATGCAAAATATTAGATTTATACTCAATCAGAAACCGAAAACTTGATTAAAATTAAACTTGCAAGATTTGATTACAGCCAGACAGACAGACAACAGACAGATGAAAGTAAATAAAAGCTTGTTAAAATGTGGGCAAATGTGAGGACATGTAAGACGTAGGACTACATTAAATTATAAGTAAAAAATTGAGATTGGTTCATTTTTGTACATTATAGAAATATTGACATCATTGGAATTCCCTAATCGTTATTGAATGAAAATACATATGAAAGATGAAAATATTTAGTTATTACTTATGTTGATAGGATTCCAGGACCATTCATCATTCAGTATCTCATCCTCCATCACATTAACTATATTAACTTGAGAACTAGTTACTAGAATAATGTACAACTGGTCGTTCTCACGACTCCCAAACTAACATTTGGGATGTCTTTTCGTAAAGTTTGTTTTTCTTTGCCATTTCAATTAGCTGACCAAATATTTCTTTGGAATTATGACAGATTTTTTTTATAAATGGATTTACTAAAAATGCCCAGTCTTAAGCATTCGTGAGCCAACACAAACAATAAATAAGCTACATACACGCATAAATCATTTAATTTCTCTGCCCCTAACAAAAAATATCTCTAGGTGCTCCTTGTATGAATCTGCCCCACTTCCTTGTTCTCCTTCCGTACAACTATATATTTGTCAAATTTACTTTTTAAAAAAAAGTAGATTTTTTTAAAAATATTTTTAAATGTATTTCCACTTTGACACAATAAAACATGAGAGAAGGTTTTCAAAACATGTTTTCTGTTTTAAAAATAACTTTGTTGTTATTTATGATGAACTGGAGAACTTATGTTAATCGATCAATAGTGAAACATTTTTGTAAGTCTCAGTAAGCTATGAATCTATTTTATGTTCTAAGTCTTCTGTCAGTAGGTACTGAATATTTACAAGTTGCGGGAAATTTAATCTTGTTATAACGACGATCGATCAGATATTGTAAGACGTCTTGCCTGATGGTCTGAAAAATGGAATATTTATGGAATAATTTATCATTCAACAGAAAATCTGAACTTAATCGCATTAATAAATAATATTATTATATGTTTAGTCTTAACATCTTATGACTCTTGAGTAAGAAGCGTTGGTGCAGTGCTTCTAGAATTTCACATCATTGTGAAATCCTAAGTAGCACTGTACTGATTATGGGCAGCGTTATCTCTTAACATCAGGAGAGCGTCTTGCTCGTCTTCTACTTCATCACATAAAAAAAAATATTATTATATGTATATGTATATTGACTTATAATATTTCATGTAAGTACGACATAATAATGTGTTTTTGGTTATATTATCGAAATTTATTTCGGGATTTTCAGTAAAATGGTATTAAAAACAAGTTTTAATAATAATCTTACTTTTAAGTCTTTACAATTTTGGAGACTACCATGAGTGTTATCCGTGTTTTTTAAAGTCATTGTCTAATATAGTTTGCATTCCGTTTAAACAGAAAATCCGCATTAGAAAGATCATTCCATTTCTAAATAAATTTAAATAAAATAAAACCAAAAGCAGATCTAAAAAGCCACAGCGAATTAAAAATTCATTCCCTAATTCAACCCATTACGGTCATTTGAAGAACCCACGTCATTCACTTGGCTGGCAAAAAAAACAAAAGCTAGCCACATTCACTGACGTGTGATGGCCTACAAGGGTTGGCTTGACCCGCGACTCTGACTGGATACTGACCTATTTCGAACTACCCTCGTGGATCGCTGTTAAATGAAAATATAGCGATTTTTAAATGCAGAATTGAGGTTTGTGATTTTAGTGCGGTTTCTAAACATTATTTTATATCACAGGTTATTTTGTATCTTAGGCACCAACATACAAATAAACGACCGCTGTATACGTCTGCAGCACCAGTGGTGTTGACTACGCGATACCAGTTATTGCAGATATGGAATAGAATAGAACAATCGGCGGTCTTATCGCACTAGGCAATTTCTTACAGACAACCTGGGAATGGAACAGGACATATTGGATATATTGTCGATCAAGTAGGCCATCCACTCTGCGTGCTATCTGGCCTGCCCATTGCCACTTCAGCTTGCTTATCCTCTGGGCTATGTCGGTGACTTTAGTTCGTCAACGGATCTCTTCCTGGATTCTTGATTAGATCGTGTAAAGCGAGCCGATTATAGAAGCCCGAGCCATTTATAGAAATGGCTCAGAAGCACGCTGAGCGACTTTGAACTTCGAGATGAGGCCAATAGTGAAGGACACACATTGATTAAAGACTTTCGTCTTGAGGCACTGGGGTATATCGGACGAAAAGACATTGCGTAGTTTCCCGAACGCTGCCTAACCGAGTTGGATCGTATTAATCATAGCTCTACTTAAATATCAGCATACCATTAATACCAATATACCTACTATTAACTATTACTATTATAACTATTGTGGCAGTTGCCCAGGCTCATTTTATCCCGGCAGCATTTATAGCAGGTTAGGCAGTAGGCATAACATTTCTCGGCGTATTTTTACAATAACACGATTCTAAATGCTAAAATATGATATTCAGACACGGGTATTCTAAAAGCAGGTCGGATAATGTCGGGGTGGGGAAACGTCCCAAGTTTCACAATAAAGTAGTGAATGTAGGTCGATAAGCTCACTCGTAACAAGAACACGCTTTCTGATCGGAAACTGTTCACGATCTGTTTGGGAATGGCATATATTATAGAGATAGTATCTGCTGTAAAATAGAATTTGAATATTAAGGCCGAAACATAAACTACAAGTGTATGCTATTAATTTACTTCAACTTAGTGTTTACAAATCTCGATGTTAGCGCTGGAGTTGGATGTCCGATTTTTTCGACTATAAACTTCGGACCTTATACGTCAAACATAAGGTCCCATGTTGATAAATGCTTTGGTCCTAATAATTGTTTGAATGATCTGAAACTGTTCACGTACCTATTCTGTATTTTTAAAACACCTGCTACGTCTGTTTTTTTTTATATTTCACTTGTTTATTTTAATCTAAAGTGCGATTCAGCTAGTAATCCTATAACATCTAGGCAGCGCTTTTACGTTACTACAACTACTATATTACATTGATCGTATACTTGTTCATCATCATCACCCTATGTTCGTCTACTGCTGGACATAGGCCTCCCCCATAGCACGCCACTCAACTCGGTCCTCCGTCTTTCTTCTCCACCCACCCCCAGCGACCCTCCGGATATCATCGCCCCATCTCGCCCATGGGCGCCCTACACTATGTTTACCGAGACGTGGTCTCCACTCGAGAACTCGTCTACCCCAACGGTTATCGATTCTACGGCAAATGTAAATTGCCACTTCAGTTTGCTAATCCTTTATGCTATGTCGGTAACTCTGGTTCTCTGTCGGATCACCTCATTTCTGATGCGATCCTTCAGAGAGACACCAAGCATAGCCCGCTCCATAGCTCGCTGAGCAACTTTTAACGTATACTTGTTGCAAAGGGGTAATGTGCGATGTTTAAGATATAACCACATAAACGGGTAGACTCGGAATAAGCTGTAAATAACTGAAGCCTGCTCAATGGCCCGTTACGAACTTACTTCGTCCCGTATTCACTAGTTCATGTTGACTCTTTCTACTTTAGCACCTATTTCCTTCACATAAATATATATTAGTGTCCTCAGGGTATGGCAATGTAGGAGAAAAAATTGTTTGTTTGTGAACGTATGGTAAATTATTTGATACTAGCTGACCCGCGCGCACTTCGTAGCGCGTGACAGTAAATTATTCATATATTAATGAATTTGATGCAGACCATTTAATTCGATTTCCAATTCCACGGAAAAGAGGGATTCAATTCACGGGTTTTCTGCGACTTAATGGGCGTAGAATTAGTAAAGGCTGGCAAACCTTGCCAATATGTAACTATGATCGAATCACCTACTATTCAAAATGTCTATTGGACGTTTCGCCTACGTTCATAATAACTATTGGTTGAAATCAATATTGGACGATTCGCCTACGGTTAACTCAGCTACGGTCGATTGAGCTATGGTTGATTAAACTATTGGACGATTTGCCTATTTTTGACCGAACTAACGGACGTTTCACGTATTTTTAGACCATGTTTCCGGCTGCTAGTCAGGTATGACAGCTAAAAAATACTTGTTTATAGTACAGAATTCAGAAACGTGTTGTTTTTGATACCTGAATGATTTCTATCTGTAGGTGCGCAGACAGCTTATTATGCCACTTTGCCATGATGAGGTAGATGAAAGAAGATGCCAAAATGCCTGAAGATGCCATGACACAGGATAAATAATTCAGTAATAAGAAAAATATCTGGCGCTTCGCTCGCTCGGCTCGCGCATTGTGGTCACTGTTCAAACCTAACCTAACCAACAGATTTCGGTTTGCCCTGAATACTGTACTAAAAACACGCGTAGCAAAGAATTTATAAACCGTAGGTGAGTCGTCCATAGTTGAATTAACCAATATATCAAATGAACATTGGCCGAATCGCCCATTAGTTCACATGCCCATAGTTTAATCAACCGCAGGCGAGTTGCACTGTAAGCGAGTCGTCCAATATGTGAAATGAACTTATGCGAATCGACTGTAGTTATATCGACCGTAGTTGAAACGACCGTAGGTATTATGAAACGTAACCCGTCCATGCGGGCAAAGCCATGAGAATAAGCTAGTGACTGATGTATCTGTATAACGTACAGCCTCAACCGCTAGCTGGATTGGGTTGAAATTTGGAACATAGAAAGGTTTCATGACGTAGACCACTGCTAACAGAAGCGGGTGCCACGCAGCGACGGGCGGACGTCGCGATAGTTTTTTGCAAGTATTTAGTGTAATTTACGTTATTTACTTTTGACGTATGTATACATAATATAATAAATTATATAAAATGTCAAAAAAATAGCATGCGATATTATGCTGTTTTTGAGGTAAGTTAGTAAGAAGTTATTTTTTTTATTTTTAAAAGTATTCTGCTGAAGTAAGAGTGCGAGTAAGAGACCGAGTAAGAGTCCAAGTAAGAGTCCAAGTAAGAGTCCGAGTAAGAGTGCAAGTGAGAAACTGAGTAAGAATTCGAGTAAGACTGCGTGTAAGTGTCCGAGTAAGAGTGCGAGTAATAGTCCGAGTAAGAGTGCGATTAAGATTCCGAGTAAGAGTCCGAGTAAGAGTGCGAGTAAGAGACCGAGTAAGAGTGCGAGTAAGAATCTGAGTAAGAATTCGAGTAAGACTGCGAGTAAGAGTCCGAGTAAGAATGCGAATAAGAATCTGAGTAAGAATTCGAGTAAGACTGCGAGTAAGAGTCCGAGTAAGAGTGCGAGTAAGAGCCCGAGTAAGAGTTTGAGTAAGAGTGCGAGTAAGAGACCGAGTAAAAGTCCGAGTAAGAGTGCAAGTGAGAGACCAAGTAAGTGTGTGAGTAAGAGTCCAAGTCTTGTCTCTTGTCTTGTCTCTTGTCTTGTCTCTTGTCTTGTCTCTTGTCTTGTCTCTTGTCTTGTCTCTTGTCTTGTCTCTTGTCTTGTCTCTTGTCTTGTCTCTTGTCTTGTCTCTTGTCTTGTCTCTTGTCTTGTCTCTTGTCTTGTCTCTTGTCTTGTCTCTTGTCTTGTCTCTTGTCTTGTCTCTTGTCTTGTCTCTTGTCTTGTCTCTTGTCTTGTCTCTTGTCTTGTCTCTTGTCTTGTCTCTTGTCTTGTCTCTTGTCTTGTCTCTTGTCTTGAAATGAAATGCTTTATTTGCAGAAATGTAGTACAATTTGGTCTTATTTTTGCTCTTGGTCTAGACATTCCGCCTCTTCGAGGCATGCAAATTTTTAATCAACTACCCAAGTCTATCAATTAACTTACCCTAAAAAAGCATGCAACCATAATATAGTGAAACACATAAATTCAATTCAACATACATTCAATTCTCATTAGAAATCAATTGATATTATTATTTCTAATTTCTTCTTGTCTCTTGTCTTGTCTCTTGTCTTGTCTCTTGTCTTGTTTCTTGTCTTGTCTCTTGTCTTGTCTTGTCTTTTGTCTTGTTTTGTCTCTTGTCTTGTCTCTTGTCTTGTCTCTTGTCTTGTCTCTTGTCTTGTCTCTTGTCTTGTCTCTTGTCTTGTCTCTTGTCTTGTCTCTTGTCTTGTCTCTTGTCTTGTCTCTTGTCTTGTCTCTTGTCTTGTCTCTTGTCTTGTCTCTTGTCTTGTCTCTTGTCTTGTCTCTTGTCTTGTCTTTTGTCTTGTCTCTTGTCTTGTCTCTTGTCTTGTCTCTTGTCTTGTCTCTTGTCTTGTCTCTTGTCTTGTCTCTTGTCTTGTCTCTTGTCTTGTCTCTTGTCTTGTCTCTTGTCTTGTCTCTTGTCTTGTCTCTTGTCTTGTCTCTTGTCTTGTCTCTTGTCTTGTCTCTTGTCTTGTCTCTTGTCTTGTCTCTTGTCTTGTCTCTTGTCTTGTCTCTTGTCTTGTCTCTTGTCTTGTCTCTTGTCTTGTCTCTTGTCTTGTCTCTTGTCTTGTCTCTTGTCTTGTCTCTTGTCTTGTCTCTTGTCTTGTCTCTTGTCTTGTCTCTTGTCTTGTCTCTTGTCTTGTCTCTTGTCTTGTCTCTTGTCTTGTCTCTTGTCTTGTCTCTTGTCTTGTCTCTTGTCTTGTCTCTTGTCTTGTCTCTTGTCTTGTCTCTTGTCTTGTCTTTTGTCTTGTTTTGTCTCTTGTCTTGGGTTTCAATATACGCCGCCACGACATGATAGGTAAGTAGGTAGGTATAGTAGGGATACTATGCTGGAATAAAACCTATTGTAGTTCCCAGATTAGGCTTCTTAATTATGAACCAACTTTAGTTTTAATCTACCTGTTATTATGTACCTACTTTTTATTGAATTGAAGAGTGATCAATCGTATTTATTTTTAACTCCCGACGCAAAGACGAAAGGGTGTGATAAGTTTGACGTGTCTGTCTCATAGATTCGATTTAGATTTTGTTTGAAAAGTAAGTTAGGCGGAAGTGTTCTTAGGTATTTTTAGTCATAGCCGCAAAAAACGCGGCTTCATCCCGCGTGTACTAAGTTTGATACAATACATTTTCAAATCTCATTCGACTGTTGCATTTTTGTAACGGACATTCAGTGGTTCCTAAGCGGACGTAGTAAGGTACATATAGGTAGGTAATATGAAATAGAAATAAAAGCTTGTAAAAAAAAAATATCAATAAATGTACAAAAATAATATAATTAATTTATAATAACTCATCTAGATATTAGCTCAAGTAAGTAGATGATATGAAATAGGTAGGTACCTACTGTATGCGGGCAGCGGCTGCCCGGCAGCCCTATGACTCGCGCATGTACCGCGAGACTGTAGGTATTTATGTTCAAAAATCACGCTCAGTCAAACTACTGTATATCTCTTTACCGTGCTACCACTGCATACCTAAAATCATAGGCGGATCCAGGATTTGGTTTTGGGTTGGGGCGGCGGCAAGGTGCAGACGGGCAAAAATATTATAATTTTTATTACGAAAAGTGTATGTTTAGCTCGCTCTGAGCGGTTAAGAAGTTTAAACATCCATTACAATAAGTGCGCGAGCAGCTAGCTGCGAGCGCCGAAAAAAAATTTAATCTTTACCATGAAATATGTGCGAAATTCGTAACTCTACAATGCTTCTGGGGGTGCCTTGGCCCTCTGCCCCCCCCCCTAAATCCGCCTACTCGCTCTGAGCAGTAAGAAAGCTTAAACATCCTTTATAATATGTGCGCGAGCAGCTTGCTTAATGACTCGGGGGGGGGGGGGGCTTGGCCCCTTGCCCCCCCCCCCGAAATCCGCCTATGATTATCTATAACACAGATAAAAGGTTTTATAATAATCATTGCAAAATTTTACTAACATTATAAACGTGAAAGTTTGTGTCTGGATGTATGCCTAAATGGGTGTGAACAGATTTTATGTCTGTGTGTCTCCGGATAACCAGTGATTTTTACAAAAGATCCCCCTAGATGGAGCGCCACAATCGCGTGATTTTAAGTTAAAATATCTACAGATTTTTAACAATTCATAATTTCTCATATTTAATTTCTCAATTAAATAGGTACATAATATTTAATTAATCTAACAATTAAAAAATATATAATAAATGAAGTATTCACAGTAATTATAAATCTATTATCGACCGAGCGAAGCGAGGTCTTAGAGTCGAAAGCCGCGAAATGCCTGCGTTTGGACCAGTTTAACGCTTGACCTCTGGTGCTTAAGTTTGGTTGACGTTTACTTGAAAACGGTTAATCCAAATTAAATGAAATTTTACACACAAGTTAAGAAAGTTAATTGGATAATTGTAGTGAAAAAATTAGCTAAATAGGTTACAGGGTTGCAGAGATATAGGTGACTTAAAGTCTTTACGATAGGTCTGACGATTATTTCAAAACTGGAGCGCTGATAATTTTTTTTCTAACATATACACATTTTTTATAAGCGACACAAATATATTAGCCAAAGTGTATGTTTGTATGTATGTTTGTTACGCGATAACTGGAAAACCAATGGTCCAATCTGCATGAAACTTTGCAAACGCGTAATATAAATCCATAGAATTTTTAAGTTCGAACATGAGCCAAATCGGTCGAAGGGTTCTAGAGTTTTAGAAAATGCTTAATTTCAACGTTACCAAAGTTCCAATCTTAATGTAACTTTGCGATCAGGTAGTATAAGCTAAAAGAATTCTCATGTTCGAAAATGAGCCAAATCGATCCAAGGGTTGTAGAGTTATGAAGATGATTAAATTATAATGTTTTGCACATTTTGTTAGGTACATTAAGTTTGAGAAAGATCCTACAGGCAAAAAAGAGCAAGCAAGTTGATAAAGTTAAAGAATTAATAGCGATAAAGTCCAATAATTCGAGAATTTCAAGCAATTTATCATATTTTCAATATTCACATACATGTAGGTAAGTACACGTTTTGTGCTGTTTTTTTAATCTTTTTATAAACCTCATTTCGCTCGATCGATAAAATATAATGTTATATTAAATTTAAGTAGTATGAAAATAAAGTAAAATAGTTATTTAAAAAAAAACCTTATTAATAGCGTTATTTTACGCCCATCGCTAATGGCAAGCAACCAAAGTTGGACTTAGTAGTATAGGCATAATTAAAATATAATATTATATTATATAATTATGACGACATAACTACGTCACATTGCCTAAAATTTTGTATAATAAATTATCCCGAACACAATGTACCGGACTATAACTCGCTGTCAAGTAAAATAATCGACCGAGCGAAGCGAGGTCTTAGAGTCGAAAGCCGCGAAATGCCTGCGTTTGGACCAGTTTAACGCTTGACCTCTGGTGCTTAAGTTTGGTTGACGTTTACTTGAAAACGGTTAATCCAAATTAAATGAAATTTTACACACAAGTTAAGAAGGTTAATTGGATAATTGTAGTGAAAAAATTAGCTAAATAGGTTACAGGGTTGCAGAGATATAGGTGACTTAAAGTCTTTACGATAGGTCTGACGATTATTTCAAAACTGGAGCGCTGATAATTTTTTTTCTAACATATACACATTTTTTATAAGCGACACAAATATATTAGCCAAAGTGTATGTTTGTATGTATGTTTGTTACGCGATAACTGGAAAACCAATGGTCCAATCTGCATGAAACTTTGCAAACGCGTAATATAAATCCATAGAATTTTTAAGTTCGAACATGAGCCAAATCGGTCGAAGGGTTCTAGAGTTTTAGAAAATGCTTAATTTCAACGTTACCAAAGTTTCAATCTTAATGAAACTTTGCGATCAGGTAGTATAAGCTAAAAGAACTCTCATGTTCGAAAATGAGCCAAATCGATCCAAGGGTTGTAGAGTTATGAAGATGATTAAATTATAATGTTTTGCACAATTTGTTAGGTACATTAAGTTTGAGAAAGATCCTACAGGCAAAAAAGAGCAAGCAAGTTGATAAAGTTAAAGAATTAATAGCGATAAAGTCCAATAATTCGAGAATTTCAAGCAATTTATCATATTTTCAATATTTCTTATTTTTAATTATTTTCATATAATTTTTTAGTACATTGCGTAATACCAATAATTGCGTCAATTATAGTCCGGCCGCCTAAAGTTTGCTATTGAAATAGGTGTCACATACATGTAGGTAAGTACACGTTTTGTGCTGTTTTTTTAATCTTTTTATAAACCTCATTTCGCTCGATCGATAAAATATAATGTTATATTAAATTTAAGTAGTATGAAAATAAAGTAAAATAGTTATTTAAAAAAAAAAACCTTATTAATAGCGTTATTTTACGCCCATCGCTAATGGCAAGCAACCAAAGTTGGACTTAGTAGTATAGGAATAATTATAATATAATATTATATAATATAATTATGACGACATAACTACGTCACATTGCCTAAAATTTTGTATAAATTATCCCGAACACAATGTACCGGACTATAACTCGCTGTCAAGTAAAATAATATTTTACAGTGGTCGTAGCATGCCAAACGAGATCCCGCTGAAATGTCAAGCGTAGAACTGTCATACCACATTGTAGTTTTGTGAATGTATGGGATGACAGTTCTACTCTTGAAGTTTGGTCGGGATTCTGTGTGGCATGCTACGGCCACAGGCAAAACACGAAAGTGGAGACCATAAACAATAATAAGCACGTAACAATGTCTATGGAAGTGGTGATAGAATAAAAAAACTCGCTGAATCGTTTTAAGATAAAATATAATTTAAATACATAATTTATATGAATACATACAAATATCATCGACCGAGCAAAGCGAACTCTTAGAGTTGAGAGATCTCTCGGTGGCAGTAAGGTTATTTGAGTAGTCTGCATAACTTTTTAAAACCTAAAGTAATTGTTTGTGCCGGCACATTCAACAATAAAGGTGCACGAGCACACCATAATGCATCGCGGGCCGTGTAGGTACTTATAGTCTGCCAAATTTCATAAATATATGGTAACGGCAAGTTCCCTATGAATGTTGATTTATTCAGAGGGTCAAAAAAATGTAGGTACGTTTTTGAAGGATAAACGGGTGTATTTTTTTCTACGTTAACTCAGAAGTTTAATTTAACGGGCACCAAGCGGCTATAGACCTGTGTATTATGGTAAAAATATACAATTCTACGGGATGTAGAGTATAAATTGGTCTTGACAGACATACGGATGACCAAGTGATCCTATTTATTAGGGTTTCGTTTTTTCCTTCAGAGGAACGAAACTCTAAAAAGGATTATATTCAAAAAATCTCGGTACGTAGGTTTATTGAGTTTTAATTTCTCAGAATTTTTATATTTTAAGTTTTAATATTAATGTTAAAGTTCTTGTATTAGGATATATATTTAGTCGAGACCTAAAGTCTAAGGTTTACCACGGAAATTGGGCTGCGAGGTCACAGTTCGAGGCGAACTACTAGTATTTTACAGTGGTCGTAGCATGCCAAACGAGATCCCGCTGAAATGTCAAGCGTAGAACTGTCATACCATACATTGTAGTTTTGTGAATGTATGGGATGACAGTTCTACTCTTGAAGTTTGGTCGGGATTCTGTGTGGCATGCTACGGCCACTGGCAAAACACGAAAGTGGAGACCATAAACAATAATAAGCAGGTAACAATGTCTGTGGAAGTGGTGATAGAATAAAAAAACTCGCTGAATCGTTTTAAGATAAAATATAATTTAAATACATAATTTATATGAATACATACAAATATCATCGACCGAGCAAAGCGAACTCTTAGAGTTGAGAGATCTCTCGGTGGCAGTAAGGTTATTTGAGTAGTCTGCATAACTTTTTAAACCTAAAGTAATTGTTTGTGCCGGCACATTCAACAATAAAGGTGCACGAGCACACCATAATGCATCGCGGGCCGTGTTCTTATAGTCTGCCAAATTTCATAAATATATGGTAACGGCAAGTTCCCTATGAATGTTGATTTATTCAGAGGGTCAAAAAAATGTAGGTACGTTTTTGAAGGATAAACGGGTGTATTTTTTTCTACGTTAACTCAGAAGTTTAATTTAACGGGCACCAAGCGGCTATAGACCTGTGTATTATGGTAAAAATATACAATTCTACGGAATGTAGAGTATAAATTGGTCTTGACAGACATACGGATGACCAAGTGATCCTATTTATTAGGGTTTCGTTTTTTCCTTCAGAGGAACGAAACTCTAAAAAGGATTATATTCAAAAAATCTCGGTACGTAGGTTTATTGAGTTTTAATTTCTCAGAATTTTTATATTTTAAGTTTTAATATTAATGTTAAAGTTCTTGTATTAGGATATATATTTAGTCGAGACCTAAAGTCTAAGGTTTACCACGGAAATTGGGCTGCGAGGTCACAGTTCGAGGCGAACTACTAGTTTAGTTCCGCTAGGTTACGCGGGACTCTTTTCTAAAACTGTTTGCAGAATAAACGATATTTCTTTTTCTTAGGACATTAGTTCCATTATTTTCCGTGGCGCTAGCTTGTATGAAAAATAATTTACTTTTACAATGAACTTTAAATGAATTTTTCTATTTATCTTCAGATGATTTTACATGTTTTAGAAATTAAAAATAAGCAGCAAAAAGATATTTATTACTGATATTTACACGCATCATGCGCACATTAGATTAGTTTCATTATTTTCCGCTGGCACTGATTCATATGAGAAATAAGTTACATTTACTAATTTACCTACCTATGTACAGACCCTGGCTACTATATAGCATCAAAGTACTCGTCAAGACGAATCAAATGAGCCCAAACTCGATGGGGTTTTTTCTTTTAATCACGGAGTTCCTATGGCCACCTTCCAGCTCCGTCATCGGACCCTGGTTACTATATAGTATCAAAGTACTCGTCAAGACGAATCAAATGAGCCCAAACTCAAAGAGGTTTTGTCTTTTGATTACGCGGTTCCTATGACTACCTTTCTTGTTTATTAGCATTTTATATGCGAATCTTTAGATTGATATAACTCTTTTATTTATGAACCGATTTGACTAAAACCAACACTAAGGTTCAAGTAGAGAAAACTGCAACGTATTAGTGAAAATTTTATTCAAATCGGTGGTGTTGTTTAACCACACCAGTGACACAAACTATTTACAAATTTAGCCCAAATTAAAGGTTTCGTTTACAAACACATCGATAGATGGCGTATTTTTAGTTTGTCGCAGTTTGTCGCACCATATTTTTTTGAATTGAGTTTACTTTATATTCTATTACTTTTATTTAGAATTTTTGATGTAAATTAGGGGCAATGTGTCCGATATAAATGATTATTATTTATTTTATCATTTTATTTTACGTTTCCCTTGGAAAAATTGACAAAATGTTTTACGAATTAGATCGCGCAAGCGACTTTTTCGCGTCGTTTTGTTCATATGCGTATTTTCACAGTTCATCTTAGTAAAGGATCACAATGAATGGGGAGAAATTTCCATTCTTATTATATGTATGGATTAGCTAAAAAGCCTTTTTTGTGAGGGCATTTTTACAAACCTTTTTCATTTAATATAGGTTAGCCTTTCACTATATCGTGTGATATTAAGCGACTGTTCGGCCGTAGATGGTAACAGACAACCTAGAAGGCGGGATAAATCCCTCCCTTGCTTTACTGAACATCATGCCGGAACACGGAACACGGTCAAAATGGCCATTTAGCGACACGGTTTTGTCTAGTGGGTGGTAACTAGTCACGGTCGAGGCCTGCTACCAGTATAATCTACATTTCGACCAATTTGAAGTAAATATTGTTTAATTATTTTGTGACAATATGCTTTTATTGTGAAAAAAAGACAATACTGCAGGTATTGAAAGTGATTTGCCTCGTCTACTTGTAACTTGACCGATTGCGCGTCGGCAATACCACTGATGCGACTTCTAAAGTTGATTTGTCTAAAACTAGTACCCGCGCGCACTTCGTCGCTCCTAATAGGAAATTATAAACCTTTCTCTTGAATTACTCTATCTATTAATGAAATCCGCACCAAAATCCATTGCGTAGTTTTAAATATATAAACATACATAGGGGTAAACAGGCGCGGGAAGCAACTTTATTTTCTAATAGTAATGTAATGGTTGGTAACCGTTCACCGGCCTTCTGCTTGTTCTAAAATCTATTTTACTCCAAAAGTTCAAAAAATTTTAATTAAAAACTTTGAACATAATAAATATATTAATAAAATGTTTAGGAAATGTTATAATTAAAAATAAATAATAATTAAAAATCTAAAAAAGCACATTTTTTTGTAAATTTCCTTTCCATTTTAGGTGGGTGGGAGATCTGTACTATATAATTGCTAATAACATTATTTATGGCTTCAAGCGTTTAATTACAAAATGTTAAAAGGTCAAACGAGCAAAAATAGCATAAACCGATTATTATCTTAGCGATAAAAACGTGTATACATGTATATGGCTTTGGTAAGAATTTTTAACGTACAATGAGCACAGCTAGTAAATAATATATGAAAGTGTATTTTAATTTACGAGTATGTATTGTGAAAAAGGAACAATGCTTTAGCTTAAATATTGCTTATGAACAAGCTCTGAAAACTAATAAATAATAGATACGACACCTACTCAAGAAATTATAACTTTGATATAATTCACAAATAAATCAATTCAATAATAATAAATAAAAACATTTTTTTTTTAGTTTCTATAATCGAATATTGAAACAATCCACAGATTGGACATATTATGCCAATCTACAGTAAATCCAAGTGCTCCAAACCACTGTCAGGTTACACAGGCAGCTAGCTCTGGGTGTTAACAGCATTGCCTTGTTGGATAGCTATACTTATACGTTGGGCTGAATATACAAGTAAGTAGGTACACCAACAAACGCAATAGATACCTGTATAAAATGTAGAAAACTGGATGTATTAAACTGCATTTTCACTTTGTAACTTTGTAATATTTAGCTTGTAAGTCCTTTTTACAAGCTTTTATTTACTTTCACCTGTCTGTTGTCTGTCTGTCTGTAATCAAATCTTGCAAGTTTAATTTGACCCACTTCCCGGTTTTAGATCGAACTGAAATTTTACATGCATATATAAATCGGATGACAATGCAATATCTATTATTCTGACATCGAGGTGATCTGATGATGGAGCCGGAAGGTGGCCATAGGAACTCCGTAATCAATAACGACGCAACTCCATCGAGTTCGGGCTAATCTGTTTCTTTATGACGAGTACTTTATGGTGCTGGATGGTAATATTATTATCAACGAAATCAAGAAAGGAGTTTTATTATCTCTGCGAATGAGACCTCTTTGACAGGCGATCATAGATTATCTGTGGTCGGCAGTATTTAAAAAAGTAGTTCGAATGGCGGTCGTTTTTGTAAATGATTATTTTGTAAAATTAATAAAAAGTTTGTATTTCAATTGATTTTGATTGTTAAAATCAGAATTGGGATAGTACTTATGCCCATAATTCCTGACTATTATTGTTTTTATTGAATTATTGGAAACGACCGCTGTTAGAATTACTCGTTTTGTGGATCGGCTGGTTATGGCGCTTTCCCGCCCTTTTGGAAAAATTTTGTGCCGTATTGTTTGATAATTTATTGTCGGTCAGATTTGGCCGAACGCGAATTTACAAAAGGAAAGGGTTGATGACCTACATAACCAGCTGGGCTGCATTATAAGTTGCAATCGAATGTTTTTGGTAGTGTTCCTGTGTAATAGAAGTTCATAATGTAAAAGTGATAATCATATTTGTGCCTTGATATTTTGCATGTTCGTTGGAGCTGCTGGTGTGAGATAGAAGGTGAGCGGTGCGCGAGCGAGCGACGCAACCTGTCTGGTGCGGCCGGAGCGACGCGCCTGAGCACTGCCTCCAGACTCCAGCGGCGCAGGGACGCGCCTGTATGCTGCCTCCTCCGACATAGTGCTGGTCATGCTACGAGTTGTTCTACGTGTGTATGAATCTGAATATTACGACTTTCAAGAGGTCTGCTATCCAGCTTTATCAACTTGTAATACAGGTGACAAGCACTAAATGTGATACTAATACCATATACCGGCCAATAAAACGATTACAAAGTTGAAGCGCGCGGGAGAGTTAGGAAAGTAAGGTCAATTATTGTGAGTTGAAAAAGAAAACATTGTGTGTCAAATAAAACATGCACATAAAAATAGTTGCTATAAGCAGTTGGTCGCTTAAACCGGGGTCGCACTAAACAGTTATATTTTCAGTCAGACAGTTCAGTATACCTAAGTATGAAACCTAACATTAATAAACATTGTTGTTGCCTAAAAACAGTTAACTGTTGTAAGCAATAACATCGTTATAAATGAACTCTGTACTCTATTTGTTTAATATTGCTTCACCCTCCTTTAAGTTTCCTATTAAAGCGGAGAATCCACTAATAGGAAGAAACCTATACTGGCACTCACATCATCACTGCCTTTTACATCTATAAAAGATGATTTAAGCAATTAACACTGGTACTATAAGGAAGACATTCACACAAGTTGTGCTTCATTCTGTCTCATCTCTGCAGGCTCTACAGTAGATTGTTGTTGACAATCTTATGTTTTATCATAAGCATGTTGTTGGGTTCATAATGCCCAGTTAGGGCACCAGTAACAGCAGGGCTATTGGCTTATTTACACCCACTAAGATTGATGTCCTCTTCTTCTTGTATGAACACTGCATTTGTTATTTTACTCATAGGAGGTCTTGGTAAGTGATGTATGCATGTTTGTGAAGTGTTAGGTATAGGTGTAGTTTAATGAAATACGTGTTTACTGTAGCGATGACACTTTATTACTATTTTATACTTAAAACTAATACATTTATTTAATAATGATTTTGCTTAGCTTAGCTACATACTTCACCTCCGGGGGTGCAAGAAATTTAAAAACAATTGAAAACATCTAAATTATTGGAAAAACTGTTTAGTTCTATCCTTATGTACTACATCTATTTTGTTGTTCCTTATAATTTTAACATTTATGCCTAAATCTTCTATGACCTTAAAAGGACCTTCAAATTTACAATCTAATTTTCGTGCACATTCATTCTTTACTAAAATAAGTTCATTTTTCTTATAAGATACAGGATTAACGCATACATAATATTTAATTTTTCTCTTTTCCTTACAATCTAACAAATTTTTCCTTGCATCTGTTAACGCTATTTGCAATTTATATTTTAAATCTAAATAGTAACTATCTGGATTATATAAAGGTTCTACATCAACATTATTTACTAAACTATTAGGTAGTCGACATTGCTTTCCGAATACAAGTTCGAAAGGGGTGTATTTAGTTTGTGTATTGACACAATTGTTATAACTAAAACACCAGAAAGGAATCCAATGCGACCACGGATAACATACATTATTATTACAGTAAGTTCTTAAAAATGCACCTAAATGCTTATGAGCTATTTCAAGGGAACCGATTGATTGATGGTGGTATGCAGTCGAGGTCAATTTTTCTATCTCTAAAAACTTACATACCTGTTCCATAACCTGAGACATAAATTCAGTTCCTCTATCAGTCGCTATAGCTTTCGGAATACCGTATCGTAAAATAAAATTGTTTACAAGTGCGTTAGCTACTGTAACCGTCTCTTTGTTAGGTAACGGATACGCCTCTATATATTTTGTTAATTCGCACTGAATGGTCAAAATATAACAATTTCCTAATTCGTCTCTGTCTAAAGGACCAACTAGATCAAGATATATCTTCTCGAATGCTGCTGTCGCAGTACTAGTTATAGTCATGGGTTGCTTAGTATAATTACTTTGTTTCATCATTTGACACATTTTACATTTACCTACAAATTTACGAACATCATCTTCAAGACCTGGCCAATAATATTTGCGCTTAATATTATTCGTCATTCTGGTCATTCCTGCATGTCCACTGGTGGGCAAAAGATGATAGTCATTTAAAATAAATTGTTTTTCTTTTTCATCATAAACTCTTTCTACTCCTCTTAAAACACATATTCTGGGACCGGTCCATTCTTTCATACATTTTATTTCACTACATAAACCTTTTACAAATTCATTATTATTTTTATCTTTTACTATGCATAGTTCTTTTATTCTTATCTTTTCACAAAATTCCTTTAACTTAGCTGCAAATTCAGCTCGCGAGAATTGCATCCTAAAGTCAAGATTAATACACAATAACATTTTACTTGGCACGTACACAAAACAATCTTTCTTTAATTCTACCATTTTTTCTTTCATAAACTTCTCAATCGTTCTTTTCTCTACTAATTTCATTTCAATAGAATCGCAAGGTTGTCTTAATAATTCCACAACTCGTGGTTGATCGGGCCACTCGTTAGTGTTTATACTAAGAGAACTGCTGCTTTTACTTTCATCATCTTTCTCTCTATCTGCATCCATTTTTCTTTGCTGTGCTCTCGTAGTCACTGCCATAATTTGTTCTGTCATGCCCTTTAATTCCTTCGAAGTTATACATATTCTCGATAACGCATCCGCAATTACATTTTCTTTTCCTTTCACATAAACTATCCTAAAATCGTACTCTTCAAGTATTAGCCTAAATTTAATCAATCTACTAGATGGATCTTTCATGCTGAATAGGTAAACTAAAGGCTTATGGTCTGTCATAATAGTAAAAGTTCTACCGAATAAATAGGGTCTGAAATATTTTACTGCCCATACAATAGCCGTTAATTCTTTCTGTATCACGGGATAATTTTTCTCTGCTTTATTTAAAGGTCTACTTGCATACGCTACAGGTTTCATATCTTTATTACACAGTACAGCTCCTACAGCCATATCAGAAGCATCAGTTTGCAAAATGAATTCATTGTTCTTGGAAAAATCTGGATATTGCAATATAGGTGGTGTCATCAAGGAAGTTTTTAAGAAATCAAATGCACTTTGACATTCAGTTGTCCAAATGAAGGGTTGGTCTTTCTTTAATAAATGATTGAGGGGCAACGTAATTGTCGCAAAAGATGGTACAAATTTTCTATAATAGTTACAGAAAGCGACAAATCGTCTTACTTCGTCTGCATTCTGAGGAACGGGGAACTGTTCCAAGACCTTCGTTTTTTCGGGGTCAGGTGAAAAACCATCGGCTGATACTAAATGTCCAAGATATAGAATTTCTTTCTTCAAAAATTGACATTTAGCAGGATTTAATTTCAAATTTACTTTCCTCAATCTTTCAAAAACGTCAATTAAATTTTGATTGTGAATAGTTAAAGATCTTCCAAAAATTATCAAATCGTCCAAATAAACAAAACATTTCTCAAAAGCTAATCCTGACATAGCTACAGACATGACTCTACTAAAAGCACTGCAAGACGTTTTAAGACCCATTGGTAAACGCTTTAATTGATAATGGCCTGTACTGGTCGAAAATGCAGTGTACTTTCTGCTATCTGGTGCTAATTTTACCTGGTAATAGCCTTGCTGTAGATCTAAATGTGTAAAATAGACTGAGCCTGATAGAGAATCCAAAATATCAGTTATATTTGGCAAGGGAAATTTATCATCTACAATATTCTCATTTAACTTCCTGAAATCTATCACTAAACGCCATTTTTTAGATTCGTCGGATGAACTTGTCTTTTTAGGTACTAATAAAATTGGACTAGACCATTCGCTGTTTGACTCTTCAATAATATCGTCTTTAAGCATTTTCTTAATCTGTTTATCTACTTCCGGTTTCAATGCGTTGGGCAACCTGTAAGGCTTGGTATAGATAGGGTTAATGTTGCCTTTTAATTTAATTGATTGTTCGCATATAGTTGTTGTTTCTAAATTATCACCGGGTAGAAAGAAAATATCAGAATATTTCGAACAAATTACTTCTATCGAATCTTTTTCTTCTTGGTTCAAATGGTTCAATTCTATCAATGGAAGTAAAGTAAATGCCTTTTTCGAACTACTAGTACATTTGCTGAATTGAAATATATTATAATCTTCTAATTTTTCTACATTCAAAACAAAATTGTCTAACCTGACTTTTTCATCGCTTGTATTTAAAATCTTTATTCTTCTCTCTTATTCTTAGGTCGAACTATAGTGCCTGCTAGAAACACATCCTTCTCTATCTCTCTCGCGCTAACAAAACAATCTTCTTTCACTTCTGTATCTAAATAGACGTAATGAATAGATTCGCTTCTTGGTGGTATAAGTAGCGTGTTGCTATAATCAGGTTTGTCTAAAATCCGTAAAACACTACGATCGTTATGTTCGTTTTGCAAAGTTAGCAAGTTCTTGTCTAAATCAATGTTGGCTCTATATTTATTCATAAAATCCAATCCATAAAATTCCATCAACGGTAATAGGCAAATTTTTAAATACATGAAATTTATTCTGAAATGTTCTATCTCTCGAACCATATAGGTCTAACAAAGCATAACCAGAAGAACAAATTTTTCCTCCAATTCCATTAACTTCAAGATTATCATGATGTATTTGTATAAACTTTGGAAGTACTTCTTCCTTAATTATTGAAATCGATGCGCCAGTATCTAATAAAAATACAAATTTTTGAGCATTAATAGAGAAATCGATAAATTTTGAATTGCCTTTACACGCCAAAATAAAATCATTGAGAACGAAAAAACTGGTTGTTTTCTGCTTCGTACTGTCTCTGCTCTACATCGTTTATCATTACTACGGGGTTCCGTCTGCTCGCTTTGAATAGAGTAAATATTTCTGTTGTATGTACCTCGTCGCGGTGGTCGATTGTTATAATAGTTAGATCTGTTGTACTGACCTCTTCCGCGAGAAGTCCATTGGAAGGGCCTTGAGTGACCTTGACTCCTGTTAGGGTAATAATTGTAGTTGTTACCATTCCGTGAGTTGTCGTGATTATAGTTATTGTAATGCTGATGGTTGCCGCGTCCCCTGTTCTGTCCTCGGAACCTAGAGAACTGATTATTATTGTTGTACTTACCTCTAGATGTTGAGGCTATTCCCATTACCTCTGCTTGCCTGGGTGCAGCTGACGCCGGAGTAGACTCGTCCTTGGCCGCCTGTATCGCATCTTTAAGAGATGTGTAGTTGCGAGCGGCGATGATTGTGCTCAGTTTCTCGCTTCTGAGACCGTCTGAAAATTTTTTAATAACCATTTTTTCATTTATTGGCCTTAGTACCGCACTCTTTATCGAGTCGCCTTCAGCCTGCGCAATATTCAGTTCCGTCATTAATTTCTCTAGTTGACATCCATACTGCTCAATAGATCTATGACCTTGATTTAACGATTGTATTTGGCTGTGTATGGCCGTGAATGATTTTTGCGTTAAAAGTTTGATTTTAAAGTCTTTTAACATATCAGCAACCGATATGTAGCTTTCGCTGACGCGTAGCTTAGCGTTTTCGGATAGCCTACCTTTAAGCACAAATTTAATTAACAACCGGTTGACCGGCAGTGTTGAGCATGTCGCCGTACATCTCCACTGCATCAATCAATCGTTTGCTTGTTTCTTCTTTACCATCTAGTATGGGTATTAACCAGTGTTGGCCCAAAGTTAATCTGATTAACGATTAAAAATTCATGATTAAAAATCATAATCAAAAAAATTGATTAAGATTAAGTAATTTAATCAAATATAAAATGATTAAGATTATCAATCATAATCATTAATCGTTAATTTGATTGTTTGATTAACTATTTATTAACTACTTATTTATTTATTTAATTTACTGGATGACACTAACAGCTTGATACGCAAAATATGTATGCATCAAAGTTGTTATTAGTGTCCGACCGAAATTTCGGTTTCGGTTTCGGTTTCGGCCGAGTTTCGGCCAAAAATCAAGTTTCGGCGAAAGTTTCGGTTTCGGCCAAAATTGGCCGAAACTTTTGCCGAAACCGAAACTCCTTTCGGAAGTTGTCGTGCACGCTCGCCTAGCTCCGTTTCTCGCGACAACGCTTAGGTGGACGACTAATAATTGTAATATGGGTTTGTTAATTTTAAATTTGTGATTTGATATCTTTGTTGAGACTGGAACTAAGCGTGTAATAGCAATTTTAGTAATTATTATTTTTATGTAATCTAAAAGAGATTGATGATTCTGCTAAGTACAAATAGGTACAAATCAAAGTATTAATTAGTAAGATTTTAAAATACTATAATACTTATTATTTTACCCGTATTTCCCCGAACGGCACAATCGAGCCGCACCTGCGCATGCGAATTTGAACCTTATAGAACCTAAAAATAATAGATGTCAATTTTGATTTGAACTGGAAGTTTTTCCTGGATCAAGGGGATAATGAAGCAGTAACAATAAGTCATTTGAGTATAAATGATAACTGATAAACATTTTGCTATAAGAACTTAATTTAAATAAATAGGCCAAGCGCTATTCATACTAGGCGCAATGTAGGCAAGTCGCATATCTACTGCCTTAATTTTTATCAACGATATCTTTAAAACTTATAAAACTACCGCTATGGTTTTCCTTTAAAGTTCATGCTTGACACTTTATTCGTGATTTTTAACAGTGTTTGAAAGCCAGTAGTTTAGATGGCGGGGGACGCCCAAAAAATTAAACTTGAATATCTTTCAAATAGATCATTAAATCGAAAAAATTCCTAGAAATATGTCCTTCTTTAAATTACATATTCAACAATACCCCAAATGATGGGATCAGCCAGAAAAAATATCATCCCCATTTTACAAGTTTGGGAGGTATCCTAAATTAATTGATTTAAATTTAATTATTTTTGTAACCGTTCTCTTACCCTAATCCATTTCGTCCGTTCCGTCCGTTCTCTTGCCGTCCTCTATACAAATTACAGTTTTGTAGGACTTATAGTTTCTCCGTAAAGCCGCGGACAGACGGACGGAAAGACAAAGCGAAACAGGCTTCCTTGTTGACCACGGAAGGCTAAAAACAATAAAAATTTACCGCAGGGTAGCTTATGGCGAGCTGTTGAGGAGTAGCGACCCCACGGACCCGAGTGCTCCCGGGGGAGGATTCTGTTCCTCATCTCCGGCTTGCCTTCACCGGCCGGCCGGAGTAAACACTGACGAGGAACAGTCCCCCACCTCTGTGCTTGCCTTTATTGGCCGGCCAGAGTGGAGTCGCGATAGTTTTTCGCTCGGAGGGAGGATATAAAGCATAAGTGGCGAGTTGGCCTATGTGTTTAAAGTCCAGGGACGCATCTCCCTTCCAGCCACTTGCACCAACGTTGCCCTTTTCGTCGGCTATGTAATGCCGGCCTTTATGGGGGCCCGTTTAGTGAGTGGCGAGTCATCACCTGCCTACATATTTCCTAGTGGGACGGAAATGGCAGGTGCCGTAGTCCTTGAAATAGCCTCATTAACCATTCATTTAGAATACACATCCATAGCCTAGTTCAAGTAGTTTCCATTAATTAGCAATAGTCCTGTCTCTTGGCGGAGACTGTCTTTGAGCCCATTTTCTATGGATGGACTCACAGACAGACTCCAATAAGTCCTGTGTCAACCATTACATTTATATTAAAAGCTCAAAGTCTCAAAGGGGCCTCTGCGCGTTGGACTTTTTTAGTCTCCGTGTACGCCTATAAAAAGGCACGAGTTCGATCCGTGTTTATGAGCGACATAACATTTTTATTGATATATTTTTTAGATTACAATTGATACAACAAACTTAATATTATGCTGTGCTTCCATTTCATTTCCTAATTAATGCAGAATAATGGGTAAAATGCACCAAATTTCAGTATTTTAAAGATTTTTTTACTTGACCATGTGAGTTTCGGTTTCGGTTTCGGTTTCGGCCGAAACTAAAGCCTCGGCCGAACATTCGGTTTCGGTTTCGGTTTCGGCCGTAAAACCAGTTTCGGTCGGACTCTAGTTGTTATTGACTCGACGTAAAGAAAACATAATACCGATAACACACACCACCAAGAAGACGATTTTTTTTATTTCAATTCCGACTCTGGCAGTGAAGCGGAATTTATTGATGCTAAAAAGAGAGCAGATATGATAATTTCAAATTTTTTTTGCCGAGGGAAGCCAAGAACCAGAGCTTCTACTAAATTATCCTGTTATAGGCAAAGCGTTTATTAAGTACAATACACCAATGCCGTCCTCTGGCTCGGTAGAAAGAATGTTTTCTTTTGCGACGATGCTAAATAAGCCTAGATCACACAGATTATCTGACGACTTGTTTGAAAAAAGAGTAGTTATGAAATGTAATTTGAACAAACAAAAAAATAGTAAAGATTAGTTGATTGAAAATATTCTTCAAAATCTGGGGGCACGGTAGTGCCCCCGCCAAGTCGAGCGCGAAGCAAGCACTGCCGTACCATCTTTACAGGAACCATTTCGCCGCATTTTCAGGCCCCTATTTGAGAACCTCTGGATTAAACCAGAACACAGAAATTTTCGTCATCCAGTAAGCTATAATTACATACTTAAAATCCAAAATTTCAAGTCTGTAGGTCATTAAGTTCCGAAGTTAAGCGAAAGCAAAGTTTCGCATTTTCGACACTCACTCACTCATGATCATCAAAATAGAACTAGTACTTCCCATAAACTCAGAGAGCAGAAATTTGGTACATACTTAGAATTTATTGTATAAGCCATAGGAAAACTAAAAAAACATGCAATTTCGGTCTCGTTTTCGAGATAATTTATCTGCATAAATAACTTTGTAATCTCATATAAATGTATAGGATTACAAAGTTACATTTGCAGTCAATGGTTAAAATTGTGTAAAGCTTTTATTTACTTTCACCTGTCTGTCTGTCGGCCTTATAGTAACCTTATAATGTAGCGTTTCTACAAAAAGAAGTGAAATCCCACCAAAACATTCTGTAAAAAACTAGCCAAGTCTCGATGGAGCTGCTTGTTTATCTCTAAAAAATAATGAAATCTAGACAAAGTCGTGCCAAGTCTAAGATTTCTTACTGCGATTTCTTTATTATTATAGTTAATGTTGTGTGACTTGGCCGTTGAAGGGTACACAAGGGTACAAAACCAGATGCTCCATGACACTTGGATCGCCTAAACATAAGTATTATTGAAATACGCAGCTTTATCAAGCCTACAATTGACTGGTTATTCAATCAACGTTTTCCAAGTGGCAATTTTCTATCATGAATGGTTAGCGGACAGATTGGTGCAATGGTGTCATGGAGCACCTGGTATAATACCCTTGTCTACCCTTCAACAGCCAAGTCACACAACATTAACTATAATAATAAAGAAATCGCAGTAAGAAATCTTAGACTTGGCACGACTTTGTCTAGATTTCATTATTTTTTAGAGATAAACAAGCAGCTCCATCGAGACTTGGCTAGTTTTTTACAGAATGTTTTGGTGGGATTAGAATTCCTGAATTTAAACGTTAGAAATTATTTTTTTGTTCTTTGAATGATTAATAAAAATATTTTAAGAAATCTGTCTCTTTATTTAACATCATTTCTTTACTGTAAAATAAATTACATTGATGAATGTATTAGGTTTATAATCAAGTTAATCAATTAATGATTAATAATTAATGATTAAAGACAATAATCATGATTAAGATTACTTTTTTAATTATGATTACTTTAATCATGATTAATGTAATCAGATTAAAGGTAATCAAATTAATTAATTGATTAAAAAATTAATTGATTACTGCCAACACTGGTATTAACCCACACGCGGCCTTAAGATCGAAATCCATTTTTAAATTTGTTTCTAAGCTCGGCGTAGAACACAATTGATGAATTTCCTTAAACAACGAATTAATCCTACTATACGTATCAGTTATCAAATTAATTTCTGTCTCCTTAGCATTAAAACTTAAATTGCAAAATATCTCTTTACTTCTTACTAATAATAATTCGGCTTCCCTCATCTTATTAGACGCAACATCGCCTCTGTATCTACTTTGGCCTTTTTTTATTAAGTATTTTCTTATCTCAGTAAATTGCTCATATATCTCTATTAAGTTATCTGCCATAACATACACTTATTTTGCCAAAACATAATCCAATCTTTAAACCTCTAGCTGATTAAATTTTTAAATATCTACGTCATTAAATTTATGGTGTCTACTTACAATAAATGATGCTGAAAATTCCTAAAGACGCACATTAACTTATAGTCTATAAAACAATTTTCTTCTTTAAACTGTCCAATGGCCGGCTGGAATTTGCACTTTTTTCACTATTTATACATATAACTGTCATTCTTCATATTAAACTGTTTTTATTTTTACGCCGAATTTAGTTACGCACTTTTTTAAAATCATAGAAATTAAAATCGAGAGGAAACATTAGAGGGCGCTGCTCGTTGAAGGGGTAGGGGTTAAATAATATTAATAGAGAGGGCGATGCTTGTCGAGGGGTTTTACTCAAAAATTTAGATATAAATTTTTAGGCTTCATCAGAACGCGGTCCGGTTCTCCCTGACAGCCGAGTACGCATTCTGCGCACGAGTTCCAGATTGACCTTCTTCTCTATCCATTTCTTATGACGATTCTTTAAAGCCCAGATCGCCAAACCGAAGATCATACATATGAGAATCACTATCAGCGTTGATATTAAAATGTTATTCACTTGCACATGGTTTTCAGCTTCAGTGGTGCTGGCACTGGCAGAATTTCCTGCCCCATTTTGTGCTATAATCAGCTCCTTCTCTTCAATTTTTGAATAACTTTTTCCCATTATTATCTTATATTCACTGCACAACTTATTCACCTTTGTTAAAAAGTCCTATAACTGTGCACCAAGGCACACAAGAATGCGCTTGCGCGGCATATCTGTGGCCGTTGGTGACGTTAGTCACGGTGTCGAATAACCGGCAGGGTCGCCATGAAGTGTTAGGTATAGGTGTAGTTTAATGAAATACGTGTTTACTGTAGCGATGACACTTTATTACTATTTTATACTTAAAACTAATACATTTATTTAATAATGATTTTGCTTAGCTTAGCTACATACTTCATTTGTCTTAGCAAGTAATGTATGCATGGACTCTAGTGTTTTATTTGTAGTAGGCGATAGCCAATAGGCCTGTAGCTCATCTCTTGCTACTTTCATTATTCAAGATAAGTTTAAAGTTTGTGGCTGTTATATAAGAATTTCTTTAAATGTAGCAGAGCAGTCCTAGACTGATTTCCCATTCTTACATAATCTGATTTGTAACAATCAGCATAGTCCTCTATGAACAAATTGACTGTATATGCTGGCAGATACATACATGGTTCAGGTTCATGCACACTTAATGATCTTCTAACAAGCTCATCATCCTTCTCATTCCCTAATATATCAACATAGCCTGGCACCCAGACTAGTCATGCTCTTATACTGTGGCTAAGTTTGTTTAGGGGGTATGCTATATAGGCGAAACCCAGAGAAACATCTCCACGAGGATATCTGAGCATATTAGGGCTGTGAAAAATCTAGAGACAATTAAATCAGCGGTGGCGGAACATGCCCACATCTCGGACTCGCGACATTTTCTCCGTTTCGATAAGGTCTCCGTGCTGGCGAAGGATAAGTTTTACGTGCCGCGAAAATTGAAGGAGGCCTTCGAAATAAATCGCAATCCTAATTTCAACCGGGATCGCGGGTGGGCCATACCGTCAGCTTGGATGCCGATTCTAAACAGAACTAATCGCCGCGCCTTAACATGGGATCGTGAAAGTGACACTCTAAGTTCGGTATGCCTGCGGCCTAGCGCCGTGTGTTCGACGGGAGCAAGTAGTGACGACTCAAGCGGCGAGGACCTGCCTCCCCCGCCCCTCTCGCAGCGCGCGGTACGTGCCGCAGCGCGGGCGCGGGCCAGTAGCCAGCGTCGCGACCGAGAGGCGTGAGCTCCTGATGAAGGACATCGTAATTGTCCGAAACCCAGGGTCGAGCCTAGTTTTCGACCATTATTTCCGTGATTTTTAGTCGTTGTTTACATAATAATTTGTTTAGGGCCTTCATAGAATTCTAGACCAGTCTGAGCTTACTCTGCAGGAATTTAAGACCTTTAGTGACATATGATATCTGAAAATCCCGATCTAGGTCTAGGCTTTATCTTCCACTTTCCTTTTTATATTTTCTTCAGTGCATGCTATATGAATGCATGAAATGTATGCTAGTTTTCTGCCTGGAAGACTTACATATTGACCCAAACTGCTACAGCACTAGAAAGCTTCCGAATACCTGGTAGATACCTGCTCCTGTACTAGAACCAGTTTTTAACCATCTGTGTACCACATGAAAAGTCTCCGTCTGGTAAGCGCAGTTACAGTAAAGGCTTCCAGTCTTCTTTTGAAGGGAATGTCCCTGTTTTAAAATTCTTTTTGAAGATTTTAATAAGTGGCATCACGCCGCAATTCATGTTTATATTCCATTGTTGAGTTTCATCTTTATGTGCTTAGTAAAAAGCCAATTGCAGTTATAAACTTTTGTCGATTGAAGTCTATATAACGCTAGGATCGCTGCTGTTATTTTATAAAGATGTGAAGAGATAGAAAGATGTCAAAAATTACCTAGATCTGTTTTCCGTCATTTGATGGTTTAGCTTTCCACAAGTCATTGGCAAAGTAGTGGTGCTATCGCACGTTCACCGGCCACAAAATTAAGAATAGAATAGAACTTTAGAATTCTATCCAACACCTAACGTAGCTTAGTAAAACACTGTGATGGCCATATTGCCCATCCTTCGAAGTTAGCCTAGTTCAAAGCAAGCAAAGCTTAAAAGTGTAACCTGTTATACCATTATATAAGACTTGAGCTTCAATTGATGGGAACAAAGAGATAAGCAGTATCTAAGTGTGAATGTGCCAGGTTCTGGGGCATTCTCAAGCGAGTACAACCTGTTTCATGTTTCTAAGTCTCCACCATAAGTTTAGCGATTTTAACGTCTGTACCTGTAATAATTGACTTCATCGCAATAGTAATGACAATGAATGCTATTTTGCATTAATTTTATTTAGCATTTTCATGTCAACATGCTACGCGCTATTGCTATGCTATTTACTAAAAATATTTTTTTATTTCATATTATGAATAGCTGTAAAGTGCTAAATTTTAATTTGCGTAAATATGCTATTTCGCGAAACGACGGTTAATATTTTCGAATGACATTAGCATTAGCACAGTATGGCCTGGTTAGCGCCGCGATGCAAACCAGCGCAGTCGTGTATTTTTCTCATGATAGTAGCGGGACGCGAACGCAGACGCTATTAAATTAGCGATAAGACCGCCAATTGTAACATTGTTCAACTGAAATGTACTTTTTTAGTGGTAATTGTTTTATTTGTGGCAATAAAGAGTTATCTATCTATTGGCAGTAATTTATTGATTTTAGCAACTACGATTAATTTGATAATTGCTAATTCACCTGTAGCAATTTAATATTATTGCTAATGCTAATTAGCTGTTATTTGGATATTTTTATATAAAAAAAAAGTCATCTGAAGTTCGAAACGCTGTGAAATGAACCGAATGATTTAAGGTTTTCTCAGTAAATACTCCAAAGTTATTAATTTCGATATTACAAAATATGTACATGTCAGAGTAAGATATAAACAGCAATGCTATGGATTATCTACAACCCTTAATGTTTTGAACCTGCAAGATTCTACCACTGTAATTTGAAAAAAAAAGAAAGATTTTTTTGTTTGCTTGGATTTTTATCTCTAAGCTCATATTGCTATGAGATAATAAGGACAATTTAAAAATTATATTAGATTTGTATCTCTGGCTGTCGACCGCAATGCTGTGTTTTGATATGTTTGTTACATGTGAGCATCAGCGGGTGCCAGTCGAGTACCGCGCTGGGACCTGTGACTGTGGAGCTGATTCGCCGCGTGCTGGCGATGGTGGCGCGGGTGCAGGCAAGCCCGGAGCGGGCAGACCTGGTGCAGCTGCCACAGGCGGGAGCTCGTCACAGGCGGGAGCTGTCCAGTGGAAGCTGTCCAGTGGGAGCTGTCCCGGATGAAACCACAATTCAGGCTCTGTCCTGGCAGACCAGATCTGGTGAAATAGACAGATCTGGTAGGGCTTTGTCCCGGAAGTCGTGGCCACGCATCAGGAATATTTCCTGGCAGGCTTAGTCCTGGTTGCAGGCTTAGTCCTGGTTGCAGGCTTAGTCCTGGTTTTCACGTCTTCAACGTGGGGAATTGCAATTCCATAGTATGATATGAAAGAGATGAATCACTGAGACGTATATGAAGGAGACGTACGCATATTTGTGAATGTGTAAAGGAATTTTGTTTTCTTTAAAATTCATATTCTGTGTGTAAAATGAAGTATGCAGGAAGGCCACGATTGTGAGAAGATTGATAGAATAGGCAACTTTGTCGGTCGTCTAAATTTTTAACTACTGGTTTCTCATGCAGATCATAAACCCTGGGGGGGGGGGGGGGGGGGGTGATGCTGCTGACGAACCCTCAGATTCTCTTTCTGACCCGAGACAACATCGTAGTCTCGAGTGCAGAGAAAGACGTCGGTCATGAGTCCTGTGAAGTTACTTATGCTGCTGATGGAATAGAAGACAACAAACATGCAGCCGAGGACGGCGCACTGTCAGGAGAAGCCGTATTATCAACGAAATCAAGAAAGGAGTTTTATTATCTCTGCGAATGAGACCTCTTTGACAGGCGATCATAGATTATCTGTGGTCGGCAGTATTTAAAAAAGTAGTTCGAATGGCGGTCGTTTTTGTAAATGATTATTTTGTAAAATTAATAAAAAGTTTGTATTTCAATTGATTTTGATTGTTAAAAATATAATAATAATAATAAAAGCTTGTTTTTAAAAAGCATTTTAAAATGTCACTTGATTTAAATAAATAATTCATTTATTCTGTTCTTAAACTTACTTCAAGCCAGGGTGTCTGTAAGTGATTGCTTCATGCGATATGACCGCCAATTGTTTACTTTGAATTTTCAGTTTGTATTGTAGTTATAACTGTTTCTATTATAACTTGGTATGCAGTAAAGAGTAATATATAAATCTATTTTATCTATTATCTATTCTATAATGGTAAATGTGTTCTAATTTCAGGTTTCTAGCGAAATATGCATATTATTCACTAAGTAATTGATACAAAGATCTTTTATAGGAAAACAGAGTGATCGTCATTAAAATTAATAATTAATTTTCATGATTAATTAATTTCGTTAATGAACGTTTTTCAATTTAGTTTAAGATCCCAGGTTAACCACATTTCTTTTATTTTATAATATAAATGTGTGCGAGAAGATGGTAGTTTTGATTGAGTAAAAGAAACTACCAAAACGCATATCAGTTGAGTATATTTTTTATTTGATTCTTCGCCAACCACATCTGCACCTATTATTCTTCTTCTTCTGTGGGTGCCATGTTCTAACGAAGTTTGGCGATCATCATGGCAATTTGAACCCTCGATACAGCAGCTCTAAATAGGAAACACGTGCTCTTGCGCAATTGGCGCAGATATTTAAGCTAACATGTTCTTCTTCTTCCTGGACTTCTTTTTCCCTGTATCTTCCTTTTTAGTCCACCTTTCTACCGGTCCACCCATTATTAGGTGGCACCTATTATTAAGTGGGAAAATTATTATTATACGATTTTGGACCTTTTCTTATTGTTATTATTTTATGCGAAGATGTGACGTAGATGGTAGCGGATTTAGCCTAGAAGACGGGATAAATCCCTCCTTGGTTGTGTCGTGGTCATACGTAGGCGAAAAACACTTCATTAATCAAAAAATAAGAGAGTTCCCTTAACTCAAGGCTCTTATTCTAACAAAGTAATGGTATGATCGTCCCCCGCATAATAAACTCCCATTTAATGACCATTAGCGTTTAATCCATTAATATTTGGCCATCAAAATTCTAATACCGTCATTTGGCGCAGCCGTCGCCGGCATTACCAATAATAAAAACCTATCGATGGAAGCTGCCGATTGCCGATTGAAACTAGGCATTTCAAATAGCTTTAGGCAGATACTAGTACGTAGTTATGTTGTTTTTTACGTGACTAGAATACTACTCGTACAATACAATACAACATCTCTTTATTGAGACCAAGTTTTTTTTTACAATAAATTTTTTTTTTTACAAAAAAAAATATAACATTTAAATAAAATTGAAGGGAAATTTTTCTTTTTTCATTATTTAAAAGTGTGCGTAAAATTTTTAATACACTACATTTATTATTAACACAATAAAATAAAATATTTTTTTAATATTATAATAAATATTAGCAGTAACTACCTAATTCTAAATCATGTGAAAATAATTATTTAAGCCCCGAAGGCGAGAGCTGTCAGTTTTAATTGATGGATCACCGAACATACTTAATGAAATCTTGCTCTGTAATTATATCAAATTGTGTTCCTTTAGAGTTTCTAATTTTCTGCTATTAATGATAAGGTAGAGATAAATAAACCACTTAAACTTCAGTTCAAGTTTTGTTAGGCTAACAAGTTCAACTAAAAAAATGGTCAACTCAACCATGAAAAAAAAATATAAATATTACACAGAAACTAAAAAAAAAACCGGTCAAGTACGAGTCGGACTCGAGCACCGAGGGTTCCGTATAAACCCGTAGGTATACCAAATTTCAATATTCTAAGTTCACGGGAAGTACCCTGTAGGTTTTAATTCCCTTGCGAGTAGTCGCGAGTTTGAAAATATGCGGCTAAAAATTGCTGTTTCTTTTGATACCTTTGACATAGAGGTTTGATTTTATTACAGTTTAAAGTTATTATAGACATGAGTATTTGATATGAATTTCAATTTAGTAGCTCTACGCGTTCATGAGGAATATTTTTTATATGATGTAATTAAAAATTTACGATTTTCGCATTTTTTTCTGTAATCTGTGCTCTAAGACGTTGCTTTGTACCATTTTCCAAGATTCTGAGTTTACGGGAAGAGTAACCTGTAGGTTTTAATTCCCTTGTGAATATCGAAAATTTGCTGAAATTTGCGACATATTTGACTATATCATTTGATTGCGTTGGTCTAGAAGTTTGATTTTTTTACAGCTTTTTGACAGACAGACAGACGGACGGACGGACGGACGTACGGACGGACGGACAACAAAGTGATCCTATACGGTTTCCGTATTTTCCTTTGGAGGTACGGAACCCTAAAAATTTACAGGGTTTATAAGTACAATGCCTATAGTGATTAAGCCAGTTGGATAGAAAAGATTGTAGGCAAAATTGTTATCTACCTCTATATAGAGCTAGTCCTGTACAGTTATTTTGTGTTATTTTATAGTTTTTTATAGTTACAGTTATTTTTTACAGTTGTTTTTTGTTTTTTTGTTTGGTCTCAATTAAGAGTATTTGTATTGTTTTAGAACCTATAGGAATGTTCTTTCGAGTCTCCTGCTGTCTACATAATAGAGTATTTCATCGCAATCCGTTGAGTGATAGTTTGTGTAAAAGAGCAACAAGCACGCACACTCATAACAAAGAATTCAATTGTCAAATTAGAATAGAATATAATAATAGTTTATTGCATACCAAACAATTACAAAGAAGCTTAATGATCTAAATATCTTAATGCTAGGTAAACAATCGGCGGTCATATCGCACTAGGCAATTTCTAATGTAAGGTTATGTACGGTGCAACCACCGCACAATCACCACATCAGCACTTTACGCCTTCATTACACAATTTATTCATCGACGCGTCAGTTCACGTTCGGTCACCAGTCATTCCGCGTGTTCTCACAACCATTAACATTAGCCGTAGTTTTGATAAATATACTGTAATTTACACTCAACTCGGCATTGTCATTTACTATCTGCATGTACGGACATCCCCGTACAGGTTACCAAGAAAATACCTATTTCCTCTGAATTCAAGATCTAAAGTCTGCAAATTTAAGAAAGCTATAACACGAGGACGTGCCACTCGCCACTGAACTAAGTCTATGCACAAAGATTGGAACTCTTCCAGATGATAGCCCAAATGAGGTCAAACTCTTAAACTTTTCCATTCGTTTTTGAGGACCGCCCGTTTTAGAAGAATCTTTGTTCACGTAATTGTTTTATTGCAAAGCTTTTTTTAGATAATGGAGAGGAAATATGGTTTCGGGGCAAAAAAAATTAACGTCAAGTAATTATTTTTTATTTTTATTGTTAACGCCATCGACGGTAAGAGTTTTTCGATATTTGCATATAAGAAAGAATATACTACAAATTTTAAACTATGTACTATATATTTTTTTTTCAGATTATTGTTTTGAAAACTAGCTTATTAATGCACGCGGTTTAGCTCGCGAGTAGAAATCTTTTCTTACGGGTTAGTCCAATTTTTTTCAGATTAGCGCAGCAAGATTGACCGAGGTACGCACCCTCATTATTTTCTATCTTCCCGGCAAAAAAATATAAAATTCCAGGATTTAAACTTGGTACTTCAAGAGTATAATTTTATTTCTTAAATTCTAAAACGTATAATATTTTACAAAGTTGCATATACGTAAGATAAGATGAGCTAAGACAATACTTTATTGTACATCACATAATGTTACAGAAAATACAAAGGTACATAATTAAAATTAAAAATTAAATGGGGGGATGTACGGGTATTTAATGGGTAATAATAGGTACTTAGTATTTTATTAACATATCAGCTTTTATAAATCATTGTATTACTGAAATGAAGGTATTTTTAAAAGCTTTTTAGATTCACCGTTGAAAGCAAATGTATGTTTAGAAATGTTTTATTTCATACGTACATGAAATGTTAAAATGGAGATTACATTAGACAAAATTATTATACGAAGTTACTTTCATATCTTTTCTTCAAATGTTAATTTGAAACGTAAACGACGGGGCTTTGTCTAAGCGACCTTTCTCACCTGTGTAAATGAAAAAAGTGTCTAAACGTCAAATTATTCGAAAAGGTCAGGTTTTTGGATAAAAAAAGTAAACTTTAAAGGTTAACTACCGATTTTCCTCACTAGCTTACCTACGCTGTCTTACGCCGAAAAATGTGTTTTTACAGGGCTTAAGCTATTTGGATGCCAACATTTATATACATAGCTCAATCGGTTCAGCAGTTAAGGCATAAAAAGTAAACAAACAAAACTAAAAATTGCAAAAAAAAAATTGATAGCCATTTTTTTGTTTTCATAATAATATTATTACTTGCTGCGCCCTGCGATTTTACGCACACTCGCGTGTGCATAAAATCATGTGTGCGTTAAGGCGTGTGTGTGTGTGTGCGTGAGCACATACACACATATGCAAACACACGCACGCACGCACGATCGTACTTAGGAAGACGGTAATAGCTAGTAGGACGAATGAAACCACAGGGCGTGACTAGTAAGTACATACGTTACAGGGATTGTGGGTAGTACATATTACGTCATCTCGTGTAACTTTGTGAATAGCATTAATACCAAACACAATTTAACTTGGATGTAAAGAAAAGCTCAAGTCCTGACGATAATTATAAGTAATGAGAGTCGCGGGACTCTTTGTGACAGTAATTAAATTTAAGGACGAAGCTACACTGGGTGTTTTTATGATAAAATTATTTCATTCTCTTTTTATGTGGACCGTGGTAATATAATTTTGTTTACTTTGTTTGTGATATATTTGTAGACGGCGCGATGGGCACTGCGCTGAGCTGATATAAACACACGGGTACAATAGTCGAACTTAAACCTGCTGAGTCTAAATCGTCAGTAAAACTATAGGGTTTCCTTGTTGACTACGGAACCTTAAAAAACACCAAAATGCTGGTCTAGATAGATAAGACTAAATAGATGTATAAGACTAAATTGAAACACAAAAATATATACAAAAAAAGTATAAAAAAAACAATAATATGACCGAGTGTTACAATTGGCGGTTTTATAGCTAAAAGCGATCTCTTTCATAGAAAAACGCAGGGAGAGAAGAATATTGATATGCGCCACCAGTGTATTATACATATACCTATATACAATTTTTTTAGAAGGAAACAATGTCTTTACATTACCCTACCTTGGGGGGTGATGAAAGGATGAGTGTGGGACTTTCACCCATTAAAACCCCCTTTAACAACCTACCTAACTAAGCAGAGTGAGATGGGGTCGTGGTACTATTCACCATCTCATCTCAGAAGTAGGCTCAAGCCATAATAGACCTCACCAGTTTAAGGATATCTGGTCCAACGAATTGCTTTCTAACGAGGCAATGCTACCAGCCTAGTCCACTCTTTACAAATAAATAGCTTCCTTTAGAATAAATATACCAATTTCCATCGTGGTTAAATAAATAATTAATTTTAAACAGTTGTTAAGCTTCAATGTTGTAAGACTTCCTACCCTAAATATCCATAAACGTCAGAAGTTTATAGCAGCCCTATGATGTTTATTGCGATCAACAAACAAGCAACAAACCATTTTAAATATACCTGTCGTCTTTAGAAACGACCTGTAATTTAGTAGTGATCGAATTCTTACCTTTGAAGTATTCTGCAGTACTACAGTACGGTCCATTTCTTTTATAATTAAATAAGGGAGAGTAAAATAAATTGATTTAGTACTTCAAGCGCGAGTTTCAAGGAATTAATCATGTTTATTCCACTATTCTAGTCTAGAACGAGCTGAGCTGCGCCGTAAACAACCTGGATGTTTACCATTTAGCCTTTATGTACTGAAGTTGAATAAAATATAGAGTTTATTAAGTAATAGCTGCTACACCGTGGTTTCAAACGTGTAAGTTACGAGCTTGAGAGAAAATAGCGTTCCGAGTTTGGAAAGGTATGACTGACTGAAAAAGAATGGAAAAAATGAAAGGTATGACTGACGGTGCCGACATAACCGAAAGGATTAGCAAGCTGAAGTGGCAATGGGGCTAGTCACATTTGCCGCAGAAAGGGTAACCGATGGGGTAGACGTGTTCTAGAGTGGAGACCAAGTCTCGGCAAACTTAGTGTAGGGCGTCCTAGGGCGAGATGGGGCTATGATATCCGAAAGGTTGCTGGGAGCGGTTGGAGGAGAAAGACGGAGGACGTACATAGGCTGATGATGATGATGACTGACTAATTGATTGATCTATCAAATCGCTTAACCGATTGGGTTTAAATTTGATAAACATAATATAGGTTTTATGGCCTAAACATCCGCTAACGCGCGCAAAACGCCTTTCGCGTTTGCGGTACGCGACCAAAGCCGCGTGCATAACCTAGTCAATATATAAGATGTGTTATTTGAGGTTCTAAGCTATCATCAAAATTCAGCTCAATTGGTTCACCAGTTTTTGTGTGAGAGAGCAAAGAACATACACACTAGTATTCATAAAAAACTTTGACTTTCATAATATGAGTTTCTTTCCCAAAACTATGTGCAGCACTTTTCTGTTAAAAACTACCCCTGTGTTTAACAAAAACGAACATAATAAATAATTGAAACATCATGTAGAAATCATTAAAATAAAATACCTGTAGTCCAGTCAATGAGTGTCCAAAAAGGGCATGTGGATCGAAAAGTCGAAAGCAGAAAAACTAACTTCGGAACTTTGTTTGGACTAGTTAGGAGATAAACATACTAAAAGTCCCCACCCCTCCGAGGTGAGCTGGAGGGGAGGGAGGCCGAAGAAGGTCCCATTTTTATGTTTTTTGCTTATATGTCAAAAACTGTGCATCATACGATATTTTGTTGTACTACATTATTAAACCTAATAAAATTCTCTACAACTATGGCCTTCACATTTTTTATCTATCTCCAATCGTTGTCCAGCTATGAGCTTTCAAACATGGTCTATTTTTAAAACGCTTATATTAGTTTTCCATACAAAGACGGTAAAAAAATCTTGAAAATAAAATTAGACCAACTTCTGGTTGTCGTACCATAATGAAACTTTGCAAATGTTTAGAAATCTGATGACAGTTCAATAATCTAGTAGCACTGAGCTGATTTGATGACGGAGCCAGGAGGTGTCTACTGAAACTCTTCAATGGCTATTAGTAAACCCGTCGAGTTTGGGCACATTAAAATCGAATTGATGAGACCTTTTCATAACACTTGCTGACGAGGGTCTGATAATGGACCAGGAGATGCCTACGTCTCAACAAATCGCATGTAATGAGCCCAAACTCGCCGGTTTTACTAATAACCATTGAAGAGTTTCAGTAGAGACCTCCTGGCTGCATCATCAGATCAGCTCAGTGGTACCAGATTATTGAACTGTCATCAGATTTCTAGACATTTGCAAAGTTTCATTATGGTACGGCAACCAGAAGTTGGTCAAATTTTATTTGCAAGATTTTTTTACCGACTTTGTATGGAAAACTAATATAAGGGTCTTAAAAATAGACCATGTTTGGAAGCTCATAGCTGGACAACAATTGGAGATAGATAAAAAGTGTAAAGGCCAAAGTTGTAGAGAATTTTATTAGGTTTTATAATGTAGTACAACAAAATATCGTATGACGCACAGTTTTTGACATATAAGCGAAAAACCTAAAAATGGGACCTTCTTCGGCCTCCCCCCCCTCGAGCTCACCTTGGAGGGGTGGGGACTTTTAGTACCTATGTTTATCTCCTAACTATCCCAAACAAAGTTCCTAAGTTAGTTTTTCTGCTTTCGACTTTTCGATCCACAATCCTTCTTTTACTGGGCTACTGAGCTTTCTGCTGTAGTTTATATATTGCATTTACCTAAAACAAAAGAACATCAGTTAAGTACAACACATTTACTGTTTAAATCAAGCAAAACTGGCGTATCTTTGAAACAAACTGAAATCTTAAAATAATTATCCGAGTAGAGAACAAAGAGTGCGGTAGTTCGGAAGTAGGAAGCCGCGACCGAAGTAAAACAGTGCTATCAGTTCCACCGGGGAACTTGCAAACTTTCCTTTTCAACACTCGGATAAGCACTTCCTTCTTTTAATGAATTTAGAGAACCGTAGCTTTATAACAATGGATTCTTAACTTTTTCTCATGGATTTGCTATCTTGAAGATGTGACACGTTGGTTTTGATCGTATAATGTCTGTTAAAACTTTTGTGATTGAGCTCCTAAAACAGATGTACTCGTATCCATAACAATTTCCTCTCGACGACCTCTGTGGCGCGGTGGACTAATACCCGCTTGCAATGCAGAAGGTTGCGGGTTCGATTCCCGCATGGGACAAATGTTTGTGTGATCCACAGGTATTTGTTTCTGGTCTGGGTGGTTTTCAATATCTATTATAAGAATGTATTTACAAAAGAAAAGTTTATAAGTATTATATCCGTAACCCTAACCACTATAATACAAGCATTAAGTTGCTTAGTATGGGGTTAGGTGGCGCTGTGTGAAATGTCCTAAAATATTTATTTAAATATTTTATTTTTTATTTGTTGCTTTTATGTCTAGTCAGTCTAGTCTAGTATCCCAAATTATAATATCCAAAAGCTATGTGATATTTAAAAGCATTGATTTTATTCGCAAATATTTTAAAAATGAATTGACTACCCAACTGCTACAAATATGTGAAAAGCAATTTATAACAGAATGAATTGATTTTGAAAAAAATTGTGGCATTAGTTAGGTACATAAGTTAAAACGTAAATGTTGAAGAAGAGAATGAGGATGATGGAGAAATGGGACAGAATTACCAATTTCAAGCTAAGCAAAAACGTAGCTTAGTGATTGTGTTTTGTGATCCTTATGGCGTTTTCCTGCTGTTATCGACTACGGATTAAGGATTCAAATCAACGAGAATAACCGTTTAAAACGATACGCTTCATCGAAAAACCGTTACCAAATATACTTTACACAGCTCAACCTTAAGGAAAATAGAAAAACAGGGGTAATGGCAAATTTATTTGGTTCAATTTGTTTTTATTGGCTAATTCATTGGCGGTGGATAGCTGCCGGCGCCCTCTCCGGCTCTAATACGAATATTTGGCAAATCCCTGATGTAATGCCCACGGTTGTAAGTCACTGTTTACTCGGGACCCACTTTTTATTGAGCCGCATTTTGCGTATAAATTGACTCGTATAAGACGTGTACACTTTTTTTCTGGCTATTACTCCGCTAGGGTTGGCCATCTGGCGTTCTTCCTTTACTTTACTAATACTTGAATTTCGTCCTTACTAACGGGATCGAAGACGATTTTGTATTCCCAAAATCCCTGCCCCTCTAGCACAGACGTTTTGTAGACTTGTCTTGCTGTCAAGTCTACCTGTCATCCCATACATTGTACTTTTGTAAATGTATAGGATAACAGTTTGACTTGACAGCAAGACAAGTCTACGCATTGTCCATGCTAGAGGGGCAAGATCAAAGAACCTTCCTAAACTCATGCTGTGAGGACTCTGGAACGACCTCTCCCAGGCACAACAACAGAGAGGTACAACAACCGAATCACAGCGCTAATCAGAGAAAACTTTCGCAATATAACCAGTGCACTGTCGCCTCAAAAAACATATGTTCAAACTAGGGCTATGGGACACACACACACGTGCAGATATTGCAGGGAAGCGGAGGAAACGCCTCGGCATCTATAGGGGGAATGGGGAGTTCTGATGCAAACAACATCATTCTGGTACAGCACCTGATTAGCCCGAACGAGCATAGATAAATCACCTCAAGGGAACACACAGGTTTGAATTCGTTTGAAAAAAAAAAGTCCAATTAGAATAGCTAGAAACAGAACTACTATAACATTGAGTAAGTAGATAATACGGAATCGGAGAGAAGTTCGCGAACCAATATCGGAGTCAATATACCACAAGATGTCCTGTAATGTACTTACCTACTTCTGCCGACTTCGCAAAACTTCGCAATAAGCTTCGCTCCGCAGTTCTCCGAAGAATGCTCGTAAAACGTATAATGTCGCCGCATAAAAATATGATTCAGATTTTTGTTTTTATATGACCTTTTTGGAAACTTTATTAACATGTTACACTTTATGTTGAAGAAAGTGTATTTTATTAGAAGGTTTACGTGAATGTATGAAAAAATAAAAATACAAAAGGTGGCAGAAAGGTATAAACATACGAGTATTTATTATACCAATAGGTAGGTCTTATAGTTTGCAGTTATAAAATTGACCAAAAACAAAATAGAGTAGAGTTGGTGATAGAAATAAAGGTGATAAAATACCCATGCGATAAGTTCCGACTAATAAAATGAATAAGTATAAGAATTCAAGAATTGCCTATAGGATATTATGGAAGATCCATTTCATAAACATTTTATGTACCTACTCGTATCTGATCGGGCACCTTCTATTTATATTATAATTGAAAACGTAAAGATAGATGGGTTTGGATATATTATTATGTATTTTTACTTATTGAGAATTTATTACAAGTAAACAATTTATTTTTATAAATATTCACACATAAATAATATTAATTAAAATGTAACTATCTAACTAATATTATAAATAAAACTAAACTAAATCCAAAAAGGGCCCCCGCGGCATTGTTTTTGAACAACGCATTCTCGATATTTTGAATCAGTTAATAATTTGGCGTCACAAAATGCATCCATCCATTTGCGCAACTAGAAGCGTAAGTTCACAAACATTATCTCAGCTCAGTAAATCAAAAGTAAATCCTCCCACGGGCAGTATTCCAAGGTTATATAAAACATGCAAGTATCCAGCCTCGTTTACTAAGTTAATAAACTGTGGTGAGCCAACACGTGTCTAATTTTAAGGGTAAATAATAGCTGCCTCTACGTGCTAACACTTTTTATGAGGTACGTGATACTTCAGCGGTGGGAAAACACGTGTTTACGATTAGATATAAGTTGGGGGATAATGGAATTTTTCTATGAACATACGTTGCTATAATAATAATATGTTTTCATCCTTCCGAATTTTGGTCCAAAAATCGTTTACCTTGATTGGCACAGGATAGGGTAGAGTGGCATAACATGAGGGAGGCCTGTGCTCAGCTACGGTATGTAGAGGGCTGTAGATGATTATGATGATGATCTGCCCGAATTTCGTTTCTAAAAAATCATTCAGTGGTACAAAATTAAGCGAGTATTTTTTATGCGAAGAAGTAAGAATTCGAGCAAGATGCTCTCCTAATGTTAACAGACTTCGCTGCCATATAATAATTATGAGAACAATGCCACCTAGGATTTCACAATAATGTGCACCAAAGATTGATTCGCTTGACGCTCCAGTTGGAAGAGAAGTTATATACGTGTCGGTAACGTGAGTTAGGAGAGAAGAGAAGATATAGCCAATAGGTGTCAGTAGAGTGTATAATATAGATTAATCTTTTGTATGGAGCTCTCATTCCAAAGACACCTTACAATTTCAACAGTCTATTGCCGTCATTGCCTAGGGCTTGCAAGCAATGTTCTACCAACATTGTAATGCACGTGAATATACATCTACACACTGTTCAATATTACGTAGGTAAAGTAAACCTACCCACTTTACCAGTCATGTTAACTGACCCAGACAAATCTGTAGCATTGAGATCTAGCTCGGTTCATGTTCAAACACAATGGTATTCTCCAATTACATTACCTAATCAATTCTGGATTTCAGGCAGCCAATTGCAGCACAATTAACTTAAGTAATTCTTTTCAAAAGTACTCGCTGATTTTGTTTTCCAGTCCGATTCTTTTCAGATAATATCTAATTTAGCATGACAAAAAAGCTCCGTCAAGTCCTTTCTCAAAGCCGACCCACTTTTCCATAATTTATTAGATAAAGCCCATGAGTTATTTGACGTTTTTATACTATTTGAAACAAAGTTTTAACGATCTGGAGTTTTGAGCTTATTCTTTGATAAAAATCGGCGGCCATTTTTAATTACTGCCGACGCCATTGTCGAGCCCTCGTCGGTATTGAGAGTACGTCGAGGTATTCTCGATGGCTTTAGATACGTAGGTGGCGGTCAGTTTAGTTACGATAGTTGACTTGCAAATATTTTGTAACGAACATGAAATGTTACATAACAATTATAAACGAAAAATGATTCCATTCCAATGCAATATTTATCTGATAATTCAATGCAATTAGACGAGTGGGGAAGTAATCAAATACGATTGAAAGAATATTGTTTTTTCACGACTACCCCCTACATACCATTAAGGAAACAGTCGGGATCCACAGTTTTACGTGCCTTCCAAAACAAAGTAGCGTCCAGGAGAAAAGTTTTAGTTTTTGTTTGTTTCATATTTCTTAGATAGTGTAATTATAATATTGCAGCACCTGTTACTATTTTCGTCCGTACCTCGGTCACTATTTGATCGACGGCTGGCACCAGCACTCAACTAATAATTGCACGGCTGATTGTTTTCAGATACATTTTGTAATTGCTGCACTAGTTTCCATGCTTTCAACAGTTGTTAAAAGGTTTGCTAAAGCATTAATGGACACTATAAAAACCTTTAGAGCGCTTTGAGGACTCAATTATTATGCGAAACTCAATACCATTTTCTATTGATTGAAGTAAGAGTACTGAGTATGAGTACAGTAGTGAGTACTTAGGACTTAGGTATAACTGCGCCTAGACTTTACTCTCTGAAATAAGTATATTATATACCAACTGATGTCGGTCCTGAATCCGTAATAAAGAACTTGTTTTTTATTACGGCCCTGAATCAAAACAAGTTTTTTTACAAACATTTTGTTTACACCAAATTTTAACCGACTGCGGTCGTAAGGTTAGTCCTATGTTTAGCCGACTAAACCTAGGTGTAGCCGTACTTCGGACAATAGCGGTGACATATATTATACTTTCGAACTTATAATTTAGTAAGATTTCAAGAGTCAATTTTAATAAGTGTAGGTATAAAAAAATCATCTAATAAGGCTCAGCGCAGACAGAACGGAGCGCAGCGGAGAGTATTATATTAACGCACTTGAAAATAAACTTTAAAATTATAATAGACGCTTTTATTTTCCAATAATTAAGCTACTTTAATAAAAGAACCAAAATAATTTATACTACTTCATCTAAAAATATCCTGTAATAGAGTAAATAATTTCATTAGGAGTAAACCTTAAATAAATTAACCCTATAAACATCAGAATAATAACTTATATTAATCCTACTACCACCACCATAATACAAGCATTAAGCTGCTTAGTATGGGGTTAGATGGCGCTGTGTGAAATGTCCTGAAATATTTATTTATTTTATTTATTTATTTATCATAAACGCGAAAGTTTGTTATAATGTATGGCTATCTGGATGTATGTTTGTTACTTTTTCACTCCTAAAAGGATGGACTGATTGAGGTGGACTGAAATTTGGTATAGAGATATCTTATAACCCTGGAAATATATTGTCATATTTTACATATTCTTGAGATACATAAGAGTCCTTGAGAATGGCCTGCAATTTTTCATTACTAATTTTGTCTGAGCACTTTCGCAAGTCAGTCGGTCACACTTTTGTTTTTTTTATATATGAATACTCGTAAAAATCATTGAGCATAATGTCTACTAGCAGCTTATGTTCACGTCTTTACCAGAATGGGCACATCCTTTTTACGGTCTAGGTCTTAAAATCTATTGTAATTTCAAATTTCAACTCAATCCGTTGATAGGATCAAGCTGATATGATAGATCAGTTAATTAGTCAGTCACGCTTGCCTTTTAAATCAAATCAAATCAAGATACATTTATATTAAAAAAAGGCTACAATGGAGTTCTTTTGCTACATTTAGGAGATGATTCATTCAAAAATCTTTCCGTTTTTTAACCATTCAACAACAAAAAAATTGTAAAGCCGCTCTCAACCAGGTTCAGATATTGAAGGGCGATAGAGTAGTCGATCCTAGCTGATAGAGCACGATCCTCGACGTTTCTCGACCCGAGTGGGAGGACTTTACGGTAATTTTGAAGGACCGCGAATGGGGTGCGGCGCTCAAGTGTGAGACTCAATGGGACTTGGGATTCGATTTGATCAAACAATGGAAGCTTTTTTAAAGAAATGCTTGGGAAAATAATTTAAATTTACATTTACTGTAGGTAGCACGTACATACATAATGATTTGTTTACCTTTAGTAACACGGCGCTACCAGTGGTTTAAAGATATTATGCCCCGAGATAAATACTTGACCTTATCTATTAAGACGTGAAGAGGTAAAAGAAAGACACACATTTGCATTCATAGTATTAGTATGGATTAACTTAAAGTTTTCACCAAATTTCTGGCTTTGAATCTAAATATTGATATACGATATGAAAAAAAAATTGAGACAGAAGGAATAAGAATCATCACACTGATAGTTTTAAATGTCCTGGGAAAAGTAAGAGTATCAATTAAACTTTAATGGATAATTTATCTTACTTTGTTACTCTATGAAGCGAAAATGGAATCAATATGAACTAGGAACAAAAACTTTCAGAATTTTTGCGCAACACAAATTTAGATGAAGGCACGCCCATCCAATTTCCCCCTTTCCCCCAATGATAGTAACATCACTTTAAACAAACAACAAATTGATATCACGCCTCAATAGTTGTTTATTGTGTAATAAATTACACCAACTGTCGATAAAGTTAGTAAATTAGAGGGTTATTAGCGAAGTTAAGATATTGAGGAGACGATCGATCGGCGGTCGCAGGCACCGCTTTGAGGCTTCCACTTTGGTTCTGTTCAACCCAGTTCGGGTTTCACTGGAATATTTAACTTATTGGACCTAAGTTATAGTTAATTTCATAAACTTGCTGTTGCTGAATACCATAATATATAGGATAAATTTAAAAAATATCATAGGAACTGAAAATGTATACTATATCACGTTGTTAACAGCTTTACAGTAGCCTACAGTATATATTCCAGGGCCTAACTACGAGTAGGTATCTATCAATCAATCGATTCAACCGTTTAAGCGTGAATATACATACAAAACTTTCGCATATACTCGTATAATTTTAGTAGGTATAATTTCTTGATGTTTTAAAAACTGCAAGCACCATACCATCCCAGGTTTTGTTGTTAATCAGTACATAAGTTGCGTAATCTTACTAACTCTTAATGTAACTCGTACATGGTGTAAAGTGTAACCAGAATAAACATTTTTCATTATATTTTATTCGAATTTTAACATTAATTTAAGCTAACCCAAGCTAAAAAGGCTTGGCAAAAAACCTTGTCTACACCAAGAAATAAATACATTTTTTTTCATTTCATTTACCTAAAACCATTCATGACTCTGCATTTGCCAACATAATTAAAAATTAGTAGACCGATATAATCGCCCTTTTAAATCTTTTAATTACCTAACACACTTTGTCCATTAAAGTATTATTATTCAGATAAAGCTATTACATAAATTTATTTTACTATTAGCGAAGTTCTATGCTAACATAAAATTGAATTTGAATACGGAATTAGTACCTATTAAAATTTAATAAAATTCCAGTTGATACTTGAGACCTCTTTTTAATTGCACATAGATTTCAGCGTTACTATCTTTACACTCCTATGCTTCTTACTCAAGATTCATACATTGCTTAGACTCTTCAGCCGTAATTTCACTAATAACTATCCCCTCCTTCCGAAGCACAGTAATGTTTTCACATCACTGTTCAGGCGGTCTGTCACAGCAAGTGCCACAGTTAAGGTACCCACCTAATCGACCTCCTGCAATAGAAGTCTACCTCCAATAAAACAAATCTTATAATAACACCAAAAATTAATATCAAAACTCGTTATGTCTATGGATAGGGGCAATCAAAAGTAAATTTAAACAGAAATGAGAAAGTTTGTTACAAAATATTTGGACGACGTAACTTCCACAATATCGCTAGAACTGAAATGAAGTTTAGAATTACCGAGTTTGAAAACCTTTAGAGATTTCTTATGATCTTTGAACTTGAAACATTTTGGTACAAATCAAATATTTATAATGCCCGAGGAATGATAAATATTTGAATTGTTACATTGTTCCCGTTGTATCTTTTAACTTGAACAGAATGCAAGGTCTTTGTGTTTTACTCCAAGAAAAAATTGAATATAACCTCTACGGTATATAAAATAAAAACATATACAACAAAGTGCTTTTTTGTCATTTTTGTTGTATGAGATGTGTGACGGAACCCTTCGTTGCGGATCCGAGTTCGACTTGCACTTGGTCAGTTTTATATGAATATACCAAACTACACATTATTTAAAAGTTTTGTCTTGAGGAATTTTTAGAAAAATAATTATATGAATTGATATTGTAAAATGTATCAAACAAGCGAGAGAGCGTTAAGCTGTATAAGAACTCTTAATGCCAAATGGTCACGCGGCAAGCCAAGGAAGAGATGGAGAGACGACCTTGAATCATATGCGGAAGGATGAGCAACTACTCGTATTTATAGCTCAAGACTGCGACAGATGGAGGGAGGGTAGGAAGGCCTTTGCCCTGCAGGGGGATCCTACGGGCTCATAATACAAAAATACAATACAATACAATACTCTTTATTGCAGTTAAAAGATAACAAAAAACGCTTAAAACTAAAATATATAAAGGTCTACAATAGGCGGCCTTATCGCTTAGAGCGATCTCTTCCAGGCAACCAGCTTTGCATGGAGTGTTTGAACCTAAAGAGTAGGGTGTGATTTTGTAGAGGAGTCAGTATAACCTATCATATACATTATAATATCAATAAATATATTACATTATACATATTTAAAATACTAATATGTATTGTATTAATATATTTATTGTAGGTAGAAATGTGCGCAATTTACACACCAGCTTCCAAAACATTTTTTTTTATACTAAATAAGCCTACGTTTGACCACATCCCACCAGATGGAAAGTGAAAATGAGGTCGACGATGGATCACGTAAGATGCCTAGAAAGGTACACCTATTCACTTGTGCCTTCAAGATTCCCAAGCTGTACCGCTCGGGAAACACGGATGCTGGCAAAGTGTTTCAAATGCGACCAGTTCTCATTAAAAACGATGAAGCAAAACGCTTGGTGCGGGCAGTTGGTAGCGCCACTAAGTAAGGATGCCGCATTGCCGTCTGCCGTGACGTCCGTCGGTTGAAAGGGCTTGGAGGAATTCATTTAACTCCTCTCCAAAATGAACATGCTTAACGGCGCTAGAAAGTCGCGGTCTGCATAGACTCTGTGTTACAAAACTTACTCTTTTTGTAACACTTAGAGTATATATGTATGTATATCGAACAAAATCCATCAGAAAAAATAGATGAATATTTTATCATGAAATGTTTTCACATCAGCGGCGCAACATCACGCCATTCTCATCACAATGACGACGCGTAAATCCGCTGAGAACATTAAAATTTCACCAGCACCTACACGCAACTACTTATCCCGAGTTACATAACTCGCTAAACCACGTAAGAACCGAGCTAAAGTTGCGGACTTTGAAATAAAGTTAGATACCGCACCGCCCACCGCAAAAATGTTAGACCAAGTAAAAATATTGTGAAATATTTCAGAGCGAACTGGATGTACTCGCACAGGATTGGATGGTGTGGCGTGAACATAATAAGGAAGCCTATACCCAGCAGTGGATGAATAGGGGCTCAGTACTGAGTAGATAGAAAAATAATAATTACTTTTTAGTCATAAATAGTTTACTTGTAATAGTTTAATTGTGGTAATACAATAAAGAGTTATGTTACTTTTTCTGCGATCTGATGAACGTCTAGTGTACTCGATCGTAAGCGATAACGCCTACCTATTATATTACTGTATCAATGTTAATTAATAGGTAAGAAGAAATTAAAACGTACCTACGACGTTCTACGCAACACTGTTTTGCGATGGTCATCCAGAAATATAAAGTCTCCTTACAAGTAGTAAGTCCACCTTAACCTGTACGACCAATTCAAAAAATAATTTTGCAATAATCGGGAAAACGAATTATTTGGTTTTTTCCCCGAATTTTTCAAAATTTGTACGTCGCCTTGACACTAATATAAAAAAAGTAAATGTATGTTTTATAAAGAGTGGTATCTCTTTCTTTTAAAAACCTCTGGCTAAAATATATAAGAGGTGATATGAATCCCCGTCGTTCCAGCACATAAATAATTCTCCAGAAGCCTGTTCCAGGCCGAGATTGCGTGCTGCCTTAACTCTGTTAAAAACGGCTTCTACCTCGTAAAGGTGAGTAACGACCTCCGAGGAAGCTCCTTAAAGCGTTAAATAAATTATTCCAATGGCTTGATTGCAGTTTTATTGTAATACTGGTGAACGCGCTGAATTGCATTACCTTAATGTGTCCCGAAGTGTTTTTGTGACTTTTATTCGCGCCCTTTCGCAACTCATCGTATAATGGTTATTTATTTGTGTTTGAAGTTTTTTAAGTATATTATTTTTAACCTCCGACGCAAAAACGACGGGGTATTATAAGTTCGACGTCTCTGTCTGTGTGTGTGTCTGTGTATCTGTGTGTGCGTCTGTGTATCTGTGTGTGTGCGTCTGAGCATTGTAGCTCCTGAACGATTGAACCGATTTTGATTTAGTTTTTTTTTTTGCAGAGACCGTCTACGAAAAGTGTAGAGGAAGGTTAGAAGAAAGTATGAATTTTGTGAATGGTAGTGTGTGTTTCTCTTACTTCTTCATGCCTAAAAGGCTAAACCGATTGAGCTGAAATTTATTGTACCTCTAGTTCAGGCCCTGCTAAAGTGACATATAGTTACTTTCCAACTAGTAAAACCGATAAGTATAATACGTATTTACATTTTTTATTTTATTTTTTAACACTTTATGTTACTTTATAGATATTCATTGAACATGCGTGCTACAACTTAGACTGCATCATCACTTGCCAACAGGTGAGATTGCGGTCAAACGCTTGTTTAGTCTGCTTAAAAAAAACAAATAAAGATAATTTTGTTAAATAAATGTTTAAGAATCATAACACGTAATAAACAAAATATTCCCGCTCTAGGAATATGAGTTGTAAAAAGCTACGTTGGCATGTTTATTTCGACTAGGTTAATATTACAAGGCTTTCTCGAGAAAAGGCAAAGTAGCATTCTTCCATTGTGTTGAATACCTAAAGATACCCGTGTCAAGGCCACGCATCCCTAAAAAGGTTTGCCAAAGCTATAGATGACTCAGCAATAGAGTACGCATTACCAGAGGTATGCTGTCACCGATGATATGCATTGACGCTGCATAACACAATGCAATGTTGTGTCCGCCTATTATTATAGGTTATGCATTAAGTTAGATGATACTAGTTCCTTAAAGTAGAGTAAGATTTAATGTAATAACTGTTGGTGAACCTAATAAAATAAATAAATAACACACATCAAATGTCTTTGAAACCAAAAAGTATTTCCTTTGAACGAGCTAATCAAAAGTAGTCATCCCCTTTAGCATAGTAAGACATTGATATAAGAGTAGCAACTTCCGTCCCACTGTCAAGACTAAGCTAATATATTATATCAAGACGCCACTCTTGCTACTCGCACTGTCATTGCATATAATTTGCAGCCACCACATATCATTGTGCTCTTACAAATGTCAATTGCTCTTGACAGCGGAATAGAAGCCGCTACTCCCTCGTCAATGTCACGGTGTGCTCGGGCTGCAGATTTGTAAATGTCTCTGAATCAAAGAGTTTCTACTTTGAACGAGCCAATGAAAACTAGTCAACCGGCCTCGCACCTCGCTATGTTTTAGCGATTTTGTTTTCATTCATAAAATCCCTAAAGCGGGGTCTATTTTGGTTCTCTTGTCTATTGCTAAAGCTTAGCTAAGCCTGTCTCCTATTGACTGAAAGTACAGTTGGGAAGGAATGTTCAGGACTTTTTGTATTAAAATTTTCTTTGTGTACACTTTTACGTTACTATAAAACAGATTCATGTGAAGATTTACGAAGTATTTCAAAGGATTTTATGAAGAAAAAAGAAGATTCTGTCTTTCTAGTGTTTTTTTACTTCTTTTTTTCGAGTTGAAATGGCCTTATTCTTCATGAATTAACAGTATATGTTCTCTATTACTATGTTATAACTGTTTTACGCAGATCGTGCCAGTTGCACTTTTATTTTCGTTAACCTCCAGAAGGTCCTTAAATGTGCTGGTTGCGGGTTAGTTAGGGCATCATGTGTGCTATTTTTTCTCAAGCCATAAATTAACGACTATAGAATAGAAAATTCTTTATTGAAACATCACAAATATTCAGAAAACATAAAACTAAAGCACAATATCACGAATAAAGTTTAAAAATTGGCGGTCTCTTCTATCGTACATATTTATTAGTTAATATTATCTAAATGCATAAACCAAGTTAAGCAAACCGGCGAGTATGAAGAATGTATTGAAAGTTGAGGAAACGAAAGAGCTGTGTCAGTTTCGTACCAAGTGGAGAAAAAATTACTTTGCCTACCCTAGCGGGAACCAGTCGTGATTATACATATGTACAAATGTAAAAACGCATAATAATTGTAAGTTTGTGTGACTCGGTGTGCGTTTCCAAAAGGCTTGCAATGCCTATAACCCTAACCGCGTTGTATCGTAAATAACATGTTGCCAATTGTTTACAATGGACGTGCTTATGTCTATTTGGTTAGTGGGCGACGTGACGCCGAGCCTTTTGTCCTGCCATTAAACCACATAGTAAATACAGGGAGGATCGGCCAGACGTGCTAATCATAGAGTTTGATATGGGCTAACCATAGAGTTTACCGTTCAAACTTCATGTGTGCTTAATTCTGGACTTATTATCTGAATATTGAAAAAACTAACTGATCAATCAACAACGCAGAGCTTAAACTGATGAATGGTTTGGCTTGAAAATTAGAATATAGATAAATTGGTTAGTGGGCGACGTGACGCCGAGCCTTTTGTCTTGCCATTAAACTACATAGTAAATACAGGGAGGACCGGACAGTCTGTGCTAAACATAGAGCTAACGCTTGCACTTCATAATGTGTGCTTAATTCTGGGCTTATAATCTGTATATCTGTATGTGATGAAGTTGCAATGGGCAAGCCACATAGAGCGGATGGCCGATGGGGTCGAAAAGTGCTCGAGTGGAGACCACGGACAAGCAAACGCAGCGTAGGACGTCCACTCACAAGATGGACAGACGACATTATAAAGGTCGCTGGAAGACGCTGGATGAAGGTTGCTTCCAAACGGTATATATGGAAGTCCAAAGGGTAGGCCTAGTTAGCGTAGCTAATATCTGTTATTATAACGTTAATTATTGTAATTAAAAAGAAAGAAAGAAAGAAAGAAAGAAAAAGATTTATAAAAAAAAGGTATAATTCCCGATCTAATTTTGTTAAGCAATCTTTGTAGTCAGGATCATTGCCCTCTGCCATTAGGGGATAGAGCCTTTGTCAATATGGTGTCGATACTTTTCAATTAAAGTAAGGGAGAGCGTTTTGTGGCCTAATGTGTGAGCTTAATTTAGTGATATTACGTTACAATGAGGCTATTTTTGTGTGGCCATAAGGATGATGTATCCCTCTAATTATAATATTAAGTTGCGTTGTTTATCTGTCTGTAAATCCGTTTCATTATTTTGTTGTCTGGAGGAAATCGGTAATCTGAAAGAAATTGCTAAAAAGGCTTATCGCTATTGATCTCTTCCGCATTTCCACCAGGTGGGATGTGGTTAAACGTAGGCCTATTTTGAATTAAAAAAAAAGGTAGCACTCCGGGAGTGCCGGCAGAAGTGAAAACTTCAATATTAACGTTGTGTTTAATTATAAGTATAAAAATACTATCATTTATGAGGTAGAATACAATGTTTATTTATTGCGCTATCGTACACAAATATGACAATTTATATGTTGTTATTTATAATATTATATCGTTATTTATATATTACATTAGATTTTATCTCTCAGAAAAATCAACTTCCATCCATAATTTCGACGACTTTTACACCATCGTTATTATCAGAATCATCATCGCAAATTTTTACAACTGATACAATTGGTTTATGATAACTGAAGTAAGAAACAAACAGTTTTGATTCGAACCTATTTAAGTGTCTAATAAAGACCGCATCAATAGTAGTTTTGTATTTCGTTGTGCTAAAATTGCGATCATTTGACATAGTTAAACCAAATTCACAGAGCAGCACACTCAAGCACGGTAGAAAGAGTGGGAGATACTAGTTCCTCTCCCTTCCCCTCGATCTTACGCTTTTTCGATCAGCATCACGTGACCCTGACGCGAGTTTGAAAGTTTTTACCCATACAAAAAAGTGCTCAGCGCCGCTAAAGAAGTTTTCACTTCAAAAATCTTTTAAGACCGCCGTTAGGTAAATATAATAATAAGTCAATAATTATAATCTGTTTGTAATGTGTTTCTCTTTTGTGTGGTGTATAATAAAGTATTATTTATCTGTCTAAAGTTAAATGTGTTTCTTTTGTGTTTGAACCAATAGTGATATCTGGGCATTTAGCTAGTTCACCTATTAAGTAAAGTTTTATTCTTTCACGCCGAGTAAAATCGCATTACGCGTGCCGTTTAATACGGGGGTATGAAAGGATTATGAGGGACTCCCCGTGCAGGACACGGTATACCCACTAAAACTTCTCGGCGGCACTCCCGCATCGTCTTTGTGACGGAGGACTGGGAATCGGCAGAGCCTTAACATCCAATTCCCCATCGACGACCATCCGCTTTTGCAAAGGCGGGCCCTTCATCCCCCTCTCATAAGAGCAAGCAGTTTTGACAATGGAATAAAACAATCAGCAGCCTTTATAACATTAAATGAATTCTTAGAGACGGCACAAACATTGTTTACTTTCTCCCACATCATTTTGCAAATACACATACATTTTTCTTATTTTCTAGTTCTATTTCTGGTAACTTCTTTATGAACATGTCGCAAAAATGAAATAAACGCAGTGAGCTTTGTTCTGAGATTTCAACGGAAGCTTGCCTTCATACCGCACTATATCAAGGCAAATATAAAAGAGAGCTACGTTTTACACAAAATTTAATAATGTGCTAAAAAGTTGTTAAAAAAATATTTCTTTTCGTGACCTTTGTTGAGAAAAAAGAATCAAACAATACTACAGCTACTACAGTAGTAAAGAATATTAAAATTTTTATTAACCACAGATTGGTCATACGCCAATCTACAGAAAATCCAAGTGGTCTAAACCACTCTCAGATGGTAGCATGATTCTGAGCATGCTGGCAGCATTGCCACGTGGATGGGAATACTTATACGTTGGGACAAATTATATACCCCAGCATTTTTGGTCGTTGATAAAATAAATCCTTTCCACTAATATTACGAGTATAAATGCGAGAAGTGTGGATGTGTTTTGTCACCTCTTCACGCCTGAAGGGATTCAGCTGAAATTTGGTTTGTACCTAGGTAGCATAGACTCTGAATAATTTACAGATGCTACTTCTAAGCGTAGGTGTGCAAGAAAAACCTTGAAGGCGTGATGAGTCAGACTATCCTACAAATTTGTGTGGAGTTTGTTACGTTGGTAGGTAACTTGTCCTTTTTTGAAGAAAAATGCGTTACACATTTGCAGGATTGTATGTGGGACTCTACCTTCGAAGATGGGCGCGGCGAGGTTCATCATCATCATCTCAGCCGTAGGACGTCCACTGCTGAACATAGGCCTCCCCTTTGGACTTCCATATGTACCGGTTGGAAGTGACCTGCATCTAGCGTCTTCCGGCGCCCTTTATAAGGTCGTCTGTCCACCTTGTAAGTGGACGTCCTACGCGACAGGGATACCCACTAAAAACCTGGGGGTGTTTCAGCTGGAAACCATAATGCCAGGACAGCGGGTATACCGAAGTACCGTGTCAAATAACTTAGACCGTAGTATAAGAAATGAGCTACTAATCAGCAGGTAAAACCGATGGACTTTGCTAGCAGGTGAAAATGTTTTTAATAATTTCCTTTATTAAATTTTCTGCGTATTTGTTTAAATGACAGAACATCGCAAAATATAGGTATTTGTAACTTCAAAAGGAGTAATGTAATATACCGCGTCGAGGTTGTCATTTTAATACACCTACGCGTATTATATGGATGAAAGGACATATTTAAATATTTAACGACGTGAATGTTCAATATACGATACGGTTATTCTTTCACATTATTTGTAAAAAAATATAGAAAATAAATAAATATATATAGAAAATATCACACTGGCAATATTTTTTTATTAATTCTTTAAGAGTAAAACATACGCCAATTTGCATTAAATTAAAAATAGTGTGGCGCCAAAACTCCGATCACGGAGTTAAAGAAAAAAAAAATTAAAAATAATATTATTGGATTGCCTTTTTTGCTTTTCGACTAAACCAAAAGGAGGCGTAGTCTTAAGATACAATACATTTTGATCTCATATCAAGTCAGTCTCTCTCATGTTTTAATTAATTACTCAGTACCGAATAATTTTTTTTTTCTCTATGTTTGCCACACCAGTAGTGACCTGGTAATTATATTATTATGTGTCCATCCATTTTTGTCTATACCTACTTGTACTTAAAACAGATTAAAACACCATCCATAACCTCATTCACACCAATTTATTGTAACATGAAAAACAACCTTTGAAAACGTAATTTATGAAGTAGGTATATTTTCAAAAGCTTGTTTTTATCCGAGACTCGCTTTTGTGTAAATTGTAATGGGCCACAAAGGGAATTATACGCGGTTCAATTAAATAAATTCAGTTTATATATCAGTTTACAATGCTCTCGAATTGTTATTGAAGAACGTAACATAAAACTCGAATTAAAACAAAAGAAAATAATGGCAATTACGAAACAGCGAAATCATTTTTCCGACATCGGAAAAATCCAGGAAATGTGTGACTTTACGATAAAATGTTTTAACTAATCTACCAGGTTGTCTGTAAGAGATTGTTTTGTGCGATAAGACCACCGATTATTTACGTCTAGTTTTAAGTTGCTAATCTCTAGTTATCGTAATGTATATGTAGTCAGTAAAATGTAGTCTAGTTTGATGTTTGTCATTTTATGTTCATAATAACTATTTCTTGTATTTTGGTATGCAATAAAGGCATTCTATTCTATTCCTTCTTTTGTTGAAGATTATTTAATGAATCATTTTGAGTTGCGGATCATGTGAGATGGCGTGATGAAGAAAAACCACGCGGACTGGGAAGTGTCAGAATTTCATTGAGATATATGAAGAGACTTGCACAGCTGTGTGACAGTATGACAATATGTTGCCAGATGGACAATCACATGTTGCAGTTAGAAAGAAGAAAAAAGCTTTATGTACGGTAAATAACAATAATTGGAGTATAAGTAGGTACATAACAGTATTATGTTTGGCGCAAAAAGGCCCCAGCTCAGCATATGTAGGTTCAGAAAAAGACCTGCGCTGGTCTTTCGCTGGCACCAAAGTCTTCAGGTCACCGTGACTTCTACAAGCCTTTAGCACCTTACAATTGCTTCCAATATCATATAAGAAACAACCAAGAGCCACAGTTTTAAGACTGCAAGTAATTTCGGTTCGTGGCAAAGAACTAGATCAATCTAATATTATAGCACCATTCAATCATAATGCTCATGAAATTGAAACGAGAAACCAATCCCATTTACACCTGCCATTTACATCAATACCTAAATCTGGCACACACACATATTTACCTCTATGTATTAATGTATGTACACATACTTCGGCACACATCCGGGATTGGAGGCAGGTTAATGAAACGTCAGTCTGTCAAAACTCCGCGGCCAACATTTAATTTAAAATAGCTTTTCAATTCTCACACCTGAGTGTTTGCACTCCTGAATAAGTCCTTAATTTATACTATTTCAATTTTGCGTTCAAATTGTTAAAGTCACATAGAATACCAGAAGGTCTATTGGCAATCGCTTACTATTTTCTATCACTATTCATTGACAAAAATACAATAGGTAAATAAATAAATAAATAAATAAAATTCTTTATTGACCATTTTACAGAATCATACACAAGGTTTAGGCTTAACAACTAACATGCATTTTGTAGTACCTAATCATTGTAAGTGATTAGACATTAACTTAGTATTAAAAGTATTATTATCGTTGATCTTGAGAACATTTTGTACTAAAAATAAACAATTGTGAGAGTAGGACTGTTGATGGCCGTACTAGTAACTAAACTGTGTTACAGCCACCAATGCCCTCCGTTTGGATATAAGTACCACTATAATTAGTACATTACTAGTTGAGTTTAATTATGATTTGTTACTATTAAGTATAATAATTTATCAGCATTAGTTTATCTTTTTACATTGCATAAAAAGTTAAAGTATTATTACAACATTATTACAAATACTATATTATGTTTTATGACACTATTAAAATGTGAATATGACAAAACCTTTACTATCCTTTTCTTGAGATTGCATTAACTACATTTTAAACTAATAAAAATAATCACTTTATGTGTTCAAGTATGCATACGAGTACGTGCGAGAGTGTGTTTGTGTTTGTGTGTGTGTGTGTGTGTGTGTGTGTGTGTGTGTGTGTGTGTGTGTTTGTGGGTGTGCGTGTGTAAGTGTGTGTGTGTGTGTGTGTGTTTTTAAATGGAGTAAATATCTTTGTACATGTTTGTTATTTAGAGAGACAGTGGTTTCAGTAACTCCTCGATCTCATTGTAGTCTGACTTCCGTAACCAATCTGTGACACATTTTTTTACTTTGTTGTAGGGTTGAGAGTAAATGTCTAATTCTTTGTTAGCCTTATTGTATAGACGCGAACTAAGGACCTTAAATTGTCAACCAGTGAGTGCTGTACGGTAAGGAACATAAGGACAAATTGGTTTATAGGCTCGTCTAAAGGTGCCACTTTGAGAGGTTTTAGCGTTTTCGTCATATGGTAGTACACGATGTTTTCGTAGAATAGTATACAAAATGTATATTTGTCTAACTGTTAGAACTTCAGCGGATTGGTAAAGGTCTGATGTCGGGAATCGTATAGGTTTTTTAAGCATGACCTTGAGGATCGCTCTTTGCGTCCGTTCTAAGGGTAATAATATTGTTTTACAGGTGCCACCCCAAACTGTCACGCAATACGTTAAAATGGATTGAACCAGCGAACAATATACAATACAAATGTTTTCGTCATCAAAGGTACAAATGTTTTCGTCATCAAAGTAGGTACTGTGTAAGTAATGTGTTTAATTTGAAGGTACAGGACGATATTATGGCTAAGCAATGAAGTCCAAGATAAAAGGGCACATTTCAACTTGTTGCGTAATCCACTTAGTCCTACAAAAAAAATAAGACGTGACTCTAAGAACATTTTATTTTGGTCGGTTTATAGTAATGTACACCTACTCGAGTTCAAGATCTTATTTAACGTTTAAATATTTTCTTTTCTATTTATATACTTTCGTTCTTATCTGAAGCAGATTTTATTACAACGCCCACTTATCTCATTAAATTTAATAACGCTTTTATAAAGGTAAGCTTTCCTTTATCCCAGTAAGTATCCAATTTTATCTAAAGTACTAAATACCTATTGTTAAGATTGTAGGATATAATAGGTTCTCAGTCCAGTTCATTGTTCAGAATACATTTTCTAGTAAAAATGCCGTTAATGGCTTCCCTATTTGAAATAATCTCACTCCGTTCTGCCTTTATTACTGATGCAAACAAAAGATTGGCACGGACAAAGAATACCTTAAGAATATAACCAAAGGATAAAAGGTAACCGAGGCTAAACGAAAAGCATAATCTTAGAGGAAATGAAAATTCCTCAGTGATGAGAAAACTTAGAGGAGACCGGAATTCAAGAAAAACCGCTGAGAATTCTCCTAATGGAGTTATCTGATGTGCTCGAACTATGAAATAAAAACGAGAGTTATAGGAAGGTCTTTAGCGCATTGCCGTCGGGGCCGCGGATGAGTGCTTCGGCGTACCCGTTGCCCCGGCATTATGGCAGGAACAACCCCAGGTTTTTTAGTGGGTATCCCCGCCGCTCCCATCTTTGGCGGGGGAGTCCCACATATCGCCCCGCGCCGCCCGCGCGGGGTGATGATGCGTAACGCATTTTTCCTGGGATAAAAAAAAAGGTCTTTAGCGCATTGTCAACTGAATACCGAAGCAGGGAAGCTGCAGTACAAGTTGAACGAGTATCATATTTTTAATCTCTTATTTTAGTAACTATACGAAGAGGTCTTAAAAAGACAGGTTACTAAGCACCTTATTAATTATTATTACGTAACAAAAAATTGCGATTGATTCACAAGCTCACATTATTGTTGGGTATTTTAGTATTATAAACGTTTTTCGCCTAACAATCAATTCGTAGTTTATTTATTATATTTATTTTAAAGTTTATATCTTTAGTTACTATGGTGTTAAATTGCCTGTCGAAAGAATTTCCCCACGGAACCAGTCATCCCTACCAGCATAACAGTAATAGGCAAGTTCGGACCTAGTTCAATGCAGGACCTTATCCCATCTTTTAGGTTATAATCTGCTGTCATCGTCGACCGCATCATCTCTTAAAATCAGATGAAAACATGATCAAAGAATAACCTATAATGAATAAAACAGTTTAATTTGCTTGAATCTTTAAAGTCGTCAAAGTAGTCGAAGATCAATCATTTTTGTGCAAAGAGTTGAAGCTGAAACTAGCTTCAAACTTCAATCACAATCTTTTCTTTATCTTTTTAAACAAAAGGTTCATTTACCGTATTGTTTGAAAGTAGGGAGCTTCTAGAAGCCCTGCGTGGAAGAAATAGGTCGCTACCTCTTGAACTCGAAACCTCATCTTTGAATTTTTTTTTTGTTCATTATAGGTTAACCTTTGACCACAATCTTGCGTGATTTTAAGCGACAATGAGGTCGTAGATGCAAACTAAAACCTAGAAGGCGGGATAAATCCCTCCTTGGCATCACTGAACATCACACCGGAACACAGTCATCAACACGGCTTGGCAATAAGGATTTGTAAAGTGGGTGGTAACTAGCTTTTGCAAAAATATAAATAACTCTGTATTAATACCACAAAAACAAAGAAGTAAAGCTAACAAATTTAAAAAACAAAAAAAATTACTTAATGGTGCACCAATAGACGGTCTTATCGCTCAGAGCGATCTCTTCGGGACTTCGAGAAGAAATATGATGATATACTATAATGGAAGGACGGTGGTTTTAAGAACGTTCGAAATTGTTCGACTTTGGAAATATGAACGGAATAATTAATATTTTGTGTGACGAAGGATGGTTACTGAATTTAATTTTGTAATAACGTTGTGGGCATCAAAAGGATTAAATTTACAGCAAAATGCTATAAGCACCAAAAGGACAACATAAATTTAAGTCCATTTTCTCTTATACAATTTTCTCTAGTACAAGTAAATTTTAATAGAAAAGAGTATTAAATTTTTTAAAATACGAAAGTGTAGTTTTTCAACAATCAACTTGCGGGCTTAGGAACGTGCGAATCGCTTGTGGCTATAACACAAAAAATGTACAAAGATGACAGGACATATCGTTCGTTCTTCAACGACTAGACTGTCATCTCAGTACATTTTTGGCCCTTGTCTCGTGCAAGTCTAATTTATTTGTTGAAAAAAAAAACATCTAATTCCTTCCTTCATTAATACGTATTCAGCAAGTAGGTACTAGGTACAGTCGCCGTGTAATGGGTTCCCGCGGTAGTCCCCGACGTTGATGAACCCTGCGGTACCGCGGAACCCTAATTACTGTTTCTGCAGCGCGCAGATTGCAACCTTTGTACTTTATCTACTTTGTTCTGATACGTAGAGGAGGTAATGCGTGTATTGTTTGTTTGTGTATTCGTTTTTTATGTGAGATATATATTAAATCTGATTTAATTATATACCTGTGGTTAATAAAAGTGTTCTCAACTGCTGTAGTAGCTATAGTATTGTTAGTTTGTTTTTCTCAATAAAGGCATTTGCCACTACAAAAAAAAAGTTTTAAATTGTAATAAATTCAGGTTCGACATTGGCATTATATACCTATTACTATCTATTTTACCGTGTTTCGGAAGGCACGTAAAGCTGTGGGGCCCGGCTGTTTCCTATAAGATATGTAGGAGGCAGTCGTTAGGTCATGTTGCAGGCCCTGTAGTAATCTCGGCGACCTGAAACTGCAACATATAGGTTAGCCACACAACCTATAAATTGTGATTTCACTCTGACAGTGTAAGTAGGGTAACCTGTTCTGTTGGAGTATAAACCCCAATTATTATTTATTTATTATTATCTATTAACACAACTATGGATCCTACAAAGTCTGAATGATTTTTGTTTATTAATACAAACTTTTATTACTATGTTTCATTTACTTTCACCCGTCTGTTGTCTGTCTGTCTGTAATCAAATCTTGCAAATTTAATTTGATCCACTTCCCGGTTTCTGATTGAGCTGAAATTTTGCATTCATGTATAAATTGGATGCCAATGCAATATTATTATGACATTGAGCTGATATGTTGATGGAGCTGGAATATGGACATTGGAACTCTGTAATTAAACGACATCACCCCATCGAGTTTGGGCTCGTATGATTTATGACAAGTACTTTGGTGCTGGCTGGGTATACATCTGGTATAATAATAAAAGTTTTTTTTTAATTGCACAAGTTAGCCCGTCTCATGGTGAGTGAATTTACCATCGCCTAGACGTCCACGACTTCTGTGGTTATGCCGACGCGGTGTCGATCATTGCCAATCGTTAGATAAGTTGGAGGGGAAAATCCCTTCCTTATACCTGGATTCAAGATTGTAAGATTCTCTATCATTTCGTTTACTAGAAATATATAAGTTATTATGTCATAGGCTACGAATATAAATATGTTACGGAGGCACTTCCATTTGCTCTGTTCGCCCAAATACGACGATGTGAATGTGAATCTATTTTTTGAAGCGTAGATACGCTTTCACTGGTCGGGGATGACTCGGTAAATTATTAATTATAGAGACAAGTTGTGAGTTGATATGTCTATTATTGTCTATTGTTGACGTTTCAGGTCGCCTTACGTAACGAATGCCTTGTATTTATCATCCAGAAGAAAACTAACACATAAAAAATTAGATAGAGATAAAGTGACAAAAGATAAAGTACATACAAAAAGTTCCAGGTATATTCTCTTAAATAGGGATCTACAACCACTTGCACTGGACTACATCCTACATTATGTACAAAAAATACAAATTAATAAAATGAGTATACATCACTTACCTACATTTCAGATATATACACAGTCAGATATATCTAATATATAAAATTCTCGTGTCACAGTTTTCGTTGCCATACTCCTCCGAAACGGCTTGACCCATTTTGATGAAATTTTTTGTGCTTATCTGGTATCTATGAGAATCGACCAACATCTATTTTTCATCCCCCTAAATGTTAGGGGTAGTCCACCCCAAAATTTTTTATTTTATTTTTTCGACAAAATTTTTAATTTCTATTTTTTTATTTATTTATATTTATTTATTTATTTATAAGATGAGCAGAAAGCTTACAGAAAGATCCAAAACGCTTTATGATACAACATACAAAAATACATACAATCCTCAATTTTCACCCTTCTACGATCAACCCTTATTTTTTAATAGCCATTTTAGTAATTTAACCATTTTTCCTCTCCGGTCGAAAGCTGATCAATCGTCATTTAATTAGTTATCCCCGCCAGATGTCTACAGGTGTCACTTCTAACCCAGTAAACAGCACGGAGTAGGGATGAGAACGAAGCCGGTCTCCTTTCTTTCTCACTCCCTACACAGTTGTCGGCCATCATTATTGTTTATGCATCAAGTGTAGTAGTAACGTTGACAATTATTATTTTGCTATCTCAGTGTAACTCTCATATTAACTTTTAATCATTCCTATTTTATCAATAATAATTAAATTATCAATTTTGAGTGTATTTTGCACGATTAGTTAATCAAGTGATTTTATAACCTCAAAAGTACTCAACACGTGACACGAGCTTTCAATAACAATGGATTTTGTGTTGTAAGTATACTTTTTTTTATTTATATCGAAAATGTTGTTGATCTTATAAAAATGTAATTTTAATTTAATTTAATTAAAAAAATGTAATTGAACAATTAATTAAGATTTTCATAGTTTCCAAAAAATCAATCATTATGAATCTTTATTTTGAAATGTTAATGGAAATATTGGTTGTATGAAAAAATTATAAGAGACAATGTTTTCATAAAATTTAATTTTTTACTTTTGTTTGAAAAATTTTTACATAAATTAATGCTTATTTCACGCATATACCACATTCTTACATACATACAATATACACATTCTAAAATACATACATACTTCCAATAAGTAAGCTATTTTTTGTCTACACTAGAAATTAATAGGAAATTATTTATATGGCAAAACAACGTTTGCCGGGTAAGCTAGTACACAATAAATGCAAGATTAAAAATTGAAATCAAATGATTTGTAGAATAATTATTTAGAACAGCACACGATACGTAATGTGATAATATTATCGTACTACCGTGCTCAATACGTAACACCTAGGACTTATCCTCGCAACGCATTTTTCCTGAGTAAAAAAAAAAAAAAGGTTCTAAGCTACACAACAAATTTGAACTCAATTAGTTGTGAACTCAGCTGTGAAGAAATAACGAACACACTCCCACACACACAGACCGTACTTTCACATACACTATCGCATTTATAATATCTATTTTCATATAATTTTTTCAGGGTTGACATTTATATAGCTATTAATTATAAATGTAATAATGTAAACATAATAATAATAATATAATTTGAAATAAGTGACTTTGTACATGTTAGAATATGAGTTATGTTACTTGAAATAAATGGATATTTAATTTAATTTATAGGATTGTGATCGATATCAATAACAGTAGGTACCAATACCACGCAATAAGGAGCTACATATCGCTACTTGTATACTTATTTATCCATCTATACGAGTTGTACGTGTTGTCTATATCATATATACGAGTTGTCGTGTATGATGAATGTCCTTGCGCAAGGAGTATCGCTAAAACCGTATCAATCATTTACACACGTACCTATGTAAATAAGCCGATGCGACGCGGCATATTTCAGCGGATAATGTGTATGTTGTGTCCCCCGAGATGTAAGAGAACCGCGACGTACATTTGCTAGCGAACGAGCGACGAGCAAACTTTTGACAGCTACGATGGAATGAGTGATTGGAGAGAAGTGCAGCGTACCTGGGTAGTGTGATCAATTTGTTTGTAGTGTAGGTGTACAGAGAGAAATGTCATCTTCGCTATATACGAGTAAAACTAGCTGTGTGCGGTATTATCATATGATATGTAGCCTATGTTATTATTCCAGAGTCTAACTTCTATCTTTTACATTTTACTGTACTTAAGACACTTTTTGCTTGCACGTTCGAGCGTCGAGTTTTTGTTAAAATCATGAGTACTTAGAAGTTGTGTGAAGTGTGAACTTGGTATATGAATTGTATGAACTTGTAGCGACACATATAGGTGCACACACATCGGGTTCTGCTTATGTAGCGGAACATAATGTGTGAGGTACCGATGTTCGATTGCATGAGTCGTCATCCATCAGTGCCGGTATACACACGTCTAGACATTCGTAATTAGGACTGTAATAATTAAGACTCTTAATAATAATGTGGTAGTTCTATGTGAGTGAACAAACTAAACTTTTTTGTGAATAAACTTTTCCGTTTAAACAGTGGTTTAATTAAATAATTTTAGTGCACCTTTTCACGTTAAATAAACTAGTACAAAGTACAAATAAATACCTAAAAACTTAAGACAGTTTAACAGTATGAATTTTTTTTGTATGTTCAATGTTCATAGTATTACAATAGGTACCATTTCTATATTTTTTTTTCTATTATTAATCGAAGCTCAATTAGTACGGAAATAAGTAAAATTCAAATCAGAAAGGTCTTTAATTGAAAATGAAATATTAAACGGTTTGAGAAATATCTTGCAAATTGTCGTAAATCCTGAACTCAATCGGAATTTTAATTAAAGATGAAAAATGAGCTTTTCTATCGCGAGTCGCGAGTTTTATTCTCCACGTGGAAACTTTATTAAAGGAATTCTATTTTTACTATTCTTATTGGAAGTAAATTTATTCTATTGAAATATATTATGTAGGGATAATGAACAGACAAAGAATTGGTTGAAAAACTTAATATTCTAACGTCTTAACTGTACCAAAAAATTTAGTCAAAGGTTGAAACAAAAGATTATAACACAAAAAAAGTAAAGCATTTAGAAGTAGAGTGAAATTTAGGACAAGAAAAAAATATTTCGTACATACTCAAAATTCCTTTCAATCAGCAGGGCTATTGGCTAATTCACACCCACTAATATTGATGTCCACATCAATGTTCAATACTGCGTTTGTAATTATTGTACTCATATTAATAAGGAGATTTAAGCAAGTACATACGCATGTTTATTTCTAGATTCTTGCGTTTTACATGTGGGTCATATTAGCCCTGCAGGTTGTCTGTAAGATATCGAATAGTGTACCAACGTAAAAATTATAAAAAAATCGCAGTCAACCTGAAAATCTACATCTTTTTTTTAAAAGGGAACCAGCAGTGTTGCCAACCGTAAAACAATATTACCAAGTTGAACCCGCAGGCGATTATACTCGGTGAACTAAACTCCAGTGAGTCGGCGTCACGGCCACAATCGAATTATTGCGCTTGCTGATTCCACACCCTCGTTTGCCTGCAAAATCCTGACGCTAATTGCCTGTTACACACTTATAAACACAAATACGAGGTAACAGGTCCATTGAACTGTGGTCTTCGCAATGAATTTGATAAAGTTATAAAATTTAAATATTACTGAGCAGTGGTTTAGTATTGACCTTCTAAAACTGCGAGTATATGAATTTTTCTTAAACTTATAAATATTTTGGTCATGACTTTCCGTATAAAACTTTGCTAGGATTCATTAAGGAGTTTGAATTAAAACATTAATATAATAAGTTTTATTAAGTTAAGTTGTAATAAGTTTTATTTTGCGGTGATAAGAAAAGAAACATACAGCTAAAGTCGTGGTGGTACCATTCACTGGAAAAAGCTGAGTTGCCTAGCCGACATAAAGATCGTGCCATCCAGCTGCCATGTTCAGTGATCCAGCCCGATTTTCAGTAAATCAAAGGATCTTTTCCTCCTTCTAGGTTAAGTGTACCTATTACCATTTTAAAATCATTCGAGATTGCGGTTAAACCGATCGTGGTCAAAAACTAACCTATCTAGTCAATAAATATAAACAGAGAGATCTTATCAGGGTTAATTGCTTTTCGTTTAACATCCCGTTTCTCGAATTGATACACGCTCCCATTCCTAACATAAACAAAAATAAAATTAACTCCAAACTATGCGCATTTTTATAAAGTCAGTACCACGGTTGCTCGGTTTTGCTTCCGGTCTAATTTTCACTTTGTATCTTGTCCGTTTGACGTCCAAGAAAATTTAATTGTAGTGTCTGCTCTGCAACATTAATAATGCAAGAGTGCACTTACTGTTTGGCTGAATTTATTTTGATGTGAAAAGAGCTAGAGAATATTGCATGTAGTCCAGTAAAAGAAGAAATGTGGATCGAAAAGTCGAAAGCAGAAAAACTAACTTAGTAACTTTGTTTGGACTAGTTAGGAGATAAACATACTAAAAGTCCCCACCCCTCCGAGGTGAGCCCGAAGGGGGGGAGGCCGAAGAAGGTCCCATTTTTAGGTTTTTTGCTTATATGTCAAAAACTGTGCATTGTACCATATTTTGTAGTACTACATTATTAAACCTCATAAAATTTTCTACAACTTTGGCCTTGACACTTTTTATCTATCTCCAATCGTTGTCCAGCTATGAGCTTCCAAACATGGTCTATTTTGAAAACGCTTAAATTAGTTTTCCATACAAAGTCAGTAAAAAAATCTTAAAAATAAAATTTGACCAACTTCTGGTTGTCGTATCATAATGAAACTTTGCAAATGTCTAGAAATCTGATGACAGTTTAATAATCTGGCACCACTGAGCTGATCTGATGATGGAGCCAGGAGGTGTCTAATGAAACTCTTCAATGGCTATTAGTAAACCCGTCGAGTTTGGGCACATTACATTCGGATTGATGAGACGTAGGCACCTCTTGGTCCATTATCAGACCCTCGACAGCAAGTGTAATGAAAAAGTCTCATCGATTCGAATGTAATGTGCCCAATCTCGACGGGTTTACTAATAGCCATTGAAGAGTTTCATTAGACACCTCCTGGCTCCATCATCAGATCAGCTCAGTGGTACCAGATTATTAAACTGTCATCAGATTTCTAGACATTTGCAAAGTTTCATTATGATACGACAACCTGAAGTTGGTCAAATTTTATTTTTAAATTTTTTTTACTGACTTTGTATGGAAAACTAATTTAAGCGTTTTCAAAATAGACCATGTTTGGAAGCTCATAGCTGGACAACGATTGGAGATAGATAAAAAGTGTCAAGGCCGAAGTTGTAGAAAATTTTATGAGGTTTAATAATGTAGTACTACAAAATATCGTATAACGCACAGTTTTAGACATATAAGCAAAAAACCTAAAAATGGGACCTTCTTCGGCCTCCCGAGGGGGGGGCTCACCTCGGAGGGGTGGGGACTTTTAGTATGTTTATCTCCTAACTAGTCCAAACAAAGTTACTAAGTTAGTTTTTCTGCTTTCGACTTTTCGATCCACATACCCTTTTTGGGCACTCATTGACTGGGCTAATGGCACTACTGTGTTTTCGTGCATAATACTCGTGTGTTATTGTAATGGGTAGAGATAAGAGATAAACCATTTTAAAGTGTTGGTGCTAAGAGTTGAATTAAATAATAGACCTTTTTACAAGCTTTTATTTACGTTCACCTGTCTGTTGTCTGTCTGTGAAATTTACCATGCATGTATAAATCGAAAGACAATGCTACAACAATAATACAAGTAATATGACATGGAGCTGATCTGCTGATGGAGCTGGAAGGTGACCATAGGAACTCGTAATTAAACGACGCATCCGTATCAAGTTTGGGCTCATTTGATTCGTCTTGACGAGTATTTTGTTGCTAGATGGTAATAATAATAAAAGCTTGTTTTTAAAAAAAGTTTTTTTTTTTAATTTCACTTGTTTCAAATTCAAATGAGCTTTGCTGTTTGTCTTCGATGAAGACCTCTGCCTCCATATCATATTCCAGTCGAAGCTACCTACATATTTACATCCAGCCTTCTGGGCTTTATGAGGTATAACACACTATACTTTCGCCTTATAATTAATGACTACATAATTTATTAAGAGTACCTATAACATCATCATCATCATCATTTCAGCCATAGTACGTACACAGCTAAACATAGTTCCCATTTGGACTTCCATGTATACCGGTTGGCAGCGACCTACATCCAGCGTCTTCCAGTGACCTTTATAAGGCCCATAACCTATTTTTATTATTTACATACCGCAAAATAATAATAAGGTATACCTTTATTACACAATGAATTGTCTATTTTTACATAATTTGATATATAAATTAAAACATATATCCAAATAGAAGCCAGTAACAAGTAACATTAAACATTTTGACGGGTAATTTGGCACCGGCACACGTGCGCTGAAATATGATCTCTCGGATACAAAATGTATTCCCAACTCTCTTATAATTTGGTAAGATAAATATGTACAGAGATGGTTTTATGTTGGGACGTTTCTACAGTAATTTGCATTAGAAATTTTGGACGTGTGGGAAAATAGAGATGAAACATTTTTGAACTTTTTGTTTTGTTCTTCAGGTTTTACAAGAACGTATTTTGTTTGGCGGGTAGATGCAGAGCTTGCGGCAATGTTAAATTAGCAATTAAACGATATTTATAACTACCTTATACGTACGTAGATAGCAGCAAACTAAACCTAGAAGGCGGTAACCTAGGTGAACATCATGCTGGAACAAGGGTAATGACCGTTTAGCGACACGGTTTTGTCCTGTGGGTGGTAACTTGCCACGGCCGTAGCCTATCACTAGTAAAAATTGTTGATAGTAATCAATCGATCAATGTAACAACACCCTTACAATCTGATATATTATGAACATCTCCAAATCCAAAATCACACAGTCTATAAACCAAACCCAGTAAACCACGTCTATATATGATACAAACATAATAAGTAAATAAAACGCAGCACGTCCGCCCATATAATAAAACGCGGGTTGAGCCGTGTACCAAATATTCAGTTAAGGTTACTGATATAGAGCCTGTGCAGAAATATAAGAGTCGTGGCGTTTAGGTGAACTAAATCATTTAAAAACAAGTTTGATATTATTATAGGTATATATAATAAAGGCTAAGTATATGTATAATTAAGGCCTTATTGAGGAAAACAGTTTAATTTACTATATTTAAAAATATTTAATTGATTATTATGTAAACGATACGAGATCACGATGGTCGCTGGAAGTGGTTGATGGAGGATATATACCAAGACTTATCAGAATATAATATACTTTTTGTCATAGGGGATCAACAAGCAGGCGGCCAAACCAAAACCATAGCACTTTGGCCACGTCTACAGCTGGACATAGGCCTCCCTCATGGCACGTCCCTTAACTCGGTCCTCCATCTTCCTCCTTCAACTACTACCAAGCTTCCTGATATCATCCCATCGTAGACTGACTACTCAGACTAAACATTTCGAAAAAGGAACTACAGTACATCAGCAAACGCGCCTCCAAGTTCCATGAGTCTTCTTTAGTCGCACAGAGTATATAAACACGACGTGACTGGCAAGCCGAGACGTGGACATCCACAGGAGCAAGATAACAGGAGGTTTATCTCTGAGCTCGACAAATACACCCCGATTTAATGCTACAACTTTACCTATAGCACCGAGCGCCTCGAACGATACAGAATATTACCAGTTATATACTTAGCTCTTAACTTTAAATACACCTTTAGTATAATATAAAACTTTAGGGCTTAATATTGGCTGGAAACCTTTCATTAGCGCTATATATATAGAACAACCCCCTTTCCCCCCTTCAACAGTTGATTTTAAGTATAAAAACTATCCCATATCCTTTCTCAAGACTGAAGCTACCTCTACACAACATTTTATCCAAATAAGTTTAGCGGTTACTGATCTGCCATACAAACTTTTATGGGGGGCCATAAAAGTTAATTTTTACATAAAAACTAATTATCCAATGTTCATTAACGGAACTTTAACCATCGTTTTATAAAATTTCTGTCCAGATGTTACAGTCGCCGCGGCCGAAAACGGTCAGGACGTCATAATTATGTTTTTTTTTTATTGGTTACTACCAGCAGCTGTGTCTACCGGTTTTACTCGCTGAAAATAAGTACCTAATTCCTATCTCTAACCTAATCTACTACATAAAATGTGATATGCAAACATTGCTGTGCTTCGGTAGGAGGGCGCTGTAGCTGTAGTGAAATTACTGGGCTGAAGAGTCTTAACATCTTATAACTCTCAAGTAAGAAGCGTTCGCGCAGTGCACTGGGTAGCTCTGTGCTAACTATGGGTAGCGTTATTTCTTACTATCAGGACAGCGTCTTGCTCGTCTTCTTACTTCGTTTTATAAAAAATATCCAATACCGGTGGTCGAATTTCGCTCAGGTGGTTCAGCCGTTTAGATAGGAAGAGGTAGTAAACACACATACACATATAAACCTTTCCTTTTAGTGACTGACTAACTGATCTATCAACACAGTTCAACTCGCTGAAAGGATTGGCTTGAAATGAACACAGATAAGTTTTATGATGAAGACCTTTTTTTGGGGCAGTATGTGGGACTCCCCTGCCGACGATGGGCACGGCGGAGATACCCACTAAAAAACCTGGAGATGTTCCTGCGGGACGCCATAATGCTGGGGCAGTGGGTACACCGAAGCACTCATCAAGTTATGATGTAGACCTCCACTAAGAAATTATTTCTCTACGCAGGCAAAGCCGCGAGCATAAGCTAGATAGTAAGATAGGATATAGACTACAAGACAGGAGTTTATCAGGCTGCCAGCTTATATTAGGCTTAATGTGTACGATCTATTTCCATATTATGACATGAATATTAAATTAAGTTACATGAAATTCCGCTCAAAATCATATATTAAATTCAAAATGTTGATGTGTGAATTAATTTTGTGTAAGTCACGGGTTACATCTCACGGAAGACGATATTGCATTTTTATAATCTTAGTGAGATCTACATTAAGATCTACAGGACAACTGGTAGAAAATGCTACTTTAGCATTAAATTAGTCCTAGTGTTGTGCTGAATAATTAAATAAATAAATAAATAAAGGCTAGTTTATTTCCGACTAATATTATTATATATTTTTTTTTTTTTTTTTTTTTTTTTTTTTATGTGATGAAGTAGAAGACGAGCAAGACGCTCTCCTGATGTTAAGAGATAACGGCTGCCCATAATCAGTACAGTGTAACCTAGGATTTCACAATTATGTGAAATTCTAGGAGCACTGCACCAACGCTTCTTACTCAAGAGTCATAAGATGTTAAGACTCTTTAGCCCAGTAATTTCACTAGCTACAGTGCCCTCCTACCGGAGCACAGTAATGTTTGCACATCACTGCTCAGGCGGTAGAATAACTGGCACTGTTGGGGTACCCACCTAGACGACCTCCTGCAAAGGAAGTCTACCCCCGGATATACGCGATAGTTTGTAAGAATGTGTGGTGTTAGTTACTCATTTACGCCTAAACGGGTGAACCGATTGACCTGAAATTTAGAAGATAATAAAATATAGCTTTAGAGCTAGCAGCTAGGAGATATAGCTTTGACCCTGGAATTATATTTAGGCTACTATACAGCGGGTAAAACCGCCGGGTGCAGCTAGTATGAAATATGCAAGTTCGGTTGGTAACTTTATTATAGAATAGAATGAGACTTTATTGCATGTCAAAATACAGGAAATAGTTATGAACATAATATGACAAACATAAAACTATAAAAATATAAAACTATAAAACATAAACTTGGTAAACAATCTGCGGTTTTATTGGATAAAGCAATCTATTACAGACAACCTGGTTGGAAAGGAATTATCTTTATTATCTTTATCAACTAACTTCATATTTAGGTAACATGCGGGCAAACGAGCATCAGCTAGTACCTATAGCAAATAGTTTAAATCTAGTTATTGAATAAATTATACAATGAATTAATTGAAAATTTCGTGGTCCTTACTAGTTCTTAGTTTGCTTGTGTTTCAAATCTAAAGGTTCCCAAGTTACATTCATGGAAACCTCAATAAGTATTCACATAGACAAGGGCATTCTCTTATAACACAAATATTATTTTACGACCGCCTACGAACAGGCTCTGTCTTGAATGCAAACAACTGTAGACTCGCTCCCACACTGTGATTGAATCATTGGCTACTTATTTGATTAGATGCCGTAAGTTCACCCCCGAAAGTCTACTCCCAGTGTATTGTTAAATAAAAAAGCTAAGCGCTTGGTCGAGGCGACGTGTGACCAAAATGCCCCTACATTTTGGTCATATTTGGCTCAACGTTTAAGTATTGCCATTAAAAGTGGCATTGCTGCCAGCATTCTGGGCGCTCTGCCATCTGACAGTGGTTTGGAGCACTTGGATTTTCTTTTTTTTTCATCTGTGGTTAATATAAAAGTGTTCTTTACTGCTGTATGTAGTATTATTAGTTTGTTATTCTCAATAAAGGCATTTGCCACTACAAATCCTAAATGAGTGCAATACTACAATGACGCTCCGTTTTAATACAAATTAACGCACTATCGCCATCTGTTGCAGTATGTTATCTATGAATTGAATCCTTCACAGAACAGAGCAGAAATGCAAAACGGAAAACGCTTCCTAGAATACCAATGTGGAATTAGGGTCTGTGCTTACTCTCCCAGTAGATCCATCTAGCATTGTGTTATGTTTCTGATTTGTCAGATCATTTTGGTAGACTCCATTTTGCTTGATCTTTGTGGCTAGTTTTCTTTAAAACAATAAATAAGAAGCAATATAAATAATAAATAAAAAGATGGGATTTATCCCACCTACTAAGTTTATTCTGCTACCATCTTCGGCCGAATTGTAGCTTTAGATCAGGCGAGACCGTGGTCAAAGACTTACAATGTGTACCTCTGTTTTCTGATCTGTAAAATAACATGTATCTAATCTATACCTGATATACAATAATCTACCTACTTCTACTTGTAACGTCCCGTATTAAAACGGTTTTAATCCTGTGGCATTAAAAATGGGACTAAAAATACTACGTCCTTTCCCGAGATTTGAACTATATCCATATTCCAAATTTCACCTTAATAGGATCAGTGGTTTAGGCGTGAAGAGCTAACAGACATACGGCAGTTAGACCGACAGACATTCGCATATTAGATTAGTATGGATACGGGTATATATAGAGGTAATATGAACAGGAAAAAGGTGATCAAATTTCTTAAATCTTTTATCATATTAGTATCATACAGATTTAATATAGATAATTCATAAATAAGTAATTAAATCTTTTCCAGAGGTAAATACTCCAAGCGCAGAAAGTAGAACGCCTTGAAGTGGCCGTAAGCATTAAAATGCTGAATTGCAATTACACTGACTGCACGCCAACAATTCTGGTTCCGAGACTAGTCGACGATAATTGAACTACCCGCAACATGAAATCTTGCCAGCTGCCAAGACAGAGGAAAATCCTTTTTTACCCATTTATAAAAGGAGGTTCTCTCTAATTACTATAATTGTGTGGTTGTTGAACGAAATCATTACCTACTTAAAAATCGATCTCACTTAATCCTCTCTACCTACTAATAAGAACATTAAATGCGAAAGAAATTTAATTGTGGGTGCGTGTTCGTTAACTCTTGACGCCTCAACGAAATAACCTATTGAGCTGAAATTTGATATGTACGAACCTCACTAAATAGCAAAGAATTCTTGATAACACTTTTATCGTCATACTAGCTGAGCCCAGCGGTTTTACCCGCTTTACTATATAGCCTATGTGTTATTCCAGAGTCTAAGCCAGCTTTATGGCAAATTTCAGCTCAATCGGTCTACCCGTTTAGACGTGAAAGAGTAACAAACATACATCCATCCAGACATCCAGACCATCCATACATTCTTACAAACTTTACGTTTATAATATTAGTAAGATAACAAAATCTTATTATGAAAAATGTTTCTTTAGGTTAAGGTCACGTAAAAAAATATAAAACTGTATCTCGTTTTATCCTAAATATGAACAAAAACGTTGCCCTCTGGACTATTATTCTATTTTTGTGAAGAAAAAATGTTAATACACGCGTTGAAGCGAGATCGCACACCGAATACGTATAGAGAGAGCGATAAAGGCCGTCATAACGCGAGTTTCTCGCACCAGGCTTCTTCTAATGGGCCATAATCCATGACTTTGTGTCGCTGGACTTCGAACTTTGAATAAAATTCAGTTTAGCACGTGAATGGAGAAGGTGACATAAAGAGGGTGGTGAAGTTGGTGGGTGGTGATGTTGAATTCTTCTAAAACAATATTATAGTTTTTGAGCCCAAACGAACAGTGTGTTCTCTTCCAAACAAAAAAGAATTTCTTGTGTCTGTAGTTTATAGGTATAAAAGAAAAGCATGACCGACTGACTGACAGAGTGATCCATCGAAGTACAGTTCAAAAAATCAAAACGCTAAACGGATTGTGCAGAAAAAATCGCCTACAGATGGTTATGAGTAATGGCTTTATCACATCAGGTAGAAAAGGACTTTATTTCGCGTGTAAATTTAAGCTTGTGGCTTCAACCCAAAATTAGTCAGGCAATAATAATAATTTAAGACGAAGTTGTGATGTAATCCACAAAAAAAAGACTTCTTGAAGTAATTTTAAATATTATGAATTGAGTTACACAGACTTATTATTATTCGTAGGTTACACATAAATAATTATAGTCAGCCAAACATAAATGAAGTCGTTTTTACTCCTCTTTTAATTACAACATTGTTAACACTGCCGCGACATCCATGGCAATTTTGAAAGTCAACGGCCACAGTGGATGACGAAAACGCCCCGTTTATGATAATCGCAGTATTTCACGAGCGCTTATAGTCAAGCCACTGGATAGGATTTCCCAGGATTATGCGGAATAAAGTTGGGAATCAATGAATGCTGTCATTAGATTATGGAGGTTATTTCGGGTTAATGTGAATATTTCATCTGTATTACATTATTATAGCTTATTATAACTATGTATTATAATAATAATATGATAAAATGAAACTCTGAGGCCGTTTTATATAAGAGAAGTGCATTTTAAAAACGTTTAAGGAACTACGCAAACTACATCTTCTCTTATCATCTTCTTGGTTGTCTGGAAGAGATCGCTATTAGCGATAAGACCGCCAATTGTAACACTTCTTTCTGTGTAATCTTAGTTAAGCTTATATTATTGTATTGTTGTGTGCAATAAAGAATTTTCTATTCTATTCTACATCTTCCTATTATAACGTGTAAGTTTGTAAGAATGGCTGGTATGTTTGTTACTCTTTCACGCCTAAACGGGTGGACCGATTGAGCTGAAATTTGATATAGAGATAGCTTAGACCCTGGAATAACACATAGGCTACAATATAGCGGGTAAAACAGCGGAGCGCAGTTAGTTAATAATATTTCTTAATACGTTAAAAACAAGCACTTTGTTTTCTCAGAAACGACAAGTAGTTATTTTAGTATCTTAACGAAGAAGAATCTTCGTAGGCCTAACCTATTATACACAAATATACAAAACAATATAATATATAATCTAACCGTTCAGAATAATAAACATCTAAAGTTTCACGTTTGTAATATCAGTAGCATAAATAAAAAAATACATTGTACCAGGAAGTATCTATTTAATATTCCGGATTTCCTGGTAAAGAATTGATTGACAGTCTGCCGATTGAAAAACCTTTTCCGATCCCTTCCTACTTGATTTCAAAATCAATTTAATTATTATCGTCCCGAAAAACTCTTTACAGGAAAGAATAAATCGCGGAATATTTAGGAAAGGGAACGGCTATGGTAGGTTTTCAATCGCTCCAGGGAGCTTTTTTAACTATAGCGCATTGGTGTATCTCATAATTAACCGAACAAAGTAAAATGTCATTTGAGATAGAGGGCTAAAGAACGTGTAAGCACACACTTGCTTAGGAACTTAATTTAATATCATTGAAAGTTAAAATACATTTTTAGTTTAGTGGCTTCCATGACAAAATTTAAAAATACCATTTTAGCCGTAAAAAGTCTACCTGTAAGAATATCTTCGCACACTCTGTGTTAGCCCCACTGATGCAAGACAAAACAAATGATGACTGGATTCTTAAAAGTAATCTTTGGAGTAATTTGTGCGCGACCTAAATCCAAAGTAGGTACGAAAAATAATTTCAAAAAGGTCGTAAAGTTAATTTATATAATTCTATCCATTCTTGTCACGTCCTACGCTTTCTTTCGGACATAATTTTGTTAATTGCGTTACACTAACAGAATACCTTTGAAATAAATGCTGGGCGCCATTTTTCGCTTTTAAGCTATTTATAAAAATAAATAAAGGAAATTTCGGTTCTTTTCAGAGAATTGTATTATCATTAGAGGCCGTATAGGCTAACGTGAAAAATTCTCTCGATTTCACTGAATACTGACTGAATATCTTATCGGATCACAACTAAACCTAACTGCAACTGAAATAAATGGGTTTTTATTGCGTATTTACTAAATATATAAACAGGAAAGAGTGACTGATTGACTGATCTATCAACGAAAAGCTCAAAACGCTGAACGGATCCGATTGAAATTTGGAATATAGAATAGAATAGAATAGAATAATCCTTTATTGCAAACCAAACAATTACAAAGAAGCTTAATGAGCTAGATATCTTAATGCTAGGTAAACAATCGGCGGTCTTATCGCACTAGGCAAATACAGATAGGTTTTAAGAAAGTATTTTGCCACGCGGGCAAAGCCGCGAGCACAAGCTTGTTATATATCGATGTTCTTTAAGCAAATAGATTAACCAGACGAGACAGATATTTACTTAATGTACTAATTATGGTCAGTGTTATCTCTTACGATCAGGAGAACGTCTTGCTCGTCTTCTTACTTTTTCCTAAAAAAAGTGTTCATAAAACATCGTCGTAATGACCACTCGGTGTCACGGTTTCATCCAGCTACAGCCTCAGTATAGAATAGAATAGAACAATGCTTTATTGCGTACCAAATAATTACAAAGAAACTTACCTCAGTATAGTTTTATAAAATTTAATACTAACGATATAACTCAAAACGCAAAGTCGTTATAATTCCCAAAGCATATTTTTGAAGTACGAAAGGGCCTCCTCATAAATATTGACAACATGTTGGTCGGGAGTCGAAACTTTTAATTGGTTCAGTTATGTTTCATTTTGTTACATTGGAATGGCAATATTATGTTTTTTATGGTATTATAAAATAAAATTAATTAAAAAAATATATTCACTTGGGCCTCTACATGAAAGTGAATGACAACATGGATTTGTTGTGATATTATGCAACCGAATGGACCCCACTACCAAACCACGTGTTAGACCAAGGAAGATATGGCGGGATGACCTAGACTCACATGCGGAAGGATGGAAAATGGAAATCCATAGCCCTAGACCGCCACATTTGGAGGGAGGGTAGGGTGGTTTTTGTCCTGTAATGAATTATGGTTAGAGATAACGTTGCCCAAAAACAGTACTTACTGTGCTACCCAGGATTTAACAATGATGTAAAAAATTATGCCCACTTGACCAACGCCTGTTACTCAAGAAATAAGATGCTAAGACGCTTCAGCCCAGTAATTTCACTAGCCACAATGCCATCCTACCGAAGCACAATAATTTTAATTTCAAAGCATGTTACAATGTTGTTTGCAGTATATTTACAAAATTCAAATTTTGAAAGTTGAATTCAAAAGCCAGTTTGAATCGGCAACCGACACGTCGAATGGTCGCAAGTTGTCCAAACTATCGTTACGTGCAGCGAATGCACAATATCAACTGATATTTCGACCAGATGCCTCCTAGCACTGACTGTTTCTAATGTTGTAAGACTAGCTATGTTCTGCGGGTATACGCTGAGGAAAACAGAAATGTGAATTTTTATTAGCCCAGTAATTTTTATGGTTTTATCTAAGCGGATAGAATAGCAGAAATAAATGGGATCTCTCACATAACACATCAGGTGAAAGAATGAATAAAGAAATCTCGCATTGCAAAACCTCACTGTTTCCCGAATACTATAACGTGGGTTTGTTCAAATCTAGAGTGAATAGGTTCTTACTATTACTAGCGTGCTACAACTTCGACTGCATCGTCACTTACCCACAGGTGAGATTGCGGTCATACGCTTGTTTAATCTGCTATTAAAAAAAATCTACTACCGTCTGATATTTTTATCATGATTGAGCCAAATCTATTCGGTTTATCGATGTACCTCTACAATAAATATACATACGTTCAATGGGTACGCCACATAGCACATAGAGCGGACAGGGTCGAAAAGTGCTCGAGTGGAGACTACGGACTAGCAAATGCAGCGTAGGACGTCTACCCACAAGGTGAACAGACGACCTAATATAGGTCGCAGGAAGACGCTGCGCTGGATGCAGGTCGCTTCCAACCGGTAATAAATGGAAGTCCAAAGGGGAGGCCTATGTTCAGGAGGACGTCTTATGGCTGAGATGACGATGAAATGTACGTTCATAGTTGAAGATATATATATTTTTTGTACACGGTACATGTACCATCATAATATGGTATCGCCAAGACTTTATTTAGATACCCTAAAAGTCTTCCACTTGGACGCGTGAATCCAAGCAGAAAGTCCCCAACGTCCGCTAGCCTCGGCGAAACTCACTTGAGCAAACTCACTACCAACTTCCACATAAGTACCTTAAATTTTAAGGCAGTTTCATGCCTCAACGATAGCTTTACTCTCCAGTGGATTCAGAATACTTAAATGTACTAAGATATTCAACCTTTTTGATGGAAACCTTGGCTGAAGCGACCGCACATTTTTTTTCGTTAGCGCAAGTAACATTTGATGGATATACGTTATTTTATTTGCCAAGTAAAAGTGAGTTTAATTTTAAACCTCTAAAATAACATAAGATAACTTCATGATTGAAACCTTCTATGAGGCAAGTGAGCTTTTTTCGTCTACTATACTATGGAGTCACAAGTTAGTGTATATGCCAGTCACCAACTTTAATTAAAATTCAGAAAATAAGGCACTAAATTAAAATTTAAGGCTTTTATGATATTGTTCCGTAGAGGGCTACGCCGTAGCTGGGTCTACGAGCGCTCTACGCCCATAAATTGTCGTAGCAAAACAACTTTATGAAAACTGTCATTTTGAGGCATGTGTAAGTAAGACGCATACAAAATGTTCTATTTTGTAGAAAGTTAAATTAATGTGCTAGATGTCGTGAAAACTATTTTTTTTTTTCATTAAAAAAAATATAGTTTACCCTTTGACCACGACCTCACGATATGTTAAACGACGATGCGGTCGTTGGATGTAAGATGGAAACAGTCTAAGCCTAGAAGGCGGAATAAATCCCTCTCTGACGTCACTGATCATCATGACGGAACACGGTTATAATGACCGCTTGGCGACACGGTTTTATCCAGTGGGTGGTAACTAGACACGGCCGAAGCCTACTCGTAAATAAATAAAATAATGTTCCATACAAGACAAATCTTACTTAATATTATAAACGTGCTAGTTTTTAAGATTGGATGTCTGGATGTATGTTTGTTACTCTTTCACGCCTAAACGGGTGGACCGATTGAGCTGAAATTTGGTATAGAGTAGCTTAGACCCTGGAATAACACATAGGCTACAGTACAGCGGGTAAAACCGCTGAGCGCAGCTAGTCTTAAATAACTTTATCAAACTCAAGTCGTTCAAGTTGCCACATTTGAGCTGCACGCGTCATTAACGCTACAGTGCAACAGATAGTTAAATTATTTACACCTTAACACTTTAACTTAAGGGTTATTTTCACATAACAATCTCGGAAACTTCGATTTGATGAAGTTCCGCTATTTGTACCTTAATACTTTGAGTTAAGAGCTAATTTAGCGTAACAATGTTGGAAAATTCTATATAAAGATGCAGTTTCGCGATTAGCACCTTATCTCTTAGGCATAAGGTTAAGTTTTGTATAACAATGGAAACTTCGATACTACGGTACCCCTGGGTCTGGAGTCTGGACTGAGTAAGCAAAAGCGCAGAAGCTTAGATGTGCTCATATACGTGTCTTGTCTACCTACTATATTATACTATTGTTATATTCTGCATTTGTGATCCTATATATTGTTACTAGCTGTAATCTAGCGTATAAACGTGCGTTTTGTGTAATCTTAGTTCTAAGCTATATTATTGTATTTGTGTGAACAATAAAGAGTTTTCTATTCTATTCTATATATCATAATGTGTTATTACAGTAGCAACTTAAGCGCTAGTAGAAAAAATAATATAGTTCCTTAAACTACGAATTAATATTATTTTTTACTATCTGCGCTCAGCGGTTTTATCAGCTGTACTGTAAGCCTATGTGTTATTCCAGTGTTTAAGCTATCTTTATACCAAATTTTAGCTCAATTGGTCCACCCGTTTAGGCGTGAAGAAGTAACAAACATACACACTCACTCACACACTTTCGCATTTATAATATTAGCTGGGTGGCTCTCTGTATCTATTATAAGTATGTATTTACAAAAGAAAAGTATATAAGTATTATATCCTAACCACCATAACACAAGCATTAAGTTGCTTAGCTTGGGGTTAGGTGGTGCTGTGTGAAATGTCCTGAAATAAATACAAGCATCTAACTCAAAATGATTGATTGCGCTTTCGGCCATTTGAGAAACAAGGTTTTATTTTTCTTTTTTGGTAACCAAGTTTTAAATAAATCGTAATAATAATTATCTAATAATAATTGCATCGAGATGTATGAAATATTTTGTTTCTGCAAAAAGTGCTCTGTGTACAAAACACCTACATTAGAGCCGGCACAATAAAGTACCTAATAGTAGTAAATAAACATAATAATGCTTTAAACGCCTGAGTTATTAGAGTATGAGTATAATTAGAACTACTTGTATTTAATTACAATACTTCAGTCCCATTTACGCCTGATGAGGCCTTAAACTCTTGAAAGTAATTAGAAACGTCTAATTCTTTGTAAAACTTAAATCGCTTGGTTTTATCATTAGACAAGGGTAAACATAACAGGAGTGAGCTTGATGGGAAAAAATGAGGCACTCGTAGTAAGACCTCTCGCTTGTACATACATGCACAATATTAGCCTTTGAAATGTCATAGATCGCAGGATTTTAAGCAATGCGGTGGAAAATGGTACTTAGATGGTAGAAGGAAATATCTTCCTGGCTACACGATGTTCAGTGCATCGTGTAGTAATACGGTCATAATATATTCCGTTTGTTGACATGGTTATGTCCTTATAATGGGAACTAGTCAGTATAGCGAGTGGAAGAAGTAACGCAATGACCTAAATTGAGTCTTCTGTATATGTAAAAGAATGAGTGACTAAGTAACTGATTTATTAACATGCTCAGCTCAAACCGCTGAACGGATTAGGTTAAAATCTGGAAAAGAAATAGATATGGTAAATAACGCTAAGAAAAAAAATCTTGATGCCAGGATAGTCACGTATTTCAGAACACGTTAATCTTTTCCATATATGTATGTATCTTCTTTGTAAGACTTAGTAAGTTAGTTTACTTACTGTGGGTGCTTTTATTCTGTTTTAACGAAACTATTTCTAGTGATTTTTGTTTTCTTGTATATAGCTTAATTTGTCTCATCTAGTTAGATTTGAAGATCACTGTTATTTACTTCAGATATTTATAATTACTTATTTGAACTTTGTTGGCAAATAACATCTGATCTTATTTTAGCTTTGTAGACAAAATAAAGGGATATTTAAAAACTTACAAAAAGGCGAAAAGACCTTTTAAAGATTTATTTATTTTTATCCTGCTGAGTGGAACAAACATCAAATGTTATTGTTAACAAATGTATTTTATTATTGTTTTTCGACTTGTATCGAAAAACAATAATAAAATACAGTGATGATGCGTTACACATTTTTCCTGGGTAAAAATATATAAAAAAGTATAATATAATACTAAAATTGTGGTTAAGACGCTGGAATTAAACATTAATCACATCATCATCATTATTTCTCTCCATTCAAGGTTATCTGGAAGAGATCGCTGTTAGCGATAAGACCGACAATTGTTACACTTAAGTTACGAAATTGTGTTTTAGTTTTAAGTATCTCTGTATATTTGTGGTGTTACGATAAAGAGTATTCTATCTATCTTTCTATCTATTAATAACACCACATCGGGTTAAACTGCTGGGCACAGTTAGTAGAAGAGTAATTTATAAGGCAAAACGTTCCATAACTCGCAAAAAACAATCCCAAAGGTTATACGTTTGCCTTCTGGAAGTTATAACCCTTTTCTTTAACTCGTACCCTTCTGTTTCATATATTTCTATTTGCTATATTAGTTTTTGTGTTAAAATATTGTAGAGTAATATTGGGTAGGCTCTCATGTCATCCGTCAACGTGTCAAGCCATTACCGACCGCTTGGGTCGGTTCGGAGCTGTCCGCTGGGACTAATACGATACCACTCAATGTCTACCCTGCCAATTGATCTCATTTTACCGAAATATAGGTAATAGGAAGCTATATTTACCTGTATGTGTACGTTAGATATAGACTTACACGTGTTACAGAACGATAAAGTTATTGTTAAGGCTGTGAAGGGTACGTGAAAACTTGTTCAAAAAATATATGCTAATCGATCAATTTGAACAATTTAATATTAATAGCAGCACCTTTCTTAAGTCCCGAGCTTGTAGGAAAATCGTTACAAACATTCACTCTCATTTTATAGGAATACATACTTTAACTTTTAAAATTTTAGGAGGATTTTTTCAGAGTTAAGTTTTTAAGAGTATGATGCATTTGCTTAGTATCACTGCTTCTTGGTGTAACATGTTATTTAAACCCTTATGGATATACGAGTATAGTCATAGGCGGATTTAGGGGGGGGGGGGGGCAGGGGGCCAAGCCCAAAAGAACCAAATCCTGGATCCGCCTATGAGTATAGTAGATACATATTTTATACAGATTGAAACATGATTATTGTTTGTTCAAATTGTTGGTTTACCATTACATTGGTAGAGACATAAATTATTCAGCATCACATGTAGGTACAGTGTGCAGCTATTAGTTCTAAGTGGGTATCAAGTGATGAATTGTTTCGTATTATAAATAATTTAATTTACTCCAGATAATGAAAAGGGGTTGTTAACTAGGTTAATAACATTGAAATCTATCCGTCAGTTATAAACAAAAAAATACCTACTAACTTAAACATTTTTTTGGTGTGTATAGCTATAATATAAAAAGTTAATAATACTACAAACTGTAATATAAAATTTAAAAAAAAAACGTTTTTATTTCTTACCATTTCTCCGAAGCTTTCCATTCTTGACTTTTTATGTGACTCCAATTCCGGATACAGCGAAAATTTCATTAAAATCACTACAATAGTTTTAAAGAAATGCGATGAGTCAGTTTTAATTATTTTTACACACTTCTTTTTATAAAAGATACTACACATGTAGACGATAACTACATATGTAGTTAACAATATCAGTCACTAAGAGAGCAAACAAGTAAGTTACTTGCGCAAATTTCCGAGATATCAGTTATGAATCGCACTTCAAGACATTTCAACTCCGCCACCGAGATTTACTACATGGCTATTAAAACTTCAAGACGCGTTCAACTTGGAGCACTTTAGTATTCATTTGATAGTGCATTGTCCCTAAAGTTATAATTACTATGTTAACATTTGAATTACCTAAATGAGTCGAAAGCAGTTAGATAAATACTTTGGTAATAACATACGATGCTTTGGAACTTTAGTTGTGTATTTACGCTTAAAATATCTACGTAATAATAATAATAAATATAATAATAATAGTGTCACCCATTACATTTATATTAAAAGCTCAAAAGGGCCTCTGCGCGTTGGACTTTTTGTCTCCGTGTACGCCTATAAAAAGGCCCGGGCTTAGCCCGTGTTAAAGAGCGACATAATAAATATTCTTAAAATGTAATTTATATAAAAAAATCTCTTTTATAATAGTGGAAACAGCATAAAACATCGTATTAAATTCTCATTAAAAAGTGGTTTCACATTTTGTTTTGTTTGAGCATAATTAGACATTGCGACATAGTGCGAGTAGAGAGAGTCGCAAGTGGAGCTGGCGTATACAATATGTAGGACCTACATATTATTGTATATGTTACGGCTAAAGTCCGAAGTGAGGCTTCACCTAGGTTTAGCCGGTTAAACCTAGGTGTAGCCAACCGCAGTCGGTTAAAGTTAGATGTAGAAGATTTATTTTCCGCCTCACGTGTTTAAAACGACAATCAACTCAAAAGTTACAACGAGCTACAAGTAGGTACTTTTATATTATGTAACTTGCTGCTACGAAACCCTTCATGGGAGAGTCTGACTCGCACTTGGCCGCTTTTTTTTTATTTAGGTTTATCTATTTTGAATAATTACTGTTTATGTGAACTTATATTACCTTATTGTACCTATGTAAAGTTTGATTGTATTTTATTAATTCATTATAACTTTACCAACTAACATGCTCACAGAACACATCTGAAAGTGTCCAAGTGAACTTATACAACTTATACAATAGTACACATCAGCATCCAAAGTTCCGACCAGACAAGTAACAAGTTTCACCGTCCGCTAGTACAGACAACTGGGAGTTTGTTCGACTCCAGTCAGCTGCAAAATTATTTCAACTTGGGATGAATAAAATGAACTGTTTACACAAGATATTTTATTTTTAAAACTTTTATTTTCTTGTTGCTTTGCCACCTAGATAGAGATTTATGATTCAAAATGCTCGTTTCTGCCTGACTGATCTATCAAGGCACAGCCCAAACCGCTGGACGGATTGAGTTGAAATTTGGCATACAGGTAAGTTTTCAGGCATAGACATCCGCTAAGAAACGATTTTGCCGTACGGGCACGAGCATAAGCTAGTCTAAACATATAAAAGGAAAGAGTGACTGACTGATCTATCAACGCACAGCTCAAACCGCTGAAAGGATTCGCTTGAAATTTGGAATATAGATAGGTTTTATGACGTAGACGTCAGCTAAGAAAACACTTTACCACGCGGACACAATCGAGTGTTATAATACGAGTATAACGTTTAATCACAGGTTTAGTGAAATGTATAACCTTTTAAACCTTTCAATGACTTCTCAGCGCGATGATCTAATTGTAATGAAACACTTATTGTTGTTCTTAAAGCTTTTTAATTATTTAGCCCAGTCAATGAGTGCCCAAAAAGGGTATGTGGATCGAAAAGTCGAAAGCAGAAAAACTAACTTAGTAACTTTGTTTGGACTAGTTAGGAGATAAACATACTAAAACCCCTCCGAGGTGAGCCCGAGGGGGGGGAGGCCGAAGAAGGTCCCATTTTTAGGTTTTTTGCTTATATGTCAAAAACTGTGCGTTGTACGATATTTTGTAGTACTACATTATTAAACCTCATAAAATTTTCTACAACTTCGGCCTTGACACTTTTATCTATCTCCAATCGTTGTCCAGCTATGAGCTTCCAAACATGGTCTATTTTGAAAAGGCTTAAATTAGTTTTCCATACAAAGTCAGTAAAAAAATCTAAAAAATAAAATTTGACCAACTTCTGGTTGTCGTATCATAATGAAACTTTGCAAATGTCTAGAAATCTGATGACAGTTTAATAATCTGGTACCACTGAGCTGATCTGATGATGGAGCTAGGAGGTGTCTAATGAAACTCTTCAATGACTATTAGTAAACCCGTCGAGTTTGGGCACATTACATTCGAATCGATGAGACTTTTTCATTACACTTGCTGTCGAAGGTCTGATAATGGACCAGGAGGTGCCTACGTCTCATCAATCCGAATGTAATGAGCCTAAACTCGCCGGTTTTACTAATAGCCATTGATGAGTTTCAGTAGACACCTCCTGGCTCCATCATCAGATCAGCTCAGTGGTACCAGATTATTAAACTGTCATCAGATTTCTAGACATTTGCAAAGTTTCATTATGATACGACAACCAGAAGTTGGTCAAATTTTATTTTTTAGATTTTTTTACTGACTTTGTATGGAAAACTAATTTAAGCGTTTTCAAAATAGACCATGTTTGGAAGCTCATAGCTGGACAACGATTGGAGATAGATAAAAGTGTCAAGGCCGAAGTTGTAGAAAATTTTATGAGGTTTAATAATGTAGCACAACAAAATATCGTACAACGCACAGTTTTTGACATATAAGCAAAAAACCTAAAAATGGGACCTTCTTCGGCCTCCCCCCCCTCGGGCTCACCTCGGAGGGGTGGGGACTTTTAGTATGTTTATCTCCTAACTAGTCCAAACAAAGTTACTAAGTTAGTTTTTCTGCTTTCGACTTTTCGATCCACATTTCTTCTTTTACTGGACTAATTGTTTGTTATATATTACGTGAGTTAGGAGATTCACCAATACTTAACTATTTCTCCCAAAAAATATAAACTTCGTTTCAAAGGAGCATAACCTTGCCTAGCTTTATACAGTACACAACTACTCACTATACTGCTGGTCATTGTGGTCGTGCTCCATATTCAGTAATTCCCCAATACTTATTTCTCCCAAAAAATATACTTAGACTTTTTAGAGCATAATAGTCTTGCCAGGTTCAGTATACACCTACTGGTAAAGGCGTAGATATTCACCGACCGCTCCTCATGGAAGAATATTCCAGCAGAACAAATGACTATCGTAATATGTACCAGGTGTATTATAATAGGTACTTTTTCAAAGGAAAATAACCTTACCACCTTACCTAGGTGTATACTATAGGTACCTATTATTATATAGATAATAATAGGTATAGTATACACCTACTCGCTATACTGGTGGTCATTATGATCGCGCTCCATGTTGAACGATTCCCTATTACTTAACATTTCTCTAAAAAAAAGAACTTTTTCAAAGCAAATATACCTTGCCAGGTCTGTACAGTGGCGTGTCCCGTCGATGTATGAATAAAAGTTTGGAGCTACACTATTGCAATACATGTCAAAATTTTCGCAAGTATTATGATAGAGATGAATAGAGTATAGTATAATTTTTAGATGTCTACCTCGCTTTGAAGTTGAGAAAATTAGGTGCATCCTACTTTACAGTATACACCTAGGTACTGAGGCTATCAAAGACATTCACCGGCCGCTCCTTCTGAAAGGATATTCCAGCAGAACAAATGACTATCGTAATAGGTACCAGGTGCCAACGTAATACGTACAAGCCCCAAATACTTGGACCGGTGCCAAGTTTCTCTAGGTTTCTTTACTTAATAACTTGAGGTATAGTCTTTGTGAATTAAATTCTTTCATATTGACTGATGGAAGTTCGTGAAAACATGTTTTTTCTAGTAGAAAACTTATTAAATATATTCTAAAAATGAGATAATACTTATAGATATAAAATAAATAACCCTCTTAAAAAGTTTATCTCTCTCTTAAATCTTAAAATGTGTAAATAAAATATCACTATTTGTGCACAGCTATTTCATCCACTGAAAAGTGTATCTCCTACGTATTTGTTATAAGGTCTGAGCTACCTTTATTCCAAAATATAATAATATCACAAAAAACTAAAACAAAATAATCTCAGTGAGAGGCAAAATTATCACCGATAGACGTATAGCGTTTTTGAAGTTACTTAAAACTGTGGGTGCTGGCTATTTTCTATAAGAAACCTATGTAAGAAGTTCCGCACACAAACGTTTACGTTCATTTTAATCCACATATAAGTAGCCTGAAAAGCCTTGGAAAACATATACTCACTCTAATAGACTACTCGTAGAGCCAACAAGTACATTAAGTTTAAATATAAAAAGCATACCGAGTATATTTACTTACCGTGAAGGAACTGACGAGATAAGGCTGGGTAACTTTCCAAACTCAGTTTCCGCTAGTTTACAAAGGAAATTGTATGGCTCTAAAAGATTCCTGACTTCAGACGTGGATTTAACTTGAAAAGTAGCAGCTATAGGTAATTTTATTTGTCAGATTTCATAAAATTTATGCGAACGGAAAAAGTTTCAGAATTAAAGATGAGGCGGCCTTTAATTTATGGCTAATAAATCTTTTAGACTTACCTAAAAAACTCAGCAGCAAGTACGTGCAGATCTTCATCTTTCCAAGTTTTCTGTAACAAAAAATTACAGTTTTAGTAAAAGAAGCGCGCGTTTTGATGACGCGCGTTTTGAAAATAAGCGCTATTAGTAAATTCACACAATACAAGAGATTTATTTATCAAGAACGAGTAAGCAAATAATAGCATACACGCGCGTTTAAACCACTAAGCAGTACAAACATACTGAATTTTTATATATTTGTTTGGATGCCTAAAAGATTGTCATAATGTTAAGGGGGGAAAAATCTAGCAGGATTTATCCCCCTTCTAGGTTAAATCTGCTACAATCTACAGCCACAACGTCTCTTAACATCACGGAGGTCGTGGTTATAGGCTAACCTATTACAATGAATAAAAAAAAACTTGAGAGGTGTCAAGGGACACCCGGATGGAACGAAGTTCCTTTCGATTAATGAAAATATCTGGCTTGCTTTCTATAAGAGACAGAGAAATATGCGCACGCCGCACAGCTTACAATGGCTTACTATAGCAAAAAGTGTCGTGACAACTTTTCGTAAGAATTTTTTCCGTCTAGCCCCCTTTCACAACGCGCGATAAGGAACTTCGTTCCAAAAACAATCGAATGAGTTTCTGGCCCATGAAGGCTGAATAGTGTGTACATAAATGTTCCCTTCTTCTCTTTTATGAATTAAAAAAAACATACATATAGGTATCCCACAGTTCCAATAATACTCGTACTATATACGTGCATACATGTAAGATAGATAACCTCAGTTTTAAATTTTGTTAAAAATATACAATAAGTACATTTAAAATAACATCAGGTACATAATATACGATGTGGTCGAAGGCACACGTGCGTCTGAAGTGAGAAATGAAGCGACATTAATCCGGCGCGGACCTCCCGCCGGCGAGTTTTCACGCCACTTGCTCGACGGACGTCGCTTTTAGGACATTTTCTGCACCAAATCTTACGAAATTTCAGCTTTAGCCTTTAAATTTTGTTGGAATTCTTCTTTGAACTTAATATTTCAACCGTATATGAGGATAAAATTTAATAAGTTATTTTGGAAATTTTTTTACTTGTTATTTAGTTTTAGATATGATTTTTTAGTATTTTTAAGTTTTAGATGATAGGTTCGTTTTTAAGGTATTTTTTTTATGTTTTTCTTCTAAAATAGTAGAAACTTTGGAAATAATTTTAAAAATTTGCACATTGTAACTTGCATAACATTTGTATGTAGATTTTAATGGATGTATCTTTTTAAACAACAGGATGCGTTTTTTTTATACAACGAAGTAAAAAGACGAGCAAGACGCTCTCCTGATGGTAAGAAATAACGATGCCCATAATTAGTACAATGCTTCCCAAGATTTTACATAGGTAAAATTCTGGCTGTTCTACATACGCTTCTTACTTGAGACTTGAGAGTCATACGATGTTAAGACTCTTCAGCTCAGTAATTTCACTAGCTACAGTGCCCTTCTACCGAAGCTCAGTAATGTTTGCACATCAATGCTCAGGCGGTAGAATAACTGGCACTGTCGGGGTACCCACCTAGTCGACCTCCTGCAAAGGAAGTCTACCCCCGGTAAACCCAAATACTTAATTACAAGACCTCCTGTCGACCCTCTACTAGAAAAAGCACACATTTTTTACATCTCTTACGTACAATGGTACTTGGGATAGCAAAAAGTACTCCCTCTCTCTCTCTCTCTCTTTTCGTTCTAGATATATAAAACCATGAAAAAACAAGAAATTATGATTATTACTGAAAGCTCTTTTCATATAAAAATATATAGCTTCAAATATGGGACAGAGGGAAACGGACCCTTAAGAATTAAGACATCCCATTAAACATCATGAACAAGCCAAACGGAGCAATAAAAATTCGACTCTCACTAAACCTCGCATAGAATTTATGTGATCATAATTTTAAATCCATTCGGATGAGACTAGGCACAGTTTAGGAACATTACAAATGTTTTGTTGGCTGAGAATCGCTCTAAAGATTTACGAGGCTCGGTAAAAAGTTGGCTCCGTTTAACGCACCTGTGTCTAACATATGACATTGCTCATAAAATGATCATACCTGAGATTTACGGATATGTCTCTTTAAACACGCTCTTGCGAGGGTAAGAAGGTTGAATTAAGTATGTAGGTGGGGCGGTTAATTGTCTTGTGTTTGCATAAATTTTTAAATGGCTGACCTCAGCATAAAGGACAATTAATAATAATTAAATACGGACCACCAAAAGATTTTACAAAATAATATGAAGTAATTGACACACTTTACGATCGAAATACTTAAAGTAAATTATTACTTATAATCGAGATATAATATGTTATAAAACATAAATCGCGATAATATTATATCAAGCCATTGAACTAAGACAAAAACAAGTGAATTAAATTAAAAATTAAAAAAACCCCAACGCAATACGTAATTCACCATTTTTTGATGGCGGCCATCTTGGATTTTAAATTTTATATAAGGGGCTGTATTCTACTCGTTAAGCCCTTTCATTTGATACCCATATTGAGGGGGTCGCGGAAGAAAAAAGTAATCCGCCATTTTGTAGCGGCGTCCATCTTGGACCGATTTCCACCAAACATGGCTAAGAACACTCTCGACTAACTCTACTTTCAAACAAAAAAAACTAAATCAAAATCCGTTCATCCGTTTGGGAGCTACGATGCCACAGACAGACACATACACACACTCACACAGACAGACAGACAGACAGACAGACCGAGAGACAGACATACAGACACCCCGTCGTTTTTGCGTCGGGGGTTAAAAAATTACATTAACGGAGATTATTTTCTTACATTAAAAGTTAACATAAAATTATAACACAACATAAATAAGACGAAGATCATAATATTGTATTATAGTTGATTCCATGGTCAATACTTTAGGTCAAAATTTGTGCCAAGGGTTACAATGACTATTCTTATAAAATTTGATTTATTTCATATTATGTAACATTGATCTTTAGAGGTCGTATGTATCCTATATTCTACACCTAACATCAAAGGGATATCGTGAAAATATCAAAACTATTGTTTTCCAAATTCTATTAGTAACGGTGCCCGAGTACGGAAGGGTTAGGCTCTAATAACGGTTAGAGGCGTAACTAATGCCAATATAACCCTAAAAACCTCGATATATTGAAGCCTGTTAAGTAGAAGGTTCCGGGTCTTACCCTCACACTTGATATAAATAGCTGAGAAATATTAAGTTTCTGAAAAATTAGATCTACAACTTTAATTTATTTCATTAGACGGGTGCGGGACAATCCAGAGATATTTAGTGTGATTCTTATTTTATGCATTTATATTTTAACTAGCTTATGCTCGCGGCTTTGTCCGCGTGGCCAAATCCTTTCTTAACGGAGGTCTACGTCATAGAACTTATCTGTATTCCATATTGCAACCCAATCCGTTCAGCGGTTTGAGCTGTGCGCTGATAGATCAGTCAGTCACTCTTCCCTTTTATATAATTTAGATTCACCGTATACCTTTGTTAATTTAGATTGTATTACAAATTATTTCTGGACTACATTAAAGTGGTGTGATAACGATCCAATAATACCGAAGCAGTAATAATATTATCTTTTCACGGGGGCTGGCAATTAAGCCAGCAACACGTCGACCCATTGGCATCTATTGCCAATGTATTACCGAAGTAGGTAGTAAACGCAGAAAAGCAACGAGGAACACGAAATAGAGCGCAAATTTCCAGGTAAATTATAAACACATAAACTAGCTCATGCCCTCGGCTTGGCAGCCTTCTTAGTGGAGGTCTGCGTCATAAAACCAATCATGTACTATATTTAAATCTCATCCGTTCAGCGATAAGGGCTGTGAGTTGATAGATCAGTCAGTCTCTCTTTCCTTTTATATATTTAGAGTACATATTTTCAAGAACTTTAGAGATGAAAAGTCTGTCTGCAATCTAATCAAAAAACTTACTTATCGTTATCGCTTAGCATCAAGCGAGCGATGTGCTCGATTGGTTCATCTTGCATAAAAAAACTGATTCCCTTTACGAGTACTAATAAAAGCGAATGATAGGTAGGTAGGTACTTGTATTTGAATAGAAATGTCCGAAGCTGTTAAATACACCGGTCAATATTGCCGTTTGGGAGTATTGGCAAGTGGAAACCCTAGCTTAACGCCGTACCGTCCATTACCTTTCGATAGATATTTGCTTTAAAATGAATATTGTAAACACATTATTAAAAGTGTTTTAAGTGTTTAGTTGATTGTTTTAATTTTTTACTATTGTAAGATCTTCAAAAACAAAGTGAAATAAAAATAGTATATGTAATACGAGTAAAATACTGTAAACTTTCAGTCAATAGCAAAATCAATTATTACCTCACCTTTGTTGTTATATTACCTATTCACTTTGCTTGCTGCTGCACTTTGCTGCTAGAGGTATATTATGTAAAATCGAGATACCATAGATACTTCCTACAAATATTATAAACACGAAAGTTTATGATAATGTTTGTATATGTACCTAACTACCTTTGACGCTACTACTCTTTCACGTCTAAACGGGTGGACCAATTGACCTGAAATTTGTCGGCATAGAGATAACTTAGACCCTGGAATAACATATAAAAGCTACAGTAAAGCTGGTAAAACCACTAGGCTCAGGAGCTAGTATGGGTATAAAAACTTTGGGTTTTAAAAAAAATTCTAACATCCAGTGTCCAGCGACACTATATCATTGCTTGGAGCTAATGAGCCGACCCGACGGACCTTTCATATCGACGAGACCCGGCAGACACTAGACTTGTTTTTATTTTATCCACGTGGCTCATTTTTACAAGCTGTCTGTCTGTCTGTCTTTAATCAAATCTTGCAAGTTTAATTTAATCCATTTCCTGGTTTCCGATTGAACTGTAATTATGCATGCTTGTGTAAAAACATGATGAAAATGCAATATTATTATGGCATCGAGCTGGTCTGATGATGGAGCTGAAAGGTGGCCATAGGAACTCCATAATTAAACGAGGCAACTTTATCGAGTTTGGGTGCATTTGATTCGTCTTGACTAGGGATGAAAATTTCCGGAAATATTCCGAAAGTTTCCATTACTTCCATGAAACTTTCCAAATATGACAGAAACAATGGGGAATAAACCCCAAATCAGAAATCTGATTTTATAAATGAAAATGCTAAGTAAAGTAAAATTACTGCTGATAGGATAGTAGGCTTAGTGCCTGTCTACAATACTCAATCAAGAATTTTGACTATAAAATTAAATTTCTAACTGATATACCAAGGAAAAGAAATACGCTGTTCATTGATGGAAAAATCATACCAATTACCAAAAAAACATTGTATTTTTGTTTTACTTTGTTAAATAGACTTATTCTTGTGCATATGAAAGTATATACACGTGTCTGTATGTAAAGGGTGAAACAGTGCAATGACTGATTCACAAGTAATAACCTGGCTGCTTGGTGAGCTAATGTTAAAACAGAATTATATGAATTATGTTTTTATAAGTCGGTATCAATGCCCTCTTTGGTTGTTTATAATCTTTATAATTATTGTAAGTCAAAAAAAATGATGGGTTTAGCTATCATAAGTTACTAGTATCATAGTTTTCACTTTTTCTTTGTATATTTCCATCGTCAATTAAATATTCATGGCAATTACCATCATTTATTATAGTTTTGAGATAGATAAGTATAATAACAAAATAAAAATAAACCCAGAAGGCCGTAGTAGTAAAAAAAACGCATTCAAAAATTCAGTGTTAATCTGGAAATTTTGGAAAGTTTCCTGCAATGTTTCCCTATATTTCCGGAAACATTGGAAGTATTCCTGGAAAGTTTCGGAAACATTCGGACATTTTCATCCCTAGTCTTGACGAGTACTTCGGTGCTAGATGGTAATAATAATAGCTTGTTTTTTAAAGTTTTTTTTATTTCACTTGTTTAAATTGCTTAATATAACTTGGGAATCTTGAAGACACAAGTGAAAACCTTTCTAGGCATCTTACGTGATTCATCATTGACCGCATCTGCGCTTTCCATATTATTGGTCAAAATCAGATAGGGAGGGATTATCCCGCTTTCTAAGTTCAGTCTGCTACCATCTACAGCCGCATCGTCGCTTAACATAACGCGAGATCGTGGTCAAACGCTAATATCGTGGCTATAATATAACGCTAATAAAAATGTTTTTAAAATCATATTATTATGGTTTAACGTAAGCCTATTTAGAAGTAGTATAAAAAATTGTCGATTTAGGCCGTCTTTATATATCCTAACTAATAATGTTAAAAATTCGATTATAATTATATGATTATTTAATTTTAGCGCTAAATTAATCTCATAATATTATATTATGCATTATTCAAATTATAATATAATATTATTAATTGGCCATTATGCAGCTTCTGTTAGTGGCTGATAAAGCTTTCATACAGGTTATAGTCCGGCTTTAGTTAAATCGTTATTTGCATTTGATCGTATAATTTATGCACACATAAAACAATTAATACTAGAAATAGTTTCAATCAAACAGAAATGAAGCAATTATAGTAAGCCCACGTATTTTACCAACTTATAGTGGCGCGGCGCAGTGACTCGACTGGAGTCTTGGCCTCTTATAGAACACACCACTCTCTCCAGTTATTGTCAAGACCTAACTTAAAGCGATTCAGACCTTTTCTAAGCATTAATAAATAAATTTTAGGTACCTACTTAATAAATAAATTAAAAAAATAAACTTACGCCGTAGCAATGGGCGTGAGCTGTATATATTTGTGTGCGTATATAACTGAGTGGGTTTACTATGGGTATCTCAGTACTTTTTTCAGTTAACTGAATCCAGTTTTTTCATTAAAATTTATGCACAATAGCATAATATTAGGTCTTTACGAGCATTTTACTTTACTACCCTTTTAAACCCCCATATTCGTCCCCTATATGACGGTAATAATATTTTTTTTGTGATTTCAGAATGTTGTTATGATTAGAAGTATTTTTATATATTATTAAATACTTGAAATTTAAACAGCCTCTAACACATCGTAATCTTAGATGAATACTCCTGTAACTCATAAACGAACTTTTTATAAATACAACCTTAATAAATGGAAATAAACTTGTGATTACAAAATGTTTATTTTTAAGTTAAGCTAGTGTTTTATTAGGTGTGGGACATGTACTTTAGCAAACAATGTAAGTTTTTAATGTGTTCGGATGATTGAGACGAGCCTGACTATTGCCTGATCATAAGCAGTTATCCCTGCCCATTACATAATCACGTCGTCTTAGAGTATTAATTACGATAGAGGTTATAATAACGATAGAAAAACCCAATCTCTGTTAAAAAAATCGAGAAGATATATTGAAGAAGGAAGAACATTCAACTTGGGCATCTTCAAGGTAAGCTTCTAGGCATCTTACATAATTCAAACAGTTTGATGACTATTGATGATGATACCCGTCAATTTAGAGCAGTTTGAGTGACTATAGTTTACAACGAAAAGACGGACCCACAGTGGTGGTCAAACGGAGGCCTATTTAATATAAAATATTTTTCTCAAATAAAATTACGAACAGGTTTTTGTTTTGCCTCGTATCGCCTGTTGAAATATGTGTAAACAAAATAGTACAGAAATTTAATTAAAAGTTTTATTCGATAAACAATAAACATGGCGAGCATGCGGGTATTGCTAAAATGTAAACCATTTCTCAACGCGATGCATTGTGGTACGTGCTCGGGCGGACGCGACGCGTTTATTAAACGGATTTATCATATACCGGGGACTTTAGGGCTATTCATCTAAGTTTTCTGCATTTCGGCTACCTGCGAGACGCGGTGGGCTAATACCCGCTTGCAACGTAGAAGGTTGCGGGTTCGATTCCCGCATGAGACAAATGTTTGTCTGATCCACAGGTATTTGTTACTGGTCTTGGTGGTTTTCAATATCTATACCTCTATCTATGTATTTACAAAAGAAAAGTATATAAGTAGGATATCTAACCATCATAACACAAGCGTTAAGTTGCTTAGCTTGGGGTTAGATAGTGCTGTGTGAAATGTCCTAAAATATTTATTTTTAATATATTTCTGCTAGCTTTAGGCATTATACGACCATTGCGGTCATTAGTGTTTCCGGGGCGTTACAATTTGGGCATCTTCAAGACACACAAGGGAAAAGAACACTTTGCCATTTGCATTTGCTTTTTTTTTGCATTTTGCTTTGTTTTTTTTTTTTTTTTGTTTGGAACACTTTCTCATCATCCGTGTTTCCCGAGCGGTACAACTTGGGTATCTTCAAGGCACGAGTGAACAGGTACCTTTCTAGGCATCTTACGTGATCCATCGGTCGGTCATCGGTTACGTGATTCGTCGGTCAAACGTAGGCCTATTTAGTATAAAAAAGGTACCTTTCTAGGCATCTTACGTGATTCATCGACCGCATCTACACTTTCCATCAGGTGGGATGTTGGCAAACGTAGTCCTATTTAGCATAAAAAAGCAAGTATATAATGTATAAAAAATACAAGCGAAAAATCTAGTGCGTGCGTGGTCATAATCAAAAGCGTTTAACTAAAAACATGCTATATTATTCCCTAGTTGTAATGTTTGCTTTTCCTACAATGTTTACCTAATAGGCTATAAAATATGTAGGTAAGTTTCAGCGAGGCATATAAAAGGGGAACGTTAGTCATGTTAATTGCGAGGATGCGGGCGGTTTTATATGAGGGCTATTTGTTGCTCTTTACTTGAACAAAACTATATACCTACTACTGAGGGCTTGGACATATCACCACGGCACTGTGGTACGAGATTAAAAGACTGTGAGAACAAAGCAATAGAAAAATACAGTACATTACCTACGTAGCGAAAGAGGTGTGTCAGGATCTTACTAAAATAGTCTAAAATAGTCTCTGCCTACCCCAACGGGAACCAGGCGTGATTATATATGTATGTATGTATGTATATGTATTACCTACGTGTCATTATGGTGTCCGCTTGATCTAAATTAGCTTGCTTCGAAAATCAAAAATAGGTGGAGAAGAAAAGTTCAAGATGCCGGAACGAAATGCCTTTAATGGAATTGGCTTCTGTGATCACCTCGGTCCTCGGTCCTAACCAGGTAGGAGGAGTATCAAATGGTGGCCAAGGACAGGCAAACACAGCAGCATTGCAGTTTAAGCAGTCATTGTAACGTGTTCCAGCATGATTCAGTGAAGGCAGGGAGGGATTTATCCCGTCTTCTAGATTTAGTCTGCTGCTCACCTTCACGCAAGATCGTGGACAAAGGCTTACCTATAATGAATATTAAAAAAACAGTGTTGGTCGTGCGGCAGCCGATATTAAAGTGTAAATCACACATAGACAATATAAATACAGGACAGGGTTGAGTGGCAGGATCTTCGGCGGGGAAGTTACGCATTTTTCCTGGGTAAAAAAACAAGGTTGAGTGGCATAACATGAAGCCTATGCCCAGTTGAGATACCCCAGCCCATTACGTCTCAGCCCGTAAAACCTTACATCAAAATCTAGCGCAATACTGCACTTACGCTCTTTACCCTGTACAAAAGCTGTTTAGTGTTATTAGCCCAGTAATTTCCCTGGCCACTCATACCTTGCAACTGGGGCGAATACAAATAAGAAAATCCATTCCTTTGCTTTCAAGACTCAGCCACAATGGAGTTTGAACGCAATATGCAATAACTAGTGCGCGTGACGGCTTTCCGCGGTCTTCTTCCATAAAATATCTTAACAGACAGAAGCACAGCTCTGTTAGATTATTATAATTATGTATATCTTCTTGTAACATCGCAGCGATTGCAGGAAAGTCCAGCAGTGGGACGATATTAGCTGACAATTGATGAAAATGATATCTTCTCACCAAAGCCGGTGATAATATTTTAATGTTCATGTTAAACTGAATTATTGCTTTTAGTACTTTTTCCATTTAGGTTCTGATAAGGATTGAGTTTACATAATATAATGGAGCTTAGACCCTAGAATAACACAAAGGCTTTACGGTGTCTAAAACTGCAGCGCGCAGTTAGAACTTCATACTTGTTTCCACCAGTTTTACTAAGTCGTCTTTCTGTTCCTGTCTATTTAATATTTGCAGCATCTGCACCAACTTCAACATTTCCGAAATATCAAGATATTAGGTACAAGAGTATTTGCCGAGTGTTGCTGACAGCCTTTGAAATTTCAAAACTGTTCAGCGATAAGCTCTTCGTACGTATTATAAACTAGTTTCACGTTGTGTATTCACTAGAAGATATACAATTTGCTTAAGAGCTTCTTCTGTGCGTGCTACTCTCTCGCTCGCACAATGTGACGTATTTTAATACATGAATTCGTAGAATTTACTTATTGAAAATGTTTCTCGGTAAAGCTCTATACAATATATTTTTCATAAGCAGCTTATCGAATGAAATAAAATCAAAAATATGTAGTAAAATACATTTAAAAGCATATTTCTATTCAGAACACTACAGCAGTCATTTCAGTGTTCAATGCACAAGAAAACAGTAATAAGTTTTCACCTTTTCTAAAAAGAATACTTTTTGAGTTGACTCAATTTATGTCGATATAATGTTATTGGTAGAATTTACAAGTAAAGAAAAAAATAAGCCTTTAAAACGAGTAATTATGGTAATAGTTATCAATCACTTTGTATAATCACGATAGAATTAATTTACTATGTACATACTGAGAAATACTCTGAATATCTACGAAATAACAAAACGATACGTGTTTCTTAATCACCATTTATTCTACGACAACTGTCACAAGGAAAAATATCTACCCTCGATATTGCAGATAATTATCTCGAGATACCTTACACCTCCACCCTTAATTATTACTATTCTGAACAATCTTAATGTTATAATCTACAGCTAGGTCTTAACTAACTATATACGATACACACTCGAATTTAATTACATGACAATCCTTAACACTATTATTCTGCAATATTGAACCGGACAACAGGTTTTCTTATTCGCTTGGGATAGCTCCGCGGACTAGTCGATGAGGGCGGTGAGGGGGATGCCCTCGCGGGGGTGTCCCGCGGCGAGCGGTGTGGCGCGCCCGCGGGCGTGCTGAACACATCGTCGCGTGCCCCGTCCACGACAGCCGCCGGCGGCGTGCTCGCGGACGAGCCCTGTGCGGGGGGTGACCTCGCATGTGTACCGGGACCGTCAACCTCCCCTACGCTAGGTACCACCTCGACCTCACCCGGCACGGGAACATCGGACATGCGCGACTTCCGACGTCTCAACTGGTCTACGTGTTTAGTGACGTGTCGACCGCTATTCTCCCGTACGAGTACTCTCCGTGAACCCGATTCGCTCATTACCGTCCCCTTCTCCCACTTATTATTGCCCCCGTAACTCCTAGCCCAAACCTCCTCGCCCGACCTAAACCGTGGCTCCTGGCCACCCGCGTGTTGTACCTGTTTGTCTTGCGCCCGGCTCACTTTGTCTAGCACCGCTCTATCGCCCCGCAGCAGATCTAGCCGGTTGCGCAAGGGTCTACGTTGAAGTAGGAATGCCGGTGTTTCACCTGTGGTGCTGTGGACAGAGTTACGATGTGCCAAAAGGAACGTTTGTAACGCTGTATCTACATCAACTTTATCGGTAAACGCTTTTTTAATAGCCCTTTTGCACAATTTAACTGCATTCTCGGCTGCACCGTTCGATGCCGGGTGGTGAGCGGGAGAGAATGCTTGCCTAATTCCGTTGTTTCTTAAAAAATCTTCGAATTCGACACTCCTGAAGGGAGGTCCTTGGTCCGACACGACTTCTATTGGTAATCCGAACGTCGCGAACAGCCTACGTAATACTTTGATCACTGCCGTGGCAGTCGTTCGAGCCATCTCGAAAATGTCGAGCCACTTCGAAGTGGAGTCTATGACGACCAGAAACGTCGTACCCTGCAGGGGTCCCAGAAAGTCCAGGTGAAGCCTGGACCACGGCTGCGCGTGATACGGCCAGGGCTGTGGCAGCGCGTGCGCCGGCGCAGGCAGTTCCAACGCACACGTCTCACAACTACGACACATGTCCTCTATGTCTTTGTCTATGTTTGGCCAATAAACATAGCTACGAGCGAGAGACTTAGTTTTAACTATTCCCATGTGACTACTATGCAATTGTTTCAAAATCAGATTACGCAAGGCCGGTGGTATAACTATACGGTAACCCCACATTACACAGCTCGCGTCCACGTATAGCTCGTTGCGTCTCGCGTGATAAGGTTTTAGATCCTCATCGTTACAAACCGGCGGCCAACCCGACTGAATATATAAAAGTACCTTGCTAAGTAAGGGGTCCGCGGCGGTCGCTTTCCTCACACTACTATGTGTTATAGGTAAGAACTTTTCACAAAAATTAATATAAGTGACCTCGACGGACTCCTTGTGACCCTTACCTGACGGTAGGCGCGACAGCGCGTCGGCGCTATTCTTACCCGAAGGTATGTATTCTATGTCGTAGTTATATCCGGACAAGAATACCCCCCATCTCTGCATTCGGCTAGCGGCCATCACCGGTATGCCGGCCTTGCTGCCGAATATGAACGTCAGTGGTTTATGATCAGTCCTCAATATAAAATTCCTACCATAAACAAACTGGTGAAACTTTCTTACTCCGTATACGATGGCGAGCGCTTCCCGTTCGATCTGTGAATAAGCCCATTCAGCTTTATTCAGCGCCCGCGACGCGTAAGCAATAGGCCTCTCCCCCGCCTCCGTGATGTGCGAGATGACCGCTCCTACCCCTACACTGCTAGCGTCCGCCGTCAGCACCAGCGGTAACTCCGTCGAATAGTGGACAAGCACCTCGCTGGATACTAAGGCTTGTTTTATCGTGTCGAAGGCCGCCTGACAATCATCGCTCCATCTGAAGTCCACTGCGGTGCGCAACAACCCGTACAGTGGCGCCGCGATCGAACTAAGATTTCGAATAAACTTAGCATAATACATTACCATGCCTAGGAAAGAGCGTAATTCGGAAACGTTTTCCGGTACTGGCGCCTCCGAGATGGCCTTCACCTTCTCCGGCCAGGTGTGCACCCCCTGTCTTGATATAACATACCCTAAATATGTTACAGATTCCGCGAAAAACGTACATTTGTCCCGCCTGACCCGGAGACCGTTTTCTTTTAATATATCGAACACCCGCTGTAAATTGTCCAAGTGTTCCCTGTCGTTTCTCCCCGTTATTATTATATCGTCCAGGAACACCCCGACACCCGGTACGCGCGCGAATAGTTGCTCTAATATTTTCTGAAAAATACCCGGACTCGACGCCAAGCCGTAAACTAGACGATTATAGCGATACATTCCTTTATGCGTATTTATCACCGTGTAATCCTTACTCGTGTCGTCTAATTCCAGCTGCGCGTACGCTTGCGATAAATCGAGTTTGGTAAACCGCTCGCCCCCGTGTAGCCTAGCTAACAGATCCTCCACCCGCGGCAGAGGGTAACGGTCGACATCTAACACTTTATTCAACGTGAGCTTATAGTCTGCGCATATCCTAATGTTACCGTCTCTCTTGGGCACGGCGACGATCGGCGTGGCCCAGTCGGAGCGCTGCACGGGCGTGAGCACCCCGTCCTGCTGCAGACGCTCGAGCTCGCGCTCCACAGCCTCGCGGTGCGCGTAGGCGACGGGCCGCGCGCGCATCCACACCGCTCGCGCGCCCTCACGCAGGTGTATGCTCACTCGACCGCCGGTGAACCGTCCCAAGCCATCCGCGAACACTTCACAGTATCTGGAACTGAATTCTTTTAAATTAAACCCTGTTTTATCAATATTATTTATACTGTGGCTAACATTAGGTATTATTATGTCTAATTCGGCGAGCCATTGTCTGCCTAAAAGCATAGTTTTTCCCTTATCTATTACATACAGATTCAAATGACGTTCCTTATCTTTATACTTTACAAGTGGTTTTATAACACCAACCGGCCGGATAGTCTCCCCGGTATAGTACCTCAGCACCAATTTACACTCTTTTAACTTTCTATTACTAAAACACCTATTGTACATTTCTAAGCTGATGCAGGATATAGCACATCCGGTATCACATTCCATTTTCACTACAACGTTATCTATATTGACCGGTATCATTATAGGTGGACACTGTTCTAAAGATAACTGATTGAAAGTTAGTACCTCTTCGCTGCTGCATGTACTCAACCCGTCCTCCTCCTCGACGTAGTAGTGTGGCGCCGTGTGCGCCGCCGGAGCCCCGGTGGACCTCGGGCACACGCGCCGCAGGTGACCCTCGCAGTTGCATACGCGACAGACATAATGCCGGAATTTGCACGTCGCGGCTTCGTGCTCCCCGCCGCAGACCCGGCACTCTCGTGAGCCTCGACCGGTTCCTCTCGCCGTGCCCGCCTCCGAGTGTCGTCGCTCGCCGTCCGCCCTGCGTGCCGCGGTGTAGCCCGCGCCGGCGGCCGATGCACCGCGCCACATCCTTTGACCGTGTGGCGGCATCGCCCCCGCGCGCGGTTTCGCCTGGCACTCCACCGTCTCCTTCTTCTCTCCGGCTGTCGCCTCCACGGACGCCGCATCTTTCTCCGCCGCCTCTAAGCTCAATGCCAAGCTATAGGCTTTCTGAAAATCCAGCTTATCCTCCGCGAACAGCCGCTGACGTATCGTCTCACTTGTCAACCCGCAGACCAGCTGATCTCGTAAACTTTCGTTCAGCCACTGCCCAAATTCACAAGTCTTTGTCATTTTCTTCAATTCAGCTACGTAATCTGCTATCTTCTCATTGTTACGTTGTTTGCGGTGATGAAATTTATAACGTTCGGCCAAAATACTTGGCCGCGGTTGTAAATGTTTTGCCATGATATCTGTCAAATCTTTGAAGGACTTGTTGGTGGGTTTATCGGGCGTGCACAAGTTCACCAGCAACTCGTAGGCCTCCGCCCCCATCACAGTAATCAACGTCGGCACTTTTAATTCCGATTCTATACTGTTTACGAAGAAATATTGCTCCAACCGTTCCACGTATAACCGCCAGTTATCGGCCGCCACATTAAACTCGGAAATCTTACCGATCGGCATTGTACCACAAAAACAACTGTTTATCACTGTTTTACACACGCGGATACGTAATTATAAATCGTCGCCACTGAGAAATACTCTGAATATCTACGAAATAACAAAACGATACGTGTTTCTTAATCACCATTTATTCTACGACAACTGTCACAAGGAAAAATATCTACCCTCGATATTGCAGATAATTATCTCGAGATACCTTACACATACATAGGCAAGGTAGGTATAAAGCTTACCAGCCTCAATATAGTCAGTGTGATACCTAATTGATTACGTTTAATTAACACTAATTATAATCTCAGAATGCTGCCAATTAAAACATAATTTAATACATTATTGAAGTATGTGAATAGTTAGTAGTTATGATTTCATCCGTGGTATTAGTGCTTTGAATCTAATTGAGCCAATAGGGATGCTGAGAAGGTCCATTAAATAAAACCGTTGGGGCAGTGCACCTAGAATTTAACGTCATTGTGGAATCATTGTTGTGTCCTTAGTGGCATTGTAGGTACTGATTAATGGGCACCGTTATCTCTTATCATCGCATCACGAGAGTATCTTGCTCGTCTTATTATTTATTGGCATCAAAAATATATAATATGGCACATAATACAAGTAAAATGTGGTCAAATGCAATTATACCAAAACAAGTGAAATTTTAAAAATACTTTTTAAAAACAAGCTTTAATTATTATTATCATCTTGTATCATAAAGTACTCGTCAAGACGAATCAAATGAGCCCAAACTCGATGGGGTTGCGTTGTTTTATGACGGAGTTCCTATGGCCACCTTCCAGCTCCATCATCAGATCAGCTCGATGTCATAAAAATATTGCATTGTCATCCGATTTACACACGCATGCAAATTTTCAGCTCAATTGGAAACCGGGAAGTGGGTCAAATTAAACTTGCAAGATTTGATTACAGACAGACCGACAGACAGACAGACAGACAGACAGACAGACAGACAGACAACAGACAGGTGAAAGTAATATAAAGCTTGTAAAATAGATAAGTATCAAAACCTGTCAGCTTTTCGGACACAAACAAAACTTTAACAAATCGTTTTAATAATTTCCGCGAAAAGATAACAGAAATCCACACAAACTTTCTAATTAATACGAGTAGTTACGAGTGTTACGAACAAGAAATTCGTGGAATTTTAATACATAGCTGAAATTCGTGTTTAGCCTCAAAATTTTACTGGAGAGCGCTGAGCTTTTGTCCGACACGAAACAAAAAAGTTATTCAAATCTGGGGATAAAGTAAAAATAAAACATTACAGACTGAATTTTATGTACGATGAATTTTGTCACATGTTTTCAGGGATGCTCCAAGTTCGGAAACTAGGATATTCTTTGAGATAATATGTATTAGAATAGAATAAATCTTTATTGAAGAACAAGTCACAAAAAGTTGGTGTAAAATATAATGCGTAAAATAAGTAATATTAAATTAAGTAATCTTTAACAAACTCCCTGTATGGTATTATTACAAGCAAATTTAGTCCTTTTATACACACGTTTTTTCATCAAATTTATAGAGAAAAAAACACGTGTCCAATATTTTGAAAATACATACAATAACTCTTTATTGCACACTGCACACGAAGTTACAGAAAATAGTTATAAGTATACAATAAAGGTACATAGTACATACAAAAACTAAAGGTAAACAATCGACGGTCTTATCGCATAGAACAATCTCTTACAGACAACACGGTGAAGAAATGTTGAAAACAGGTAGGTATCTTCAAAAATCTAATTTATTGACAATTTTTTTACCAACATCCCTATTATTATCCGCTTCGCGTCCGTTGAAACGGACCTGTAAATACATTCGATTTACCCAACATCTTTAATTAATTCTAGAATAAAAATAGATAAACGCGAAGGCAGCCCTAGCGTAGAGTGAAGTTATGCAGAATAGTGCACGTCCTCGCGTAACAAGCTACGTGCCGCGGCATCAGACGGTTTATTACTTACATTTTTCACTTCCCTCTGTAGCCCTTCCCTAGTTCAATAATGCAGCTATCTACTTTCCACCTTGTTTATTTATCTACGATGTGCCTATACATCAATGTTCTAGAGTACATTTACTTTTAAATTGCACGTCAATACCGTGATTGACGTGCAATATAAAAGTAAATGTACCCTCAGGAATGTTTTAGGCTTTTTGATTTGTTGCTTGTTTAAAAAAGTCTTCAACAAGAAATTTAAAAATTGATCGTGGTGTGATTTGAAAAAAAAAAGCAAGATTTTCCTACGAAAAAGTAGTCTTTACGCCTTCATGTTTTAATTTAGGTTCACATCATCTAATTAATAAGTTGTAATAAATTCTTTGAATTAAATAAATGCACTTTATTCTTGTTTTTGATGTTTTTGCACTCCCAAACTTCTTGTAAATATACTCACATAGACGCACACACACACACACACACGTAATATTATGTACACTCTATATTGTGAACTGAGAAACCGCACTAAATACGTCTGCACTCAGAATCAAAATAATAAATCAAGTCCTTTAAACAAAACATAAAATCATTGCAGACCCTAAACATTTCCAAAAGCATCCATTCACCGCGGACACGGGTCCTGTCAACTTTAGGGCATAAACATTCATTATTGACAATTTGAATGGGAGAAAAACGCCGGACCCGCAGCGAGATACGAGTAAATATTTGATGGCACAGAATAGGCCCTTCCGCTTTGCAGATGGGACATTTGACAGATTTACACCTACTGTAGCTATGTTACTTGAACGCCGGACATAGAACGTGTTCGAACTGTTTGTTCCACTGAATAAATAAATGTGGAACGGTGATTTTTTTAGGCGATATTAGGTTGAAAGTTAGTAGGTGATCAAGTATATTTTTCAAATGAACCATTACATCTTTACCATTTTTGACCATTTATTGGGGCTACTATTAGCTTACTTATTAAAAATTATACATATTTAAAAAATATGGGCTGACAAAATTGATTTGGATGAACCAGTACCCTAAACATAAAAACAATATCGATCAAACAAACTTTTTACACAACATAAAAAATACAGATATGTTTATGTTATCATTCAACTTTTAAAATTTTCATCTACATGTTTAAGCGTCTCCTAGACCAGCGCAGTCATTACGAGCAGTCTACCACTGACCGTTTTACCGACCGAAATAAAATACTGACCGCCATCGCTAAGCGCTCTAATCTGGCGGACGCTTTAAGAGACCTATGGGTCTTAATCTGATCCCGTTATCGGCATTACCGCTAAACGTTAACTGAGCGTTGGGCTTGTCCTTTTATCTGCTTACCTACATAAAAAATATACGGCTGATCTAGTTTTATAAATATTCTGTTACAAACTGTTTATTTAGCTTTCACCGGATATTACGAGTAGTAGGCACATTGATTTCTCATGGGAAACTTTATTATTTGTTTAGCCCAAACTTTTCCGTCCATAAAGGTCCCTTTTAATGAAGTTTTCCTAACTTGGAGAGTAAAAAAGCCCTCAAATAAAATGAGACGTTTGTGAAGCCTAAAAAGTTTCTCTGAATAGCTTTATCAGAGACAGTGATAGAGGCCGCGCGCTAAACAGAAATGATGCCTTGCCTTGAGTATAAATACGTTTTAAAATACTCCAACAGAAGAGATTTTTGCAGAAAATATGTTGAGATACAGCTCTCCTAAATTTAGAAACATACATTTATTCCAAAAACATTTTCTTCCATTCATTCAGTATCAGGTCGCCAAGATTCCTACAAGGCTTGCACTGCTTCCTTTATATGTATATTTTAGGAAACAACCAGTTTACATTATGTGCGCTGATAGTGTATCACATCCGTGTCCAGTTAAAGAAGTTTTTGGAAAATTCTCATAATTAAATTCATGGAAACTGTTGAAAAGTTTTTATAAACTTAACTTATATACCTATTACCATTAAAACAATTTAAGTAAACGTATAGATATACTTGGCTTTTTAATTGATTTTTAATTGAACTTAGCTGCAATTTTGTTGTAGTTTGCGCCATCTGCCTTCAATACAACAGTCTGTAAGTTAAGTCAATAAGATGTAAAATGTAACCGAGGCCGACCGAATTTCATAAATATGCCATGGAAATTATGCGGCGTCCCGAATTACGAAACAACATTAATTCTTTAACTTAAATATTAACATTTATATACCGTCGTTTGTATCTTTCGGAGTGAAATAAAAAGTAACGATTTAAGGAAAGGAAACAATTAACAGTGGTAGTTTAGCCAAGACAGGAATTATGCATCTATAGTAAAACCTACTCGCTTGAACGAACGTGCGTGTATAGGAAGATACACAAACGCACTAAATACTCAGTCCCAAATATTTTGTAAACATGTATTTTCCCCTTTTCCCCCGATAGTTTAGTAAGTCTGGCTCTCAATGGTGGTAGGGCAGGGTTTTCTTCAATATTCTTCCATAATTCGCCCCGGTTGTAAGAGTTATATTATAAAAAAAAAACGGTTCTAACAAGTCTTCTTATTTTTCTGGATGACAGCGCAGTGTTATGTTGGACTTCAAGCTTAGGTATTATATACAATCGCAGAGTTACCTAAGTATTCGCTTAATATCATGCCAGTGTCAAGTCTGTCACGTTAATCAATTGCATGACAAAGATGCGGTGTTTTATAAGATGAAAGAAGCCTAAAAGGAAGAAAATACCTTTGTTATGATTTTATCTAAGGTATACACCAAAGTGCCTCAGTCTTATACATTTTTATGTCTGCAGATTAAAGCTAAAAGTGTAGTACCTTGGTATACTATTAAATATTCTGTGGATATAAGTTAAGATCCTGTTTCTTCCTGGAGCGTTCCATTCCCAGCACTTGTTGCGGCGTTCCCGGTGTTCTTGATTTATGTGGAGATTTACTCTGCCTGTTTAAATTACATTGTAAGAGCTCTTAATCTATACCTAACTTTGTTTACTTTGTTACAGTATGGTAAGCTTTGCAGAGTAACTATAGCAACACTGCGGAAACTTTCCGACAAATAGCTGTTTCATTACATCTAAATGCACACATGAAACCAGCCTTAAAGTTGCAAGGTGCACCAATATAATATTCGGCAGTGGCCATATATGAAACAGCTGGTTATTAAAAGTTTTTTTAAATAATTTTACCCATCTATATTCCTTTACAAAATACGTCTACTTCTCAATATATTATTCCAATGTTAGTATTTTATGTAACAGTTGATACTGCGCACCATCGTCTGTATTATTGAATTTTCTCTTATTCCCAGGTTGTTTCTAAGAAATTGTTTCGTGCGATAAGACCGCCATTTTAACATAGCTAGTACGTCTAGCACAGAAAGTTTGTTTATGATTATCTGGTGCAATAAAATATTATTCCATTATACTCTATAATTTATATTATACTGTAGGCTGTACCTACAGTCCACGATCGTAATTATTTTTACATCAAAAACTGAAGTCACATTATCCCCCAGCGGTCCGTACTAAACAAAAGCCCATGAAATATAATTAAGGCTATAAACCCGCTTTTTATACAACCTTTTTTCATTCCAATCAGCCGCGCACCATTTGTTCATAATTATTTCCCTCCCATATTGTTTGTCCGTAATAAAAACAAGTAACTTCCAACATCTGTCTCTCGAGTAGGGATTTCAATATTCTAATATTTGAGTGTTATATCAATAATATTCAAGTATTGGCGCAAACATTCCATTTCCGAGTGAAGTGCCACCATCGTAGCAAGAACCCTCGCGATTTGAAGCTTCTTTCATTTGGTTGGGATTTCGTTGGAGGATATGAGTGTATCTGGGGGTCTTGACTTCCTGGACGGTCTTGGCCCTCAAATGGGTTAATCGTTTGGAGTCAGAGGCGACATCTGCACCTGACGGACTGAATTACGGAGCTGCGGCGGTACGTTCGTGTACAAAAAGCTTTCGGCATACATTTACGAGTTCCACACGATTTCTGTTGAAGGACTCCATGCCAGTCGTATTTTTGGGACTAGAACCACGACAGTTAGGGCAATAAACTTACATAGTAGCCGGTCCTCTGTAGTTTTTGTTCATTGAATTGAAACTAACTATTGAACTATTTGAAAAAGCTAATGTTAATCTTCGACTAAAACTGTGCAGGGCTACTTGTTAGTTTAATATTGTATAACATTTACTATTCCTTTGTCAAAAAAAACCTTTACCTCATCACTTACACCTATTCACACCAAAAAACTTTTACAATAGTAGTAGGGATTGATTGATTCTAGCTCACTAGCTCACTGAGTGAGCTAGAATCAACCTGTGGGTCTCCTGTTTGGTCAATTTTTGGGGAGCGCCGCCTAAAAAAAAAAAAAAAAAAAAAAAAGTTTGGTATCAAAATGGGGGTTTTGGCATATGCCTGATCGATTGCGCTCATCCGTTTTAACGTATCTAGCTTAGATGCAAATATAGGTCAATCGATTACAAACCCATTTACCTCGTAATTAGCGGTTCAATTGTCCTTAATTAGGGGTTGCGATTAGTAATTACTTAATGAGCCAAGATGCTCGCGACTTCTTAATGAGGTGTTTACTAATTAGTTTAAAATAATAGATAACCGTTTTATGTGATAATGTTTATTCATACAAATTATATGTGTACATATCAACCAACCATCATGTAAAATGATATTTGAACAAATCGTTTAGCAATATATCGTTGCCTCATTTATTTCTTTATAAAAAACATAATTTAAACTTATTATACATTATAAAATCATTTTTTAAAGTATCTTCTTCGAACTCTTCCACAAAATCTGTCAATGTACCACCGTGGAATTTGTAATATATATACATTAAACAATACTCTCCACACACCGATGTCCAATCGTTTTGTAATCTATTCGTGTTGAAACTCCATTGCTTAGCATTCCTATTTAAGAATGTTCTATGGAATCCTATAGGGCGACGACCATACGAATCAAAATATTCTCCAAAACCATTCCCATCTATGTGTATTGCTACCCAGTGTGATCCTGGTTTTGAATCAGGATCCAAATTGCTTATTAAATAAAAGGGCGACTCTACAGACATCGGTAATCTGTTCGCTGCATACACGTTATTTTCTAGGCTGCTATGTATCTTTCCTAAACAGGTACGCATTTCAATCGTGTTCATGTTTGTTTAATAAAACTGTTGTTATTGAGGTGATTGCTTGACCTGATTGTATTGATGACTGTAACAGTCTCATCTGTTCCGTGGGTTTATAACTTATTTTAATTGTAAAGAAAATGCAACAACTACTATTATGTCTTTATTAAATATGAAAACACTTACAGCTAGGGTTACAATTTGATCTTATTAACTACTATAGTCTACATTCACATTGCGGTTTTTATCAATTTCTATTACATTATCAAACTCTGCGTATACAACACAATTTACAGTTTGAGATAGTGTAGATTCAAAACGAACTTCCAGTCTTACGCTACCATGTTTTATGAGATTCCAATGACCTGATGAATTTGCTGATAAGTCTGGTGTTAAATCAAATGCAAACATACAATAACCTTTGGTATATTGATCCCTAGATATTCCATTGCCTTCATTAAGAAAATGTATTCCTGTACCTGAGAATAATGTATGATACGCTGAAGTAAAAATGTTATTCTCAAACGATGGTTGTAAGGCTTTCGAAGGGATTTGTTGTCCATCAATATATAAACAAAATGAATTAATATCATAGCTTTCAAAATTAAATGGATTCTTTGTAAGACTTCCATTAAACGCACCATTATTTATAAATCCAACAATACATCTTTTAGGTACCTGCCCTAGAAAAATGTTATCTAGTGTTTTCCCTTGAACTCCTGAAGGTATTGTCAAAACCTTCACTTCAGCTCGTGTGATAGGATATTTAGCTGTAGTAGAGGCTAAAACTTTTTGATGTGCAAGTAAAACTGATGGATTTATTCGCGCTCTTCTAACAATAAGTGTCGCATCAGTAATACATACTTTCAATTTTAAGTCATTCGACGACATCAAGTTAAAGCTTTCTCTAGAACGTACTAATTTAATGGACATTCCTACACCGTTAATCAAAAATTTTTCTTGGTTGAATATATCACCATGTAAATGTCCGATCATTTCTATTTCCTTACTCTCGGAAGCTAATTCCATTCTCTTCACGAAGCCTTCATTTTTTTCATCCATTGAATTCATATTACCTGCAGTATCTTCATACCAAAGACTGCATGTTAAGTGAGACTTTTTTGCTGCAGGAGCATAATTCAACAATGACTCCATATAAGCCCGGTAAGCGTAAGTATTGTTCGGAGGTGATATCAGTTTTTGATTTAAATAAACATCAAGTTGACTAAACAATGAATGCAACCAATTGTTTACTGGTGCTACAGCAGCAGTCGCCATCAGTTTCGTAGAATCTTGATTCAATATCTTTGCTTTGATATGAATTAATGTGTGAGATAAATCAATATAATCATCACCAGTTCCGGGTACTTCGAATTCAATGGGTCCATCATCAGCTAATGATGATATAGGTTTGTAATGTATCCAGATTCCGCTTTCAATACTTGTTTGTGTGGATGGTAATGCAAATAAATCTAACTCCGACTTAATGCATTCACAAGAATGACTATGTAAAAAAGACATGATATTCTTTTGTTTTAAGAAAATATATCGTTGATATTTTTATGGTTTAATTTTGTATTTCTATTAGAAGTTTTCACTTTAGTTGTCAGAGGTGGAATGAATGCTGATAAACGTTTCTTCTTAGTTATATATCCTGAACCAGACATATTTATACGATCTATTTTTTCTTCTGCTTTTCTCTTTAGGTTTGCACTAGCTTCTTTCAATCGAGTTTTAATGGAATCTTCCATAGGACGAGCACTAACCATGTCTGATAAGAGACCTACACCAGCATTTAAAGCTTCTTTCCCTATAACTCGAGCTCCACTAGAGAGTAAAGGAAAAACACTTCTAAACAAGCCCCCAAGAAAACTACCTATTCCATGTCCACGTTGAAAAGGTGCCCCTCTATATATTACACCTATACCAGAGCCAGCTTGATGTGAATAATAATGTTCGTAAGGACAGGTGATATTATCAAAGCGAGAATACATTATAATTTTAAAAAATGTAGTTTAACGCACACTGTTCCAAATTGGAATGGTATTTTTTGACCTGTGCTTGATCTTATATCTATTTCAATGGTATCAAATTCTCTACGCATAACCGGCAAATAGTGAGGTGGTGAGAAAACATGCATTTTATTAGCACCGTAAATATATTTGGAAGGATCTAGTGGAATTATTCTTAATAGAGGGGTCATAACATCCCCCACCATCTGCTGATCTATTATATCACAATAAACAAACAACTGTGATGGTAAGCCTAAGTGCAAATTTGCAGGACATTTTCCAAAACCGGGTTTGGTAACCAGATTTCTATTAGGCTCAAATCCTAGTTGAATACTAAGTTTAGGAGATAACGTTATTGATGATATTGATTCATCCATTACAGAAACTGAGACGAACTTTGATATTTCATCATATCGAAATTTTACTTTCTCTTTAATATTGTTTAATGCTAATAAAATATGGTTGATATTATCATAATTGGTTGCTGGTATATGAGTTTTGTAGTACACGCGCGAAGGTGCTGTTTCGTTCGGCATGGTCATCCATTTAGTCACGTAAACAATATTTTCATGTTCTTGGACAGTAAACATTGTACATGGATATTGGAATTCAACAACACCAACAGACCATGATCCTTCCAATATAATAGGTTTCGGTAATTTTGTTGAAAATCGAGTAGTTGTATTTTCTGGGAAATATTCCATAGAACTATTACTTGGTAATGTTAAATAAAAACTATCTTGCTTCATATTTGTTTTAAGGTAGATGCCAAAACCCAACTATTGAATTTATTCGGATAACCTTTCCACTTCACTAACACTTGCTTTCTGTGACCAGAGTATCGAGAACCTAGTATTTTATCTATTTTGTAACTTGAAGTGGGGTCAAAATTTACTTTTTGCAATTCTCTTCCATAAAAAGTACCAACTATTGGTTCGTTTTCCAAATCTTTCAATGTATATACTACCCAAGGTTTCCTATCTATAATTGATGAAATAATAAAAATCTCATCGCTCCAATTAGATTCATAACCTTTTTGAAAAATATGTTTGTATTTAGTGATTCTGACATGATCTCCAATTTGTAGTTCGGGTAATATTAACTTTGTTTCTTTAACACTTTTCTTGTAATCATACAAATTATTCCACACAGTCATTATATTATTTGTATTAACATCACATGGACACATTTTAATACTCGAGTGGTAACTATGATTATATGCATGAACCAAATCTTGTAAAATATCTGTATATTTGTATGTATTTTTATGGGTAAAATATCTCCACATTCTCATTTTTAGTGTTCTTTGAAATCTTTCTACAATGCTTGCTTTAATATCAGGATTATTGGTTGTATAATAATTGACATTTTTATTCTTGAAGTACTTTTGTGCATCTTTAGAAACAAATTCGGTACCTTTATCAGATTGTATATGAGTAGGTGTTGTATTGGCTTCCTCAAAAATACTTTCAAAACATTGTTTTATTGTATCAGAATTTTTATTTTTCATACATCTAACATAAGCATATTTACTAAACACATCAATAACACAAAGAATGTAATTATATCCATCATTAAATTTAGAGTATGTTCGCATATCACTTAAATCAGCTTGCCAGAGTTCATTAAGATTAGATAATACATATTTGTTCCTTGGAAACCTCCTATGAACCGGTTTATGGAGAGTGTATGTTTCTTGACTTTGTAACCAACTTTTTACTTCATTTCTATTCATTTTACCTTTCATAGCTTTTGTTAATTTTTCGATGCTACTATATCCAGCTGGGTTTGCAACATCATAATAAATTTTATTGATTTCTAGTATGGGGTCCATTTTTCCCACTCAATTTTTTTCTTAATTAATTTTCTTTTATAATTATCCGAACTCTTTGGTGTAGAATATACTTCATCATCAGTTGAATGCTCACCAATATCCTTTAGTCGTAGTTTATTTATGTATTCACTTCTGTTCGGATTACCAATATAAGTTAAAGGTATTTTAATATCTTTTAATGCTTTAGCAAATTTCTCCCAACCTATTGGATCACTTTTTTTCAAAGGTCGGAGAAAATCATTAATCAGATCTGTAATATTACTCCCAGGAATTTTTTCTTCATCTATAACCACAGCACCATCATCATCCCAATGAATTTTGTTGGTACTCAATTGTATTGACTTTAATAGCGACTCACCCTTCTTTACGTAGCTTTTAGGTATTAAACTAAGAATTTGACTTGTTGTATAAATCGTATTGTTTTTAATTATAATACTTTCTTTTTGTTTCTCTTTATCTTCTGTCTTAACAACAACTAAGCCATCTTTATGCGTGTCATTGTTTTTATCTGAATCTCTGTTGTTTAAAGTTTCTTCATTATTTTCAAATTTTGATGTAAGTATAGGTAATTCAAATGGTTTACGATCTTCTTCGGTAAAGTGTAGATATCTTTGTAGAATTTGTAAATACAAAATACATTTTTTTCTATCATCCATAGAATTGTTTAAAATTTTTTGCATTTCTGCATCTAATCGCGATGTTGGATTACTTTGTTGTTGATTATAGTTTTGATTTAATTTTTCTATCATTTTTGGGTCTACAAGAATCATCTTCTTGGCGTGCTCCATTTTAAGTATGAATAAGTGAACTTACTAAGCTACTTAAAATGGATCCTAATATTATTGGTAGAAAAGCACCTCCTTTCTGAATTAATATTTTTTTTCTTATTATTTTAGATGCACCCTTATGCACTAGTTTACGAAGTGCTGTTTTAAATTTTTTGAGTTTACTTTTTTCTTTTTCTTTAAGTGGTACTTTGCCTTGGAGAACGTTGTGAACACACTCGCATATAACATTTATTTCTTCTTCATCACACGTTTTTAAAAGAGCTTGTTGATATTTTGGTTTAAGTTTGCTTATTGCAGTAAGAAACTCTACATGCGTCTTTAGACTTTGATTCATCGTTTGTAAATGATAGGAATATGCTGAGTATTATCATATTTAAACCCCTTTATCGGGACATATACTGTGGGATATCCATCAGAGGGAAAGATTTTGCTTTTAATACGACATGTATCATTAGTGTCTTGTTTGAGATCTACCATTAAATAACCGTGTGCCTCTGTAGTAGCATCTTTGTATGCATCTTCAATAAACTTCGGGTTTTCAGGGCAGACTTGTCTCGCTAAATATCGAATTTGTGTTTTATCACGAGGATTTTTAAAATAAACAATATAACTTGAATTCAATGATATATCTCTCTGACCTTTTCCTTGATGGAATAAATTTTGGGTTATATAGAACACACTTAGGTTGCGGTGATGACTTCCTTTGGTGAAAATATCAACAATTCTTCCATCTGATTCTCTCATTAAATCATCAATTATTATAAGATTAGCTTCCTTCCCATCAAACATGTTTAGGTCTGGTAGACCTTGATGATAATTAACATTTGGTAAGTTGTATAAAGGCTGCATTTCATCAAAGCACCATGTTATTTGATTAAAAATTTTACTACATATATTATCTTTTAAAAAAGTTATAAAATTGGTTACAAATTGTGATTTACCACAACCACTCGGTCCGGCGATTATAGCAGTAAACGGATGAATAAAATGTATCATTTTTAAATTTGCAGGAATAATATGTCTATACCTTAGAAGGATATTCAGAATAATGAAACAAACTTGTACCGACAAACTTGTACATAGGCGTACCCAGGGGGGCCGCGGCCCCCCTGGGTAGTAGAAGTTTGTTTCATTATTCTGAATATCCTTCTAAGGTATAGACATATTATTCCTGCAAATTTAAAAATGATACATTTTATTCATCCGTTTACTGCTATAATCGCCGGACCGAGTGGTTGTGGTAAATCACAATTTGTAACCAATTTTATAACTTTTTTAAAAGATAATATATGTAGTAAAATTTTTAATCAAATAACATGGTGCTTTGATGAAATGCAGCCTTTATACAACTTACCAAATGTTAATTATCATCAAGGTCTACCAGACCTAAACATGTTTGATGGGAAGGAAGCTAATCTTATAATAATTGATGATTTAATGAGAGAATCAGATGGAAGAATTGTTGATATTTTCACCAAAGGAAGTCATCACCGCAACCTAAGTGTGTTCTATATAACCCAAAATTTATTCCATCAAGGAAAAGGTCAGAGAGATATATCATTGAATTCAAGTTATATTGTTTATTTTAAAAATCCTCGTGATAAAACACAAATTCGATATTTAGCGAGACAAGTCTGCCCTGAAAACCCGAAGTTTATTGAAGATGCATACAAAGATGCTACTACAGAGGCACACGGTTATTTAATGGTAGATCTCAAACAAGACACTAATGATACATGTCGTATTAAAAGCAAAATCTTTCCCTCTGATGGATATCCCACAGTATATGTCCCGATAAAGGGGTTTAAATATGATAATACTCAGCATATTCCTATCATTTACAAACGATGAATCAAAGTCTAAAGACGCATGTAGAGTTTCTTACTGCAATAAGCAAACTTAAACCAAAATATCAACAAGCTCTTTTAAAAACGTGTGATGAAGAAGAAATAAATGTTATATGCGAGTGTGTTCACAACGTTCTCCAAGGCAAAGTACCACTTAAAGAAAAAGAAAAAAGTAAACTCAAAAAATTTAAAACAGCACTTCGTAAACTAGTGCATAAGGGTGCATCTAAAATAATAAGAAAAAAAATATTAATTCAGAAAGGAGGTGCTTTTCTACCAATAATATTAGGATCCATTTTAAGTAGCTTAGTAAGTTCACTTATTCATACTTAAAATGGAGCACGCCAAGAAGATGATTCTTGTAGACCCAAAAATGATAGAAAAATTAAATCAAAACTATAATCAACAACAAAGTAATCCAACATCGCGATTAGATGCAGAAATGCAAAAAATTTTAAACAATTCTATGGATGATAGAAAAAAATGTATTTTGTATTTACAAATTCTACAAAGATATCTACACTTTACCGAAGAAGATCGTAAACCATTTGAATTACCTATACTTACATCAAAATTTGAAAATAATGAAGAAACTTTAAACAACAGAGATTCAGATAAAAACAATGACACGCATAAAGATGGCTTAGTTGTTGTTAAGACAGAAGATAAAGAGAAACAAAAAGAAAGTATTATAATTAAAAACAATACGATTTATACAACAAGTCAAATTCTTAGTTTAATACCTAAAAGCTACGTAAAGAAGGGTGAGTCGCTATTAAAGTCAATACAATTGAGTACCAACAAAATTCATTGGGATGATGATGGTGCTGTGGTTATAGATGAAGAAAAAATTCCTGGGAGTAATATTACAGATCTGATTAATGATTTTCTCCGACCTTTGAAAAAAAGTGATCCAATAGGTTGGGAGAAATTTGCTAAAGCATTAAAAGATATTAAAATACCTTTAACTTATATTGGTAATCCGAACAGAAGTGAATACATAAATAAACTACGACTAAAGGATATTGGTGAGCATTCAACTGATGATGAAGTATATTCTACACCAAAGAGTTCGGATAATTATAAAAGAAAATTAATTAAGAAAAAAATTGAGTGGGAAAAATGGACCCCATACTAGAAATCAATAAAATTTATTATGATGTTGCAAACCCAGCTAGATATAGTAGCATCGAAAAATTAACAAAAGCTATGAAAGGTAAAATGAATAGAAATGAAGTAAAAAGTTGGTTACAAAGTCAAGAAACATACACTCTCCATAAACCGGTTCATAGGAGGTTTCCAAGGAACAAATATGTATTATCTAATCTTAATGAACTCTGGCAAGCTGATTTAAGTGATATGCGAACATACTCTAAATTTAATGATGGATATAATTACATTCTTTGTGTTATTGATGTGTTTAGTAAATATGCTTATGTTAGATGTATGAAAAATAAAAATTCTGATACAATAAAACAATGTTTTGAAAGTATTTTTGAGGAAGCCAATACAACACCTACTCATATACAATCTGATAAAGGTACCGAATTTGTTTCTAAAGATGCACAAAAGTACTTCAAGAATAAAAATGTCAATTATTATACAACCAATAATCCTGATATTAAAGCAAGCATTGTAGAAAGATTTCAAAGAACACTAAAAATGAGAATGTGGAGATATTTTACCCATAAAAATACATACAAATATACAGATATTTTACAAGATTTGGTTCATGCATATAATCATAGTTACCACTCGAGTATTAAAATGTGTCCATGTGATGTTAATACAAATAATATAATGACTGTGTGGAATAATTTGTATGATTACAAGAAAAGTGTTAAAGAAACAAAGTTAATATTACCCGAACTACAAATTGGAGATCATGTCAGAATCACTAAATACAAACATATTTTTCAAAAAGGTTATGAATCTAATTGGAGCGATGAGATTTTTATTATTTCATCAATTATAGATAGGAAACCTTGGGTAGTATATACATTGAAAGATTTGGAAAACGAACCAATAGTTGGTACTTTTTATGGAAGAGAATTGCAAAAAGTAAATTTTGACCCCACTTCAAGTTACAAAATAGATAAAATACTAGGTTCTCGATACTCTGGTCACAGAAAGCAAGTGTTAGTGAAGTGGAAAGGTTATCCGAATAAATTCAATAGTTGGGTTTTGGCATCTACCTTAAAACAAATATGAAGCAAGATAGTTTTTATTTAACATTACCAAGTAATAGTTCTATGGAATATTTCCCAGAAAATACAACTACTCGATTTTCAACAAAATTACCGAAACCTATTATATTGGAAGGATCATGGTCTGTTGGTGTTGTTGAATTCCAATATCCATGTACAATGTTTACTGTCCAAGAACATGAAAATATTGTTTACGTGACTAAATGGATGACCATGCCGAACGAAACAGCACCTTCGCGCGTGTACTACAAAACTCATATACCAGCAACCAATTATGATAATATCAACCATATTTTATTAGCATTAAACAATATTAAAGAGAAAGTAAAATTTCGATATGATGAAATATCAAAGTTCGTCTCAGTTTCTGTAATGGATGAATCAATATCATCAATAACGTTATCTCCTAAACTTAGTATTCAACTAGGATTTGAGCCTAATAGAAATCTGGTTACCAAACCCGGTTTTGGAAAATGTCCTGCAAATTTGCACTTAGGCTTACCATCACAGTTGTTTGTTTATTGTGATATAATAGATCAGCAGATGGTGGGGGATGTTATGACCCCTCTATTAAGAATAATTCCACTAGATCCTTCCAAATATATTTACGGTGCTAATAAAATGCATGTTTTCTCACCACCTCACTATTTGCCGGTTATGCGTAGAGAATTTGATACCATTGAAATAGATATAAGATCAAGCACAGGTCAAAAAATACCATTCCAATTTGGAACAGTGTGCGTTAAACTACATTTTTTAAAATTATAATGTATTCTCGCTTTGATAATATCACCTGTCCTTACGAACATTATTATTCACATCAAGCTGGCTCTGGTATAGGTGTAATATATAGAGGGGCACCTTTTCAACGTGGACATGGAATAGGTAGTTTTCTTGGGGGCTTGTTTAGAAGTGTTTTTCCTTTACTCTCTAGTGGAGCTCGAGTTATAGGGAAAGAAGCTTTAAATGCTGGTGTAGGTCTCTTATCAGACATGGTTAGTGCTCGTCCTATGGAAGATTCCATTAAAACTCGATTGAAAGAAGCTAGTGCAAACCTAAAGAGAAAAGCAGAAGAAAAAATAGATCGTATAAATATGTCTGGTTCAGGATATATAACTAAGAAGAAACGTTTATCAGCATTCATTCCACCTCTGACAACTAAAGTGAAAACTTCTAATAGAAATACAAAATTAAACCATAAAAATATCAACGATATATTTTCTTAAAACAAAAGAATATCATGTCTTTTTTACATAGTCATTCTTGTGAATGCATTAAGTCGGAGTTAGATTTATTTGCATTACCATCCACACAAACAAGTATTGAAAGCGGAATCTGGATACATTACAAACCTATATCATCATTAGCTGATGATGGACCCATTGAATTCGAAGTACCCGGAACTGGTGATGATTATATTGATTTATCTCACACATTAATTCATATCAAAGCAAAGATATTGAATCAAGATTCTACGAAACTGATGGCGACTGCTGCTGTAGCACCAGTAAACAATTGGTTGCATTCATTGTTTAGTCAACTTGATGTTTATTTAAATCAAAAACTGATATCACCTCCGAACAATACTTACGCTTACCGGGCTTATATGGAGTCATTGTTGAATTATGCTCCTGCAGCAAAAAAGTCTCACTTAACCCTTTCAGGACCATAAGACTAGGAGAGGTAATGTTATGGTTATTTCTGTATAATATGATCTTTTTGATGTCTATAAAACATATTTTAAAGTCAAAAAGTAAAAACCTATTTAAGTTTTTTTGGAATTTTATGGTACATGGGTGTCCCTATGGTCGTCAACGGTAAATTTTATTCGAAATTATTTACAGTTTTGTTTCAAGGCTAGAGGAATATCTAGGATCTAAACACTTATTAAAAACGCAAATTTACTACCTATAATCATTAATTTATAAGAAATGAGTCAAGGTACAGAATAAAACAATTCAATCGGTCGTATATTACAGGTGAACTTTGCATATTATACAGGTGTTGTTAGTGCGATTATCTTTTGGAACGTGCACAATATGCGCATCATTTTCTGTTTATCGTTTTTTCGATGGATTGTAATAGGGTAGATCGATTTATAGCATTGCATAATATGGTAGGTAATTACTCATTTTTTCAGGAAGCCACAGAGACTTGCCTGATCTACAAACAACCAATCAATCTATTCTGACCGCGCTTCTCTGTGTAAATGGTATATGCGTTGTTCACTGTTATATCAAAAAGGTCAAAGAATAGTCTTAGATAATCTATCTTCTTATTCTTATTTTAACTTTGACCTGCGATCAAGCTCGTGTGTTATATTTCGTTGATCCGTTAGACCAATGCCACCCATATTTTTATTGTAGTTTGATACGAAACATATTTAGTAAAAAATCGTACCTAATCGTACCATGGTAATCAACTGGAAGCTTGGCTGGTAGCCAGCTTCAATTATTGGTATGAAATGATTGACCATCACTTGGTGCATTTTATGCAACCAATCTTACCCTCCAGTCTGGCTAAACAGCGACCCATGCACCCTGTCCTAACGGGTCAGGAAGAGAAGCTTTGCACATGGGTACAATATACGGCTCTAACGGTGTAGGTACCGTTAATCACCCAGGTAGAAAGTTCACCCGAATTCACACGGATTTTTTATATGATACAAGAATGCATTTTATGACTAATACTATTATCTTAAGGCTATCCTAAGAATCTATATCGTTTTATAGTTGGCTGTTTCTATTCATTACACGATATTTTTAAAGGTTTATGACTTTATTGAAATCAGTTATTTTTCTTTTATTGATATTGCTTGGTAACTATTCGGTTTTTGAATAACTTCATAATATTTTGTTCATATCGTCGTCCAAAAAAAGTATCCCTTCACGACCATAGGGACAGTACTGTCCCTTTTCATTTATGACTTTATAGCTTTATTAGGATCAAATTATCTAATAGTGTAGTAATTTATATAAATATAACATTAACCAGGCTATAGTTTTTTCATGAAATTTATTTATGATTCTCACTTTAACATCTTGTGAATCTTGAAAAAACTTTTTCATTTTCGCACCAAAAGATATGTCATCTTTTATAGATTATAGACACAATATAGTTCTACTTTTATGAAGCTGCTAGCTATCAATGGTTAAAATAGACATTTAAATTTTAGAAAACAAAAAAATATTTGAAATTGACCAAGAATTTATTTAGATTTTTAATTTTTTGTGTTGGGTACACGGATGTCCCCATGGTCGTCAAAGGGTTAACATGCAGTCTTTGGTATGAAGATACTGCAGGTAATATGAATTCAATGGATGAAAAAAATGAAGGCTTCGTGAAGAGAATGGAATTAGCTTCCGAGAGTAAGGAAATAGAAATGATCGGACATTTACATGGTGATATATTCAACCAAGAAAAATTTTTGATTAACGGTGTAGGAATGTCCATTAAATTAGTACGTTCTAGAGAAAGCTTTAACTTGATGTCGTCGAATGACTTAAAATTGAAAGTATGTATTACTGATGCGACACTTATTGTTAGAAGAGCGCGAATAAATCCATCAGTTTTATTTGCACATCAAAAAGTTTTAGCCTCTACTACAGCTAAATATCCTATCACACGAGCTGAAGTGAAGGTTTTGACAATACCTTCAGGAGTTCAAGGGAAAACACTAGATAACATTTTTCTAGGGCAGGTACCTAAAAGATGTATTGTTGGATTTATAAATAATGGTGCGTTTAATGGAAGTCTTACAAAGAATCCATTTAATTTTGAAAGCTATGATATTAATTCATTTTGTTTATATATTGATGGACAACAAATCCCTTCGAAAGCCTTACAACCATCGTTTGAGAATAACATTTTTACTTCAGCGTATCATACATTATTCTCAGGTACAGGAATACATTTTCTTAATGAAGGCAATGGAATATCTAGGGATCAATATACCAAAGGTTATTGTATGTTTGCATTTGATTTAACACCAGACTTATCAGCAAATTCATCAGGTCATTGGAATCTCATAAAACATGGTAGCGTAAGACTGGAAGTTCGTTTTGAATCTACACTATCTCAAACTGTAAATTGTGTTGTATACGCAGAGTTTGATAATGTAATAGAAATTGATAAAAACCGCAATGTGAATGTAGACTATAGTAGTTAATAAGATCAAATTGTAACCCTAGCTGTAAGTGTTTTCATATTTAATAAAGACATAATAGTAGTTGTTGCATTTTCTTTACAATTAAAATAAGTTATAAACCCACGGAACAGATGAGACTGTTACAGTCATCAATACAATCAGGTCAAGCAATCACCTCAATAACAACAGTTTTATTAAACAAACATGAACACGATTGAAATGCGTACCTGTTTAGGAAAGATACATAGCAGCCTAGAAAATAACGTGTATGCAGCGAACAGATTACCGATGTCTGTAGAGTCGCCCTTTTATTTAATAAGCAATTTGGATCCTGATTCAAAACCAGGATCACACTGGGTAGCAATACACATAGATGGGAATGGTTTTGGAGAATATTTTGATTCGTATGGTCGTCGCCCTATAGGATTCCATAGAACATTCTTAAATAGGAATGCTAAGCAATGGAGTTTCAACACGAATAGATTACAAAACGATTGGACATCGGTGTGTGGAGAGTATTGTTTAATGTATATATATTACAAATTCCACGGTGGTACATTGACAGATTTTGTGGAAGAGTTCGAAGAAGATACTTTAAAAAATGATTTTATAATGTATAATAAGTTTAAATTATGTTTTTTATAAAGAAATAAATGAGGCAACGATATATTGCTAAACGATTTGTTCAAATATCATTTTACATGATGGTTGGTTGATATGTACACATATAATTTGTATGAATAAACATTATCACATAAAACGGTTATCTATTATTTTAAACTAATTAGTAAACACCTCATTAAGAAGTCGCGAGCATCTTGGCTCATTAAGTAATTACTAATCGCAACCCCTAATTAAGGACAATTGAACCGCTAATTACGAGGTAAATGGGTTTGTAATCGATTGACCTATCTTTGCATCTAAGCTAGATACGTTAAAACGGATGAGCGCAATTGATCAGGCATATGCCAAAACCCCCATTTTGATACCAAACTTTTTTTTTTTTTTTTTTTTTTTTAGGCGGCGCTCCCCAAAAATTGACCAAACAGGAGACCCACAGGTTGATTCTAGCTCACTCAGTGAGCTAGTGAGCTAGAATCAATCAATCCCTACTACTTACAATTGACAGGCTTTATGCTTTACTAAGGCTTACTTAGGTTATTAAAAAAATAATATTGTATTAGTTTCATGTTTTTCTGTATATTTGTTATGTTTCGATAAAAAGTTCTTTATTCTATTCTGAAGACTACAATTTGTTTAGAACGAAAAATTAACAGAGATGACAGAGTTTTGTTGAATTGCTTATGTACAACGTTGATTGAACATTTTATGATAAAAGCGTCAAACTTATAACACGTGTCTCAATGTCAAAATTAGGACAAAATCATGAGGATTTTTTAAAGGTTTTTTGTAGTATATTTTATTCTTCTTTATTAGCATCGCCTTGACCCACAAGTTCCATAGAGAATACGCATTCATTTGTCTCTGTCACGGCGTGCTTGGTGTGGGCTACCTCTGCTCATTAACCTATATTCATTAGCAAAACAAAAGGGGTAAATGGCTCGCCTTTGCATAAACTGCTAGTAAACTCACACTGGAGGTTTTTTTGCGTATATGTTGAGGTTATTTAGAATTCTTTGTATAAAGTCTAAGCAAAACTACCTTACTTTTTTATACAAAGAAGTAAGAAGACGAGAAAGACGCTCTCCTAGTGGTAAGAGATAACGCTGCCCATAATATTTGTACAGTGTTATCTAATATTTTACAATAATGTTAAATTTTTGGTGTAATTTAAGAGTCATAAGATGTTAAGACTCTTTAGCCCAGTAATTTCACTAGCTGCAGTGCCCTCCTACCGAAGCACAGTAATGTTTTCACATCGCTGCTCAGGTAGAATCACTAACACTGTTGGGGTATCCACCTAGAAGACCTCCTGCAAAGGAAGTCTACCCCCGGTAGGCTGGCCCGGTAAGTTGTAGGAATCGGAATGTATCCATGGTTTTAACGACAAATAAAGTTTACAATTTCTCAGAACCTTTTTTGACCTATATTTTGTATGTTTTCCGAATAGAAATAGGTCCTACTTGAACACGCTTGAACCGGTTTGATTTTTTTATTACGAAAAAGGAAAAGAAAAGAGTCCGTAAAGTGTACTCTACAGACATTCCTTTACTCTGTTAAATTTTTTTAGTTTTTTTTTTTATTGGTTTTCAGGTTATGGACTAAATAAAACATGCGTCCTCAATCCTCACTTAATACGTTTTAATACTGTTTAATACTATTTAGCGATTTAATGTCATCCATGTTAGATGTCATACACCCTAACATAGCTCATTTTGGGGACAAAACCACTGGTCATGGCTAGTTAAGATATAAAACAGAAATCCAAAAAAGTTTACCAGTGTAAATATAAAAAAATAAAGCCGGTTCTGTATAAAAACATAATAAATCTGCCCTTTGTAAATTCTTTTCTTTAGAAGTTCTGACATGACTCGGACCCAATTTGCGTTGACAAAGGGTTCAGTACATTTCACAGGCGAATGTCAGAACGCTAATTGATGCTTGAACCCGGCTGGTCGGCGGCAACCTATATTCTGATTGAATGACAAAAATAAATTATCATTTATTTGCATTATTTAACGCACTAATTTTAATAATAATGATAATCAAAATTGAGACTAAAATTGCAAACCTATATTGGATACCAGCTGCGTTTTACCCGCTGTACAGCCTATATGTTATTCCAGGGTATAAGCTATGTCTATACCAAATTTCAGCTCAATCAGTCCACCCGGAAAGAGTGAAATAGTAACGAACATACATTCATATATTCTTACAAACTTTCGCGTTTATAATATTAGTAAGATATGTCATCGAAAACTTGTAAGGACCGTTAAGAGCCTCGTCTTTGTAAGCGGTTCTCTCGCTCGCACAATACGACAAATTTTGAAAAATAAATTCGTAAAATGAAGTTTTGATTTTATCTCATTAAGGACCGCTCGACCAAACAAAAAACAAAATGGAAGTAGAGTTTCTCTTTTGCATTATAAAAATTCGTCATATCATGTGAGCGAGAGAATATTTTTTAATAGTTTTTAGGTTTAGCTTAAATGTTTAATGTAGTGAGCTTAACCTTAAATTGTAACTTCAATATCCAGATGTAAGCAAATAATGCAAAACAAAGCAAAACCCGCATACTCTGGGAAACTCAAGGAGATGTGAAGTGACTTGTGACATCCGAGCTTTAAAGCTATCGTCAGGGTGTTGCCCCTTTGCCCCTATTATACTCATCTGGTCTGAAATTTTTTGGAAGCAGTTCAGACCATTTTCGACCCCCTATAACTTCGTTATGGATAAAACTAGAAGCTTAATTTTTTAACAACCGAGTGTGCATTGTATAAACACGATTTATTCCAAATTTCATTCAATTTGAACCAGTAGTTTAAGAATTATATCTAGTCAAAGTTTTGTAATTTTGTCACTCACTGACCGATCATCAAGTCTAAGGCACTTCTAGCAAACATAGAAGCTTCAAACTTGGTACCCTTCCCTTCGTGCCATGCAACTCTGTCCTGAGTAGTTCGCATCCAGGTCTTTCCTACGATTGCTGCTATGTCATCGATCCATCATTATAATATTAGTAATTTATGTATGGTGTGTTTGTGTGTGTGTGTTACAGACAAAAGTAAAAGTCTAGCATTAAACGGATCAACTGAGACTCTCCAACTATCGAAAAACATGGTATCTTTGTAAATAAAAGGAAAGTTTTTATCCCAAAAGTTAGGCAAGTTATAATTCGTCGGGTATTGCGACCCTTGTCAGTTTGAGAGATCATTTGACGTTTTCCTAAAGGGAGGATGTTTACAAATGCTGGGCACAATTTCATTCAATTATTGAATGGATCGGATGAAAGTTTTCAATTTGTCACTATCAGAAGATTAATATAGATCAATTGGAAAATGACAAAGCCTGCTTAAAAACTTTAATTTTTCATAAAGTTTACAATTACGAGCGCGTTTAAGTTTACAAGCGGCATCCTTACTTAGTGGCGTTACCTACTGCCCGCACCAAACGTTTTGCTTCGTCGTTCTTAATGAGAACTGGTCGCGTTTGGAACACTTTGCCGTCATCCGTGTTTCCCGAGCGGTACAACTTGGGTATCTTCAAGGCACGAGTGAATAGGTACCTTTCTAGGCATCTTACGTGTTCCATCGTCGACCGCATTTTCACTTTCCATCAGGTGGGATGTGGTCAAACGTAGGCCTATCTCGTATAAAAAAAAAAAAAAAAAAAATTTTGAACTTTATTTTAATTTTCAATCGACGAAACAAAAGAAGTTTTACAAGTTGACGCGTATATTTTCTTGTTAGTTGTCTCTTCTATTTAGTCTAGAATTGTCAGGGAAAAATGTTGTAAGTACACACTTAATTTTAAATAATAAAAGAATAGTTAACCTTTCTGATAACACAAAAAGATTTACATACACGCAAACCTCTAAACACATAATATTATCTCTCCAACAAATTTAATTTATGTTTAGTATGAAATATTGATATTTTAGAATACTAAGGGTCAATTTACATCTGACGGAAGATGCGTTGATTTTTTTTTGTTAACGCCGAGAAAAAATGCATAACGCATACCCACCGGGGGTATGGAAGGGTTATGTGGGAAACCCCGTGCAGAAACTGCACGGGTATACCCACTAAAACAACTCGGCGGCACTCCCGCATCGTCTTTGTGACGGAGGACTGGGAATCGGCAAAGCCTTGGCATCCAGTCCCCAAAGATGCGTCGATAGAAGTTATAAGCTTGACGCACTAGCGCATTATAGGTTAGATGTGAAAGGTTGGATAGTTTATTAAACGGGTGAATCACTTAGCAGCTTAAAGGGTTACTGGTGCTGAACTACGGTTAATGGTGATTTGAGTAAAATCTCGGAATGGAGTAAAGCGTACGGTCTTAAAGTCAACCCAGTCAAAACTCAAGTAATCGTTTTGGGAAGTTCTCGTACAATCTGCAGAGTGGAATGGGACCGTCTTCCTCAAGTAATGTTTGACGGAGTATACGTTCCTTTTAGCAGCACTGTCAAAAACCTTGGTGTAACGTTTGACAAGTGTATGTCTTGGGACCCGCAGATAGCCGCAACTAGCCGTAAGCTTTACGCCTCAGCAGGTTCACTTCGCAGGCTGCGAAACTTTTTGCCCATTACCACCAGAATTGCACTTGCACAATCTCTTTTACTTCCTGTTCTCGACTATGCTGACGTCTGCTGCCTTGACCTTAGGGAAGATCAGCTAAATAAACTTGAGCGCCTTCAAAACTTTTGTATAAGGTTCATATTTGGACTACGCAAATATGACCACGTTTCCGAATTTCGCTCCAAGCTCAAGTGGCTTCCTATCCGCCATCGCCGGAATACTCATATCTTGTCTTTGCTTTACAGTGTTCTGTTTAATCCCTCCTCCCCGCGCTATCTTCGGGAACGTTTTGAGTTCCTTCATGCGACCCATTCATTCTCACTCAGATCATCGGAGAACCTAACGCTGAAATTTCCAGTGCACAGCACCGGTTTCTATAGTGGGTCCTTCACCGTGGAAGCCGTTCGCTTGTGGAACAATCTCCCTGTGGAGATAAGACGCGCTCCATCACTAGCTTCTTTCAAACATAGAATCAAAGCTCACTTCCTTTCACTATAATATCTAAATATGTATGCATATGTGTATTATTAATTATTATGTATTGTAATATTTATTCTTAGTATATTTAATATTAAGTACCTATATTTATTATACACTTAATATTATAGTCCCATTATTATTAAGCATTAAGCTATAATATAATGTTTCTCTGTTTTCCTATATATCTATATAGCCACCGTCATTCTAAAAAACTTGTATTTTTCCTTTCCTGCTTGGTTGTCTGGAAGAGATCGCTATTAGCGATAAGACCGCCAATTGTGACATTGCTTAACTGAAATGTACTTATTTAGTGTTAATTGTTTTCTTTGTTGCAATAAAGAGTTATCTATCTATCTATCTATCTAAAGGGAATACTTTAAAATACATGGAATGAATGAATACCTGTATTTATAAAATACAGGTAGGTTACTCGTACTTCAAATAGTTCTTAAAGATATGTATTATGTAATTCTACTGTATCTGACAATCTGTCGTGCAAAATATTATTATATATCCAAGGTATATTAAACGTAGGTAAAAGGAACAAAGAAAATGTCACTAAATCCTAAAATTAACATATAATATACCGCAATCAAGAGACATAATATCCGTAACCAAAATTCTCAGTTCAATTACACAAAGGAACCAATAACTCCGCAATTAAATAGGCATGAGTAGCGAGTAGCGTTCCCTCCTGTCACGTATTCATCTAAAGTGGTGGTGTAAAGTATAATATTAGAGTAGATACCGTGAGTATACATTATACATCCTAATGAGTCCCATGCTAGGTCTGTCTTTTCTAAAGAATACGGAGCGATTCTTTGAACAGCACATCTAAGCTCCATACTAGATTATAGTGACAGCTCTTTTGACACAGGAAAATGTGTTACGCATCGTCACCCTGTGCCAGAAGGTGCAATGATGGACTCCCGAATGATGGACAACCGAAGATAGTGATTATGGAGGCACCTAAGATTATCTTTATAACTTTTTCACCGCCACACAAACATTATTTTTCTAGATAAATACATACACAAATACGTTCGGAATTTACTAACATCTTAGAATAGTGTTAATTATACTCGTATATAATCAACTTTATGAATTTTAATGCACCCAAAAATAAAAAAATATTCTAAAACACTAATTAATCAAACAAATTCGATGGGATTTTATTGCTGATTCAAATTCCAGCTCCATCATGAGATGAGATATTTGTGTGCAAAATTGCCACCCTCAAGCTGACGACAGCGGGAGCGATCTTTACTTTGTTCCTGTGCGCGTCCGTTTTATATATGACAGTTAACGTACAAATTCGAACATTACAAAAATTCCTTCCCGCACCGCGACCACTTTCCTGCCTGTGTACCGTCAGCTTCACGGCTTCTATCATGATATATATTTCAGTGGTGGACGTGTCGCGAAGAGGTGGAGGCCTTCTTGAAACGTGATGCTGACGGACGAACCCTGACTCTACTCTATTCAAATACGTACGAGTACACCCTATACGTGCCTGACGCTTCTTTTATTCGCTTTTACAATATGCTTTACTAGTGAACCCGCGTGCACTTCGTCGCGCATGGATTATACATAAACCTTTCTCTTGAATGACTCTATCTATTAATAATATGACCGCGCCGCGTCGTATGTGTGTGTGCGCGTGGAGACCGCGTCTCGGCAAACGTAGTTGTAGGGCGTCCTTGGTCGAGATGGGGCGATGATATCTGGAGAGTCACTGGGAGTGGTTGGAGGAGAAAGACGAGTACCGAGTTGAGTGGCGTGCCATGGGGAGGCCTATGTCCAGCAGTGGACAAACATAGGCTGATGATGATTAATAATATAGTAGTTTTAAAGATATAAGCAGACATAGTAATTGTAAGTTTTTATACATTTCCCAAGGAGGGGTTTTCTTTTTTTTCCCTTTTATGCAATTTTCGTGTTTTCTGTTTTTGTTTTTTGGAAGAATATAGGTATGCAAGGCAAATATTACAGTTTAATTGATAATTTTAACTGCTGTGCCCAGTGCTATCTACTGAAAATCACCCACGTGCTATTCATTACTAACCACATATTTAAATATCAGTCTATATCAATTATAGCGTTTTAAACGTTAATAGGTTAGAAAAAAAAGTTTTACCAGGGTCTGATGATGGAGTTGGGAAGCTATAGGAACTCAGTAATAAAAGCTTGTTTAAAAAAGTATTTTTTAATGGTCGCTTGTTTTATGTTTTTCTTTTGCGGTAAATAAATATCTATATCAATAATAATATTTTAATTAATTTTTGTACGAGTGTAGAAGAGCTTTTGTTAGTGCGTTATTCATTGTAGTTTTCGACTATTGTTTTTTAAATTCAATGAATTCGAGCCATTGCTTTATGATTCCATGACATTTGAGTGGCGTTATACAGAAAACAACACAGCACGAATAGTTTTCACATGCATTTTGAAAAATCTTTTTTGTTAAAGTTAGTGAGATGAAATGAACATTTGATTTTAACTGAATTCCAGAAAAGGACTTTTGAGGTTGTCGCATAGATGTGAGTATATTTATTTTAATGATTTAACAATATTAAACACCGACTCTTATTATGTAAAGTTCTAGCATAATTGTATTTGATTAATAAAATAAAATTACTCTTTACTGTTGACACCAAAAGGAGCATTACATTAAACTTATTAATAGCTAGTACTAAAATACAATTTGGTCCACAATGGATTATCTTAAAAAGAACTTTTTTAAAATATATATAATTTTATGGTGCCGTAATAATAATGGTGTTTTGATAAAGAGTTTTTTTTTTTTTTAATACCGCCTTATGCGGGCAACATAACCTGCTGCTGTGGGTTATTGCAGCACCCTTATATACTATTTATTAAAAATAAACATACTATTAATAATTACAATAAACATAATTTAATTATTATCTTCCTTTCATAATTTTTTTTTCTTTTTCTTTTTCCTCTCTCAAAATTTTTTCTTTGATAAAGAGTTATACCTCTATAATCTTCTTCTTTCGGTGCCTCTCCGACTAGTGAAGGTTGGCAGTCAGCTCAGCATATTTCTCCTTATCATCCGCGAGGCGGAACAGTTCGGCGGCACTCGCTATCCCCGTCCATTCCCTGATGTTGCGCAACCATGACTTCTTTCTACGACCGACTTTTCGCTTACCGGCTACTTTTCCCATTATAATAAGTTGTTGTATCTCATATCTGTCATGTCTAAGCACATGGCCCAAATATGCCACTTTCCGTTGTTTGATGGTTTCTCCAATCTATTTCATATGTTGTTTAAGAAATTGTGTCATGTTCTTATTGTTTAAATTGCGTATTGGCAGGTGTATATAACTTTGTTAACTTTTTCAACCTTGTTTGCACATATCGTCATAAGAAATTAATTTTAAACTAGCTTTAAATGGTGAAGAAAAATTTCACACTTGCTTGGCTTATATTAAATTCATACAGCTTCTGTTCCTGACGCTTTCTCTAACACACTTAGTTTAACTTGGCGCTAACTTATTTGTTTGTGCGACGGAGCTTAAGAGCTAGAACAGTTGAGAAAGACGTGAAGAATCATTTTAAAATTGCATGTTGTTCCGGTAAATATCAGGAACATTTTGTATTGGGGACAGGTGCATAATACGACTGGACAATCTCCACGGCACATAATCCTTTGAGGCCTTAGCAAAGGTTTATTTTGAATCATTATTCCAGGGTAAAAAAAAAAAATTTCGAGCGTTAGATATACTCGTATTTATTGAGCTGTCAAAATTAGTCTGAACATTAATGTAAGTATATTATAAGTATAATATATCACCGGAAAATAACAAGATTCGTTAGTTCATAAATTTCCTAGAAAATTTATAAACTTTCATAGGATTCCAAACGAGAGATAAATTGTATTGTTTTACGCCCATATTTTCGTAAATTGATAAACTTACCGAACGCACTCGCATAATTATAAGTGTGAAATTTACGAAAGTTTTGAAGTGGCCATGACCAAAAAAGCGAAAACAATTGGTTAGGTTAGGTTTGAACAGTCACCACAACGCGCGAGCCGAGCGAGCGAAGCGAGCGTGCCACCGCAGCGGCCGGCGAAACGCCAGAATTGCCAGATCACCAGAGCGCCAGATATAAACTTACGAATCTTGTTATTATCCGGTGACATATTATACATATTATAAGTCAATAAAGGCATTTGCCACATAAAAAAGTACATAATATTAGATAAACTATACACACAGTATTTCGTGTATGAATCTTAGGTAGTAACTAGTAAATACAGTGTCATCTTATATTACTGAAGAATAAAGTCTATTCTATACCCACTAAATCCTTAGGCAAAGTTTTAAGAGGTAAGACATAAATCCAACGGGTCGTCTGAGGGCCTCCAACATGACCTGACTTAAGTCTGGAAGCCTTTAAGAGCATATAAAGTTTAGAGTTACAAATCCCTGAGATCGGAATATACAGGACTTCGATCGGTTTTAAAGTACACGTGAAATAATATGTTCCTGAGAACTGCGTATTGGAAGCATCTACAATTCTGAACGGGTCAAACTCTGATTATGTTTTTTTTGCAATAAGTTGTTGATTCACGATTTAATTCATGGTGAGTGATCGTCGCCTTCGTGTCGCACGCTGTCAAATTGCATAGAATTACAAAATCGCAGCATCAACTTGACACTACAAAAAAGCAATTTGGATACAGAGTCCACATGAAGAGAGTCATGTCTTTTAGTTGTCCGAAAGTTAATCAAAAAATGTTAACGACGTAACATTTTAACCACCTTCGAGTAGCTATTTTGAGCCTTCAAGCAGACAAGGTCAATATTTTGACCTCATCATCCCTATTAAAATCACTGTATGATAAAAAGCCAGTCTTCCCTCAAATGATACCATAATAGATGCTCCCCTTTAACGCAACCGTACAAAGTTACACACATATATTCGAATAGATTGCTAGAGCCACTCTCTATGCAAAAGGTAGATTGGAGTAGCGTACACCGTACATGTGCTTTGATTCACCAATTAGGCCAACAAGAACCTTCGACGGCGCACCCATTTCTCACTTGACCTATTTTTATATACATATTTTATAGCAGACCGTTATAAAATATGTATATCGCCTTTGTTCTGCTTGGGAGCGAACGTTTTGATTTTTTTACCCTCTGGAAAAAGTGGGGTGTTATAAGTTTTTCGTTTGTATCTTTTTGCGAGTTGTAGCTTTTGAATGCTGTCTGCTACTGAGGCTAAGCGATGTGTATGTGTGGAATAATGGGTCAGCTTCAATTCGCGCGAAGTTTAGTGTATAAAAAGTAGTCCATATTTTTCCACTTTTCCAGCTTAACATTTTATCGTATTTCATCAAATAGCTTTTTTGTTTAAAAGAGCAACGATTACATTTGTACATAATTTGTGACTCAATAGTCACATATAAACTTTTCACTTGTAGTTTACTTAATTTTTAGGGCTCACATCTATAAGCTATTAATTAGGGAATAGACTTGAAATACAAAGAATTATTTTATCATTCGAAACATGCTACCACCATAGACCTTAATTCTAAGTGCCACTGTAGGTACTGATTATGAGCAGCATTATCTCTTAACATCAGGCGAGCGATTTACTCGTCTGCTTACTTCTTCGCATAAAAAAAACTATACAAAAACTACACTTAAGTCAAAATCATCCTCATTTCCAATACATTCTATTTATAATATTAAACAGGATGTTCCAATAATTCCAATGTCCAATAGATTTCCTCTATAAGTTGGAGTATTAGTCAATGTCGAGGACAGGCCGGATTTAATACTACCCAATTATCCCTCCGCCCTTACGTAGAACTAACCCTTATCTGGAGTGTGATGATCCAAGCTGGCTCAGCAACAAACTGGAGGTTTTTATACCTACTTACACATTATACAGCCTTTGTGGTTGGAAACTTCATCTTCCTTGGAATTTTCTTATCATTCCTTTAGGTCAGAAGTTTTAATAAAGATGCTATTATATACTAGTAGTACTATAGTTTGTTTGTTTGACATTTTATCTGACAATTTTAATTAAATATGACATAATTATTAATTTCCTAAACTTTGCCATCATAATTATTTGTATGCTATTTTGATTATACTTATTTTATAATAATTTTAACTCAATGTAATGATATATTATAATGTCAATGGTTTTAGATATACCTGTAATAATTTTAAGAGAAATGTTGCACGCCGAAAGGCAGAATAAGGCGATCATAATGTTATTTATATTACCAACCATATTGTACCCTTATACGCAAATAAATTATTTGATTTGATTTGATACTTACAATACAATACAAATACTCTTTATTGAGCACAAGAAAATGCAACAATCGACTTCGAATGAAATTTAACTACTTAATAACTGTTGTATAGAAATATAAAGATAACAATTTGGTCCACAATAGACGGTCTTATCGCTTAGATTTATATCTTATAGGCAAACGTCTTTGCATATAGATGTTGATATAAAGACTCATTGAATGTCATGATCCACATCATTGTGATGTAGTCATGATCCAAATTACAATTTTACAAATGTATTATTAATACTACAGTCCCTGATAAAATCAATACTAACTGACATAGCCCAGCGGATTAGCAAGCTGAAGTGGCAATAGGCAGGCTACATAGCACGTAGAGCGGATAGCCGATGGTGTCGAAAAGTGCTCGAGTGGAGACCACGGACTAGCAAACGCAGCGTAGGGCGTCCACCCTCAAGGTGGACAGACGACCTTATAAAGTTCGCCGGAAGACGCTGGAAGCAGGTCGCTTCCAACCAGTATATAATATGAAAGTCCAAAGGGGAGGCATATGTTTAGCAGTGGACGTCCTATGGCTGAGATGATGATGATTATAATGCATACAGTGATGACACAATTGGCGGTCTTATTACTAAAAGCTATCCAGACAAACTGTGCAGGGAAAGGAGTAACGCATAACATTTTTTTGTTTTTAGTATTAGTATGTGAAAGTTTTAGGTTTTCAGACATTTTTTATCATCAAAAGCAATTTATCACTTCAGTGTTAAACATAATTAATTGGATTGAGTTGCGTTAGTTGAGTTTCGCCCAAATATTATGTCCATACCAAGAATAGGTTTTGCTTACGGGACCGAAGCCACGACGTAAACTAGTTTAAGAACACAAAATACGAAATAAAATACTAAGTGATGTATGTAAATATATATTTCTACTCCACTTCACTAATGCAACTCGCTTCAAACGTAAAGAAAATTGTACATTTTCTACACGATTAAATTTCGTTTCTCGTTACAGTTAAACTTGAATACCCATTCAGAAATGCTTGATGCGAATGCTTCACATTCAGAATAGCTTTAATTTTTGTCAGAGAAATTTGGTTATGACCAGATACTTTTTAAAATAACTTACTAGAATGGCACAGTGGCCAAAGGATATTTGTTATACATGCCATTATTTTTTACTAGCTGCGCTTAGCGGTTTTACCTGCTGTAAAATTGCCAATGTGTCATTCCAGGGATTAAGCTATCTACATATATATACGAAATTTCAGCGCAATCGGTCCACCCGTTTAGGCATGAAAGAGTAACCAATATAGGTACATCCAGACGTATTTACAAAGTTTCACGTTTACAATATTGGTAGGATTGGTTAATAGTTTACATCATTTGTGTTTTAATGACTTATAATACCAAGTAGTAGTAGTGTAGTAGCAGTATTAAGCTGTAATTAAAATTGTGATTTGACTCTGACAATGTAAGTGGGATACCTGTTCTGTTGGAGAGTAAACCCTAATAAAATTAATAGCCCGCGTGCTAAGGAGAACTGAAAAAAACGATAGTGAAATGATATACATAGACTGATGATGATAATTGATTATGTTCGAGATCAGTACAAAGGACACTCAATCAACACGAAGCAAAGTTTCAAAACCCTGGTTCAATGTTCTAAAATAATGCCACTAAACTCTCGAGCAAATTAGATAAATAACCAAAACAAGTTGCCAAATTAATTTCCGAAGTTAGTCTGTACTCTGCAAATAAATCGTAAAATGTAAACTCCAATATCTTGCTAGAATTCCCCCAATCAGTTGGGATTACGTGTTTATTCCTTTACAGAAAAAATCCGAGAAAATATAAAGCAGAAAACCAGTGCTATTTTATGAGGCAGTATTTTTTCTAGCAGCCGGCGCACCGCTGTTTATCTTCCATATTTCAAGTTCTTCATTTCAATTTTCCTTATTTATGCTCTAGTGTGAATTTAGGAATTTACCTTATTTATGATGGAGCTTATGTCAATAGATTTGGATAAGCGAAAGGGTTTCGCTAAACGGTCGCCGGAACCGGTCTGAGTCTGAATTATGGTGCTTATAGTTTTGGACTTTTAGATGTGGGAAATAGTTCGCTTTATCGGAAGTACATATCCAAGGGATTATGAAAATATGTAATCATAATCATTTATTTGCCTTTAACATGGTATAAAAGATGTACAAGTAAAATAGTATACGAACAACATGTTAAGCCATTATAATATTACTTATAGCATGCAAATCCATTTTCCGCCATAAAGTGATACAATTAGATAATAACATTATTTCATTAACAAATTAGCTCAATACTAAAACATGTCATAATAATAGGTATCTAAATGTAACATAGTTCCTTTATTAGGTATAATTAAAAAATTCATTCATGTCATAAAAATTCATGTCATGTAGCTTATATTATATTAACTTGTCGGTTAAATTATTATTATTTAACCCCACAAATAAATAAAATGAATGTTATAACTGAGTTCAAATCTTAGTGTGTGGCTTAGACGATACCGTATTTCGGAAGACTCTAAATTGTTAAATTGGGGTTTATACTCCAACAGAACAGGTTACCCTACTTACACTGTCAGAGTCAAATCACAATATGTAGGTTGTGTAGCGAACCTATATGTTGCAGTTTCAGGTCGCCGAGATTACTAAAGGGCTTGCAACATGACCTAACGACTGCCTCCTACATATCTTATAGGAATCAGCCGCGACCCACAGTTTTGCGTGCCTTCCGAAACACGTTAGCGTCCAGGCGAACTTTTTGCCACACACTGAGATTTGAACCCAGGGTCTCCGTATTAAAAGCCGGACGTATGACCACTGGGCCACGGACGCTACTAAAGATTGTATTTCATAAAATATAGGTTATGTTACTGGCAATTAAAAGCGAAAAAAAATCTTGGCGGCTTAATTCTGCAACATATAGATTTGCCACATTATTTCTAATTATAATTGTAACTCCACACAGGAAATGTAATTAGCAGTGTTGCCAGTGCCCTAAAGTAACGCAGGTAGGTTCGAAAAGTAACGCATTTACAATAAAAGTAACGCATTAAAAAAATCGATTTTTAATGCAATGTAATTTACTTACTCAATTTAAATAAAGGTACTTATAATTTTTTATTCATAGATTTCAGTAGTAGCCCAGTCAATGAGTGCCCAAAAAGGGTATGTGGATCGAAAAGTCGAAAGCAGAAAAACCAACTTAAGAACTTTGTTTGGACTAGTCAGAAGATAAACATTCTAAAAGTCCCCACCCGAGGCGAGTCCGAGGCGAACCCGAGGGGAAGGAGGCCGAAAAAGGTCCCATTTTTGGTTTTTTGCTTATATGTCAAAAACTGTGCGTTGTACGATATTTTGTTGTACTACATTATTAAACCTCATAAAAATTTCTACAACGGCCTTGAGACTTTTTATCTATCTCCAATCGTTGTCCAGCTATGAGCTTCCAAACATGGTGAAACTCTTCAATGGCTATTAGTTAACCCGTCGAGTTTGGGCACATTACATTCGAATCGATGTCGTTGGTCCTATGGCTCGTCCACATATACCGGCCAATGATTTGCCGAGTGTGTGTTTTGTCTATGGATGAACAGTTTTTATCTATAGACGAACGTCTTCGGATATTTATGGTTTCTTCTGGTAAATTTCTGGTATACATTTTGGGCTCCATAGCTGATGACTTTAATTATATTTTGAATTTTAATCAATCATGAATCATGGACCATTAGAAGCTATTTTGTGTGAATAATTACTTTAAACTAGTTAAATTTTCTTTATTTTTTGATTTATATAATCTGTGCCTCAAGTGCATATATATATAATCTGTGCGCTCGGGCGAACATTGGACCAACGACTCGCAGAGTCATTGACCGGCATATGTGGACGAGCCATGACATTGACATATTATTTACTTTTTTTTAAATTTTTGTTTTCCGTTTCGACTGCGTTCCGTTTCACTTAGTTATTATTTTATATTCTTCAATTGTTAGTTCATTTAAAAAAAAATCATTACCCCAAAAAGTAACGCAAAAGTAACATTTTAGGACAAGTTACGTAAAAGTAACGCAAAGGGTCAAAAAGTAACGCAAAATGTTACAAAAGTTACGCACTGGCAACGCTGGTAATTAGAGTAATCTGTTCTGTGGTATATAAACCCTAATTATTATTATAATTAAAATAGCATCCAAGCTTTTACCTTATTTGCTTTAAGCTAAAATTATTTCACAGAATCGGGGAAACATTGACTTCCCTTTTAAAATGGATCAGCTGATCGAGTCATTTATAATCTAGGATAACTCTTTTATTTGCTGCTAGTATCTAAAAAAAACTTTGGTTAAATTATTTTGCTTTTTTCGATATCGGCATTGTAATATAATATGATTACTGTAATACGCTTTAATACAAAAGATATCAACGCGTTTCTATAAATAAATGAAATTATTAGTTAAATCATCAGTAGGTACAATATCTCTTAAAAATCTCCACATTGCAGCAGAAATTTTCAACAGAATTACATTATATGATTAGTGTAGCATCCATTTATTAGGGTACTTAACAAACAGCAAAATAGCACTCACCTTTATCAATCGACCGCACGAACCACAGCACATTCACTGAAAATATCAGTCAACCACCGAATATATACATGATAGCACAAACGTAGTAAGTAGTAAACGAGCACGAGGCGTGTCTGCCGGCGAATCAGCTGATCGCGGAGACTACGCGACGATGGGGCTTACCACGAGGCAGGTAAGGTAGTAGAAGAGTTAGTGAGACTATAAGAGTTATAGTGCCCACGGGTAAGAGTCTGAGGCTTCGCGTCGCACCGGCGGCGGCATAACGCGAGCTCAAGCGGGCTCTCGCGCACGCCGCCACAGCCACACTAATCAGTAATCGTTGCCGGGTGGAGGCTGCGTCGCTCTCACCCCTACTTCCCTCTCCCCGCTCGACCCGCCGCGGGTGCTGACACTCCCCGTCGCTCGCACGTACTACAACCAAAATTCCCAAACAGTTCATATTATAGTCTTTCCTCATTGATAGCTACACTTATTAAACACAAATTGCTTATCAACTTTGAAACAATAATTGAAAACAAAGCTTTATACAAGCATTTATTTACTATCACCTGTATGTTGTCAGTCTGTAATCAAATCTGGCAAGTTATATTTGACCAACTTTACGGTTTCCGATTGAGCTCAAATTTTGCATGTACATAAATGTATAAATCGAATGCAATATTATTATGACATCGAGTAGATCTATTAATAGAGCTGGCAGGTGGCCATAGGAACTCTATAATTAAACGACGCAACCCCATCGAGTTTGGGCTCATTTAAATTGTCTTGGCGAGTACTTTGGCGCTAGATGTTAATAATCATAATAAAAGCTGGTTTTTAAAAAGTTTTTTTAAATTTCACAAGTTCCGGTAAAGCAGGAAACTTAAAAACAAAGAAGTTAAAGTTTTAAACCTTACTAAACCTTACCTTACTAAGTTTATATTGTTGTATTTGTGTGAACAATAAAGAGTTTTCTATTCTATTCTATTCTATTCTAAACGATTCGTGAGTATTTATTTAGATTCATCTTAGTAAATAAACGCCATAAACTCACTTGTATTTACTTACCTTTACCTACCTACCTTACTTATACCTTTTATACTAGCAAACAACTTGTAAGGTGAACTTACAAGCTTAACTCGATCCTGATAATCTGTGATCTACACGCGGTTTTACTGAGGGCACATAATGGATTATTCATTCACGGATGGTGAATTAGTGAAGCGGTAATAGTCGCCTTGGGAGGTGATAATCTAGGGAATCTCTAGTGGGTTGGACACCCCTGGGAGAGGCTTGAGAACCTCTCACGGAAGACTGCATGATAGGAACTGATTATTTGATCAACTACACTGTCTTATTGCGGCTTTTGTTGTGGCTGTGGTTTAGATAAATCCATATTGACTTAAAGTATATGTATTGTTATAATATTTATCAGTAATTAATAATATAATATATGAGGTTGTTATGTACCGTCTAGGAGAAATATTCTGTACAAATATACCTTTTACAGAGAGACACATAGGTACGTGAAGACGACGTGTTAGACTTTGTAGTTCTCTGCCACCATTGGAGACCTGGAACTGCAACTTGTAGGTTCGTCACACTCGATTTTATTGTGATTTGACTCTGACAGTCTTATTAGGGCAAAAGCGTTAACGCACATTATGCCATTATTAGCTGCGCCCAGCTGTACTGTACCCTATGTGCTATTCCAGTTTCTAAGCTATCTCTATACCAAATTTCAGCTCAATCGGTCCCACCCGTTCAGGCGTGAAGAAGTAACAACCACACACACTTACAAACTTTCGCATTTATAATATTAGTGTTTGCATTTATAATTAATCGCAATTTCAAAATGAATCGCGACAAATAAGCGCATGTGCGTTTACGCACTAACCTGTTCTGTGGGAGGATAAATCCAAAATATATCAAATGGACATAAAGTATGGCATTAACTAGGTACATTAGGTGGGAAAAGTATCGAATATATCATCTAAAACGATATACTCTTATACCCAAGTTCAGCCAGATCCGGAGATGACAATATCATGTCACCGCGCACGCGCATCGCTGAGATGTGAAGCCGTTATCATTTTAATATTTCCTCTGTAACAATCACGGAATAAATAAAAAAGGAACGGGCACGAAAAGCTATCGAACGCACCAGCAGTCTGTCTAAATGTAAATATGTTTTTCTTTCTTTATTGTATCACTAAATACATCAATACTTAGAAAGTAAGAGCAGAATGAGAGCAAAATATATAATATAATCGTTAAATCGTAATGCAAGTTGCAAGCTTTGTAAGAATGTTGGAAACCTGCAGCATGTTGGTTACGTAAGCTTTTATTGAGATTTAACTTGACCGTGTTATTAGGGATTAAGTACCCTAACTAGTTATTGTCGGATTTAATCTCAATTATAAACTCTTTCTATTATTTACTAGCTTATACTCGCGGAAATTTTTACGTGGAGAAATCCTTTCTTGTTTGAAACCTGCGCCATATAGCCATGTTTCTAATTTTAATTCAATCCGTTTTGAGATATTATAATTTAAATACACTCATAGTTTACGCAACACATTCATTTCAAAATCTTGTGGACAAAATTGATTGTCTATCTAATTTTATGAACAAAACACGCTGTTTTACTCGCTTGCTTCGTATTCTGGTCTGCAGGGATATTCAATTATCCGTCAGGGAACCGAACCGAAGACAGAATTGTCAAAAATGTATAAAATGACGTATTACGTCGTATCGATTTATCAATACGTCATACGTCATTTCATACTTTTTTGACAATTCGGTCTTCGGTTCGGTTCCCTGACGGGTTAGTGAATATCCCAGCTTAAACCAAAATTTTATAATAACCGATCTATTCCTACTATAAACTCTATGATAACGACACCGCCGCGGCCTAGTTCTGTGTGATAAAACCTCTTGCTTCGCGGATAAAGGAAAATCATATCAGATTTATAATTTCTTACCTGGAAAAAAGGGGAGGCTGTTTGGGAGACATTTTGTGTGAGTTTAAGGTCGCGATAAATAAGAACTAATGGTAGGTTTTATGTTAGTTTATAGTATCACGATTAGAAAGACAAAGTAGCTCTACGGGGACAATGTTACTTGGTATCACGGTGTATTTATTACAACAAAGGTTTTTTTTTACAATATTTTATTTTCTTTCACCTGGCGCGTAGTCTGTCTGTCAGTAATCAAATCTTGCAAGTTAATTTTTATCCTTTTCCCGGTGTCCGATTGAGCTGATATTTGCATGCATGTATAAATCTGATGACAATGCAATATTAATATGACAAGCAGACGGTCTGATGGTAATCAGTTACCGACACCTATAAATAAATCGTAATAAAAAGTAATTTTATAAAACTGAAGGTGTATACCTGAACTAGGTATAACTGAAGACCTAATAAACTAGCGTTTATGTGTGTGTGTGTGTGTGTGTGTGTGTGTGTGTGTGTTTGTGTTTGGGTGTGTGTGTGTGTGTGTGTGTGTGTGTGTGTGTGTGTGTGTGTGTGTGTGTGTTTAGGTGTGTGTGTGTTTAGGTGTGTGTGGGTGTGTGTGTGTGTGTATGTGTGTGTGTGTGTGTGTTTGTGTATGTGGTTGTGTGGGTGTGTTTGTGAGTGTGTGAGTGTGTGTGTGTTCATTTGTTTACCTATTCACACCTAAACAGCTGAACCGATTGAGCTGAAATAATTTTACATCTTTGCTCACGTTAATACATGGCGCAGTCGGTAGGATCTATACATGCAACTTTCTTTACAATAAAATCATCAAATTAGTCGCGTATTTTAAGTGTTAGTAGGGATCAACTACACATCATAACATAAACTTATACGCTTAATTAGAGAGAAAAAAAACTCCAAATTTAGGCCTTATATAACCTACTTTTGCAAGAAAATGTAATGAATTCCTTCTCAATTCAAAGGTGACCTATTTAAACATCTCTTTTGACATATATTAAGAACACCAAACTGCATAAACATCGTACGTATCATAAAATAAATGCCTATTTGCATACCAAAAGCTTCGTAAACATGTCATTGCCGAATATGAAAGGCATACATTCTCGGGATATAACATTTAATCTGAAACCGATCGAAAAATTTTCTCACGCGGAAATAAACCTTGCATATACAAAAATAAGGTATAAAATAGAGTGTAGGGTAGTTTAACAGTGATAATTTTTGATGGTGACCCAGCAGCTTCGTTTGAGGCCAGTCTGGCTTCAGTAAAGTTGTATATTAGCATAAAGCAACATGAAACTTTTGCCCTCGGGAGCCGGTACGAAATTTTAACTTTTTGCGCTTGTTGTTGAATCGTTTAGCCGTAGTAATTTTTCAAACTTTTTGTAGTGGCCTTTTTATACTACAGTGTAGATCGAGATCATGTTTGTGGCAGGGTTTTTATCATTAATTATTAAATTTCCATGTCCTTATTACAATTACAATTGTAACGTATGCTTGAATTTTAAAATGAACTATTTCTTAGTACTTCTATTATGATCGTCTTGAACTGAATGTGTTAATTAAAATGTTCGCTTATTTATTCTGGTGTTACGTAGGATCCAAATCCTACGAGATATAAGTAGAAATTAAATATAGATATTATCTAAGTATATCTAAGTAGATATTCTTTCTACTTAGATATATGTATACACTACAACTCTCTACATTTTTCTTCTCTCTACTTTTTTTTAAATGTAATCATTGTTGATGCTCGAATAAACAATTTTCTTTCTTTCTTTCTTTCTTTCTTACAATTATTGTAATGGGCATGCGTACGTCCTGTGTTACTGTGCATCAGTAAGAGAGCACTGTAGCTAGTGAAATTACGGGGCTAAAGAGTCTTAACATCTTATGACTTTTGAGTAAGAAGCTGCACCAGCAGTGCACCTAGAATCACATTGGATGACACAACACTGACTATGGGTAGCGTTATCTCTTAACACCATGAGAGCGTCATCCTCGTCATCTTACTTCTTTGCATAAAAAAAAACTTTGGGGTCGTCTCGTTCAACTGCTTCCATAAAAAAAACGAATGTAGCGAAATCTCGAGAACAAATAAACTACATCCAAGTTAGTTACAACCTAAATAATGTGTGCTTATGTAAAACAAGGCATAGTAAACAACGTCCGAAAAGAGGAAGAAGATGGTTCGCATCAAAATTTCAAGCATGTGCGAGACACTGATGCACGAGGGCAACTGTCCGACCTCGCTCCCTCTGCGAGCTCACTGCTAACTTACTGGAAGATAACTGTATTAAACATTTATGGAGTACTGGCGTCTTATTATGTCATAGTCTAGAGTAGGGTAATTCTACTTCCTACTAATATTATAAACTCGAAAGTTAGTAAAAATGTTTGGATATATAGGTTTGTTACTCTGCTCTGTCACGCCTGAACGCGTGAGCCGATTGAGCTGAAATATGGTAAAGAGATAGATACGAACCTTTTTTTTACCTAGAAAAAATGCGTTACGCATAATCACCCCACGCCGGGGGGCGCGGGACGGTATGTGGGACTCCCCCGCCGAAGAGGGCGCGGCGGGGAAACCCACTTAAAAACCTGGGGGTGTTCCTGCGGGATGCAATTACGCTGGGGCAGCGGGTACGCCGAAGGACTCATCCGCGGCCCCAACGGCAATAGATTAGACCCTGGAATAACATATAGGTACACATATAACAACATACAGTACAACGGGTAAAACCGCAGGGTGCAACTAATAGTCTGAAAAAACTACTTACTAGAAGTCTAAAAAGTTTTTTTTTAACTAACTAGTTACAGTAGTGACAAAAACTAACAGAAGATCTAGTTTCAAATAACTAAAAATAGTAGTGTCAAATATATAATTTCTAGTCTCACTTCACAAAATAGCTAGCAGACATTTACCCTAAAAGAGGGGGCGAGTCATCTATTGTTCTAACATAATAGGTAGGTACGAGTGAGAGCGTCACAGCGCTAGGTCGCGACCCAAGCTTCCATATAAAGGGACACCTTTAAAAAGGGTACCTATTTGGGTATCGTTTTGGATACAGAAGGGTACCGTTCTAGAATTACGCTCGTGAATTATAAATGGGTATTCATGACATCCTGTCTCGTCAATGACTGGACAGGCTTTCAGGTGTGTTGCTTTTAGATGAAGAATTTGTATTTTTGGACAGGTTTTTTTTTCGGTAAACTAAAATATCGAATCACACTAATATTATACATGCGAAAGTTCGTGAGTTAAAGTTCATGTTTGTTCCTTCTTCACGCCTAAACGGGTGGACCGATTGAGCTGAAATTTAGTGTAGACCCTGGAATGCACAAAAATACAGTGCGGCGGGTAAACCGCTGGGCGCAACAGCTAGTAATAAATAAATTTATATTACACTAGCTATGCCCAGCGGTTTTACCCGCTGTCCTATAGCCAATGTCTAAGCTATCTCTATACCAAATTTCAGCTCAATCGGTCCACCCGTTTAGGCGTGAAAGAGTAACATATACATCCAGACATCCTGAAATCCAGACATCCATTCTTACAAACTTTCACGTTTATAATATTAGTAAGATAGGTATCTAAAATCGTTAATCCTGAATTTCCTAAACTTTGCTAGTTGTAATAGTACCTAAATATATATTTTGAGGAAAGGACATATTATATAGGATTGATTTAATTCCGTGAAATCACCCTTTTAGGGAGGAAAAGGGGTTCAACTTTTGTATATGAAATTAGTAATTGCTCAATCAATTTTGTGATAAATTAGGATCGAGATATTTTAATATTTAAGCTAAGGACTTGAGTGGGCTTTTATTCCAGAAATCAATCTTTAAAGTGGTGAAAAGGGGGGTCCAATTTTGTATTGGAAATCAATAACCACAGAATCAATTTGGCTGTAATTTAGTCTAGAAATGGTATTAGTACGTCTAAACTTTAGTATATATCAATCTTAATTTATTAAATTCATTATAGATTAGCCTATGACTACGACTTTGCGTGATGTTAAGCCGTAGATTATAAGCAGACTAAATCTAAAAGGCAGGATAAATTCCACTGAAAATCATGCTGGAACACGTAACACGGTCACCTATCTAGTTAGACACAGAGAGACAAAATATACAACAACGAGTAGGTAAGCACGTATGCAATGAAATTGAAACATCGCCGGCGACCAGTCGAGAATCGTTTAAACAAGTAAAATTTCAAAAAATCCATTTTAAAACAAGCTTTTATTATTATTACCATTTACCACCAAAGAACTCGTCAAGACGAATCAAATGAGCTAAAACTCGATGGGGTTGCGTCGTTTAATAACGAAGTTCTTATGGACACCTTTCTACTCTATCATCAGATCACCTCCATGTCAAAATAATACTGCATTATCATCCGATTTTATACATGGATGCCAAATTTCAGAAATCGGGAAGTGGATCAAATTAAACTTCCAAGGTTTCATTACAGACAGACAGACAGGTAAGTAAAATACTGTGTTGTGTACTGTGCTTCGGTAGGAGGGCACTGTAGCTAGTGAAATTACTGGGCTAATGAGTCTTAACATCTTATGACTCTTGAGTAAGAAGCGTTGGTGCAGTGCACTTAGAATTGCACATCATTGTGTAATTCTGGGTAGCACTGTACTGATTATGGGCAGCGTTATCTCTTAACATCAAGAGAGCGTCTTGTTCGTCTTCTTACTTCTCCACATAAAAAAAAACATAAAAAAACAAGCTTGTAATATAGAACAACGAGTAGGTAAGCACGTATGCAATGAAATTGAAACAACGTCGGCGACCAGTCGAGAATCGTTTCGGCAAATAAGCCGTAATTCATTGCAAGTGAGACGTGCCCCTGTATCGATCTCGCGATATTTCGGGCCAAGAGAACTCGATCGAGGTGAGGTAGGTCAACCGAGCGGTAATCGCCTATAGCATTTTATCTTAATATTGGGATTTTGATTTTAACTCATAAACGATGAACGAAATTTAGTATCGCGCTTTACCCGCGTGGTAAAACCCTTTCTTAGCGGAGGTCTACGTCTTAAAACCTATCTGTATTCCAAATTTCAACCGAATCCGTTCAGTGGTTTGAGCTGTGCGTTGATAGACCAGTCAGTCAGTCAGTCAATCAATCAGCCACTCTTTCCTTTTATATTTTTAGATAATATAGTAATTAGTAATACTGATTGATCCCAGCGGTTTTTGTACTTTAGCAGGTGCTCATTGAAATATGAGTAAAAAGTACTCATATAATGGCTCCGGGTGCTACTGTTTGTTTAAATTCAATTCAATTTATTTCGATCAAAGATCCAAGTCATAGGTATTGCATGGAATTAAAAGATGGATGAATTTTTATTAATATTACTTTTACTATTTGTGATAAATTTTACCCTATAGAAATGACATTATATTCAGATGTAAAAAAAACTCGTTAGACCATACAAACTTAACTTTTTCTTTGTCTACCGAGTAACACGTATTATATCAATAAACAGTCGCCTGCTGAGTTACAACAGAAACCCTAACATTATTTATTTCCGTGCGATATGTTACTCAAACGGCATAAGACAAGCGGCTGGTGGCGACTTGATAGATTAACTATCCTCTTAACAAGACACGGGTACCACAAGAAATGTCTAAGAAATAATACAAAAATACGATTTTCCTCAAACAAACAGACTATAGAAATGAAGGCAAACACCGCGATCTTTTAAGAATTATTCTTGCCGCGCGACGTCTTGCTTGCACACGATGATGATGACTTTGATATTATCCTGAATTTTTAATATTATTATTAACTTTTAATTTACATAAATTCGTCTAAATTTTAAGCAATGCCAACCGCGAATTGTAACATTTCTTTTATTTATAGTTTCAATTTGTGTGTTTTGTAATGTGAGTTATCATTACTTACTTACTTACTGGATTGGCGCGAGAACCCAAAGTGGATTTTGGCCTCCGATAACAAGTCTCTCCAACTCGGTCTGTCCTGCGCCACCTCCCGCCATTCTTCCACGTAGAGACTGCTCAGGTCCTTCTCGACCTCATCCTTCCAGCGATATCGTGGGCGGCCCACCGGACGTCGCCCACTCGGTCGTCCCTGGTACGCTCGCTTCACACCCCGATCCACCCCCATCCTCTCTACATGGTTGGCCATGTTGGCCAGCGAAGTCTGTGCGATTTTGTCTCGCCGATGATATTTGGCTCAGCCACTAGGTCTTCAATTTCTACGTTCTTCCGCACTCTCCATGTCCCATCTTCCCTTCTCACCTTTCCCAGTTTCTCCAAATTTTCCTCTCTGTGACGAGGAGTTTTTGTTCTTCCTTGAGCGTGAGTGTCCATGTCTCACATCCGTACATCAAAATTGGTCGTATGACAGTCTTGTATATACGAATCTTAGTACGTCTACTGAGAAGTTTGGACACTAACACTTTGTGTAGAGCTGCACTGCAGCGGAGGGTATTTTGCACTCGGATATCTATTTCCTGTTCCCTTGTGTTGGTGTCCGTCACAGTGCAGCCCAGGTACTTGAACCTGTCCACACCCATCATCAGTTATCATTCATTCATTCATTCAAAATAACCATTCAAAAAGTAGATTCTACGAATTTGTATTTCAAAGTTCCTCATAAATAAGAGAAGATCACGCGTCTAGAGAAGAGAGCGAGAGCCTTAATCCCAGTTACTGCAATGGCGTTCTGCCTGTAAAGCGCTTTAATCTTGTCTATAAAGCGCTTTTATCTGTCTAGGGAAACTGTAAACTCAGTCATCGGTTTAATGTATTATTTAAATTTACTTTTTTTTCACAGTATACTAATACTACGGTGTAGAAGCTTCACTTTTCTTTTTAAATTACGGTAGGTATCTGTTTTTATTACATAGTCTGTGGTCACACCCTCTTATCTTCGCGAAATCAGTTATTATTGTTGGCATGAAAATCATATTTACTATTCACACATTTACGTTATTACGATTTATTGAAATTGCAGCTTTTATTAGGCTGTAGAGGCGTAGAGATTTGATATAGCAAGAAAAATATTCTGAAAATTCCACGGTATTGTTATAATAGAATGTCCAGATATCTTCCAAAGAGAAGGAGATATTTGGTAGATTTTTTTTAGGGGTAGCTTATGTGTTTATCTATGGCTAAGATTTAACTCTTTCACACCTAAACGGCTGGACAGAATGGGCAAACATTTTGTAGGTATTAGGTATGTACCAACATATATTATGTATGGAGGTTGTAGATAGATTAGAACCTTAAATATAAAAAAAACCTTTGGGCGCAGCTGGTGTGTAGTACTCATGGCTGTCCTAAAAATCTTTGTACCAAATTTAAACTCAATCTCAAGCTATTATAGTTAAACGTTGCTTGATCAGTCATTCGTGCAATACTCAATAAAAAGTTGTATCTTATTACCGGGGGTAGACTTCCTTTGCAGGAGGTCGTCTAAGTACCCCAACAGTGCCAGTTATTCTACCGCCTGAGCAGTGACGTGAAAACGTAGAAGGTAACGTAGAAGGGCACTGTAGCTAATGAAATAACTGGGCTAAAGATTCTTAACATGACTCTAGAGTAAGAACCGTCGGTGCTCCTAGAATTTCACATCATTGTGAATGCAACATTGTCTCTTAACATCAGGAGAGCGTCTTGCTCGTTTACGTACTTCTTCACATAAAAAAAGAAAAACCTACACCTTTATTGGCAATCCGAAATCACTGGCAAGCAGTTCGTACTTGAAGTTGAACACTCGAACGATTCACGCCCACTTACACATAAGTCACGAAAGCAGGAAGACAGTATACGTGCTCTATTCAGAAATGTATTCTCCTTTTGTTCGATCAATAGCTGCCTAGGTATCCGTTCAATTTGTCGAAGACAGGAACTGAAATGGGAGCACCTGTCTATTCCTGGTACACAGTAGGTAGGGTGTAGGTAGACTGGTATGCATTATATTCGTAGTATTGTCTGTTATTGGATGGAAGTCACTAATTAATAATCGCTGTTAATATCTAATCAATGTTAAATAGTGTCCACATAGCCGCCATGACACAAGCTGAAAATCAGCATTGAGGACCTGTCCCCAACATATGCTGAGCTTGAGTCTATTTACAACGACACTTTTTTGTATTCATACCTATTTTTGTACACCCTTTTCATGGTAAATTGTATTAATATGTGTTATTGTAAATAAATACTTTTTCTTTCTTTCTTTCTATATCGACAACGAACAATAAATTATATATAGGTACCTATGTAAAAAAGATGAAAGAATTGAAAAAACAATCCCTATGAGTTTCTTGTGCGTTCTTCTCATAGAGGTGTTTTCCGAACGGGGGTAGTCCAAAAATAGAACTAAGTAAATTTGAAACACTGCCCTTTTCGATGGGGGTGAAAATGTCGAAATAGTGAATATTATTATTTATATTTCGCTCTTAAACACGGGCTAAGCCCGGGCCTTTTTATAGGCGTGCACGGAGACAAAAAGTCCAACGCGCAGAGGCCTTTTTGAGCTTTTAATATAAATGTAATGGGTGACACTTATTGGAGTCTGTCTGTGAGTCCATCCATAGAAAATGGACTCAAAGACAGTCTCCGCCAAGTGACGGGACTATTGCTAATTAATGGAAATTACTTGAACTAGGCTATGGATGTGCATTCTAAATGGATGGTTAATGAGGCTATTGCTAGGACTACGGCACCTGCCACTTCCGTCCCATTAGGAAATATATAGGCGTAGGTGATGACTCGCCACTCACTAAACGGGCCCCCATAAAGGCCGGCATTATATAGCCGACGAGAAGGGCAACGTTGGTGCAAGTGGCTGGAGGAGGAGAGGTGTCCCTGGACTTTAAACACGTAGGCCAACTCGCCACTTATGCTTCACATCCTCCCTCCGAGCGAAAAGCTCTCGCGACTCCACTCTGGCCGGCCAATGAAGGCAAGCACAGAGGTGGGGGACTGTTCCTCGTCAGTGTTCCCGCCGGTGAAGGCAAGTCGGAGATGAAGAACAGAATCCTCCCCCGGGAGCACTCGGGTCCGTGGGGTCGCTACTCCCCAACAGCTCGCCATAAGCTGCCCTGCGGTTATATTATTTTAATTATTATGCGAATGACGGTATTTTCTCGAAATAAAGGCTCCACTAAAAAAACTGATGGTGATCACGAGTACCTACGTACTTTATAATTGAAAATTAACCTTTAAAAGTTCTCAAATACTCGAAAAGGTTAAAATTTTCATGTCTATAATTGTCAAGAGCCCTTACTTTCGGGTCCAATTTGGACCTGTAGGTTATAAAGGACCTTATAAAGATATAAATAACCTGACCTCTGAACTTTGATTTATTTTGACGACTTCTTGTTTTTCCCTCGCGAAATTTATATGTTAAGTTTTGATACTATTTACGTGGGAACACAAAAAGCGGGTAAATAAAAACTTTTTTACTACAAAGTTTTAATCAGATTTCAGATCGTTTTCGGAAAAGAAGATACTGAGCAGATGAAAATATTTTTTGTCGATATCAAGAAAATATTATTTCATTTAATATTTGCTAGCAGCTTTTTACGCGTAGAAATTGGTTTACAGCAATAACAATGGACCACTTTTATTGCAAATTAATGTTCAAAATCTATGGTTAATTATAATGTTGTCTCTACCGCCTATTAGGAATGTTAACTCTAAGAGAAGAACCGAAGAAACTCACACGAATATTATTTTTTGGATATTTTCGTTTACAATAACATAGGTTATCAAAATATCAGCTCAAAGCTGAAGCAAACTATCTTACTAATTTTATAAACGTGAAAGTTTGTAAGAATGGATGTCTGGATGTTTGTTACTCTTTCACGCCTAAACGGATGGACCGATTAAGCAGAAATTTGGCATAGAGATAGCTTAGATCCTGAAATAACACATAGGCAGCGAGCGGGTTTACCCGCCTATGTGTTAATATAATTACGAAGGCCACGGAATAAGCTTCCGGACTGTCCAACACAATACCATTAGTAATCGTTAGAGCAGTAACTTTGTTCGCGAGCATCTGACTCCACTCATCAATCAACAGAGTGGACAGTTCCCAAATTACTTACCTACTAGCCAGCTGCCACTGTGAGGTGGTCTATTCGATTTACTAACTTACATGTACCTTACTGGTATCTAGCTATAATATTTATATTGGGGTATATACTCGAACAGAACAGGTTACTCTACTTACACTTTTAGAGCCGCATCACTATAATAGGTTGTGTGGTCAACCTATATTATGTTGCAGTTTCAGGTCGCCGAGATTACCATAAGACCTACAAATGCTTCCTACATATCTTATAGGAAAAAGGGGCTGTTCGAAAAGTAGTTTGTCCAAGGGCGGATCCAGAATTTTTTTCTGGTGCGCCAAGGTGCAGATGGGGAAAAAATATTATAATTTTGACTACGAAAAGTATGTTTTTAGCTCCGAACTGTTAGAAAACTCAAATATCCTTAATAATAAGCGCCGAGAAAAAAAAATTATCTTGACCATGAAATATGTGCAAAATTGCCCCCTGCCTAAATCCGCCAATGAGTTTGTCTATCTAATGTAAGATTCATTTGTTTTGTGATTTTAACATGTAATTCAGGCTTTAAAGCTACCTTTAATATATTACACGACGACGTTTCAGCTGAGTTACCAGTTACCATCCGTGGTCAGGTCACGAGGGACGAACCGTTATTCTAAATCATGTCGATCAATCGCGTGAGTTTACGACATCAGTCTTAAAATGTATGTTAGCGACTAGGGATCCTAAATCTGTTCCATATCGGTGGAATATCGGTTGATCGTAAATCGTGATCGTATTATCGTAATGTCTGTAATTTTTTAGGTTACGAGCAATACCGGATTTAGGGGGTATAAGAATATAAGTTACCTAACTCACTCCCACTATTTGGGGAGGGTGAGATTTTGGGTCCTTTTAGTCGATGATTTGCAATTCAAACACAAAATGCATGTTATTTACATCTAATTTTATTTTATTTAAGACACATAAGCCTATTCCGAAAGTACCTAGGTACCTCTATGAGAAGAACGATTAAGAAATTCATAAGGATTTGATTTTTTTAATTTCCATTTACATTGTTATTAGTCTTGGTTACACCTTTGACAGGCACCAGTTGGTATATCATGCAGAAGTTTCAAAGCATCTTTGTATTATATTGATTATTATTAATATTTGTATTATTTTAATTTCATTTATCGCAGTGCTCAAAAATTAATAGTAAATTTCAGTGCGAGACAAGGTGCAGCCTATAAAACCAAAACCATGAATCCTCTTCTGGTTATCGATACCCTTTCATTCTGACATCTATGGAAACTGCCTACAATTTACCAGGGGTCGAGTTCTACCTAGATAAATTCCATATGGTTTGAAACGTACTCGGCTATCGCAACCCGAACCCCGTTAGTCACCTCCTTCATTGTTGGAGCCCAATTTATAATGACCCCTCGTCCCTATCGCATAGTGCTGTGTCATGTCTCTATTTACTGGGACGATCCGATTTTGTAGAATTCAATAAATTTCGAACAATATTTGAGAGATTTGGAGGAATTTAAGGGATGCATTTGCTCAGTTTATGGACAATCAGCTAAGATAGATAAGATAAGAAACAGTAGATACATTATACTTATTCATAACTAGTACTTAAATACAGTTTGGTCCACAATGCGCGGCCTTATTGCTGTGAGATAGAAAGGTAGATAACCCAATATTGTACACTAAAGTTATGAAACAAACAATAACTAACATAAAATTAATACATTTGAAAAGTTCACATTTCCTCAGTAGGTCGATACTATTATAGTTATGACTAAGCTAGGTAGGTCGTACTTCGTACTGTCTACTGTCCTGTCTTGCTAAAAAGGTATAATGACATTAATAGCACAATGCCCAGCTTGCTGGACAAATAATCGTGTCGCCAAGCGGTAATTACGAATGTGTTTCAGCACGATGTTCAGTGAAGTCAGAGAGGGATTTATCCCGCCTTCAAGGTTTAGTCTGCTAGCATCTTCGATCGTATCATCGCTTAATATCAGGCGTGATTAGTGATAGTGGTCATTAGCTAAACCGAATAAAAAAGCAATATTCGCGTGAAGTCATAATTCTCAAACAGACCAAGCCACATGAGCATTGTATTTGCAGTTCCATTAGCATGTGGAACAGATGAACTTCTTTTCTAAGGCTGGTTAAAAAGCCATTGATTTCGATGTTACAAGCTCGTCTCACTAGTCACTAGAGCATCACCACCAGGGTTCGTTTAGTTTAACGGCCTGGCAACTGGCGGGGTCTCCATTATAGACACGGGGGTGTAAAAGCTTTATTTAAGGCACCCTGCCAATGGAGCGTGGAGATAACGGCCCTGTTCCACTGCAGCGTGATTAAATAGCTGCTTCCCACGATATTGTGACACTGGACGAAGTATTAAAATGTACGGTACCTATTGTACATTATGTACTTAGTACTTAATTATATTATATTGTTTTATTTGGGTTTATTTATTTTTCAAGTTTTGTGAAACCACCATCCTTCCAGTATTGTATATTTCCCCACCCTGCACGGTTGTCTGGAAGAGATCGCTTTGAGCGATAAGACCGCCAATTGGTACACCATTAGTTTTAATTTATGTGGTGATACCATCATCACCAGGGTCTGTTTAGTTTAACGGCCTGGCAACTGGTGGGTCTCCATTATAGGCACGGGGGTGTAAAAGCTTTATTTAAGGCACCCTGCCAATGGACCCTGTTCCACTGCGTGATTAAATAGCCCAACGACATGGCAATGGACGAAGTTAATCGATGTATAGCTAAAAGTGCTCATTAAATTAAGTTGAAATTCTCTTGGAAGTATCTTGGGTATCTATATTGAAACATTGATTCCAATAATAAATTACTTTATTGGCATGCCTATAGTGCCTACCTAGCACCGAGTACGGAGTAGGTATGCGAGGAAACAGCAAATCAAACTATTATTCCATACAATCCAGACACTTTTGAAAATGGATATAATTTATATCGAATTAATTTTAAAATTAATTCGAAATTGAGAATGATCAAAAGCGACATCCCAATTTTTTATATCAATGGCAATAGTACCACCCTGTATAGGTTAGTCGTAAAGTAAGTCCGACCTACGCTAGGCCTTTGCAAATTAGACGAATTATTATTGACCTTTAGCTATTCTTAAGGGAAATTACTGAAAAGTATTGAAGAGTTATTATTTTAGTTCATGATTAACCTTTTAAAAGTAAAAAAAGTAAAGTAAGTAAAGTATCTCTAATATTATACCTACCACAAAAGCATTTTTAAAATGTGTACAGTTTTACCCGCTGTACTGTAAGCCTATGTGTTATTCCAGGGTCTAATCTCTATGGCCGCGGATGAGTGCTTCGGCGTATCCGCTGCCCCAGCACTATGACGTCCCTCAGGAACACCCCCAAGTTTTTTTGTTGGTACCTCCGCCGCCCCCATCTTGAGTCCCACATACCGCCCCGCGCCCCGCAGCGTGGGGTGATGATGAGTAACGCATTTTTCCTGGGGTAAAAAAAAGTGTCTAAGCTAACTCTATACCAAATTTCAGGTCAATTGATCCACTCGTTTAGGCGAGAAAGAGTAACAAACATACATCCATACATTCTTACAAACTTTCACGTTTATATATTAGTAGGACTAGTAGGATGTCACGTCTTCAATACCTTTGTATGTCACATAACGTACATAAAGTGGGTAAAAATGTAAATCGTGTCGTGCCCGGCACTCAGTGTTGCCAGTGCCCTATCTTCAAAAGTAACATCGTCAAGTTCAAAAAGTTACGTAAATCGTTACATTTACAAGAAAAGTAACGCTTTTTTTAATTTTCATATTTAAATACAATACACTTATTCTCAATTTTAATATACGCTTGCTTATTCATATATTTTAGTAATTATTTCTTAAGATTTTATAAATAATCTTGCTAATAAACCAGATCTCTGCTCTACCAACTTAATTATTATTTACATTTACTAGAAAAATTCATTAATATTTAGTTCGTTTTAAATTAAAAACCATTGTCCCGAAAAATAACGAGAAAGTAACTTATCTAAACAAGTAACGCATAAGTAATAAGTAACGTAAAGGGTCAAAAAGAAACATTAAACGTTACAAAAGTAACGTTCTGGCAACGCTGGGAGTACTTTTCCTAGTTCTTTATGGCGCATTAGCATACGCTGCACCTGAAGGAACCAAGCTTGCATGATGCATGTGTGATTATCATTTACGAAGCACTTTGCTTTAGGCATTTATAATGTTGTGTAGGTAAGATATAAGGTAAGTACTTTGTAATAGTGGAATAACCGTGGAACAGAAAAAAAATAATGACTGATGGTAATGCGTTAATCGATGGGTGACATAGGCGGATTTAGGGGGGGGGGGGGGGGCAGGGGGCCAAGGCTCCCCCAGAAGCATTGTAGAGGTACGAATTATGCACATATTTCATGGTCAAGATTATAATATTTTTGCCCGTCTGCACTTTGCCCCCCCCCCCCCCCCCCCCCCCAGGACATAATCCTGGATCCGCGACCTGGAATAACACATAGGTACAGCAGGTAAAACCACAGGGCGCAGCTAGTAGATCATAAAAAAAAAATATGTTATAGGTACATTTTCTTTGTTTTGTAAATTTAATAAAATACGATTGAGATTACACACACAACAACACACACTCAACTCATGAATAACTGCGCAATTTTTTCAAAAATTCCTTTCATGCCATATCTAAATATTGGAATATACTGGAAACATTTTTTAAATGTGTGCAATAATATTATGGAAGACTGTTCTTAAGGAATTTTCAATAAATTAATTCTATGAATTTATATTTCAAAATTTGTCAAATAGTGCGAGCAAGAGAGCGTCACTCGATATATACGCTCTTAACAAAAGAACAAGTGCCTTACAAATTAAGACCTTTCGAACTTCACATTTCTCCGATAGTTTTTCACGCAGGAAACTGAACTAACTCAGACTAAGCTTTGAACAGCTCTCGAGATTTCCAATTACCTACTCACTTTGTTTCTTCAACTTTGTACAGAAACCTGCCTTTTACCACAAAATGCTTAGTCAAGTCAAGCAAAATCGAACAGCTTGTCTTGTTCGTACCAAGTTTAACTCATTTATAATTTTGGTATTTTCTTTTATTATATAACTATAGCTGTGGCTGGCGGTTTTACCCGCGATAAATCTTACTAATATTATAAACATGAAAGTTTGTAAGAATGTTGTTATGGTTGTTACTCTTTCTCGCCTAAACGGGTTGACTGGTTGAACTGAAATTTGGTAAAAAGATAGCTTAGACCCTGGAATAACACATAGGTACATAACACATAGGAACAGCGGGTAAAACCGCTGGGCGCAGCTAGTCTTATCTGAAAATATAAAAGGAAAGAGTGACTGATTGACTGGCAGACTGACTGATCTATCAACGCACAGCCAAAACCACTGAACGGATTCGGTTGAAATTTGGAATAGGTTTTATGACGTAGACCTCTGCTAAGAAATGATTTTTTGCCACGAGGGCAAAGCCGCGAGCATAAACTTGTAATTATTAAACCCGTGCTTTAGATAGGAATACAAGACTTAAAAAGTCCATCAGGCAGAGGCCTCGAGTTTTTAATGTTAATGTAATAAGTAGATATGACACTTATCGGAGTCTGTAGTCCACAATAATAACAACACATTATTTAGGACACCTCTTCTACTTACAGTGCTCAATAAAACAGTTATCAGCAATTCACCCCTTTCAGAATAAACTTATTTTTTCAGTTCTATTTACACTTTACACTACGGAGTTACACTCAACTTGCATTACATAATACCCATTACCCATACAATGAACTAACAAGCATATCTACTGAGGTTTCCAAACCAAAATAAAGACAGACACCGCGTTCCAACGACAAATCTAACACCGCAGATTCTAGTCAGTGTACTAAATCATGCAGAATACGTATTATACACTGAACGAGAAAACGCGTTTTCTCGATCAGTGTATAATAGCGAATAGACAAATATATATTATGTACTATACACATATATTTTGTAAATTTAATTTAAAAAAATAGGAAGATACGGTACTGACGTTTCTGACATGGTCCGCTTCAATTAGGCCCACATGCCTAAGTTATAGCAATGATGGCACTGTGTCGAATCTTCCCATTTTCTTTTAATCTAAGGTTCATCATCATCATCATCAGCCTATGTTCGGCCACTGCTGGATATAGGCCTCCTCCACAGCACGCCACTCAATTCGGCCCTCCGTCTTTCTCCTCCAGCGACCCTCCGGATATCATCGCCCCATCTCGCCCAAGGACGACCTACACCGAGACCACTACGTTTACCGAGACATGGTCAAACCCAGTAATTTAAGGTTAAACTGTTATTATTCTACACAGTGAAAGAACTAGTGAAATTACTGGGCTAAAGAGTCTTAACATCTTATGACTCTTGAGTAAGAAGCATTGGTACAGTGCTCCTAGAATTAGTAGCAATGTACTGATTATGGGCGGCATTACCTCTTGACATCAGAAGAGCGTCTTGTTAGTCTTCTACATTACTTTTCCTTGGTAAGCGGAGTCTGTTTTATAGCGTGTGGTGTCCAATTAAGTTCCCCAGTTCATCAGCGGGCATTCAGAGCTTAGCACTAAAGATCCATCGACGGGAATCATTTGGAGCGGAAAAAGGAGCAGGTAACCAACGGACCTTAATTATACTGCCTACTTACGTACTTATTAGCAAAGTGCTGGTAGGTTCCACTGGGCTTACCTATAGTCACTACATAGTATAAAATAAAGTTGCTTCACGCGACTGTCTGTCCCTATGTATGCTCATAACTTATATCTCTTAAAAATACGCAACTTAGTATTATGATGCAGTTTTAATTAATAGGTACATAGAGCAATTCAAGAGGAAGGTATATATGTATAAAACGTGCAAAGTATACCTAGTAGAAGAATACTGATAACTGATGATTATCTATTAAGCACGCCGGGGTCCACTAGTATTCTAGTACCTATAGAATAGGAAACTATTGGACACCACAATAAATAAATAAATTTACAATAGAATAAGCTTTACAAGAGCGTAGCCCAAAGCGATGGTGTGAAAGTGTGACCAGGTTGCACAGCCATTGGAGATTATCGATCAGCGAGGAACTCCACAAAGCCGAACCCACTAAATACCTGGGGGTGCTCCTGCGGGACGCTAGGGTCATTTCGCTGGTTTGCGACCGATTAGTGGAGTTCCCCACTTTAGGTTAGCTTATTAATATGAAAAATCTTCTTGACAGTTATGAAATTTTTTTTTTGCGGATCTATACATGATCAAGTTTTATTTAAAAAATTAAAAAGTAGTAGTAATAGTATTAAAATTTGAAGAAAAAAATTTTTTTCTCCAAAAGTAGCTATTTTACTAGTTTGCGGCCACTTTTGTTAATATGCGACCACCCTCATCTTAGTTTACGGCCACTTAAATTCTAACAAAATGACGATAATTATTTTATTAAATAAAATATAATGAATTATATCTTCATTTATAAACTCCCTCCTCTCCTCTCCCTTCTTTTTGAAATGTTCTATTGTATTTTTTTCCATATTATTCAAAACATTTTATTTTAAAAACCATGCTTAAAATCGAGGAACCTCATCATGATTGTCAAGCCATATCGTCCCACTGCTGGGCAAAGGCCTCCTCCCCTTCGTGCCATGCAACTCTATCCCGAGCAGTTCGCATCCAGGTCTTTTCTCCGATCGCTGTGATGTCATCAACCCAGTGTCGCCCGACTGTAAAAGCCAGCAACGCATCGACGCATTGGGATCTATGGTGTTTACCCCTGCTTTATCATTTCCTACTCTTCGAAGAAGTGGATAATTAAAGCGGTGACCCCACTAACTTCTACTTCTCTCTCTTACTATGCTGGCTATTGATAGTGCATGCTGACAGACCCTAACTTGGTCATTTGCTGATCCTCTTCTGAGAAGTCCATCAGCCTTCTCATTCTCTTATATACCAACATGGCCCGGTACCCAAACTTGTACTCTGTTGCTGCAGCCTTCTTTGTTTAAAGCCTTCACAGCATCCAAGACTAGTTTTGAGCTGAGGAACGAGGAGTCTGCAGAAACTTAAGGCCTAGACTGTTACTGAGAATGTAGATAATATGATCTTATCTTTCACATTCCTCTTTATGTTTTCTTCAGCGCATGCTATAATGGCATACATCTCCGACCAAAAAACGGTAGTGTATAGACCCAGATTGTTATAAAGTTTCCGAGTATATACCTGATGCTGTACCGGATCCCGTTTTTGAACCATCTGCTGTATACCAAATGCGGCCTGCGGCAGTCTGCATCTGGTTGCACTTGGAGTATGTAAAACGCTTTCATCTCCTGTTGTATGTAAGTTCGGTTCTAAGCCAGCATGAAACGCTGCCGTAGGAAAGATTGGGCGTATCATTGAAGTGTAGATGAAGACGAAGTCCCCGGGTATGGCATACGCTGACCAACTCATAGTAAAACCCTTATAGCTTTTTCTGTCACCTTCTTGGCGTGCAGATTCCATGTGAGCTCCTTCTCTAAGGACGTACTGGGATATTTCACGTCTTGTCGTTACCCATAGATCATTCCAACTCTGTGCCGAATTAAAGTGACTTTTCACTTTCACCATTCTTCCATTATCTTTAGAGCCTGTAGCAAAATTCTGGATACAATATCTAGAAATTCGCCATTGATCATTACCACTATAATATCATCTGCGTATCCCACAGCATATTATCATGTTCCACTGTTTAATTTTGTTAGGAAGGAACCATTCACTTTTCTTTTTATACAAAATAGGCCTACGTTTGACCACATCCCACCTGATTTAAAGTGAAAATGCGGTCGACGATGGATCACGTATGATGCCTAGAAAGGTACCTATTCACTCGTGCCTTGAAGATACCCAAGTTGTACCGCTCGGGAAACACGAATTCGGGGAATGCGACCAGTTCTCATCAGAAACGACGAAGCAAAACGCTTGGTGCGGGCTGTTGGTAGCGCGACTAAGTAGAGATGTTTGTACGTGTGTAGAGACGACCGTCGATAGAATGGGCGTGGAGGAATTAGTGCGTGTAATTTCTGCGCACACTCTCCAAAATGAATCCTATAGAAGACCGATAGCGAAGCGACCATTCTACGACGTTCAAGGCTCTGCAGCCGAGATTCCGTAAGTCTCTCAATTGACTCCAGTGCCTGAAGCTGGTACTTGGCAGCACCATCCCAAAGATGAGAACAGTACTCCAAACACGAACGAACTTGTGCTTGGTACAGCGTTAGCAGCTGTCCCGGTGTGAAGTATTGCCTCACCTTTGCCAGAATACCCAGCTTCCTGGCGGCCAATTGAGCCTTAGATTCGATGTAACTCCCAAAATTAAGGTCAGGCGTGAGAGTAACTCCTAGTAACTCAAGCTGGTTAGTTATCGGTAAAGAAACATTTTGGAAAGAAGGAGTTTCAATGAATCGACTCCTTTTTGCGGTAAATAGACACGCCTGGGTTTTTGTAGCATTAAACTTAACCAAATTAGCTGCTCCCCAATCGGAAACAGCTTCTCAGGCAAAGCTCATACGCTCAACCATGGCTTCCCTGAATGACTGGAATTCTCCGTTGGCCTCCCTACCTATCACCTATTTGTTTCTCCCCGTTTTTCCCTAGTCCTCTTATATTTAAATTCGTCAACTCTTTTATCCTTCTACATATTTTTTCTTATACCGAATCCTCCTGCACGGTTAACTCTCATTGCTAATTCGTATTTTAACTCAGTCTCCTTTTTCTTTAGTGTTGAGCACATTCTTTAACACAAACTGCAATAATATGAACTTAATTCAAGTGGTCGTATAATGAAGGCATCAAATGACCATATTCAGTAAGCGGTCATTAATTTTCCATACATTTTGAGGCGGTCGCAAAATGACGTTCATCCAAGTTGCAAACTAAAGTCTTGACGTTAGTTTGCGACCTGTATGTGGATGTGTGGAGTATTTGTACTATTTATGAATATTTAGATGGCCGCAAACTAATGAAACCAAAGAAGCCATTTAGCAAATGTGAAAAAGGTTAACTGAATTATAATACCTTCAATATTATGGAAACCAGAAAGAAATAAAAAAGTAAACCGAGTAGTCAGTTTGCGACCATATGGCCGCAAACTAAAATTTCATTTATAATTATATTTTAGTTCGCGACCACTCATTATTTTACGTATTTTTACATAATTTTGTTTAAAAAATTGTTAAAATACGTTAAAAATCTATTATTAAAGCAGTTTAAACACTATCACCCAGTAATACATGGATATATCATGAAATACTTACTCCAAATGCATCACGTGCTCACTATTTTTTTTGTAATTTTGTACGAAACTAAACACGCTTAGTGTAGACACAAAAATCAACAGTGATTTGTTACAATTCTGATAATGCTATACGATCGTTATATGTTAACAAGGATTAGCCGTCTATCCCTCTCTGTCAAGGACTAAATTTTATTTGAAAAATAGAGATAGACGTCTTGTTTACTAAGAATTTCTGAAGCTAAGTCTCCGATTGGCCGCAAACTAACGCTGGCCGGAAAACCGGCGAAATTACCCTATAATGCCAAGGCAGCGGGTACGCCAAAGCACTTATCCGCGGCGAATAGATTAGACCCCGGAATAACACATAGGTTTTAGTATATAGCCTAGTATAGCGGGTAAAATTGTATATTAAGGCGCAATCTTGACGATGGAGCCTATACCTACCTACGTGTAGAAGAGCCACTTGAACCCCGTGTCAAAGAATAGAAACTATTACTTGCCCGTGTAGTCAAAGCCCACAGAGAAAATATCATCAAAGCCTAATATTATATACTCGGCTACTTACAAACTGATTTTGTGGTAAGATTGCGGATTGCTGACCATCTACTACCTATTTAATTTGCGTTTGAGGAAAACGTTACTGAGAATTTGGTTTCTTTGTTTAGGTAAATGAACCTTTTTCAGGTAAGTAAGGAATTTATTTTCTTTTTCCTTTTAATCTTCCTAAAATAGCGCCCGTGTAATATTGCACGTGTTTGAACATTTATTACTCCAAACTCCAACACAACCAAACTAGATATAAGTAAGTAGCTGGCTCGGCCACCTCGAAAGAATGGGAGAAGATCGCGCCGTGAAAAGAGCATATGTGGGACGGCCGAATGGTCGTAGACCAGTTGGCCGCCGCATGTACCGCTGGAAGGATGAGGTGGAGAAGGACGTGCGCGCCCTGCAGGTTGAGGACTGGCGGGAGGTGGCACAGGACAGGACCAGCTGGAGGCTTTTATTGTCGGAGGCCAAAACTCACTTTGGGTTCTCGCACCAATCTAGTAAGTAAGAAAGTATGATTTTTAGGGTGGTAAATCACGATTAAACGAATGTCAGATCGTCTCATCGCCTTCAAGTTGCTCGCTGTCAATTTCATCCCAAAAAAAAAAAAAAAACAACACTATTATGACGGTATAGCAAGTTATTAGAGTCCACATTTAGATCGTTTGTGCACTTACACTTATTGCAGACATGCCTACTGCATTGGCTCTTCAACTTTTACTTTTGTCACGATTTTTCAGTTAACTTTAGGTAATATATAAACTTTATACTCATTAACTAGGTATGTAAATATACCGACTCAACTCACGGATATAAAAGTCGAAGCTCAGCTAGGCTCGACCCTGGGTTTACGACAATTACGATGTCCTACAGTTGTGTTTATGGACTTATATGATATTATGGATAACGCACGCGTTAGTTTTCAAAACCGTACAACTTTATACTAGAGTCCGACCGAAACTAGTTTTACGGCCGAAACCGAAACCGAAACCGAATGTTCGGCTGAGGCTTTAGTTTCGGCCGAAACCGAAACCAAAACTCACATGGTCAAGTAGTCTGTAATTTTGCATAGAGGAGGGCAATGATTAAGGTAAGAGAACGGTAACAAAAAAATAATTTAAATCAATTAATTTAGGGTATCTCTTAAACTTGTAAAATGGGGATGATATTTTTTTGGCTGATCCCATCATTTGGGATATTGTTAAATAGGTATTTTAATGAAGGACATATTTCTCAGGAAATTTTTCTATTTAATGATCCATTCAATTTTTTTGGGCGTCCTCCGCCCTAAAATCTAAAACTACTAGCTTTCAAACACTATTAAAAATCACAAATATAGTTTCAACCATGAACTTTCCAGGAAAACTATAGCGGTTAAGATAGATTTATAAGTTAAAGAAATCGTCGATGAAAATTAAGGCAGTAGATATACGATTTGCCAGTTCTACGGAAGCCTATTTTGCGCGTTGTCTGAATAGCGCTTGGCCTAGTTATTTTAGTTAAGTTCTTATAGCAAAATATTTATCATTTATAATCAAATTATCACTAATTGTTACTGTTTCATTAACCCCTTGATCCAGGAAAAACTTCCAGTTCAAATCAAAATTGACATCTATTATTTTCTAGCTTCTTTAAAATAAGGTTTAAATTCGCATGCGCAGGTGCTCGGGGACATACGGGTAATCTTACTAAATAACACTATGGTTTGTACCTATTTGTACTTAGAAGAATCATATTAATCTCTTTAGGTACCTCTTTATAATAATAACTAAAATTGCTATTACACGCTTAGTTCCAGTCTCAACAAAGATAATTATCTAAATTATAATTTATATCAAATCACAGATTTAAAATTAACAAAGATACCTATATCACAATTAGTCATTCGCCAAAGCGGTGTCGCGAGAAACGAAGCTAGGCGAGCGTGCACGACAACTTCCGAAAGGAGTTTCGGTTTCGGCAAAAGTTTCGGCCAATTTTGGCCGAAACCGAAACTTTCGCCGAAACTTGATTTTTGGCCGAAACTCGGCCGAAACCGAAACCGAAATTTCGGTCGGACACTACTTTATACCTACTACTTAACTTTAACTTGCAGTTTCAGGTCGCCGAGATTACTACAGGGCCTGCAACATGACCTAACGACTGCCTCCTACATATCTTATAGGAAACAGTCGGGACCCACAGTTTTATGTGCCTTCCGAAACACGGTAGCGTTCAGGCGAAAATCTTTGCCACACTGAGATTTGAACCCAGGACCTCCGGCTTACAAGCCGGACGTATGACCACTGGGCCACGGACGCTAGTTAAGTACCTACCTACTAATTAACTTAAATGAACTCTTGTGACATGATCATGATAATATATCAAAAGTAAAAAAAAATCGCGTTTGCAAGTATGATATAGGTATGATATGTATATAGTATGACAGTACATGTGAGATAGGCTTAAAAATTGGCAAAAACAAATTAGCTCTTGTGGCATGCGGCAATAGCAGGCGCAGTAGGTACTAGGAACCTACCAAAGCGCGGAATCAGCGGCATGTAGACTGTTGACTAATTAGAGGCAGCTTTCAAAAGGAAATGCTCGGGTAATATGCTTGGCATATTAAACAGTACAAGCATGGGCTTCGTAATTTGTTTTCCACTGTTTTATACTATAAGCAATAGACTATAGGTGCATATATTTTATGATAATACATATCTATGTCCAAATTTTATAATTGTGTATTAGAATATTTAAGTAAACTTTAGTGAATAAATTACCTAGCTTAATGTAACGTTTTGGATCCTACGTCGCAAGCCCTCCACTGCTGCTCCAGCAGCTAAGGGCACACATGCCGGAGTGAGGAAGCGTTTGGCTGCTCCAAAATCCGCGGCGGTCGTGGTGACCCTCACAGAGGAGGCCGCGAAGAAGGGCGAGACATATATGTCCGTCTTGCAGCGGGCCCGCGCCAGCGTTGATCCCGCCCAGCTCGGGATAGAGAAGGTTGCGTGTCGACGAACTCAAACCGGCGCACGCATTTTCGAGTTCCCGGGGGCGCAGGGCGGTGCCAACGCCGACCTCTTTGCGTCTAAGATGCAGGAGGCCATCGCGGACGTGGCCAAAGTAGCCCGGCCCGTTAAGACTGCGTCGCTCGAGGTGGTCGATCTCGACGATTCAGTCACCAAGGAGGAAGTAGTGGCTAAAATTGTTGCTATAAGCGGATGTGATGCCGCAGCGGTAAAAGGCCGGGATATTAGACCCGGCCGTGGTGGCTTGGGCACCATTCGCGTGGAGTGCCCAGTCACAGCAGCTGAGGCCGTCCTTGCAAACGGACGGCTTCTTATTGGGTTCAGCTCGAGTGTCGTCCGGGCACTTGATGAGCAGCCTATGCGCTGCTACAAGTGCTTCGCCATCGGACACACTCGGGCGCTTTGTCCGTCCAGCGTCGACCGGTCGGAGTGCTGCTACCGCTGCGGCCAGGAGGGGCACAAGTCCGCCTCCTGTACAGCGGCCACGCCGCGCTGCGCAGTGTGCGCAGCCAGTGGTCGTCCGGCGGGTCATATAATGAAGGGGAGGAACTGTAATCCTCCCCCCAAGAAGGGTAAAACCCAGGTGCCGGTCCGGCCCGCCGCTCCCGTTGCGGAAACTTCGGCGGCTGCGGAGGAGAATGCGATGTCCGAATAATGGATAGAGTCGCACATCGTATTCTCCAGGCGAACACCAACCACTGCTGAGCAGCCCAGGATCTGCTAATGCAGTCCATGGCTGAGTGGTTGGTGGATGTCGCGGTGGTCGCCGAACCGTACGCGGTGTATGGTCGTTGGCTGGGCGATGAGAGCGACCTGGTCCTCCTCCCCTCCTCTCTCACTCTTAGAGAGAGGACTGGGTTACGTAGCCGCCGCGGGGGGGGATTTAGCTATCGTGGGTGCATATTTCTCCCCGAACCGCCCTTATGCGGAATTTGAGGAATTCCTTGACGTCCTCACCGCAGTCATCCAAAGGGCGGCGCCACGTCAGGTCCTCCTATGTGGGGACCTCAACGCCAAATCGGAGGCCTGGGGCAACACGGCCGGCAACCGCCGGGGCCGCGCCCTACATCTGTGGATGGCCTCGACTGGAGTCTGCCTCCTTAACAGGGGATCGGTCCAGACGACTGTGCGGCAGCAGGGAGGGTCAGTGGTGGACGTCTCCTTCGCCACCCCTGCGCTGGCCACCCGCGTTGTGAACTGGCGGGTGGAGATGGTGGAGACCATGTCGGATCACCGTTACATACGGTTCGACATCTCCACCCAGGGCCCCCGGGGGACAGTGCCTTCAGGCAGGTCCCCCTTTCCACGGTGGGCCCTCTCTCGTCTGGACCGAGAGGTGGCTGAGGAGGCGGCCTTCCTTCAGGACTGGTTGGCGCCCCATGGTGAGGTCCTGGACGTGGACGCTGCGGCGGTGCAGCTCAGGAGGTCCCTGACCGAGGTGTGCAACTCCAGCATGCCTCGGTCCCGCCGTCCGCCCCCTCGTCGCGCCATATACTGGTGGTCGGAGGATTTGGCGGAACTCCGGTCAGCCTGCGTGGCAAAGAGGAGGGAGTACACGCGGAGTCGTCGGCTCAGACCGAGAGATCTAGCCAATGAGGACTGCCTCCACGCACTTTATGTGGAGGCGAAGGAGGACCTCAAGGCGGCCATATCGGCGGCGATCGTCTCGTCGAGGGCCGAAATGTTGGAGGGTCTTAACAGGGACCCATTTGGGAGGCCCTATAAGGCGGCACGGAACAAGCTCCGTCCCAGTGGTCCCCCTGTGGCGGAGACCCTTGAGCCGTCTGCACTGGACGGGGTGGTTCGGTCACTTTTTCCTCTCCGGACTGATTTCACCCCTCCAGTAATGGACCCCCCGCGGGAGGTGGCTCTCGACGAGATCCCTCCGGTCTCACCGGCGGAGTTCGGTGTCGCGAAGCTCCGTCTCCGCGGCAAAAAGACGGCCCCTGGGCCGGACGGTGTCCCTGCTCGAGTGTTGGCAATTGCCGCCTCGCAGATGGAGGAACGGATTCGGGACCTCTTCAGTGCGTGTTTCACGGCTGGGAGGTTCCCGAAAACTTGGAAGGAGGGGCAGCTTTGCCTCCTTCGCAAGGCGGGGCGTCCGGTGGACTCGCCTTCAGCTTACCGGCCCATCGTTTTACTAGATGAGGTCGGTAAGCTTTTCGAAGCCGTAGTCGCCGCCCGACTAAACCTCCACCTCCGGGAGGTGGGGCCGGACCTCTCCGACGCCCAGTTTGGTTTTCGGGGAGGCCGGTCTACAATAGATGCCCTGGCCCGACTCAAGGGGCAGGTGACAGATGCTGTGGAGGCGGGGGAGGGAGTGCTGGCTGTGTCATTCGACATAGCCAATGCTTTTAACTCCGTCCCCCACTCGACGATTCTGGAGGCACTCCGGTTCCACGGAGTGCCTCAATACATGCGGAGACTGCTCGACAGTTATCTGTCGGGCCGTGCGGTCCTACTCGCGGATAAGACAGGGTGCGTGCGGCGCTATGGCTCTGAGACCGGGGTTCCACAGGGGTCTGTCCTCGTCCCGCTCCTGTGGAATGTCGGTTTCTACTGGCTCCTGCGGGGTGCTCTCCTCCGTGGCACGAGTGTCATTTGTTACGCCGATGACACTCTCCTCACTGCCCGAGGGAGAGACTTTGGAGAGGCGGCCAGGTTGGCCTCGGCGGGCGGATCATTGATCGCTGGAAGGATCCGCCGCCTAGGATTGGACGTGGCATTGCACAAGACCGAGGCCGTTTATTTTCGGGGGCCTCGGCGGCGCATTCCCACTGATGCCCACATCATAGTGGAGGGCGTCAGAATTGAAGTGAAGGCTCAGATAAAATATCTGGGCCTTACTATTGACAGCGGGTGGCGCTTCGGCCCACATTTTAAGGATTTGTCGAAGCGCCTCGTCAGCTTTGCTGGCTCCCTCTCTCGGCTTCTGCCAAACTTGGGGGGGCCCAAGACGCGGTGCCGGCGCTTGTACGCCAGCATACTCAAAAGCATGGCCCTTTACGGGGCCCCGATCTGGTCGGACTGCCTCTCGAGGCCGATGAGCGCCGTCTCCACCGCCATCCGCAGACCCCAAAGGGTCTTGCACAGCGGATGGTGAGAGCTTACCGCACGGTAAGCTTTCCGGCGGTGTGCGCCCTGGCTGGCACCCCACCCTGGGAGCTCGAGGCGCAGGTGCTCACCAGGGTGTACCAGTGGACGGCGGAGCGCAGGGCACGCGGAGAAACCCCTGCGCAGGAAGAGCGGGAGGCGGTCCGTAAGGAGGCGGAGGAATTCATCCTCCGCCAGTGGAAGGATAACATCGCCACCGCCACATTTGGTCGCCGGACGTTGGACGCGCTCGGGCCTGTCCTGGATGGATGGCGCGAGCGCTCTCACAGCTTCCTTTCCTTCCGGCTGGTGCAGGTTCTGTCCGGGCACGGCAGCTTTGGGACGTTCCTGCACCGGATTGGGGTAAGGGAGACGCCGTCATGCCCCCATTGTGGCGCGACGGAGGACTCGGCCCAGCACATCCTCGAGGTGTGCCCGTCATGGGCCGAGCTTCGCCTGGGTCTGACCTCAATGGTCGGACCGGACCTCTCGCTCCCCAGCGTGATCTCAGCCATGCTGGGGAGTGAGGAGGCCTGGGCCGCGGTTGCCTCCTTTTGCGAGGACGTGATGTCGCAAAAGGAGACTGCGGAGCGTACGAGGCAGCATGGCCCCCTCGCAGAACCGCTCCGCAGGAGAAGGGGCTGGAGAAGGCGGCTCTACGTGAGCCAACGCCTGCCCCCCGGTGGTGAATAGCAGATGATTGGCGTGAGGGCGCCATCATCCGCATTGCACATTTCACCACCACCGTCGGTGGGAACGGCCGAGCACTCAGGACCGTTCCCGGGCCCCTCCTTGTTGAGAGGGGCGTGAAGGGCCCGTCTTCATAATTTTCAGGCGGTCGTCGACGGGGGACTGGATGCCAAGGCTCTGCCGATTCCCAGTCCTCCGTCACTAAGACGATGCGGGAGTGCCGCCGGGTCGTTTTAGTGGGTAAACCGTGCAGCCGTCAAAAAAAAAAAAAAAAAAATGTAAGTTACTGTTCGTAAACAAAGAAATAGGCAGATTTTTCAGGGGGCCTCGTTCATAGGAGGACCCCTCAGCGGTATATTAGGACCTTAACCCATATTTAACACCTTAGTAATTAGTAGATTATAGGAAATTTCGGTTGGAGTGTATAACAATTTATGGATGTCTTGATGTCTGGATGTATGTCACGCCTAAACGGGTGGACCGATTGAGCTGAAATTTGGTATAGAGATAGCTTAGACACTTACATTTCGATGTTTTAGAATCTCAGCGGATAAAATTATTATAATAGGTACGTGACGGGGGCTGGGGTGACGGGGCCGGGCACACGCACACGCACACTTCACTTACTTCACTCATCACTAATGTCTGTAAATAAAATTCTGATTTTTGTCACGATAGTGCGTAATGCAAGTTTTCAACGACTAGACTGAGTAGAGTTTTTAAGTCTAGAGGAATAACTGTAGGTAGACAAACTAAAAAAATCCTGTTACCTAGTGCCTATTAGCAGCAATGCCATACCACGGAAATATGCTTTAATTAACGTATGAAAAGAGCAACGTTGACTTTTGATTCGAATATCATGACTAGTTCGCGTGCGCCACTCCAAACTTTGAAAGCTCGTCATGACAAAATACCTACACCAATTCATAGGTTCATACGAGTAATAAATAGTTCATAACCGTTCATACCTAAGTAGATCCTATAGCATGTTTTGTAAAAGTACCCACTATTTCTTCAGTGCAGCGGCTGAACTGCTTGCGCCATCTATGAGAAACTTTAGTAGTCTTAATAATTAATTATGGAATCCGTGTAGTCCTTTTCATGAAAGAGGTCCCGCGGAATTTTGCGGAGCTAAATTTAATTTTTTCGATAATTACTGGACTTCATACCCTAAAAAACTTTTATTTGTTAGATTTAATTAAGAAATTAAATACGAGAAATTATGAGGGGTTAAAAAGAAATAGACATGTTAATTTTTGAAATTTGGTGTGGTAGTGCTTTTCACGAAAGGAGTCTTTTGGGGGCGCCACTATCGCACGTTTTAAAAATTAAAATATCTATAACATTTTAACTCATAAATAAGAGTCCTCTTCACGAAAGAGATCCCGCGGAATTTACCGGAACTAAATTTAATATAATCGATTTTTATCTACTATGTACTTCATATATCTTAAACATGTTTTATTTGTTAGATAAAGTAAATACCTATTTAATTAAGAAATCGAGGCGACGTGTGACCAAAATGCTGGGGTATATTTGGCCCAACGTATAAGTATTGCCATTCAACGTGGCAATGCTGCCAGCATTCTGGGCACTCTGCCAACTGACAGTGGTTTGGAGCATTAGGATTTTCTGTAGATCGGCTTGTGGCCGATCTGTGGTTAATAAAAGTGTTCTTTACTGCTGTAGTAGCTGTAGTATTGTTAGTTTGTTTTTCTCAATAAAGGCATTTGCCACTGAAAAAAAAAAAAAAAAAAAATTATTAATTAAATACGATAAATTATGCGGTGTCAAAATGTTATATAAAAATGTTTTAACTTTAAAACGCGCGATAGTGGCGCCCCGTCAAAGGGACTCCATTTGTGAATAGCAATCTACACAAGACTATTATTAGAGTCCTTTTCACGAAAGAGGTCCCGCGGAATTTTGCGGAACTAAATTTAATTTTTTCTATAATTACTGGACTCATATCCTAAATAATCTTTATTTGTTAGACAAAATAAATACATATTTAATTAAGAAATTAAATATGAGAAATTATGAGGCGTTAAAAAGTTATAATTATTCAAACTTTTAAAATTTGTGATAGTGGCGCCCCGCAAAAAGGACTCCTTTCGTGAAAAGCACTCTAGACACTAGTGGACCCCCGCGCACTTCCATAGATAAGAATATAATGTACGCACTTCGTAGCGCCTTACAGAAAATATTATCAGTGTTTTTTTTACTATCTACTACAAAATGCATTGCTTAATTTCAATTTGTCCATCCATTTGTGAATTTCTTACTAGCAGTGAAAAATTCAAATATTCTAATCTAGAATAGCATAAGAGGGCACAAATCTAACCTTTTATTCATGTAAAAAGAATATTATATTATCTAAACAAGTTTACTCGTACTGTATTCTAATTCTAAATCATAAAGAAATCCAAATGGTAAAGTCTGTATGAGAAATACAAGCACTTAATGTAATAGAGTATTAAAACAAAACATAAATCAGCACATACATTTGAGCTTTTATTTGGTTAATTGCTGGAATGCATTATAAATGCTGACAATCTTAGAATAGTTACAAAATACTGAACACCTATGTATTTTTATACATTGTTATACATTATTGGATTCATATTGGATAACAAAATAAGGATAAAAAATTTGGTGTGAACATAATAAAAAAATCAATACATTGTGCTGTGAATTATAAAAAGAATAATTATACTTAGAAATACATGATAAGTCTCTGTATTAAAATCTTAATTATTAATTTCATTTACAATATAAAACCACACAAGGTGGATTTGAAATAGGCAGTAGATGTTTTACTAATACTTGTTATTCTTATGTCATGGTTCCGAAGACAGGGTTGTGCCTGCAAATACTTGGGCCGTACTCCATGTAAGCTTGCTTCGTGTGACACACTTGGTAGAACTCGGGGCTTGACGCTAACATACTGCCTCCAAACCATACAGCATATTGCTGCATGTTATGTGATATAACCTGCACATCTATTGGCTTGGGAGTGATACGGCCCTCAGACAACATCGTCGAAAGTTTCAGTCTCGCATCCACTGTGCGCTTGATATCTCTCTGCAGTCTCCTACCAAAGTCACGGAACATAGTCGACCCTCCAGATAATACAATGTTCCCATACAACCCTCGCCTAACATCAATAGGACAAGACTGAATCACTTCATCCACCATCTCGTTCAATGGTACAGTGAAATCAGCATTAGAAAATTCAGGGTGAAAGAAAATCTCAGGCCCCAAGAATCTCTCATAACCTACATCAACCGAGAAAGGATTCTTGGTGATTGCATTGATTCCAGTGTATTTCTTCATCCACTTACCTGGGTCAGTGTCATATTTGGCAAACTCTTTGGCAATATCAGGGCAAATGTAGCTGTATCTCTCTTTGATTGCTTTGGCTGTCTCCAAGCTTTGTTCAGGTGGAATTCCTACTTCACGTTCACGAAGTAGGGATTGGATGAAAGAGGTAATGTTCCTTCCAGCGATGGGAATGTGTTTGATGCATGATCCAATGACATACCCTTCAGCTACAGGCACGATGTGAGTGACGCCGTCACCGCTGTCGACGACTATACCCGTGAATGTACGTTCAGAAGGAGAACGCGACTTCCAGGACGCAGCGAGCGCGAGTACCGCTTGCACGGCTATGTAGAGCCCAGGAACATTGAATGATTCAAACATCATCTCAGCCAAGTACTCTCGGTTCTCCGGCGTATTCAGCGGCGGCTCAGTCAGTAGGAAGTGATGATCTTCCGGCTCCGCACGCAAATACTTAAAGATACACTGCTCTATGTAACGCTCCATAAGATCCCAGTCTTCAACTAAGCCGTGACGTACCGGATACTTTACAGAGTAGCCAGTGGCATCGAACGCTTCATCGCCGATGAAGAAATCCAAATCCTCGACGGCCTTAGTCATACGTCTAGTGCTTTGATCACCGACTTTCGCAGTCTCCCTTATCGCTATGGCAGAAGGTATAATAAACTGGGGTTCCATGTTGGCTGCGAAGCCCAGCTTTGTGTAGCCGGTGCCCACATCGATCACGCACGCAGGAAGGTGATCCATGGTGAGTATTCACACAAAATAAACGAATTATCAGGAAAAATAATGGGTGCGGTATTTTATCGCTATGAATTTCACTACTCTTTGACAGTTATTGATCTGACGTATGACTAATGTCAAGCTATGACTAAATGTCAAAGTCAAAAGGTGTAATTTTTATTGTCAAAATGCGTAACACAATTAGTGCATTTGCTATTGTGTGGAACATTAGTAAAATTACATAGAACAAGTCAATATTATGTTTTTACACTTGCAAGAAACTCAGGATATAACAGAAACAAAGACATATAAAATAAAAGGACAAAAATTAAAGCAGGCATTACTTTATTGTGACCTGATTCTAAATATTTACACAATTTACACTGCAGGAATGTAACAGCTATATCAAATTAGCTAACGAAGTAAACAAAGTTAGTAATATGTAAGTATAATACATTGTTATACTATAACACGAATTATTGCAATTTAAAGCACTAGGTACTCTAATAAATTCAAAAAAATTCTAAGGTCATAGAGTGTTTAACAAAAAAATTATAATAAATATTTTAATTAATTTTCAATACTCACTAGTATAATAATACATAGATAGTCGAACAAAATTAGGACTACAGTTACGTGTTAGCCATTATAAATGGTTAGTAACAGGGTATTGCCTAACTTTTAATCCAAAGCATAAAAGCCAGCAATTTACATAAAGTTTGGAAGTATTGCTGCAGTGTCGAATTACATAATAGCCCGTTCAGCATAACTAGTCCTTTAGTTGTTATGTTTTCTGCAAAAAACACTGCACTAGGGTAACTAGGGGCTATTCACGATTGTATTTATGTCATAGCGACTAATCGCCTTCGAGTCGCGTTCATATTTCATAGGAAATTTTAAAACGACTTCACGATAGCTATGTCAAAGCAATTTAGAATCCACATGACCAGCAAGTGGATTTAATAAGTAGGTATGTTATATTGATTCTAGCATTGAAACCAGTGCTCCCTACATAACAACCAAAGGACTAGATACATTGAATAGATTGTAGTCTGTCTACGATTTACATAAATGAGAGCGTTTGCACGTTTTGCCCCTTAACCACTGGTTTTTTTTTTACTTTGAATGTCTAATTCATTTTCCATCTGCAGTGGAGAGCGAGAATTAGGTCTTATTTTTCTAGCACACAGTACGTTTTTTTTCCTTTAGCTCAGTCATAATATAAATCAAGACAGTACCATTAGATTACATTAGTAAAGCTAGATATTGCAATGATACTTCATTCGTCCCACTTAAGATGCAGCACTTCTTTCATTAATTTTCTAAGAAGCTTTCTTATCCCCTTAAGTGGGGCATTGCCTAATTCACATTAAAATCAACTACTGGTATTATAAAAATATCTCTATAACAATTCCCTTATTATACTAAAATTTTTCATAGTACAAAATATAAGAATGTTGTAGTTATTATAATATTGTTAAAATGGATGTTACATTGGTTAATATTTGTTGATACAATGAAAAATATAAATATTATTGTTAGATGGTACCATAGACAAAGAACACTTGCCATCACCAGAACTCCTTGGTCATGACGTCACGGCTGGCTTGACCGAAAAACATTTTACAGCTAGGCGTGACCGTAGCATCTTACCCAAAAATTTTGAATTTGAATTTTTTTGATTATTAATTATTATTTTTTCGATTAACCTATCTTTATCTCTCCTATAATAAAAACTGGGATCGTCTTTGTGGATGGTACCTCTATTACATGCATGCTTATCATATTAATATCTTTTAACTATACTATGAAACATGTAAAAAAAAAAGTATCATATGAGGTGTATAATATAATATGGATCAGTAGATCATTTTCTTTATAAAGCTAGAGCCACACTTCTATGGTGTAAGGGGTATTTATGTTAATTGTTCAAATTGGTGTCTTACATTTAGTATGGCTAGAAATTTTTAACAGGGATAGTCACAAACAAAATGTGTATGCTCATATGATTCCAATATTTAATTCGTGTATGCATGTAATAATTCTGATCTTCACGACACAACACAGTAGTGTGGCTCTGCCTTAGATTAGCAAAATTGATATACCTCATATTTGTATAACCACACTTTTAGATCTTGTACATAAATAATTATAAACATGAAATTTATACAATGAATCAATACTCAAAATATTGAAACAATACTCCCACATTATTTAAAAATGTCCTACAAATGTGGAAAAATTAGATTTCCATTTAAGTCTAAATAAAAGTCAATAAAATTTGTTTTGCTGTCACAAATTACCCCACGTCCCATAGAAATGATTAAAATTATTTATCATGTTATTTTTTAATTTATAATGTAGGTAAGTCTAAAATTTCAAAAATAATATAACTTAAACAATGGCTACACTTGTTCAAAACACACAAAGCATGGTAACCAAGCTATTGTTTATTTTTAATTCAAATCTCAAACATTATAATATAGCTCTATAAACATTATGTATGAAAACTGTAACTCAGTCGAATAACATATTAATTTGGTAAACATTTAGTTGAGTTGACAAGCTATTTCATTAAACCAGATCACTTTAGAAATGCTGAATTTTCAAGAAAGTGTGACAGAATAAAATTACACCGCACAAGTCGTTACCGCTCGAAAGCCCATCCACACATTATTGATGCTTGGCATTCTCGCACTGTGCGATTCACTCGCTCCTTCTTGCCGCACACCAGCAAAATGTGAAATGAGCTTCCGCCTGCGGTATGGGACTCTTCAAAAGGCAAGTGAATAGAGTCTTGAAAGGTAGGCAACATACCAGCGGTCCCCTGGTATTGCAGGTATCCATAGGCGACGGTGGCCACTCACCATCAGGTGGGCCGTCTGCTTGTTTGTCACCTATTACATAAAAAAAATACAGCCCATGAACGGGTTGGGTTGAAATTAGGAAAACAGTTTTATGAAGTAGATCTCCACTAAGTACCTAAGGATTTTTCAAGCCAGTTCATAAAGCTTTTTTATGTGACCAAGTAGAAGACGAGCAAGACACTCTCCTGATGTTAAGAGATAACGCTGCCCATAATCAGTACAGTGCTGTTTAGGATAGTGCAGTGCTAGTTGTGTTTTAAACCAAATTGTCATAAAACTTATCTGTGTTGGAAATTTCCCAATATATTCATCTGTTTGTGCTGTGAATTGATAGATCAGTCATTCTTTCTTTAGATATTAGAAAATATTTTCCTTACTAATAATATCTAAGTATATATTAGTATTTTTAAAAAATGGTTTAATGGAATAGCTCATCAAATGGTTATGTTACATTGAGGATTATCTTCACAAAGAAGTCTATCACAACAACAAAACATGTTAATACTCGTAGAATCAATCTACTTAACGCCCAGAACCTTTATTCTACAAGGTCAGCCAATCAGAGTGATCTTTTTTCTCTAAAAACTGACAATATATATGACCAGCCAATAAGAATTATAATCTTTAATCCGAAAAACTGATGACTCTCGCTCTAATCAGCCAATGAGAATATTTAAATTTGTTGTAATAGTCTTGCTTGTTCGGTTTTGGCATCAACCATTCACTTGTAGTTTTTTTTTCACTAATCAGTATCAATATCAGACTTAAAATAAACATGGACATAACCACAGCATTCCCTTAAATAATTAACATTGTCCGTGCTCTAGGCAGATCAGATCTCTCACCACATGGTATAGTCGGAGTCTTCCATGTCAAAGATTGTGAAGAAGCCTATGATAGTCAGGTAAACTATTACGTTGCCGGCCAGAGTGAGATAGCAAGCGCCCCACTGTATCTGTAAAGAGAATTACTTTTAGTTTATACAAGTAAATTAAATTAAAAATTTAAAAACCCCCAACGCAACGTTTCAAAATATGTAATACGCGGTTTTGTGGTGGCGGCCATCTTGGATTTGAAATTTATCACAGTGCGTTGCATTCTACTAGTCACTAGTTAAGCCCTTTCATTTGATACCCATATTGGGGTGGTCGTGGAAGAAAAAAGTTATCCGCCATTTTGTAGCGGCGGCCATCTTGGACCGATTTCCACCAAACATGGCTAAGAACACTCTCGACTATCTCTACTTTTAAACAAAAAAAAACTAAATCAAAATCCGTTCATCCGTTCGGGAGCTACGATGCCACAGACAGACACAGACAGACAGAGACACGTCAAACTTATAACACCCCGTCGTTTTTGCGTCGGGGGTTAAAAATGTTGCTTATCAGAATTATAATTATGTTATCCTACTAATATTATAAACGTAAAAGTTTGTAAGAATGTATGGATGTATGTTTGTTACTCTTTCACGCATAAACGGATGGACCGAGCTGAAATTTGTTATAGAGATTGCTTAGACTTTGGAATAACACATAGGCTATATTAAGTACATCGGGTAAAACCGCTGGGCGCTGCTAGTAACTAATATAAGAAAATAAACGACAGAAGCAAATAAAGCAGGTCAAATAATAAATAAAATAAAAATAATAAATGACGATTTATTACCAAGCATAAAAACACATTATACAATACATTGAAAAAAGTTAATTAAGTTAGTTAAGTTAGTTGTTGAATAAATAAAATAAATGAATAAATATTTCAGGACATTTCACACAGCGCCACCCAACCCCAAGCTAAGCAACTTAATGCTTGTGTTATGGTGGTTAGGAAAACGGATATAATACTTGTATACTTTTCTTTTGTAAATACATACTAATAATAGAATTATTTCATACCAGTGCCTACTTTAAAATATTATTATCAAAAAGTACTGAAGTCAAAACTGAAATTAGGTCATGAGGATATATTGTTTCATGCCAATAATAGGCACATGTTTAAATTATGTTTTTATTTCCTTAAACATAGGCGACATACAAACATTTGTTCATGATATCATCGACCTAAAGTAAAAAATGTCAAGTGACTCACACAATTGTACCAATAATATGTTGAACAAACACAAAGCTCTGAACAAGCATCCATTGTTACCCAATTACTACAATGCAACCTCTCAAACATGCTACAATGTAGCTTTGTGTGATGTCTTTTATTGGATGCAAAAGTAATATTTCTAAAAGTTTATATATAGGTATATTGCGCATGTTTCTTTTATACTTAGTATTACTAACCCTGAATTAATTTGTTAGAAATTTGTTATGTGAGTAGCTGGTTATAATTTTAAATAAAAAATATTAATTCTGCCTGCATACCAGTTACATAATATTTCTTATTATTTATTATTAAAAATGGCTGAGATATAACTCTAATATTTTTTTGGGTGGGGACTCGCTCTACACACAGCAGCTTCTTCTGTTTGCTAAAACTTAACTGAGTACTAGAATACTTAAAATAAATTATTTGACTAACAATTTAATATATATTACTAGTGGACCCGCACGAACTTCGTACCGCCTAACAGAAAATGTTAAGTATTTCTTTAACATATGTATAATGCATGTATTATATACATAAACGTTCCCCTTGAATCACTCTGTCTAATAAAAAAACAGCATAAATAAAAATCTGTTGCGTAATTTAAAGATCTAAGCATATGACATAGAGACAGAAAAACAGACCATGTTTTTTTTTTATGTGGAGAAGTACGAAGACGAGCAAGACGCTCTCCTGATGTTAAGAGATAACGCTGCCCATAATCAATACAGTGCTATCCAGAATTTCACAATGATGTGCAATTCTAGATGCACTGCACCAACGCTTCTTACTTAAGAGTCATAAGATGTTAAGACTCTTTAGCCCAGTAATTTCACTACCACAGTGCCCTCCTACCGGAGCACAGTAATGTTTGCACATTACTGCTCAGGCGTCGTTATACTATGTAGTGAATAAAAAGAGATACTTACAACTGTAGCCCTCGCCAGTACAATGGGCAGTGCAAATGAGCTGACAAGGAACCCCATGGTGATGAATATGGCTATTTCCATGCATGGTGAGGATGTGCTGCCGGTGACGTCACCGTGTCTCCGGGCAATCATCGTCGGGATCGGGCTGAGGATGTAGAACAGGACCACGAAGAACGGCCACCATTGTCTGAAACATTCACATTGTCAATGTGCAACAAGCTTTTTTATAATCACAGTGACTTAAATTAAAAATTAAAAAAAAAAACCCCAACACAACGCTTTCAAAATATGTAATTCGCAGTTTTGTGGTGGCGCCCATCTTGGATTTTAAATTTATCATAGTGTGTGTATTTTACTAGTCAAGCCCTTTCTTTTGATACCCATATTGAGGGGGTTGTAGAAAAAATTATCCGTCATTTTGATAGCAGCGGCCATATTGAATTTGATTTCTACCAAACATGGCTAAGAACACTCTCGACTAACTCTACTTTCAAACAAAAAAACTAGATCTAAATCCTTTCATCCTACAGGGGCTACGATGCTACACACACATACCCTATAATAATATTATTATATAGATAGTGTCATGGGCAGTGACATGGGCTGGTCACATTTGCCGCAGAACCGATAACCGATGGGGTAGGGATGATGATATCCGGAAGGTCGCGGGGAGCGGGTGGAGAAGGAAGACGGGGGAACGAGTTGAGTGGCGTGCCATGGGGGAGCCCTATGTCCAGCAGTGGACGAGCGTGGGCTGATGATGATGATGAGACAGTGTCAGAGCCAAGTGACAATTACCTATAGGTTGTATAGCCAACCAATATGTAGCACTTATATGTCGCCAAGATTTCAACAAAGCATGTAACATGCTTTTTAGAAATATGTATCTTTAAAGAGTTTATCTAGTATTCAAATCATATTATTGTGTTGGAGTAGTTTGTCTAGCTGCATACTTTTAACACCTCTGCAGAATAGCTAGGTATAAAAGTAATAATATTATAATAAAACTTACTTGTATACTGGTAATGCACATGCTAATATGACAAATGTCATACCAATGGACCCAGCAAATGCCAGCGACACCAAACTGTAAATATATGAAAAACATTACACAATAATTGTTAGTAACTACGCGTATACTCTTTGACAATCTATACAAGTAATACGAAATATATTGAAGCACATACCATACATATACTCTGTTGTGCAGAGCCTAAAGCGCAGTAAAAGGTAAAAAATTGCTTTTTTTATACTAAATAGGCCTACGTTTGACCACATCCCACCTGATGGAAAGTGAAAATGCAGTCGACGATGAATCACGTAAGATGCCTAGAAAGGTACCTATACATTTGTGCCTTGAAGATACCCAAGGTAGAACAAGAAAAAGAAAGAAGGAGGAGAGAAGGTAGAAGGGGGAAGGTATACTTTATTTTGTGCGTAATAAGGTTCAGGGCACATTATGTACCTACTGTAGGTGACATGTAAATATTGTATAAGGTCTACTATGTAATTTAAATAAATATTTCAGGACATTTCACACAGCACCACCCAACCCCAAGCTAAGCAACTTAATGCTTGTGTTATGGTTCATATAATATTTATACTTTTTAAGTTTTAGATGATAGATTAGTTTTTAAGGTATTTTCATCTAAATAATAAATAATTCGACATTATATATACTTATATAATTTCAAAAACTCTGTGCAAAGCTGGTTACCTGAAAGAGATCACTCTAAGCAACAAGGCTGGCCATTGTGGACCTTAATATTGTTTAAGTCTATTCTGTTAATGTTGGTCTCAATAAAGAGTATTGTAGGTTCTGGTCAAAATTAAAATACAACTTGATAACATCCTTTTTTTAAGTCAGCTAAAACTGGAGCAATAAACATCCCTTCCTTTAAAATCCCTCAAGCAGAAGTGAAAAAGATGTAAGTACAACTTTACAAAACATTCAAGAATTTGAATTTAAGGAATATAATAAGATTCCTATAAGAAAATTAGACCAGAAAGTAGCAACTCTATTTTTGGATGGAAACATAATTTAATCAATTTATTAACTTTTTAATCTGTTTTGGTTATTAGTATAATATAAAATAAAAAGCCTGTTCATATTCCTCCACACCCACAACAACTAACATAAATTAACCCAGATCCATATTTTTCTAGCAAAAATTCATAACACTTACAAGAGCATTAGTTTCATAATAAATTTGAATAGGTATAGGTAATGAAGTTAAAATAAAAGTGATAAAGTCATCAGATCTAGGTGGTCTTAATCCAATTAGACTTGTCGCACGTTAAATAATAAACCGGAATAAGTCAAAAATTCACTTTTTTGGGAAATCGCAGTTAAAGTTTTGGGTCTCTACCTTGTTGATAACTTTTTGATATTTTTCATGAGTGTACGGTGTTATGTTTATTTTCTTCTTCTTAAATTGTAAACAGATATATAGAGGACATAATTTTCGTAATAAATAAATTATATTATTAAAATCAAATGAGTAATGAAGCTTTGTTTTCAAAGTTTTGACTTAATGTCGGTTTTGTAAAAAAAATTGAAATCAATCTTTTTTTTTTTGCAAACTAATATTGAATCATTCAGTTTAGTATTAAATAATAAAATAATTTTATTAGATGTATAATATTTATTACACTTTAATAGTAAAACATAAATAAAAAAAACAGAAAGTCCTTTATATAATAACTATTTATATAAAGTTTTATAATAGGGAACTGCTTTCTTTACCTAATAATGTACGTCTGAATAATTATACAACAGAATAACAATCAGTTGTAATAGGAACTTATTATAACTTAGTAACCAAAAATTCTATAGTCATCACAAAATGCTGTCGAGATCGCTTTACGTAATTCTTGTGGAAACGCTGATTCTATTAAGCAAAAATTTAATACAGAGGTAGATTAAATCTCGAGAAAGGACATGGGATAGTTTTCATTCCAGAAATCTACCTTTAAAAGGGAGGGGGGAAATGAGGATTAAAGTTTGTGTGGGAAATTAGTAACTACTGTTCATTTAGCTGAAATTTGGTATAAATATAGCTGAGTTTAGCGAAAGGGTATTATATGAGAGAGAATATCTCAGAAATCAGCCTTTAAGCCTCCCCCTTATTGTATGGAAGACCAATAACTGCTTGGCTACTATTTGGGCACAGAATTTCCCGGGATATATTTTTTAGTTTTTTTTATTTATGTAGTGCGGCCATGATATCACTGCGGCCATGATTGGCCTATTGTAATCGCCACTTATTATAGTGAGAATGACCCCTAGGCGCGGCGCCAGAGTTCACCACAGACCATAGCAGTTTCTAGAAACTGCAAGATTTTCGTAGGGGGTCATCTCTCTAAGCTCATTCGGGCTGAGCAGGTGCTGTCCCAAAATAGAGTTACGTTTACGCATCAGTGCTCCACACTCCCCTAGCAGATGAAGAGGCGTTTTATGAGCCTCATTGCAGAATCTGCAGGTTTGAGTGTCGCATAGCCCTAGTTTGGACACATGCATGTTAAGGCGACAGTGTCCAGTCAGGGCTCTGGTTACGATACGCAGATTCCCCTACTTAGCGCTATGATTTGGTTGTTGAACCTGGTATCATAGGCTTTTATGAGTAGCTTTGAGTGCCTCATGCCATGAGATTCTTTCCACAGTTTGATTGACTCCTTAAAGCATAAGTTTACTAAGGTTTTCTGCGCTCAGCTTTTAGGTATGCCACAAAAAGGCTCAAAGCCGAATTGAGTGCCTTCTGCCCCAGCGTACGTGAGCCCATCGGCACGTTCATTGCCGTTTATTCCCGCGTGCCCCGGGACCCATCTGAGGACAACATTGTTCCTTGAGCCTAAAAGGCTTATTACACCTGGCTAAATTTAGAAGCCTAATTCCAGTCGCCACTGAATTAAGTCAAGTGTAATTACATTTAGCATCCTAAATTTAGAAGAAAGTATTGTTCATCCTAAATTAGATTCTAAATTTAGTGACTAAATTCAGCCAAGTGTAATGACCACTTTAATCATTCAGTCAGCATACAGTCTTCGACTAGCCTGGACGTAAAAACTTGTGAATCCAACGCTAGGAGGGCAGCCTGGCTATCAGAGTTAATGTAAATGGTTTGGTTGCTGTAATGCTTTTACAGGTTGATGTGCGCGCATTCAAGAATGGTGAAAATCTCTGCCTGGAAAATGGAGGCGAACCTTCCCAGATTTACGCTTTTGCTACACCTGGGTTGCTCTCCATACACTCCACAGCCTACATTACCTCCCATTTTAGAGCCATCCGTGAACCAGCTCCGGCTCCCGGTTTTTCCCGGGATAGGACATAAAACAGTTCTGGTTCCAGAAACCAATATTTAAAGGGTGCGAAATTTATGCAAGAAATCCGGTAACCGTTTAACTATTTTTTATGTAATTTGAGTTTGAGGTGGAGAGAGGATAGTTTTATTCCTGAAATCAACCTTAAAAGGGGATAAAAGGGGGTGGGAGTTTGGAAGGACAATCAATAACGGCTGACGCTATTGAGCTAAAACCTGATACAGAGATTATAATTTGATCCTGGAAAATGACAGAATAGTGTAAATTTCTAGGAATTTCAATATACTGTATGGTGGTGATGGTGGTGGTACCTTGATTTCCTGCATGGCGAGCTGGAAGCCTAATCTCCCTGTACGCTGTGCTGGATTTTATCTTCAGTTTCATTTAAAAATCTCTTTAATAATTAATATACAACATTAAATAAAAATTAAAGCCCTCAATAATTAATTTTGAGAACATTACAAGAAAATTAGAGAAAAAGTAAAAAGGTCTATAACTACGTAAACACGACTTTACTTACTTACTTTTATTTCGACTGGCTTACAATTATCCGTATCAGTACATCAGCATTACATTTAACTCATCTAAAGAAGTTTTAGGCACTGCTGCTTCCTATTTGCAGACGTCATCTTGGATTAAAACTATGGAACTCGAAATTAATACAATACTTTTTTATTAGAAACATAATTAAGTTTACTTGAAATTTCGTAATAAACTGTATCAATTGCTAAAGCACTTTTAGACTTAAAGAGAATTTAGAACGTAAACTGAAATAAACGCAAATACGATTCATTTATACCAACAGTTTTAGTATTAAAGTGATGTAAAATTAATTGCTTCTGAAAGAAAATAGATAATTTAATACTAAAACGCACTAATACGCAATCTATCTTGTCTATGCAATTACAAATTAAAAATAAACTGCAACAAGTCTTAATAGGTCATGCTGCATTTTCTCCTAAAGTGAAATAATACCAAAACATGCTAGTTTAGAAATAAATAAACATTTTAAGTCTCACCTGCGTTTGTAAATAAACCGAATTATTTTACATTACGCCAATGTAGTAGAAAAACAACGACATTTATTTCAAATCGCGGTCGTTACAAAACTGAATCGCACGAATGAATTGTCGCGCGCTTTTGTAGAAAAGAGAGGGGTGGTCTAAAAACCAGCCATTTTGGTATATTTTGCTGGGTGTGAAAGTGCCTACTGATTCTTTAATCGGATTTAGTGCGTTTTATTAACAAAAGTAGGAATCCTGATTTTTTGAGTTATTCCGGTTTATTATTGAACGTGCGTTGTGTCAACATGGTTACGGATGTTTAGTGTAGGTACATAGATGTGATCAATCATTAGAAAGGCAAGGTTTTGAAGTTATTTGGTAGGTATGTACAAGAGTATTGAGGTACAGAAAACTACTTACCCTGAATAGATTAATCCATACAGCGTTACGTACATGAAAAGATAACAATAACAATTTAAATATCACTGGAGAAAACGAGATATTTTGTAAATAAATATGAGTCATTTTGAGGCCAAGAAAAGATTGTACGACTTGCTGATCGCAAGTTACGTTTGATGTTAAAAAATATTAAATTTAACATTACCAAAGAAACATAAAGCATACCTTTGATTCCGGACATTGTTTTGTTCTTATTTTTACAATGCTTACATTAAAATCACAAGAAATAGAAGATAAAATTCAGTGGAAAGTGAAAATTCAATCCAATCGCAAATCACAATTCATGACACATGACATATTTTTAACTGACACATTTGACGTTAAAAAAAAACTTGAGGCTTTTTTTTATTTAAAATAGCGCAGCGCCGTAAAGTTATCACATTCATTGTTTTTAAAATAGATCAAAAATCAAATTATAACATTATGATTTTATGATGCAAGTTGCTTTACCAAGTTATATTATGGTGTAATGAAATGTCATTATTTATTTTGTTCTATTACACAATAATATGCATAATATTATCATTTAGATCAATGAAACAAAAACCTCATGCGAAGTATAAAAAATAACTCTAAACGCTGTTAGGACCAAGGATGGGAAACTAACGGAAACAGGTATAGAAACGCTAAGGATCATGACAGAGACGCATTTCCCAGACTGCAGAATTCATGATACTACGGATACAGATGATCACATGCCTGCATCAGAACAGAATCTGAGAACAGTGAAAGCAGACTGGGACACTGCTAAAAAGGTAGTAGAAGAACGAAAACTTAATTGGGTTGTGCAAAATTTCCAACCGTTCAAAGCACCGGGACCAGATGGCATATACCCAATACTACTACAACGGGGTCTTCCCACAATAGGCCCGCATCTCATGCGGCTCTTTAAGGCCTGCATAGCCTTTGGGTTTATTCCAAAGATATGGAGAGAAGTAAAGGTAACATACATTCCTAAGCCAGGTAAAGAAAGCTATGAAGAGGCTAAGGCTTTTCGTCCAATAAGTCTCTCATCTTTTCTGCTAAAAACCCTGGAGAAACTTGTAGATGAATACATAAGGGATGGTCCTCTGACAAAGAAACCATTTCATAAGCTACAATGTGCCTACCAATCCGGGAAGTCTACTGAAACCGCATTGCACTACGTAGTCACTAGAGCAGAACAAGCTATTGACGGTCAAGAGATTTGCGCGGCGGCATTCCTAGATATTGAGGGAGCATTTGACCGCACAACTTTCGAATCGATTATGAAGGCCGCCAATGAACACGGCATTAACCGTACCCTATGCAAATGGATTGATTTCATGCTGAGGGGAAGGAGAATAGGATCCTCTTTACTAGGGGATGAAATTTATGCGACAACTACTAAAGGCTGTCCTCAGGGAGGGGTATTGTCACCAACACTTTGGTGTCTGGTGGTAAACTCCCTTCTCACGAAATTAAACAGAGGAGCATGCTATGCTGTAGGATATGCAGATGATGTAGTAGTAATGATCAATGGCAAATTTCCGGAAATAGTATCGGAACTTTTGCAAAAGGCTTTAAAGATAGTGGAAGAATGGTGTGATATTAACCATCTTTCCATAAATCCGAGCAAAACTACGATTCTTCCTTTTACAAGGAAGAGGAAGCTAGGTAATTTGAAAAAGTTACGTTTATTTGGCACAGAGCTAGAATGGGCTACCGAAGTAAAATATCTCGGTATGACCTTAGACAAGGAGCTCACATGGAATCTGCACGCCAAAAAGGTGACAGAAAAAGCTATGAGAGTTTTCAATATGTGTAGATCAGCATATGGCAAGACCTGGGGACTTAAGCCCAAGGTACTTAACTTCATCTACACTTCAATGGTGCGCCCAATACTAACATACGGCAGCGTAGTATGGTGGCCTAGAACCGAACTTACGGTTTGTAAAAGGGAACTAGGCAAAATTCAAAGGATGGCCACTGTGGCTATCACAGGAGCGTTTAAGACTACGCCCAGTAAGGCGCTAGATAGAATCCTAAACCTTAAACCTCTTCATCTAATCATTCAACAGGAGGCAATCAAAGCCTTATACAGACTCCAAGCTACAGGAGTTCATGACTTTAATAGGCCAACAACAAGGCACACAAAAATGAAGCTCAATGAAGAGCTACAAAGGAAGATGAGTATGATCAGCGACGTAATGCCGCACATTAAAATCTTCAAAAGGAATTTCAAAATACATGTTCCCTCAAGGGAAGACTGGAAGCAGCAACTACGCACACAAGACGCAGAATGCTGCATATGGTACACGGATGGTTCAAAAACCGGATCCGGTACAGGGGCAGGTATATACTCGGAAACTATCCAACTCTGGAACAGTCTGGGTCAATACACTACCGTCTTTCAGACAGAGATGTATGCTATTATAGCATGCGCTAAAGAAAACATACGGAGGAATGTAAAAGATAAGATCATCTACATTCTCAGTGACAGTCAAGCGTCACTAAAGGCCCTAAATTCCTGCAGAGTCAGCTCGAAGCTGGTCCTGGATGCTGTAAAGGCCCTTAATAAATTAGGCCGCAGCAACACAGTACGACTAGTTTGGGTACTTGGCCATGTAGGTATAGAAGGGAATGAGAAGGCTGATGAGCTTGCTAGAAGGGGATCAGCAAATGCTATGCATGGACCTGAACCTAGTATGGGCTTGCCTATATGCACCATCAATATGGCCATAAAGGAATATGCTGATTTAAGACACACGCAAGAGTGGGAAAACAGTCAAGGGCTGAGACATTCGAAGAAATTCCTAGGTAACAGCTACAAAGGTGCTTCTAAATTCATTCTGAATAATGGAAGAAACAAAGGAAGAGCAATCATTGGTGCCTTAACTGGGCATTATGAAACCAACGACATGCTGTTCAAAATGAGGCTCACTACAACAAACGATTGTAGAGCCTGTGGCGAGGGTACAGAAACCATGGAGCATATTTTATGCGAATGCGACGTACTAGCTACGAAACGCATGAGCCTCCTTGGGACAGCGTACCCCAAACCGGAGGAGTACAGGTTTCTTTCCCTTAGTGGGATCACCACTCTAATAAACCACTTCTTCGAGGAGTAAGAAACGGTAGGCAAGGGGTGAACACAATAGATCCCAATGGGTCGATGTGTTGCTGACTTCGTCAGCCCCCTATATAAGATAAGAAGATAAGATAAGAAGATAAAAAAAAACAGCCATTTTGCTTTTACTGTATATGTCAACAAAATAAATTGTCACTGTCAAAAGTACGAGTTGTTTTTCAATTTGTTTGCCGTTCAATTTTGAGGTTATTAATTCTAGTTTTTAGGTAAATCTAAACATTTGTAATTTTATAATATAAAGATAACTACCTAAGTAAATATTTTTTCTGTTTGAAAAATTTTAATTCCACCGAAGCAAATCTTCAGCTAATTCACTATGGATGATGATGCAGAAACTTACAAGTTGTGGCGCATTCGTAAAACTGTGATGCAGGTAAGTTTATTACACGCTTCAAGATGTAGAATACTATGAATGCAAATAAAATAACTCATTTACTCAACTACTTTCAACTTTCAGCTTTGCCACGACCGCGGGTATTTGGTCACTCAAGATGAATTGGACCAAACATTAGAGCAATTTAAGGAACAATTCGGAGACAAACCGAGGTTTGTACATACCAATATGTAGCTTGGCTGTTTCCGAAAAATGTCTTTGTGCAATAGTCTTCTTGAATGTCTCGTCTATCGACGGCATTTTCAATGTTACACTTTTCACTTTACTTTGCTCAATTTTGCGACCACTGAGCATATAAATAAGAGTGTCAACTCCGAAGAAAAAAAATGAAATCGCCTAATGTACTGAATTCATTGGAGTCACCTTACCAACCTAAAAGTAAAATGTAAATTTGATTTCTGATGTTGCCTGCACTGTTGTATGACATTAATTAGTGATGGGCAGTGTCGATTGTTAGTGATGGCCAGGTCGATAAAAATATATCGATAGTCGGCGCGACCGGGACGGGAAAATTGATGATTTTATTATTTATTTTATAAATAAAGAAAAGTCATGTTATTTCAAAATAATATTTTAATATAATTTATTAATGCTGTTTTTACAAATAATGTTCCAATGAGTAATAAAATATATACAAATATTGTGAACAATAAAATTACATAACGTATATTTTATTATACAGTAAACCGCAAGCAGTTATAATACAGGAATCAGGAATAAATAATAATAATTTTCTCAAGAATGGTCTTATCGAATCTTATATCTATAAACTACTACCAAAAAACTTAACATAACTTAATCCGACTAAGTTTTTCAATGGGCCGAAAAACAAGCTCAGGATCTTCTACGACTCTTAGCATCTGCATCTGTAAAACATAAAAGGTTTTTTTTTTAAACAACGAAGTAAGAAGGCCAGCAAGACGCTCTTTCTGTACATAAACTCGCCCATTCATTCATTTGGGGTGTCATTTTACTTGGTCGGACAGTGTTGAGTGAAACGGAAATACTCAATCAAACATGTGCAAACGAGATGGACAAAACGAAGGAGTACTTATATAATTTGAGGGAACTAAATAATAACTTAGATATCAACATTCTATTTCTTTTAAACCACCTACTGTTACGTTTCAAGTTTGAAAGACAAAACAAGATCTCTCCAAGACCTTTAATTTCTTCTATGACACCGTCAGCCTCGGACGAGTATTTTCCGAGATATTGACGTTTCAAGTTTGACAGCTGTCATCTGAAATAAAGATCTTTCCAAGACCTTTAATTTCTTCTTTGACACCGTCAGTCTAGGACGAGTATTTTCCGAGATATTGACGTTTCAAGTTTGACAGCTGTCATCTGAAATAAAGATCTCTCCAAGACCTTTAATTTCTTCTATGACACCGTCAGTCTAGGACTAGTATTTTCCGAGATATTGACGTTTCAAGTTTGACAGCTGTCATCTGAAATAAAGATCTCTCCAAGACCTTTAATTTCTTCTATGACACCGTCAGTCTAAGACGAGTATTTTCCGAGATATTGACGTTTCAAGTTTGACAGCTCTCATTAGAAATAAAGATTTTTCACTGGGTACGTCTCTGTTCTATTAATAGTGTCATAATAGGACTACAGGATTAGCTATTGATACTGACCACGGATAAAATAAAAAATTGTCATTGGATATTTTTACGAATGGACGTTTTTCATGAAGGGACAATTTTAAAATTGGACCTTTTTACGATTAGACATTAGGATGTGTGAGCGGCGGGTAAGTTGTACTTTTTACGCCCCGCCCATGTAGTTGTACTTTGCGTTGAATCACTTTTTGAGTTGAGTTCTGTTTCTATTACATCCCTAGTTCGTTGGAGTCACAAGATGTTTAGACTTTTCAGCCCAGTAATTTCATTAATTACAGTGCTTTCCTACCGAAGCACAATAATGTTTGCACATCACTGCTCAGGCGATAGAATAACTGGTGTTGGGGAAAAAATGCCTACTCCAAAGCAATTGGTGGCTGTTTGTGACTTATAACTTACCTGTTTTCATCCAAAGGAAATGATGTGTAGAATGCTGTTGTTGATTCCATTCTATATAAGATTTACCACACACTACACATATGCGGTGTTATGCGCGAGTTCATGATGAGCCGATAACTCTTCAGTCTCTTCGTGAAATAGGCACTAAGAATTACGAACGTTAACTGTACGAAATGAACCAAAAACTATAACAAACTAAAATCTATTGAATATAAACTAAAAACACGGCTGTCCAGTCCAGAAATTCGAATGTTTAAAGCAGAAAGATAATTTTCTCAAGTTACATAATATCAACAAATAACAATGTCATATTATGTTGAATTTGTCAATTTTAAGTTTGTTTTTTTTTATTGTCAATGTTCAAAGGTCAAAGGAGGTGTGTATAAGAAAAAATAAACTATTTTTTATGTTGGTACTTGCTTCCTTGCGTTGGTAACGTGACTCCAATGAATCTCATACATTTTTTCAATGTATGGAAGTTATTGGAGACTGTTTGCGACTTACCTGAAAAGTCATTATACTGTCATTTATAACAGATTTTTTTTTTAAATTACAACCAAACTTTTAGGCCTGACCTCCTTTGTCTTGGCCTACTTTGTACTTGGCCAGTTCAAAATTTATATTGACCCATGCAAAATTTAACTGCTTGGCAGACTCGACTCACACTCAGAGACTATTGCAACTTTCTAGCAACTACCTGTGTCATAAATCTATGACCAGATAACAAACTTAAATTGGTGTAGCTTGCCAATTTAAATTCTGTTCAATGTATCACATTGAAATTTATTAACCTCTAAACTCCCAAGTGGCTTGATCGGGCCGCAACCCCCTATTCGAATTTAAGCTTTAATTTAAGAATGCTAGGAACTAATTCAATCCACCCCTGCTTAAAAACAATTGATTCGTTAGTAGCTGAGGAGTTAAACATCTAGTTGCCAGAAAGTTGTCAGTGCTAGTTGCTCTGTTATAAAAATACTGTTATGCTTGCACAGTGTGCAGGCTTTTGCGGGACCCCACAGAAATGTGAAAAACTGTCATCCCTCATCCCAAACAATACTACTTTTGAGAATGTATGGGATGACAGTTCTAGTCTTAACATGACATAAGAACTCACATGCCATGCTTGATCTGTTAAATTTGTCTATATTTCAGTGAAAAGAGACCAGCAAGAAGTGATCTGATTGTGCTAGTGGCTCACAATGATGACCCGACCGATCAGATGTTCGTGTTCTTCCCTGATGAAGCTAAAATTGGAATTAAGACTATTAAAACCTATTGTACGAGAATGCAAGAGGAGAATATCCATAGAGCAATTGTGGTGGTACAGGCTGGTAAGATTATAAAAAAAAAATTGTATCATGACTTAAAGAACTTCCTCCACATATCTAAGAGAAAGCCATCTAGATCTACAAATGCCTTGTTTAAATGGTGGACTCCAATTGCCACCTGGTGAAGTACAGCACACATATTGGTGTAAATTATTTTCGGCGCTGGTTATTACACCACAAGTTTTGGGGGGGGGGCGATTCGATAGTGGACTGTATGGTAATGTTGGTGGATAACAGATTAAAGGTTAGAGGCAGGAAGAAGGAAACCCGGGTTATAGAGAGGGATAGGTGAAGGATAGAAAAAAAAGTGTATGGCAAACAATATCCACCACATATTGCGCCAGTTATTTATACACCAGCTGCCAAGTAGTAATGTGCAGGCATTAATACTGTGTTCCAGACTAAAGGACAATGTTACTAGTGAAATTATTCAACAATTAATATTGGTTGACCTGTAAAGTGATTCCAATGCAAAATTTATAACTAAACACGGTACCACTATAGATATATCTGGGAAATCGCACTTGATTCCTTGCACATTGTCTCGTTCACCTTGCTTGTCTTATCATTAATTTTCAAAAATAATCATCCAAGCAAAATTAGCCACAATGAGATTTGATTCAGATTTGAACCCAGAGGTATGTTTCACACATCATTTATTATAATTTAATAAACATAGGCCTCAGTATAATCTTCATCATCATCTCAGCCATAGGATGTCCACTGCTGAACATAGGCCTCCCCTTAGGACTTCTATTTGTACTGGTTGGATGCAACCTGCATCCAGTGTCTTCCGGAAACCTTTTGGTGGACATCCTACACAGCGTTTGGCATGTATGGCAATGGGCAGGACACAAAGCACCCAGAGCAGATGGCCAATGGGGTCGAAAAGTGCTCGAGTGGAGACTAGTCTCCACTCGAGCACTTTTCGACCCCATTGGCCATCTGCTCTGGGTGCTTTGTGTCCTGCCCATTGCCACTTCAGCCTGCTAATCCACTGGGCTATGTCAGATTATAATCCTATTTCCTGTCTAACCTAGGTATGACGCCATCAGCCAAGCAGTCTCTCGTCGACATGGCCCCCAAGTACATCCTGGAACAGTTCTTAGAGTCGGAGCTGTTGATCAACATCACTGAACATGAGCTGGTGCCGGAACATATAGTGCTCACTCCCGATGAGAAACAGGAGTTGCTCGCTAGATAGTATCCTTTTAATTAACTTCAGATATAATAATAATTAATAATAATGGCGGCTATGTAATGCCGGTCTTTATGGGGGCCCGTTTAGTGAGTGGCAAGTCATCACCTGCCTTTATATTTCGTAATGAGATGGAAGAGGCTAGCAATAGCCTCATTAACCATCCATATAGAATACACATAGCCAAGTTCAAGTAGTTTCCATTAATTAACAATAGTCCTGTCACTTGGCGGAGACTGTCTTTGAGCCCATTTTGTATAGATGGACTCACAGATAGACTCCAATAAGTGTCACCCATTACATTTTTATATTAAAAGCTAAAAAGGGCCTCTGTGCGTTGGACTTTTTTAGTCTCCGTGCACGCCTATAAAAAGGCCCGGGCTTAGCCTGTGTTTAAGAGTGACATTATTAATAATAATTGGGGCTTATACTCCAACAGAACAGGTTACCCTACTTACACTGTCAGAGTCAAATCACAATTTTTAGGTTGTGTGGCTAACCTATGTATATGTTGCAAATTGAGAAAATTTCCAGAATCTTATTTTTTATCACAATTTCTGTGATATTTTTATTTAATTAGTTGAGAGATCGCCATCAAATACATTATGTTTAGTCCAATTTAAAAAGTAGCAGTTAAAGGAACTCTGGAAGATGGAATAGACCCAATCGCTTTTGACTAACAAGACAAACAATGAAAAAATTCGTTTGTTTTCTTGTTAGTCATTGATACTAAACCTAAATATAATAAATTCCTGAACAAACCTTCAGTAAACTAAAAGAAAACATGTTGATGAGAATACAGGCAGGAGACCCCGTCGCTAGATATTTTGGACTTAAAAGAGGACAGGTATGTATTCACTACTATATTATTACTTCTACTTGTGTAGATCTATATACCTTGTCCATTGTGGGCATTTATATACCTTGTCTTTAATGTTTCATGAAGTTAATTTTTAGCAATTAAATTTGTACCAGTTTTTTGGACCATAAAAAAAAAGGTCTAACGGATATGCAGGGCTATTTTTCCGCAATTAGGCTTTCGGCCCATTTTGCTTGCGGGTTGGGGCGCTGTGTCACTGAAGCTACCAAAGCTCCCCGAGATATTTATATGTTTTACCGGGGGGAGACTTCCTTTGCAGGAGGTCGTCTAGGTGGGTACCCCAACAGTGCCAGTTATTCTACCGCTTGAGCAGTAATGTGCAAAAATTACTGTGCTTCGGAAGAAGGGCACTGTAGCTAGTGAAATTACTGGGCTAAAGAGTCTAAACATCTTATGACTCTTGAGTAAGAAGCGTTGGTGCAGTGCTCCTAGAATTTCACATCGTTGTGAAATCCTAAGTAGCACTGTACTGATTATGGGCAGCGTTATCTCTTAACATCAGGAGAGCGTCTTGCTCGTCTTCTACTTCATCACATAAAAAAAAAAAAAAAAGATATCTCAGCAGCCCTCTAGGGTTGCTGACGAGATCGGATTACAATCCCGGAGATCCGAGGTGTCGTGCCTTGTATATTGTGCCACTAAAGTTGTGTAGATCTTATCTATCACACAATTTTGCCATACTGAGATTTAAATCTCCGAGATGGAAGACCCTATTTGAATTTATGTCGAAATAACCAAACTTCATCCAATTCAGTTACGGTTTAGACTTGAAGTGGTAACAAACACACATCTTCTCGCATTTTATATTAGAGCAAATTAAAATCACATTTAATGACCCTAAAAAGGAAATTTACCTTTTTCGCCAAAAACGACTGTTACGTAAATCTATAGGCATTAATTTGCGTTAAATAATATGCCTATTCAAAGTTGTTATATCACACCTATTTTAAATAAAATTATGTAAAAGCTATTTTGTTTGTATTGAATAAAATAGCAATTTATCGCATACATAATGTAGCAGAAAATAGTGAAAATACAATTGGGAAAACTAGAGCATGCGGGCCTTATCGCGTAAAGCAATTAATATGTAATGTATTAATAATATAGACTAACTAGCAGTGATCAGTGGTTTTACCCGTGAAGTAACCTTGTTATGTTATTACAGGGTCTTTGCTACATTTTTACCTAATTTCACCTCAATTAATAGATAGGTATAGCTGTTTAGGCGTGAAAAGAACACCCACGCACACATCTACACTTTCATACGTTCGCGCTTGTACTTGTAATATTGCTAGTTTCAGGGGTTTTGTCTCCACGATGATGAGTGAGTCAGATTATTTCTTTGTGATTATATCCTTGTAAAGTATTAGTAGTATAATCTCACTAGTCCGGGACGAATAAAACCAGGGAGTGCCGGATTATTGGAATGTGCGGATTACTGGATAATGAATAAAAACATAATCATGTTTTTTTTACGCTTTCTTGATCCAGATTCCATCGTCACTTGGTATAGGCTAAGAAATAAGCAAAAGATTTTACTTATTTTTCTTTAGATCAGTACGTCCAACACGATATTCTTTTGCCAATTTGCACGTAGAGGGGCGAGGGAGGCATTAGCGGAGGGTGCCGGACATATACAAGAGAGATATATACCGCGCTTAGGTCATATTTTGTATGAAAACAAAGTCACCAAAACATGGTGGTGTGCGGGGGATGGGTGGCTAGATTTGATTGGCTCGTTCAAGGTGACGTCACAGTTACGCCACAGATTAAGTAATAGTTAGAGGCATAACATGACTTTCTAGTGATGTGGTAAAGTCGCTATATCGTATCGATAAGAAAATATTAGTTACTGTTATTCTTAAGTTTAATGAGAAAGTTCGTTGTATTGTATACGAGAGATATTTTAATATAACTTCAATTATTGTTTTATTATACCTTTTTTTTTTTTTTTTTAATGGCAAATGCCTTTATTGAGATAAACAAACTAACAATACTACAGCTACTACAGCAGTTAAGAACACTTTTATTAACCACAGATCGGCCACAAGCCGATCTACAGAAAATCCAAGTGCTCCAAACCACTGTCAGATGGCAGAGTGCCCAGAATGCTGGCAGCATTGCCACGTTGAATGGCAATACTTATACGTTGGGCCAAATATACCCCAGCATTTTGGTCACATGTCGCCTCGACCAAGCGCTCAGATAAGTTTTGGAAAATGCGGTGAGCTCCCGGACTCCATGGACCCAATGTCTCTACCCCAAACGGCTCAAAAATGTAACCGCTATCGAGGTTAGCATATTTACGCCGCTTGAGCCGCTCAGCAGAAACTGCCGCCGCACCAGCCGCAATTTGAGTCTCTGGAAGATGTGAGGGCGCTAGTGTATCATCGCAAGTCCCACACCAACGGCCGACCTAACTTCCAGGGAATCAGAGTCATATCGTCAGGTCTTTTACCATCGTCACGCATCAGACCATTCGGTTCGAGAACGGCTGCTACATTGGCGCTGGTAAAAGCCCGGCGAATAATATCATTGAGACTGGAGTAATAGCTTAAATGTTTTCTCATCTCTATTACCTCCCAAAGTACCCGAATAAACATTTTATATGGTTTCACTAAAATATAAATAGGTCCATCGCTCGTATAAAATTTTTAGTCCTAATTTTAAAAAAATATGCGTGCGAATACGCACCCTATAAGAATAAACAATAAATGTTAGATAGCGAATTATTTGTTTTTAAATTAGTGACAAATTTAACATTATGTATTTTAAAAGCTTCGTTACACTTCTAATTATAAGCTTCATAATAACCATTCATGAATTAAATACCAGTAACCCTGTATAATATTAAACCCCGATAATTTTGGTACCTTAATATACCTAATACCTACCTACTTCAAAAATTTCAATAACATTTTTGTCGATAAAATTTGTGGCGTAAATTTAAATTTGTGTCTTATCACTAGTTTATCCGGGCGTAAGAGAGAACGAGATAATGTTATACAAATTTACCAAGAAAGAATGAGACGAAAAGAAACTTGGCCATTTTTATATTGCATTTTATGTTAAACATTTTTCAATGATTGTTATCGGAATAATAACTTGCCTGTGTAATAAGATTTCGTCTTTTGCGTAACTGAATGTAGCGCTAGTCTTTCCGCGCCTTTTTATTGAGCAATACGGCATTTTTATTAATTATTTTTCATTAAGTATGTGAATGTCACGCTGTCAATGTCGGCCGTGGAATGAACACGAAAAAGAGGCGGAGCTACGAGCTTATGTTGATTCAGGCATATGACTTGGCGACTGTTACCTCATTTTAGCTTCCATCTCTAGCTTTATGATCTGTGGTGCCGGATTATTGGACGTGCTGGTATATTGAAGTGCCGGATTAGTGAGATCCTGTACATAGTAGGAATACCCTAGTATGTTTCAATGTAGTTTTGGGAAAATAGTTTTATAGTACACGTAGATCATCATGGGATGGGAATCAACATTGGGATTCAATTTTTTTTCTTTTGTTCTAGGTGGTGAAGATTATCCGATCGTCGGAAACTGCTGGAAGATACATTTCATATAGATTAGTGTGCTAAATAAGGTTATTTTAAATACATTTCTATTATATAATTGACAAAATGTTTTATTCATCTACCAAATAAAATCGTATTTATGCCAAAAAATAGCAAATCAGCATAGTCAATATTTTGTTTGCTTGAAAGATGCAGTTTAAAAATGATTGGACCTAACTATGCTAAGTGATCTGTGACCTAACTGTACTTATTCCTCCTTCCTCAAATAAGTCTAATAAGTTTGAAAATGAAACCTAACGATGTAACAACGCAATTTATTCTACCATGAAGAATAAAGTCCATTAAAAATAATAATATTATATCATAACTATACCATGAAAGTAACCCATCATAGTCTACAATCATAAAGAACAGATATAGTGGCGCTAGTGTCTATACATAACGCTATTTTGAAGTGATTAATGTAGGGGAAATTATAGTACTGTTTTTGTATGATTCATGGAATGTTTACTGCAAAACAATTTAGTATTACGTGGATATACTTTCTTACACTCTTTATACGCTCATGGCACGCAAGTCTTGAATGTATTTTCATAATAATCCATCCGACATGAGTAATCTTTTAGTTCGTTTGAGAGCATTCTTGACTTGAAAATATGGAATAGGTACTAAGAGCGCTTCCGCATTACCTCCGATTTAAGTATGTCGGATCCGAATCCATCAAGTTGACGGGCCAAAGCAGCCATAAACATCTTGCTCCTGTATTGCATGAATGCATTAGTAGTTATTCTACCGCCTGAGCAGTGATGTGCAAAAATGTGCTTAGGTAGGAGGGCACTGTAACTATATTATACTATCAGGAGAGCGTCTTGCTCGTTCGCTTACTTCGTTGTATAAAAATATATATATACCTACTTATGAGATTGTTATGGGAAGAAAAAAGATACACAGGTCCTTAGATTAAAATAAAAAGGGAAGATACGGTACGGGCTATCGTCACTATAGTGAAACTTGTGCCTGGGTCGAAAGTGTCGATTGCCTCGTCGACTCGCGCCGATGTACGAGTATAATTTTGTGTATGAACCTAATTTGAGCAGTCTATTTGCGAGACGCCTGTACCGTATTATCTTCCATTTTAATTTAAAAGTAAGCACAGATCTAATATTGTTTTCAGTCAGTCACAACAAGCGACAACGCAAGATATATTTTACTACTTAGATAAATCATACAGTAATGGTATGGTAAAATGAAGAATGGTCCATGCGAATCGTCTCCGTTCGCTTCACATTCTGCAAACGAATCACACTTAACGCACGTAGATAACAGATAAAGAGCGTAGTTATACCTAGTCAGGTCATAAATTCTGTCACATGTTTAATATAAAATTATTGGAACAAGTTTATTTATTATGTAACCATTTATATACCAAAATGAACTTAACAAAACATAGATTCTTATGACAATAAAGTTTATTCAAAATGACCTCCGTGATTTTGAATACAGGCCTTCAATCTGCGCGGCCAGTCGTCTATCGCAGCACGAACGAGGTCCATGTCAATATCGGCTGCTGCCTTAATCAAGGATGTCTTGAGTGACTCCAAATTGGGATGAGGCTTTGAGCACGCCTTTTCCTCCAAGTGTTGCCATATCTTGTAATCTAACGGACTCAAATCTGGACTGGAGGAGGGCCAGTCTTCGTGCCGGATGAAGTCGATTTCACGCGCCGCCAGCCAGTCTTGTGTGCTCTTCGCTCTATGAGCTGGCGCCGAATCTTGTTGGAATACCCAGTGCCTGTTATTGAACATGGTATGAGAAACAGGTTCCACAAGGTTCGTCAGGACTGTATTTTGATACACAACTGCATTCGTTTTTACACCTTTCTCACAAAAATGTACCTCTGTTAAGCCCCAATAAGAAACTCCCAACCATACCATGAGCGAGGATGGAAAATGACCTCGTTGGACACGCGGAATACGGTTGCTCGCTTCTTCACTACTGTGTGCGTACACCTTATCATTTTGTTTGTTGTAGCTCTCTTCTACAGTAAAATTTTTTTCATCCGAAAAAAGAATTTCTCGATATTTTTTTCTCGCGTACCGCTTCAACAAAGCGCGGCATCTCTTCAGTCTCAGGTCCATTAGACGAGCATTTAAACGATGTCCTGTTTTTCTTCGATATGCCCGAAGCCCTAAGTCTTCATTTAACACCCTTTTCACCGTGGTTCTGCTTAACCCCATCTGAAGGGCCAACAGTTTCTGCTTACGTTTGGGATTTCTTTGAATTCGCGCCTTCACAGCTTTTATCACTGCTGGAGTCCTAACAGACCGAGGGCGACCACAACAAGTATACATTTTTTTTTTTTTTTTTCTTTTTAATAATATGGCAACATGTGCATTTTGCCAGTGTCGAGTAAAATTCGTGTATATTCACGGGATATTAAATTATGGTCTCCACTTTCGTGTTTTGCCAGTGTCAAGTTAAATGTTATTTTTTAAGTAATAAGTTAGTCAGGTCAGAGTCAGAGTGAGCTTAATAGCTCGTCTAGTCACGTGAGTCTTCCAGTAAAATGGGTGGAATTTTACTGAAAGTTCGGAGGAGTTTTGGAGGGGGCACCAAAATTCATATTTCAGCACCATATCACTTGCCTACATCTGTGCACATTCAAAAACACCTAACACGCAATATTCCACCATTATTACACGCTAACAATCAAATTCTACACGATTATTAAGCAAAAGACGTGGATCTAATGATATGATCAAGGCTTGCCGCCAAAACTCCCAAGTATACATTTTTATTTTCATGAACAATTCGAAATTCGAATTCAATAAACTTTTTTGTGGCCAGCATTCTAAAAGAAAAGTTTTTATTTTACTGTGTGACAATACTTATGACCTGACTAGGTACATTATGTCAACAAAAACATCGATATTCTACTGTAACAAAGTGTCAACTATTGCTAAAGGATGTAGGATGTGGACTACAAAAACAAAAGGCGATCAGATATGCAAAAAATGAACAGTTTATATATAAACAAAAGACTATCGAGTTTAGTGCAATGTGTAGAATGTTCTAATAACTGCAAATATTAAACAAATTTCCTATAAAATATTTTCTAACAAATAAATATCCGCCTATTTTAGAAGTTTGGCACAGATAAAAAACTAGTTTCAAATTTTAACAGTTGTATCAATTAAATAGAGATGACATTCTATCCGATTGCAAAATCGAAGTCCTGTGGAATTACCTTTCGATTTCAAAATGTTTGCATAAGGACGATAATCTCGTGAGAAGTGTTGTGTGCAATTTTGCAAAATTGGAGCGTTTTTCGTAATTTTATTGAAAACCGGCACATCTCTACGAGAATCTGGGTGAGTGTTTCTTAAAATATCTACAAAATTATTTAAATTTCAATTTGCATTAAATGACAAATGTGTTTTCCGCATAAACATTTTTTTTCTATTCTGCCATTATTAATGATTAATGAATGTGAAAGACACTTCTATAAATGAAATTTGATATATTAGAGACAAGGTACTGAAAAAAACATGCAAGATTAGTAACCAGTGACCATTTGGACAAGTAAGTCTTTTACCGCTTATCTAACCAACCTTATTTAATTTATCTTGGTATTTTGCCTACATTTATAATATTAGTGTGAATGTGATTTACACTCACACTAATCTTACTAATATTATAAAGGCGAAAGTTTGTGAGTGTGTATGTTTGTTACTTTTTCACGTCTAAACGGGTGGTCCGATTGAGCTGAAATTTGGTATAGAGATAACTTAGACGCTGGAATAACACATAGGCTACATACCGTATAACGGGTAAAACCGCTGAGCGCAGCTAGTTATGCATAATAATATTACAAAGCTTGTGGCCTGCTCTACTTGGCTCAAATGTTAGCGCACATTGTCAAAGTCTAACAAAAATTTCTTTGGTTTTTTTTTTTGGAGAATAGGTATAATAATAATAACGTTTATTTATTTGACATAGCATGTACGTAATCTTTATTGAATCCATAGGTTCCTAACCTAGTTAAACACTGTGTGTCAGGAGTCAGAGTCAGGAGCCAGTGGCTTCTCCCATTTTTGTTTCAGCATTTATGTCTATTGTTGGTATATTGACAGCACACTTGCATTTTTAGTGTTCCTTTTGAATTAACAAAGCTTATTAAACTTTTCTTACATCCTTATTGAAGTGATACAAACACATGAGGCGATTCTTCGCTCAAAAAAATAAAATAAAATTAAGTCTTTTTATGTATATTTTCAATGTAGGCCTAAGATATAATTAATAGAAAATTGAGAAAATATTGCCGCATACATTTTAAATTAGCCTTGACAAGGTCATGTTTGAAAAGTTGTATATACTGCAAGTACCTAAAGTTATTAATTTTAATAATTGCTATTTAACTTTCGGTTATGGAAAATGTTAACCTCTTAGATCATTTTGGTTTCTCATCGGTCACGAATAAGAATTAGAAAGTAAATAAAAATAGTGGTATCCACGAATTTTATGCAGCTATATAAATATTTTAATTCGACCGGTTTACACATCGCGAACTACGGAAATAAATGTAGGGAAGTGATTTCTCGAATATGTAAATGTAATCTAAATTACCGTGTAATATTGCCAGGTGGGCTTTTCCTTTTGACTATTGAAGCAATTAAAGTAATACCAATTATCCGCTTTAGTAGGTATTACCCATGGACCTAGAAATCTACTGGAGTTAACCCCATGAAAACCGAATGATGCACCCTGTCGCCCAGCTTGCTTTACGTGCTCTTACAGTATGAAAGTCAGGGTTTCTCGAATGCTACAACGTGGGTTTGTTCAAATCAAGAGTGAATAGGTTCTTACTGAACAAGCATGCTACAACTTCGACTGCATCGTCACTTACCAACAGGTGAGATTGCGGTCAAACGTTTGTTTAGTCTGCTATAAAAAAATATAAAAAAAGTTAGATTCATTTAGATAATGTCCTTCAACATAAAAATGGTTGCTTATATCATCTACTATTTTGAGGTCGACGTTTTTTCGGTTATTATAAAATGGCATCTTATGCCGACAAATTTTAGTAACATGAGAACTTTTCGAATACTCACATGTTGATAACGTGATCCTATGCCTAGCTTCAGTTCTTAAATTTAAGGTTCTATTTGTCTTCAAATTATGGTAGGTCCAACTGTCGTTCTATATCATTATGTTCCGTGACATCTGTATCAGTAGGTACCTAACTTTAAGCACAGTTTTACTATAAATACTTACTTTATAAGTATTCTTATTTTACATAGCGTACACCATCTTTGTGCGTCTTTGGTTAGTTAACAAACATCCCTCTATGCCGTTCCTTTGATCTTTTACGCATTGCAGAGATATTTAATTTCCATCACAAGAAAATCAATTAGCTAACATTTACTATTAAAATCATCTAGGAGCGAATGTTATGCCTAAGTTAATATGCCTTACATAATAAAAGTTATTTCCTATAAGATTGCGTTCATCGTGCTTTTTGCAGTCGATTCTGAGGCCGTATTGGCTAACTTGAGATGGTGACAATCACTTTAAAGCGAAGAACAATCTAGAGCGGACCACACCACAACGCAATGCACAAACTATTTGTGAGCATTAAGGCGCCAGGCAACAAAAATACAAGATTCTTAAAGATATATCAACTTATATCTGTAGAGCAAAGTTACATTTGAAAAATCCGTACTTTACTTTTCATCATCATCATCATCTCAGCCGTAGGACGTCCACTGCTGAACATAGGCCTCCCCTTTGGACTTCTATATGTACCGGTTGGAAGCAACCTGCATCCAGCGTCTTCCAGCGACCTTTATAAGGTCGTCTGTCCACATTGTGGTGGACGTCCTACGCTTTACTTTTAACAACATGAATTTTGACCTTGCACAAATATTGCCCTAATAATTTTTATCCTGGTAGATATTTTAGATGTTAGTAACTTTTTCTACGATAGGTTGATTTATTGTAAAGTTAAAAGGCTATTTCAATGTGTCACTAGTCACTAGTCACTATCACTAATAATACCTTTATATATACCACAATATCTATGTTTACGTGAAAGGTAAACACGAAAGCCGGTGTGCAACGATTAAGACCGCGATTATGCACTCGCGTGAATGAAAATAAGAACTAGTGATGAGGAATGCAAACTATTTTATAATTACTTTTATCGTTTGAAAATAAGAGTGGCTCTAAGGACCACTTTTTAAATGAAAACTAGCGTATCCTCGGGGCTTGTTTAGCACCAGGCATTTGGCTTTACGCTTCAGTTGCATTACTTCTTTATAGATACGTATGTAGGAGGCAGTCGTTAGGTTATGTTGCAGGTCTTGTAGTAATCTCGGCGACCTGAAGTTTCACCACTCAACCTGTTCGGTTGGAATATAAACCCCAATTTTTTTGTTGTTTATAGATTAGCCATTGGCAATGATCTCACATGATGTTAAGCGACGACGCAACCGAAGATGGTAGCAGACTAAACCTGGAAGGTGAGATGAATCTCCTTGGCTTAGTACTGGAAGACGGCCTACAATGCTACATATAACGAACCATTTGGAGTTTTTTATTTGTTCTTAAGAATTTGAGTGTTTAGGTACTTTTTTTTTTATGTTAGAGACAGACAAACAAGCAAACGGCCCGCCTAATGGTGAGCGGTTACCGTCGCCTATGGACGTCTGCAACACCAGTGGTATTAGAGACGCGTTGTCGGTCCATTAACACCTTCTTTATCCTCTTGAAGAGCCCCATATTGAAGGAAGTGGGAAATACGTCGCTTGGAAGGCTATTCCACAACCTGCAAGTGTGTGGGAGAAACGATCTCGTAAAACGAGTTGTCCGAGACTCCCACACGTTAACAATGTGAGGATGAGCCTTCAGTCTATGACGAGCGGTGCGGTCTTATTACTTGGATTGTTTCAATTTGTGATGTCACCACAATAAGGTACCAGCGGAAGACCAGCGTAGGTCAACTAAGATCTAGACATGCTGAGCTGGTACCTTTTTGCGGCAGGATGTGATTTTTCTATAAATATTTATACTATGTTGTTTCTCTTATGCTTTGTATATTATATTATCATCTTGTGTGTAAATAAATTTATTTCTATTCTATTCTATTCCATAATGACCTCTTCGCGACACGGTTTTTGTACAGTGGGTGGTAACTTATCACGGCGGTAGCTACCTTAATTTTATTTATTTAGGTACCTGCCTATTAACAGAATTTAATTAAATATTTATGTAACTCTAATTTCATACGCCTTCTCGTAGATTGCTTGATCACTTTATTTATGGATATTTTTCGGCGTTTAAAGTTATGATAATGTGTAACTGTGATTTACACCATTCGATATAAAATACTGTTAAGCAATCAATATGCTAAACCTTAATTTATCTAATAATTAAGGTTTAATGCTTAGATCATTATGTTTTAAGGTTTAGATATCGGTAGTGTTTCTTTTGTTGTATAATGCGAGATCCCGACTGAGTTATCATTCTTTCATTCCGTCAAATTATCCCAGCTAGACGGCGCGCGGCGAAGGAACTGTGCGATATGACGGCCTACCAATGGGTTTTAGTGGGTAGATCCTTGCCGGTCTTGCACTCCCGCCGGCAAGCTGAGTCCCACATAACCCGTGCCTCTTCCCCGGGAGGTCCTAGTGGGTATAGAGGTACGCATTTCCCCTTGCAAAAATAAGGACTGTGCCCACTGTGCTTCGGTTAGAGGGCCCTGTAGCTAGTAAAACTATAGGTACCTACTTTTCACATACATTTGCGTGAAATAGGGCCTATTATAATTGATAGAAATTACAGGCGAATATTTACAAACTAATCAATCATGAGACGTCAATTTCTTGTAACACTACATTAGCAAATCCATAATAGGTTCGTTACGAAAACAATTTATGTTTCAATTTGTAACAAACAAGTCTAATAAGGTACAATAGGTGTAACTGTTACGCCAATTTACTGAAAAAGTGTTATTATGGAACTAGCACAATATTATCCCACTTGCTCCTGAATGAACTTTTTTGCAATCATCATCATCAGCTCAGCCATAGAACGTCCACTGCTGAACATGGCCTCCCCTTTGGACCTCCATACATACTGGTTGGAAGCGACCTGGATCCAGGGTCCTCCGGCAACCTTATAAGACCTTCTGTCCACCTTGTGTGTGGACATCCTACGCTGCGTTTGTTAGTCCGTTTTTGCAATATTGATTTAAAACTTTCTTCATAGATGTAAAGATATAGTAGGGGTGTGTTATATAGCACATAATGATTAAAAGGGAGCACTTCCTACCTTTTCTACTTCCTGTATGCTACCTTCTAGCTTTATAGGTTTCTTCCTCTTAGTAAGATCACCGCATTAAAACCGCATCAAAGAGTTGGAAACAGTAAGATAGGGGTGAACACTATACACCCCAATGGGTCACGTGCTGCTGACTTTTCCAGCCTTTGTTACAAGATAAGAAGTTAACTAAAACCTGAGAGAATTATGCTATTCACACACTTAACTGCAAATCCAATTAATAGAAAACCTTTATAAAATCGTAGAGTCCTATAACATTAGGTCACCAGTCACTAGTAATGATAGAAAACCACAGAATAAACAATAGCTACCACAACAGGCGTCCCGGATGGCAATCAGAGCGTCCCGTAATGACTGCGACGTGATCGGAGACCAGATCATACCTACTGATATAGTTTCTAGTGATAGCTTTCTAGGGATGGGATAAAGAGAGGCAAGATGTGAAGGAAAAAGGTATGAGGTTATTTCCCAGGTGGATTTAGTTTTTATTGAAATTGGGCAGGAGAATGTCAAGGCCAATAGGAGTGAATAATTAATATAAGTTAAACTAATTACAAGGTTAGATAGGGCGTTTGTTAGTAGAGCTGTTTCGGCTAAAGTCCAAAGTGCGGCTAAACCTAGTTGTAGCCGACAGCCGATCACTGTTAGTTGGTCGAACTTTAGTCGTAACAGAGGCAATAAATGATTTAAAAAAAATTACGTGCATCCAGTCCTTGCTAAAAATTGAATGCAAACTTGAAGGTTTAACATATTTTTTTATACAAAAGAACTAAAAGACTGAACGAAACGCCGGGACCGCTCGAGATATTAAGCTGTGATCGCTATTTGCCCCTTCTAGACAACATTAGAATACAAGTCAAGTACTATTTTTGCACTAACCGATTCCGAAACCGATTCCGTTAATTTACAATAACAAGTCAAGTACGACAAAAAAGTTTATAATATCTGTCCGACTGTCCACGAAGAGCTAGCCTACCTACATATAATTTATTCTTTAAAACAATGAGTTACCTTGTGAAATACATCTAGCCTAAGGCTGCTACTTAAAATCTAGCCAGTTTGAGACCTGCACTTTGTTTAGTCCATAGGATACACAAATAACTCAGCTGATGATAGTGTTGCAAGGTTTCAGATAAGATGGGTAATAGAGCGGGTCGTAAAATTGAGACATTGAAGTGTTAAAGTATTTTTTACTTGAATATAGTGTTTACAGATGTATATCTGTAAACACTATATTCAAGTTAGCCAAGTTAGTTATTCAAGTTGCTATAGGGAAAGCTGGATACCTGATGTTGAATCATTTTCTCAGTCTTCCATCATAAAGGCAATGATGCCCGAGTCGTTTTAATAGGTGAGTCCCACATAGCCCTTCCGTCGTGGGTACGCGTAGTGCGTTTCATTAGGTTCAGATGTGTGTTATCAGGTTGTCTGTAATAGATTACTTTATGCGGTAAGACCTCGAATTGATTACTTCTTGTTTCAAGGACAATTTCTTGTAACTTAGTATGCATTAAATAGTTATTTCAGAACATAGAGTTCTCTTTCCCCTGAGAATTTAGATTTATCCGAGAGGAGGTATTTGTCTCGCCTTCTGAACTCAGTGTACTACCATATATTATTAGGTATACCTACGGTTGCGTGGTCATTTAACATCACGGATACACGGGATATATATCTAACGGGATCGTAGCCAAAAGCTAACCTACAACCACCACCGTCTATTATTGTAATATCAGTCCTGTTCCATTCCTAGGTTGTCTATAAGAAATTGCCTAGTGCGATAGGACCGCCGATTGTTTACCTAGCATTTAGATATCTAGCTTAGTAAGTTTCTTTGTAATTATTTGGTACGCAATAAAGTATTATTCTATTCTATTCTACAATAAATAAATAAAAAAGAATGAGTTCACCACAACATTTTCAATATTCAGTGACCTGACCTCCGACTAATTGCTGATATTTGGCAATCATTTCAATAAACTCGGACATTGACATCGGCCAGGAGGTGGAGTTTTTAATTTCGTGATTATTTAATTGGTGCTATTACGGATGTGAAAACCTTCATTTCTTAGCTACAAATATTGGAATTTTGTGTTTTATTTTTGAAGGTATGAGACCACTCGGAAAAGGTGAAGCCCGCTCCTCACTATGCCAAACTTTAAATGGCATTAGATACGAGTACTTTTTTTTTCAAATAGGTGATTAAGATAGACAGATAGGGTTGATAACCCTTTATTGTACTACTAAAGTAATGAAGCAAACAATATCTAACATTAAATTAATACATTTTAAAAGTGTTACAATTAGCGGTCTAATCGCTAAAAGCGATCTCTTCCAGATAACCAAGCAGGAAAGGAAAACCAAGCAGAAAGTTAATTTCTTATAATCCTCTATAGAGGTATACCTAATAGTGACATTTCTCATCAATATTTGGTGCGTTTATGTTCGCTATTATTCGAGAAGATTATTCTAAGATCATCCTGGAACTCTGTCATAATGATCGCTTGGCGACACGGTTTTGTCCAGTATGTGGTTACTTGCCACGGCCGAAGCCTACCACCAATATAGCGAGTTGAAAAAACCGCTCAAAACTAATTGCACCATACAGTGGCGTAACTACACTACTATATGAGGCCCGTGGCAAATTCTATGGATGGGGCCCTCCCAGACTCCCAGTAAAAATTGTCACGTTATAATGGAAACGTTAAAGATTGGAGAGGTGTGGAGAGAATAACAATATGCAATTAGTTCACACTGAACGCTATAGAAATTAAGTAACTTATGCTTATTTATAAATGAGAGAAGATTTTTTATAATTCTGAACACAAAAGTTACACGAGAACTGCCACCGAGCACCTTAGTTACGCCACTGGCACCACATTAACCCTATGGTCACTACCGCTTCCTTAGACATCAGAATTATTCTGTTCTGCGGACAGGAGCAATTCAATAGTGATTCACGATCTTAGATGAGAGACAATTACGAGTATGTGTATTGCAAATCATTTTCTGCCAGCGACGGTATGTTACCGCCTGTCTACACAATTTTAAAAGCGATTAAGATTCATAATCTGTCTTAGATCTCACAATTCAGTATCAGTCATGATGCATTCATCTTTTACAGACCGTTCATCAAAGGTTTGCTTCGTCATTTCAAGTCTTAAGGGAATATAAATTCAAATCTGCAGTGTAATGACGTGACCTAGAATGCTCTATGTAGAGCTTAGAGCTTGGGTACCTTAAGATAAACTAGCTGCGTCCAGGGGTTTTACCCGCTGTACTGTAGCCTATTTATTATTTCAGGGTCTATCTCTATACCAAATTTCAGCTCAATCGGTCCACCCGTTTAGGCGTGAAGAAGTAACAAACATACACACTCACTCACAAACTTTCGCATTTATAATATTCGTGTGATTAGTGTGACTGACTTAAAAAGAAGACTCAAACGAACGAAACGGTAAGTGCTTGTTCACGCTATAACACGCGGGCGCGGGCGCGGGCGCGACAGACTTTGCTCACACCGCACGTGCGTTGTACGTGAACACCTTCATAGCACGTCATATGTTTGATATTTCGCGCTGCACCCGCGCCTGCGCGTTCACGTGAACAAGCCCTTATTAGAGCTAGTATAGTGTAGTGTTAGTGAATAGTGTAAAGTAGTGAAAGTGCTACATATGCATTGTGCATAAAGAACACATTAACAAAGTGTCTTCCCCTTAACAGAGACAATAAGAAAAGTGTTAATGGACACATTCTTAGTTTTAGTCTACCTAGCAATTTAAGTTAAATGTTAATTACCTATTAGCCTAAGTCGTAGGCTAGATTGTAATATAAATAGAGATCAACAACATGTGAAATAATAAAAATACTTTTAAAAACAAGCTTTAATTATTCTTACCATCTTGCATCATAAAGTACTCGTCAAGACAAATCAAATGAACCCAAACTCGATGGGGTTGCGTTGTTTAATGACAGAGTTCCTATGGCCACCTTCCAGCTCCATCATCAGATCAGCTCGATGTCATAAAAATATTGCATTGTCATCCGATTTACACACGCATGCAAATTTTCAGCTCAATTGGAAACCGGGAAGTGGGTCAAATTAAACTTCCAAGATTTGATTACAGACAGACAAACAGCTTGTAAAAATATAATAATACCTATATATTACTTGATGTGCTCTAATACATAAAAAAAATATAGTGTGACTAAGTACACGGTTTTACTCTCTGAAAAAGCTCGCTGAATAACGAGTACCTATACTTTATAATGAATCCTACTAATTTTATGAAAGCGGAAGTTTGTAAGAATGTATGTTTGTTACTCTTTCACGCCTAAACTGGTGGACCTGATTGAGCTGAAGATTGGTATAGAGATAGCTTAAACCCTGGAATAACATAATATATACTACTGTACTATGGGTGAAACAGCAGGGCGTAGCTAGTGAATAATTACCTATAATATTATAATCATTAATTAAAACACCACAAAATATGCAGAAAACTCAAAACTATGACACAATTTTTTATCATCTGAGCGTAGCAATTGGCGGTCTTATTACAAGCTGTCAAGTCTGTCTGTCTGTAATCAAATCTTGCAAGTTTGATTTGACCCACTTCCCGGTTTCCAATTGAGCTGAAAATTTGCATGCATGTGTAAATCGGATGACAATGCAATATTATTATGACATGGAGCTGATCTGATGATGGAGCTGGAAGGTGGCTATAGGAACTCTGTCATTAAGCAATGCAACCCCATCGAGTTTGGGCTCATTTGATTCGTCTTGACGAGTACTATATGATGCAAGATGGTAATGATAATTAAAGCTTGTTTTTAAAAAGTATTTTTAAAATTTCACTTGTTGCTAATAAATCCAGACAACCATGCTCGGAGAGGAGAATAATAAAAAAAGCAAACCATTTAAATAATTATTAAAATAGTGATCTACCCGAATGATAGATGCGCACAAAAACCAGGTCATTGCAAAAACTAATTAGCGATTTTTTTCGCTAAGCTATTTATATGCATGCGATTAGCATTTTTGGTTTATGAGTTAAAGCTTTACATACATTTTAGTATGAATTTGCATAGATTACTTATGTTAGAAAACTCTACCTGTACAATTAAGCTTACGTCACACTGAGGCGGGACGGAACGGTAAAGCGGTCGCGATCTTCATTTTGTTCCTGCCCACGATCGCTTTATATGTGACAGGTTACATACAAACTAGAACACCTAGAACATTAAAAAAATTCCGTCCCGGATCGCGTTCGTAGTGGGTGAGAATTAGCCAATAGCCCTTCAGCGGGTATAATTTGCCAGACCTATCACTACTCTCGAAAAAAATCAGTCATATTTGCTGTAATCTTCCTGCATTTTACACGTATGCCTACGGTGCGACCCGCTCACGTTGCGTTTAGCTTTAATTATTGTAGGTAAATTACACGCGCTCAATAAAACGCGGTTACCTACCAAAAAATTATTAAATTTATAACAGGGTATTAATAATAAATTTTAGGATATATGTATTAGATACTATCTAATGAACACATACATATAGAAGGCGAGTAGACGAAGTCACCAAACTTCGTGAACAAAACGCCACCGCGATTCAACGACGAACACCGCCATCTAGTTCATACTAGTAGAGTTTTGTGCTATTCTACATACATACCTACTTATCACACTAATATCCATACATATAATAAGAATGGAAATTTCTCCCCATTCATTGTGATCCTTTACTAAGGTGAACTGTGAAAATACGCATATGAACAAAACGACGCGAAAAAGTCGCTTGCGCGATCTAATTCGTAAAACATTTTGTCAATTTTTCCTAGGGAAACGTAAAATAAAATAATAAAATAAATAATAATCATTTATATCAGACACATCGCCCCTAATTTACATCAAAAATTCGAAATAAAAGTAATAGAATATAAAGTAAATTCAATTCAAAAAAAAATAGTGCCAAAAACGCTACAGACGCCATCTATCGGTATGGCTGTAAACTTGTGGTTGACCTTTAGTTTAATTTGGGCTAAATTTGTAAATAGTTTGTGTCACTGGTGTGGTTAAACAACACCACCGATTTGAATAAAATTTTCACTAATACGTTGCAGTTTTCTCTACTTGAACCTTAGTCTTGGTTTTAGTCAAATCGGTTCATAAATAAAAGAGTTATATCAATCTAAAGATTCGCATATAAAATGCTAATAAACAAGAAAGGTAGTCATAGGAACAGCGTAATCAAAAGACAAAACCTCATCGAGTTTGGGCTCATTTGATTCGTCTTGACGAGTACTTTGATACTATATAGTAACCAGGGTCCGAAACGGAGCTGGAAGGTGGCCATAGGAACTCCGTGATTAAAAGAAAAAACCCCATCGAGTTTGGGCTCATTTGATTCGTCTTGACGAGTACTTTGATGCTATATAGTAGCCAAACAAATTAGAATTCATTTAAATTAGTAAATGTAACTTATTTCTCAAATGAATCAGCGCCAGCGGAAAATAATCTAATGTGCGCATGATGCGTGTAAATATCAGTAATAAATATCTTTTTGCTGCTTATTTTTAATTTCTAAAACATGTAAAATCATCTGAAGATAAATAGAAAAATTCATTTACAGTTCATTGTAAAAGTAAATTATTTTTCATACAAGCTAGCGCCACGGAAAATAATGGAACTAATGTCCTAAGAAAAAGAAATATCGTTTATTCTGCAAACAGTTTTAGAAAAGAAGTCCCGCGTAACCTAGCGGAACTAAATAATAGATTTATAATTACTGTGAATACTTCATTTATTATATATTTTTTATTTGTTAGATTAATTAAATATTATGTACCTATTTAATTGAGAAATTAAATATGAGAAATTATGAATTGTTAAAAATCTGTAGATATTTTAACTTAAAATCACGCGATTGTGGCGCTCCATCTAGGGGGATCTTTTGTAAAAATCACTGGTTATCCGGAGACACACAGACATAAAATCTGTTCACACCCATTTAGGCTAAGAACTAATACAACTAGAAGTACCCATATTATGTGTGAGCGTGACGGCAATAGGGAAAATTCTATGTGAAGAAAAAGGAGAACCTATTTTTCTTCCGTCCCTTTCAGCGTAGCTGGTTTATTTGTTTGTCACAAGTTCAAACTATGGTTCAAATGATTTCTTTGTGACAAATATACCATCATTATCTTTTATTTTTTAAGATTTTAAGTGCTTTCAGGGAATAATTAATGGTTTATGTGTACTCATAGTGGTAGTGAAATGGTAGGATGTGCAGTTTTGGGCTGTAAAAGCCGTAGTGAACAACATTAGGAGAAACTATTGCTGTCGCATAGGCGGGCACGCAGTAGTGAACCACCTGCATTTAGGCATACATCCAGACACAAACTGTCACGTTTATAATGTTAGTAAAATTTTGCAATGATTATTATAGAACCTTTTATCTGTGTTATAGATAATCATAGGCGGATTTAGGGAGGGGGGGCAAGGGGCCAAGCCGCCCCCCCCCCCGAGTCATTAAGCAAGCTGCTCGCGCACATATTATAAAGGATGTTTAAGCTTTAGGGGGGGGGGGGGGGGGCAGGGGGCCAGAAGCATTGTAGAGTTACGAATTTCGCACATATTTCTGAAATAAAATTTTTTTTTCGGCGCTCGCAGCTAGCTGCTCGCGCACTTATTGTAATGGATGTTTAAACTTCCTAACCGCTCAGAGCGAGCTAAACATACACTTTTCGTAATAAAAATTATAATATTTTTGCCCGTCTGCACCTTGCCCCCCCCCCCCCCCCCCCCCCAAACCAAATCCTGGATCCGCCTATGATTTTAGGTATACACCTCAGTGGTAGAGTCCTTCTCACGAATGAGGTCCCGCGGAATTTTGCTGAACTAAATTACATTTTTCGATAAATTCTGGACTTCATGCCATAAATAATTTTTCACCACTCTCGCACGAAAATAGTGTCTTTGGTCATCGATTTCAGTGAGCAAAAGCCGTTTTTGCTCTCTAGAGAGTAGAGAGGCAAAGTGATTTGAATTTCGAACACAATTTTATTGGCTATGAAGAAGTTGGTGTGTTCTGAAACTTATTTGTGTACAATTTTTATTTAACTGAGATGCACATAATTTTTAATGTTATTTATTGAATTTTAACTTTATAAATTGTATTTTTTCAATAATATTTTAAATAAAATACTATTATAGAATAATAAGTCGTAAGTGAGTTTTTTTTTTTAAAATATTATTACAATTTGTTTTTCATAAATATGTCACACACACAAATTTCGAACGCAACTCTTTTAATAAAAATAAAAAAATACAAAATGGCGGGATGTAGAAGTTTAGAGTTTACAGTCAAATGGAGAATGCGTTGTGACGTCATCGATAAATGCCATCTTTGTCTCTCTCTTTTGTATGAGGTAAGTGAGATGGCACTTATAGTTGTCATTTTTCTTGCGACAGTGGTGTTCACAACACATTTTCCATTTGGTTCTAAACCTCTTGGTAAAGATTCAACTAAATATTTTCAACTTAAGTTGTAAACTTTTGCAAATTTCTATTTGTGATCTAATAGTCTGTTTAATTACAAAGAAATGAGTGACCCCAGTGATGAAGGTAGTTGTCTTACGCCAAAAAAGTTGAAAGAACAAGTTTCGAATGCCGAGTTCAGCTATTTGCCTGAAAAATCTAAAGTGAAATATGTAAAGGCGTACGAATCCTTCAATAATTGGCGCCTCTCAAAAAATGCAAAAACATATTCCGAGACCGTGATACTATCATATTTCATGGAACTATCTAAAACAAGAAAATCCAGTACATTATGGAGCATTTTTTCTATGATAAAAGCTGTCTTGAAAACGAAACGTGACCTTGAAATAGAAAAATTTCTGAATGAAGCACCAGACAGTAAATACCTCGCTTTAAAAGTAAGTAAATTGATACAAAAGCTAATTTATTTCAAAGAAAACCTATCTAACTGTACCTATCTAAAAATAAGTAAACTAAATTATTGTTATTTTTTACAGGTTGTATTAATTATTGGCATAAATGGTGCGTGCCGCTCAAATGAATTGTTGAATCTTAAGGTAAACGACGTTGAAAAGCATTCGGACAAATTAATATTAGTAAAATTATTGAATACAAAGACTAAAATCGACAGATCATTCGTCATTAGTGAAGAATATGTGAATGTGGTGGACAAGTATACGGCATTACGACCCGCTAATACAAAAACTTCAAGATTTTTCTTACATTATGATCCATTATCATAATCAAAAGTAAAAAACAGCCCATAGGCATCAATAAAATCGGTGATATGCCAAAAACGATTGCTAAATTTCTTCAGCTTCCGGACTCCCATCTTTACACTGGGCATTGCCTGAGGCGGACGTCAGCAACACTCTTAGCTGACTCAGGCGCTGATATTACAGTTCTTAAACGCCATGGTGGCTAGAAGTGTAACAAGATTGCAGAAGGATACATCGAAGATTCTAAAGTTATTTAATATGCTAACTTTTAAAATTTGCGATAGTGGCGCCCCGCAAAAAGAACTCCTTTTGTGAAAAGCACTCTACCTATCAGTCACAGTTCCCGATTGAGCAGAAATTTTGCATACCGGGAATCGGATGACAATGCAATAATTTTATGACATGGAAGTGATCTGAAGTCTGATGATGGAGCTGAAAGGTGAAATTTGATAGATATATTATAATAAATAGTTTGAGTACGTAGGTATATGATAGTTTCATTTCAGAAAATTTAATTTTAGATTTTTTTATACAACGATGTAAGAAGATGAGCAAGATGCTCTCCTGATGGTAAGAGATAACGCTGGGATTTAACGAAGGTTAAATTCTGGGTGCACTGCTGAGTCATAAAATGTTAAGATTCTTCAGCCCAGTAATTTCACTAGCCACAGTGCCCTCCTACCGAAGCACAGTAATGTCTGCACATCACTGTTCAGGCGGCAGAATAACTGACACTGTTGGGGTACTAGCCGATCTCCTGCAGAGCAAGTCTACCCACGGTAAAGAGATCACCATTAAATGACGCGGAAAAGAGTCAAGAGTAACTGTACGGAATCAAGCTGTTATTATTCCGTATTTTTATTAGTTTTTCTGATTTAAATGATAATTTGATATATTTTTGTTTACTGTATTTAATCTTGATGTACTATATGTGTAAGTGGTAATTTATTGCCGTTCTAATTTGTACTGTGGTATAGGTATAACGATAGTTCTGGGACTTATCCCAGGACGTCTCTGAAATCTAAGTATTATTCACAAAAAATGTTTCATAATATTATTTACTAGCTTATGCTCGCGGCTTTGCCCGCACGGCAAAATCCTTTCTTAGCAGTGGTCTACGTCATGAAACCTTTCTATGTTCCAAATTTCAACCCAATCCATCTAGCGGTTGAGGCTGTACGTTATACAGATACATCAGTCACTAGCTTATTCTCATGGCTTTGCCCGCATGGACGGGTTACGTTTCATAATACCTACGGTCGTTTCAACTACGGTCGATGTAACTACGGTCGATTCGCATAAGTTCATTTCACATATTGGACGACTCGCTTACAGTGCAACTCGCCTGCGGTTGATTAAACTATGGGCATGTGAACTAATGGGCGATTCGGCCAATGTTCATTTGATATATTGGTTAATTCAACTATGGACGACTCACCTACGGTTTATAAATTCTTTGCTACGCGTGTTTTTAGTACAGTATTCAGGGCAAACCGAAATCTGTTGGTTAGGTTAGGTTTGAACAGTGACTGGGTCTAGGCGGCGAGTCTGGGTCTAGGCGGCGAGTACGGGGGTACTCGTCGCCGCAAGCACAGACCCACGAGGTGGCGCGCGCGGTGTTTCCGCGCGCCCCTTGAGAGGGTGGGGTGAAACTCCTCTTCACCCCACCGCGGAGGGGTCCTCCTGTCAGTGAGGACCAAACGCCGTCGGGGCCGCGGATGAATGCTTCGGCGTACCCGTTGCCCCGGCATTATGGCGTCCCGCAGGAACACCCCCAGGTTTTTTAGTGGGTATCCCCGCCGCTACCATCTTTGGCGGGGGAGTCCCACATACCGCCCCGCGCCCCCCGGCGTGGGGTGATGATGCGTGACGCATTTTTCCTGGGTCAAAAAAAAAAAAAAAAAAAAAAAAAAAAAAAAAAAAAAAAAAAGGTTTGAACAGTGACCACAATGCGCGAGCCGAGCGAGCGAAGCGAGCGTGCCGCGGCAGCGGCCGGCGAAGCGCCAGATATTTTTCTTATTACTGAATTATTTATCCTGTGTCATGGCATCTTCAGGCATTTTGGCATCTTCTTTCATCTACCTCATCATGGCAAAGTGGCATAATAAAAACAACACGTTTCTGAATTCTGTACTATAAACAAGTATTTTTTAGCTGTCATACCTGACTAGCAGCCGGAAACGTGGTCTAAAAATACGTGAACGGTCCGTTAGTTCGGTCAAAAATAGGCAAATCGTCCAATAGTTTAATCAACCATAGCTCAATCGACCGTAGCTGAGTTAACCGTAGGCGAATCGTCCAATATTGATTTCACTCGTTGGTGGAGCGCCACTTGCAAAGCTTGGAACACCGTAGACAGGTTGCAAGTCTATCGGTGTTTTACAAAGTGCATTTCGGTGAGTGTGCCCAGGAGCTTCATGATCTGATCCCACCATCTCCTTTTTACCACCGAACATCTAGAGGAACAGCGCTGCGTCATCGCTACATGGTTGATATTCCATTTGCCCGTACGAAGCGATTTAGTTCAACCTTCATTATCCGGACGGCGAAGGTTTGGAACTCTCTGCCAGCATCAGTGTTTCCTGTTAATTACAACTTAGGAGTCTTCAAATCGAGGGTTAATAGGTATTTACTAGGTCTGTGTGTAACATCTTCGACCGCGTCATCACTTACCAACAGGTGAGACTGTGGTCAAACGCAGCCCTATTCTCTATAAAAAAAAAAAAAAAAAAAAATTTCAACCAATAGTTATTATGAACGTAGGCGAAACGTCCAATAGACATTTTGAATAGTAGGTGATTCGATCGTAGTTACATATTGGCAAGGTTTGCCAGCCTTTACTAATTCTACGCCCATTAAGTCGCAGAAAACCCGTGAATTGAATCCCTCTTTTCCGTGGAATTGGAAATCGAATTAAATGGTCTGTATCAAATTCATTAATATATGAATAATTTACTGTCACGCGCTACGAAGTGCGCGCGGGTCAGCTAGTTATGAATGAGAAAGTTTGTGAGTGTGTATATTCATAGGCGGATCCAGGATTTGGTTCTGGGGGGGCCAAGGTGCGGACGGGCAAAAATATTACAATTTTTACTATGAAAAATGTGTGTTTAGGTCGCTCTGAGCAGTTAGAAAGCTTAAACATTCATAATAATTGGTGCGCGAGCAGCTTGCTGCGAGCGCCGAGAAAAAAATTATAATCTTTACCATGAAATATGTGCAAAATTCGTAACTCTACAATGCTTCTGGGGGGGGCCTTGGCCCCCTGGCCCCCCCCCCCCTAAATCCGCCTATGTGTATATTTGTTACTTCTTCACACCTAAACTAGAAATTTTGTATAGAGATAGCTCAGACCCTGGAATATCACATGCTGCATAGGTGCAGCCAGCCCTGGATTTACACTAGGGGCATTCGGGGCGACCGCCCAGGGCGGCCAATTTTCAGGGGGCGGCAAAATCCGAAACGAGTAGAAAAATTCCATTAAAATTCTATAATTAATTAATAATATAATATTATATTATATTGGAATCACCTTCAACTTGAAAATTTTATTTTTCGCGCCCCATTACACACCTTTCGTAGTCAGAAACTCAAAATTTTCGGCGCTTTTCGTAATCAAAATTTTTTTTTTTTATAATGTACCTACTTAATATTTTTTTTTCTTTTTAATAATATGGCAACATGTGCATTTTGCCAGTGTCGAGTAAAATTCGTGAATGTTCACGGGATATTAAATTATGGTCTCCACTTTCGTGTTTTGCCAGTGTCAAGTTAAATGTTATTTTTTAAGTAATAAGTTAGTTAGTCAGGTCAGAGTCAGAGTGAGCTTAATAGCTCGTCTAGTCACGTGAGTCTTCCAGTAAAATGGGTGGAATTTTACTGAAAGTTCGGAGGAGTTTTGGAGGGGGCACCAAAATTCATATTTCAGCACCATATCACTTGCCTACATCTGTGCACATTCAAAAACACTTAACACGCAATATTCCACCATTATTACACGCTAACAATCAAATTCTACACGATTATTAAGCAAAAGACGTGGAGATAATGATATGATCAAGGCTTGCCGCCAAAAACTCCTACTTAATATTCATTATTACTAAAATTAACAAAAGGAAATCGTATTATAAGTAGTTGGTACGCGTAATATACCAATATCTCAGACAATACAAAATGTCAAGAGAATTATCTGCCGCGGCTCTAGCACGAGTGCCAATTGACATACGAATAAGACTCCCATTCCAATGTCAAGAATATTTGACGTTTGTTAAGAGTACAATGACATTGGGAGTAGCCAAATTCTCTTATTTATGGTAGGGGTCTATGGTTTTTTTTTTTAAATGTCTTTACTTGCTATACACGGTGCGACTGACAGAAATGACGATATTGTTTGTGCAAAGACCAAGTGTAAAACTAGCTTAACAATAATAAAAGCAGCCAAGTGCGACTCCGACTCGCCCATGAAGGGTTCCGTAGCAGCAAATAACATTATATAAAAGTTCTTACAGTTTAGGTTGCAGGTAACTTAAATTGCGGTTTACGATTTACTAAATAGTAGATCCGCGCATACACTAACAAACAGTGAACACTAAAACAGTGAACAAATAATACCTATACATTTAGTCTTACTTAATTTGTTTGTTAAACTTAATTCCGCACTCGTTGGTAATTTGGCTGCATATTAAATCTGTGAAATCTTTGAAAGTATTTATTCAAATTACACACTGTAAAGGGCCATATTGTTCTATATTTAATGCACAATATATGTATTTACTTAGAGTCCTTTTCACGAAAAGAGTCCCTTCAGCGGGGCGCCACAATAGCGAGTTTAAAATTAAAAAAAATTATAACATTCTGATTTCTCATATTTAATTTAATTAATTTTATTTTTTTTTTATACAACGAAGTAAGAAGACGAGCAAGACGCTCTCCTGATGGTAAGAGATAACGCTGCCCACTATTAGTACAGTGCTACTCATTATTTTACAAAGGTACAATTCTGGGTGCACTGCGCCAACGCTTCTTACTTGAGAGTCATAAGATGTTAAGACTCCTCAGCCCAGTAATTTCACTAGCTACAGTGCCCTTCTACCGAAGCACAGTAATGTTTGCACATCACTGCTCAGGCGGTAGAATAACTGGCACTGTTGGGGTACCCACCTAGTCGACCTCCTGCAAAGGAAGTCTACCCCCGGTAATTTTTACTTTTTTATGAAATAAAAAAATATTTACGATATGAAGTACAGTAATAATTATCCATTAAATTAAATAATTTAGTTCCGCTAAATTCCGCGGGACATCTTTCGTGAAAAGCACTCTAAATGGATAAGAATTAATGCTATACCTTTGTAGCTTAAAATCCCTTCGTTAATAGCGTGCTCATTTCTCGTAAAAAAATATGGGATAAAAAATGGTTATTGAGGATTATTCTTAAGGACAGACAAAAGAAGAAGAGAAGTCATATGGACAGAGAGACGCGGAATGCGAATGCGACTTTGTTTTATACTAAGGGTTCCGTTTTTTTCATTTGGCTACGGAACCCTAGAACCATAGCTAGTGCTTTATCAAAATTTATTACCATAGACTCAAGAGTCTATGGTAATAAATTAGAACCATAGACTCAAGAGTGTGCGACTAAAGAGTGTGAAAATTATCGATAAAATCGAACAAAAATATTACAGAGAAGTGTTTGAATAAAAAGCAAAAATTAAAATACATTCTGTAATTTATTATGCCATTGTGATGATACCAAATCAGAGAGATATAATTACGATAGTTAATATTATTATAATAACATTGTCTAAATAACTAAAAGGAGAGAGTGACTGACTGATCTATCAACGGCCTACAGCCTAAATCGCTGGACGGATTGGGATGAAATTTGGAAAACAGGTAGATTTTATGACGTAGACCTCCGCTGAGAAAGGGTTTTGCCATGTGGACAAAACCGCGAGCATAAGCTAGTATGACTATGTATGTATAATGTGTACCAACGCTGTTTTACTTATATGGAAGTGCAATGTTAATTAGGTAAACAATAATAAAACAAGAAATGAAACAAATATAATATTTAATACATTTATAGAAAGTTTTATGGTTGAGCCAATTAGGGCTGAGCAGAAGTGTTCCTTGAATATTTTATTGGTGGCGCGAGTGCGGAAGTTTACCTTATTCCCTCACCTGTTGTTCAAGCTCCAGGAGCTTGCTGTCAAAAAGCACGCATCTGTTGACCAAAAAGTTGTCCTGAAGTTCGATGCAATTTTTTTGGATTTGCATGCATCTTTGTTTATTTTATCGTTTTTTGCCCTAATTTGTATAAAATACAAAGAAAATAACAAGAATGCCAATAGTCACGGACAAATTTATACATATTATGACTTTTAATTTCATCACCCATAAATTGTGATAGCGTCACAAAATTCGCAACACAAACACATAATTTATTAACAACATGATACTTATTATTTAAATATATAAAAGGATAGACTGAGTGACTGACTGACTGATCTATCAACGCACAGCTCTAACCGCTGGACGGATTGAGTTGAAATTTGGCATACAGGTAATAAGGCGTAGACATCAGCTAAGAAAGATTTTTAAAAATTCAACTCAACGTGCAAGAAAGGGGCCCAAAGTCAAGTAACATACTTCAATAATGGCAACGTTATCATGCAAGCTAAATATCTTTTTAAAGCAATTAATTAAAACCATAGTTACCGTAATGGAAGACAATGGCACTTCGTTTTTACGTAACCAATACTAAGGCCTAAATGAGAAGTCAGCAAAGTGCATGGAACTCATAATACAGTAATAATGGTCGTGATAAATTTTCTTTATACTTTCACACTTTAGGGTAGGTATGTGATATATTATAATAACTTAGATAATTTTATTAACATGATATGAAATACCTACCTGATAAAACATGATTATCGAATAATCACGGACTCTCATATGTCACATCACTATTCAATTTGTAAACAAACACTACAGACTACAACTACTGAATTAAACTAAGAAAAATACCGATTATCTAGAAATGAAAGCCGTACGATTATAATATTATGCTGATAAGGATTATTTAACATGAACTACATACACCAAATCAATCTACTAACAGAAAAGCGATGCTTACTAACCTATGAAAAGTCAATGATTGGGTACTTACGGATTATTTAGCTCTGCGTTGTTTGATACTGTGTGCAATATTTTTTTTCATTATCAGTTAAAGCATGGCAAAGAGATACATAATATTATATAGGTCACGATTTCCATTAAATAACTATTTTTTTCACTGAAAATATATCACTGACGATTCAAATACTATCAATTTGTAAACAAACGAAACATAATTTGATTATGGTTCATCCACAATGTGTGACGAATGACTCGTCGAGCAATAGGTAGGTACGCCGAGTTGTTCGTCGGAGTTGGCTGACGCACACAGATTATTTACAGGGTTATTGGTTATTCAGTACATTATGCTATATAGTGTCATAGACAGTACATAGCTATGGTGTATAGGGCCTTATTGGAGAGGTCATTGGCCATGTTTTGAGCGCAATATAATATTATGTTCCGTGAAATTTTACGTTATCAAGTTTTTTTTTTTAAATTCATTATAGGTTAGCTTTTGACCACGATCTCGCTTGATATTAAGCGACGATGCGGCCGTATATGGTAGCAGTCTAAATCTAGTAGGCGGGATAAATCTGCCCTGGCTTCACTGAACATCATACCGGAACACGGTCACAATTACGGCTTGGCGACACGGTTCTATATTTTTTTTTTTATAAATCGCGGGGATATTTTTTTAAATTCATAAAAACAACCCCATAATTATTTATTTTTTAGTATCTTAGTACTCGGACAAAATATCAGTATTTGAATTATTATAAATAATAATTATTAATCAAATTAAATCTAATTTATCACAATAAAAGATGCTTTATTCAAAAAAATGAATAGAATAGAATAATACTTGTCGGCTTTTCTACCCGAGTCAACGGAAAAAATAGTTTCATGAATGCATTAAAAATAATCTATGCTCCTCCGACGAACGACTCGGCGAGTCATTCGTCGCATAGTATGGATGAACCATAAGCCTCTTCATAGAGGGTAACTTAACTTCTTGGCGGGAACCTACTAGATAGTTTAAATTCTATGGAAATCAATGTGATTAATAATATAAATGACATTTGTCATTGACTGTCAGTGTTGTAATGACAGTGGGAGTAGCGACGAGTCATAGACAAGCAGCTTGCTACTCTTATGAAACGTCAACGCTACTCTTAGAATAGCGATGACAGTGGAATGGGAGTCTTATTCGTATGTCAATTTGCTTGTATGCTAGAGCCGCTGGAAATTTGGCATATGCGCGTAAATTATGCGCACTAAGCGGAGCGTGCGCGTGGAGGTAAATCAATAGAGGACAGAATGACAGAAGTCGGGCGGCCATTCATTCGCTTTGTTTGTACTAGAGGTAAACAATCGGCGGTCTTATCGTATAAAGCAATCTCTTACATCCTTCTGGGAAGGAAATTTTGATGTATTTTATTTTCTAATTTAGTCGGATTTTGACCTCTATAGAAAGACGAGTGAAACGACTTATTGCTGACAACTCGTTGATGTAGCGTCGCTTGACGCTTTCAAAGCCTGGAACATCGCACCGTAGACAAGTTGCTAGTCTATTGGTCTTTTACAAAGTACAGTAATGTACATTAAAGTGGACATCAATCTAAGTGAGTGAATTAGCCAATAGCCGTGCTGGTTGAAAGGAAATTTAAATTTTTCTATTTTTAACCCCCGACGCAAAAACGACGGGGTGTTATAAGTTTGACGTGTCTGTCTGTCTGTCTGTCTGTGTGTCTGTGTGTGTCTGTCTGTGGCATCGTAGCTCCCAAACGGATGAACGGATTTTGATTTAGTTTTTTTTGTTTGAAAGTAGAGTTAGTCGAGAGTGTTCTTAGCCATGTTTGGTAGAAATCGGTCCAAGATGGCCGCCGCTACAAAATGGCGGATTACTTTTTTCTTCCACGATCCCCTCAATATGGGTATCAAATGAAAGGGCTTAACGAGTAGAATACAGCCCACTACATAAAATTTAAAATACAAGATGGCCGCCATCAAAAAAATTGTGAATTACGTATTGCGTTGGGGGTTTTTTAAATTTTTAATTTAATTCACTTGTTTAATTTAGTGGGAGGACAGAAGTCTTATTGTACAATCATTAGCCCATCCCTGTTTGTCTCCAACATCACATAGAGTGAATTATGATAAATATTTATTACGTTGCGAGAGTTATGCAAATCGGAAATGTTTGTGGCGGAATATGTTGACTTTTGACATGGAATTCAAATGAGACGAGTACTTACTGCCTACCGTTATGTGTCTTGCTTGACACTTGATGAGTAAGGAGTGTCTAGACAGGAATATTTAGGATAGAAGTCAATTTTTTCCCTAAATTAGCTCAATTAAAAATTGAGAGAATCATCAATATTTGTTTCGCAGTTTTTGTTCGCGTTCGCAGCAGTGTGGAGTATGGAGTGGAAACAAGTGTTTTAAATTAAAAATTTTAAAAAACCCCCAACGCAATACATAGTTCACCATTTTGTGGTGGCGGCCATGTTGGATTTTAAATTTTATATGTATAGTGGGTTGTATTCTACTAGTTAAGCCCTTTCATTTGATACCCATATTGAGGGGGTTGTGGATGAAAAAGTTATCCGCCATTTTGTAGCGGCGGCCGTCTTGGACTTATTTCCACCAAACATGGCTAAGAATACTCTCGACTAACTCTCCTTTCAAACAAAAAAAACTAAATCAAAATCCGTTCATTCGTTCAGGAGCTTCGATGCCACAGACAGACACACACACACAGACAGACAGACAGACACGTCAATTTTATAACACCCCGTCGTTTTTGCGTCGGGGGTAAAAAAGCATCACACTAATATTATAAATGCGAAAGTTTGTGTGTGTATGTTTGTTACTTCTTCACGCCTAAACAAGTGGACTGATTGAGCTGAAATTTGGTAAAGATATAGACTTAGACCCTTTTTTTGACCCAGTAAAAATGCGTTGCGCATCATCACCCCACTCCGGGGGGCGCGGGGCAGTATGTGGGTCTCCCCCGCCGAAGATGGGCGCGGCGGGGATACCCACTAAAAACCTGGGGGTGTTCCTGCGGGACGCCATAATGCCGGGGCAGCGGATACGCCGAAGCACTCATCCGTGGCCCCGACAATAATAGCTTAGACCCTGGAATAACACATAGACATAGTAAAATCCAATTTCTACCAAATTAGCCAACAACAGTTTAAGTTAGTTAGTCTAAACACCCCGTTTGATTAAATTAATAAATTAAGTCGATTCTATCTATGTTTGTATTTCATTAAATAAAATGAGATGTTTGTCAATTTATAAAATAACTTCGCTCGCTCCACTTCGTGATTCGTGGACGTAATAATATCTACTTATGTAGGTACTTTTATACGCGCGAATTGTAAAAAAAATATCCTACCAAAGCTATGGAATAAATAATTTTGTAAAATGCACCAATCTTCGTAACATTTCATTATAAAAAGTTTTAGTTTTGTAAGTTATTTTTGTAAATTTGGTTTGCAATAAAAATAAACCGTTGTCCTATTATGTTCTGCTATTCTCTTGAAAACCACATGACTTGCATTTCAGAGTGGTCATACTCTTCCTAATAGAGCCAAGGAACTAAAATTTGATAAGTCTACCGCCTGAACAGTGATGTGCAAATATTAGATACTGTTCTCCGGTAAGAGGGCACTGTAGCTAGTGAAATTGCAGGGCTAAAGAGTCATAACATCATATGACTCTTGAGTAAGAAGCGTTGGTGCAGCGCTCCTGGAATTTCACATCGTTGTGAAATCCTAAGTAGCACTGTACTGATTATGGGCAGCGTTATCTCTTAACATCAGGAGAGCGTCTTGCTCGTCTTCTACTTCATCACATAAAAAAAACATAATCATGTAATAACAAATGCCATATAGTAAACCTAATTAAAAATGTTAATGAAGAAAGCGGTTTAACCTGAAAATTATCCATTGTAATCCGGGAACAGGCTTTTAACTTTCAAGTTTTAAAGAAAAAAAAACTAGTTTTATTGTAGTTTCTTGAGGTCCGACCAGATTTGAACATGTTTTAGAATATTAAACAGGTTTTAAATCATTGACACACTTGCATTTTCATTAATTTCTTCTGGCGCTCTCATTTGCTAATTTTGCAAGTTTTTTAGCAACAACATTTTGTACTAGTATCATCCGTATATTTTTTTACTGAATATAAAAAAGGTTGTTAATTTAATACGTGTACCTATGTACCTACTGCTTATATGTATGTATTTATTATTGGAACTGTGAGTAATTTGTATGGAAGTAGGTATTCTTTGAAATTTTGAAAATACTATACAAAGTTTAGAAACATATGTTGTAAAATAAATAATGCGAGTTTTTTTAAAAACTATTGATCATATTTTGACCATTCTTTATAAATACATACGAGTAGCTTACATTAGGCTCAACTTAGGGAACTGATATTAATGTAAGTTATTGAATCTCGTCGCGTCCAATACTTTCGCTAGAATTTTAGTCCAGAATACAGTAATGCCTGCACATTACTGCTTGGCGGATGAATAACTACAAAGGAACTAAAAGCTAATTGGCTGGTCACATCTGCCGCAGAACCGATAACCGATGGGGTAGACGTGTTCTAGAGTGGAGACCGCGTCTCGGCAAATGTAGTGTAGGACGTCCTTGGGAGAGATGGGGCGATAATATCCGGAGGGTCGCTGGGAGCGGTTGGAGGAGAAAGACTAAAAGAATTGAGTATCTATGAGCTTTGATAAAAAACAATTATTATTTATTTAAGATTATTTTATGATAATAAGGTTCAAAATGCATCACTATCACGTCTCATTATGCAGTTTATAACAATGTTACGTTTATTCCCACAGTTAGGAAGTGCGTCGTGTTTCGTTCGAATGTTTCCATAAACACTTCCCTCGTTGAACACGCTACACATCGTAGTTTGTAAACTCTTGCAATTTTCCACTTAGCAACTTTACTGAGGTACTTTGTACCTCGACATCTATAATGATTTAATCAACTTGTGTCTTACAGGTTTTTTTATGCCTTTGCATACTACTACTTCACACTACTTCTTTAAGTAAGAAAACGAGCAAGACGCTCTCCTAATGTTAAAGATAATAAAAGATTGATCAGGATAATCCTAGGTGCACTGCACCAACGCTTCTTATTCAAGAGTCATAAGATGTTAAGACTCTTTAGCCTAGTAATATCACTAGCGTACCTTATACTTTGCACAAATGATTTTTTTAAGTTAATTTAGAGGCTGTGTTGTTCAAGGGGTTATGTGGTGTAGATGTAACTCTTGATCGCCGAGTTCGAATCACGGCTCCGCATCAATGAACTGTTATTAGCTATGTGCAGTTTTTCCACTCGCTATACCTATTGGTGATAGGCTTCGGCCGTGGCTAATTACCACTCACTAGGCAAAACCATGACTTTACTAGTGGTAGGCTTCGGCCGTGGCTTGTTACCACCCACTAGGCAAAACCGTGAAGCCAAGCGGTTATTATGACCATGTTCAGGTTCGGGGACGGATTTATCCCACCTTCTAGGTTTAGTCTACTACCATCTATGGCCGCATCGTCCCCCAACATCACACGAGACGTGGTCAAAGGCACAGATAAAAGAATACTAGTCAAAGGCTAACCTATAACGAATTAAATAAAATCTTTTACCTCTACATTTTTTTTTATGTGATGAAGTAGAAGACGAGCAAGACGCTCTCCTGATGTTAAGAGATAACGCTGCCCATAATCAGTACAGTGCTACTTAGGATTTCACAATTATGTGAAATTCTAGGAGCACTGCACCAACGCTTCTTACTCATGAGTCATAAGATGTTAAGACTCTTTAGCTCAGTAATTTCACTATTACCATTCAAAAGAAAGATTTTACTACACTATTTACCATTCAAAAGAAAGATTGTATTTATAAGGATCATAAACATAAGGAAAGTTCTTTATAATAAGGGGAAAGTGGGAAACTGTGAAACCCTCGGTTTGCGGCTACCGGTGGAAACTCGGCATCTCTTGCCATCTGACCCTTATTACCTTGCCATTTTAAATTTCTGTTTTACAGTCCCAATTATATACTTACGACATTTTTATTTTACATGCTTTTAACCTTTTCTGATGACTATTATTAAATGTAGTCGAGTTTTGACTCATTTCATGTTATAAAGCAGTAGATCATAGAAGCTACTGCTTCTAGTAGAGTAGTAGTTTTAATTTTTGTTTTTGTAAAATTTACTTTAAGTATATGTCATAGAGGTGCCTTGCGAATGAGCGGTAGAGTTATAATGAAATGTAAAATTGACTTGCAAAAGTGCTCCATTGTAGCCTATTAAAAGAAAATGAATTTTAAAAATCTGAGTTTGAGATTATAATTGAGTATGTAGGTACATATCGCACGTTAAATAATAAACCGGAATAAGTCAAAAATTCACTTTTTTGGGAAATCGCAGTTAAAGTTTTGGGTCTCTACCTTGTTGATAACTTTTTGATATTTTTCATGAGTGTATGGTGTTATGTTTATTTTCTTCTTCTTAAATTGTAAACAGATATATAGAGGACATAATATTCGTAATAAATAAATTATATTATTAAAATCAAATGAGTAATGAAGCTTTGTTTTCAAAGTTTTGACTTAATGTCGGTTTTGTAAAAAAAATTGAAATCAATCATATTTTTTTTTGCAAACTAATATTGAATCATTCAGTTTAGTATTAAATAATAAAATAATTTTATTAGATGTATAATATTTATTACACTTTAATAGTAAAACATAAATAAAAATACAGAAATTCTTTTATAATGATAATAAAAAATAACTATTTATATAAAGTTTTATAATAGGTAACTGCTTTCTTTACCTAATTATGTACGTCTGAGTAGTTATACAAAAGAATAACAATCAGTTGTAATAGGAACTTATTATAACTTAGTAACCAAAAATTCTATAGTCATCACAAAATGCTGTCGAGATCGCTTTACGTAATTCTTGTGGAAACGCTGATTCTATTGAGCAAAAATTTAATACAGAGGTAGATTAAATCTCGATAAAGAACATGGGATAGTTTTTATTCCAGAAATCTACCTTTAAAAGGGAGGGGGGGATTGAGGATTAAAGTTTGTGTGGGAAATTAGTAACTACTGTTCATTTAGCTGAAATTTGGTATAAATATAGCATATAGCTGAGTTTCGCGAAAGGGTATTATATGAGAGAGAATATCTCAGAAATCAGCCTTTAAGCCTCACCCTTATTGTATGGAAGACCAATAACTGCTTTGCTACTATTTGGGCACAGAATTTCCCGGGATATATTTTTTAGTTTTTTTATTTATGTAGTGCGGCCATGATTGGCCTTTTGTAATCGCCGCTTATTATAGTGAGAATGACCCAGACAGAGTTCACCACAGACCATAGCAGTTTCTAGAAACTGCAAGATTTTCGTAGGGGGTCATCTCTCTAAGCTCATTCGGGCTGAGCAGGTGCTGTCCCAAAATAGAGTTACGTTTACGCATCAGTGCTCCACACTCCCCTAGCAGATGAAGAGGCGTTTTATCTGCCTCATTGCAGAATCTGCAGGTTTGAGTGTCGCATAGCCCTAGTTTGGACACATGCATGTTAAGGCGACAGTGTCCAGTCAGGGCTCTAGTTATGATACGTAGATTCCCCTACTTAGCGCTATGATTCGGTTCTTGAACCTGGTATCATAGGCTTTTATGAGTAGCTTTGAGTGCCTCATGCCCTGAGAGTCTTTCCACAGTTTGATTTACTCCTCAAAGCATAAGTTTACTAAAGTTTTCTGCGCTCAGCTTTTAGGTATGCCACAAAAAGGCTCAAAGCCGAATTGAGTGCCTTCTGCCCCAGCGTACGTGAGCCCATCGGCACGTTCATTGCCGTTTATTCCCGCGTGCCCCGGGACCCATCTGAGGACAACATTGTTCCTTGAGCCTAAAAGGCTTATTACACCTGGCTAAATTAAGAAGCCTAAATCCAGTCGCCACTGAATTAAGTCAAGTGTAATCACATTTAGCATCCTAAATTTAGGAGAAAGTATTGTTCATCCTAAATTAGATTCTAAATTTAGTGACCAAATTCAGCCAAGTGTAATAACCACTTTAATCATTCAGTCAGCATACAGTCTTCGACTAGCTTCGCTAGGAGGGCAGCCTGGCTATCAGAGTTAATGTTAATGGTTTGGTTGCTGTAATGCTTTTGCAGGTTGATGTGCGCGCATTCAAGAATGGTGAAAATCTCTGCCTGGAAAATGGAGGCGAACCTTCCCAGATTTACGCTTTTGCTACACCTAGGTCGCTCTCCATACACTCCAAAGCCTACATTACCTCCCATTTAGAGCCATCCGTGAACCAGCTCCGGCTCCCGGTTTTTCCCGGGATAGGACATGAAACAGTTCTGGTTCCAGAAACCAGTATTTAAAGGGTGCGAAATTTATGCAAGAAATCCGGTAACCGTTTAACTATTTTTTATGTAATTTGAGTTTGAGGTGGAGAGAGGATAGTTTTATTCCTGAAATCAACCTTTAAAGGGGATATAAGGGGGTGGGAGTTTGGAAGGACAATCAATAACGGCTGACGCTATTAAGCTAAAAGCTGATACAGAGATTATAATTTGATCCTGGAAAATGACAGAATAGTGTAGATTTCTAGGAATTTCAATATACTGTATGGTGGTGATGGTGGTGGTACCTTGATTTCCTGCATGGTGAGCTGGAAGCCTTATCTCCCTGTACGCTGTGCTGGATTTTATCTTCAGTTTCATTTAAAAATCTCTTTAATAATTAATATACAACATTAAATAAAAATTAAAGCCCTCAATAATTAATTTTGAGAACATTACAAGAAAATTAGAGAAAAAGTAACAAGGTCTATAACTACGTAAACACGACTTTATTTACTTACTTTTATTTCGACTGGCTTACAATTATCCGTATCAGTACATCAGAATTACGTTTTACTCATCTAAAGAAGTTTTAGGCACTGCTGCTTCCTATTTGCAGACGTCATCTTGGATTAAAACTATGGAACTCGAAATTAATACAATACTTTCTTATTAGAAACATAATTAAGTTGACTTGAAATTTCGTAATAAACTGTATCAATCGCTAGAGCACTTTTAGACTTAAAGAGAATTTAGAACGTAAACTGAAATAAACGCAAATACGATTCATTTATACCAACAGTTTTAGTATTAAAGTGATGTAAAATTAATTGCTTCTGAAAGAAAACAGATAATTTAATACTAAAACGCACTAATACGCAATCTATCTTGTCTATGCAATTACAAATTAAAAATAAACTGCAACAAGTCTAAATAGGTCATGCTGCATTTTCTCCTAAAGTGAAATAATACCAAAACATGCTAGCTTAGAAATAAATAAACATTTTAAGTCTCACCTGCGTTTGAAAATAAACCGAATTATTTTACATTACGCCAATGTAGTAGAAAAACAACGACACTTATTTCAAATTGCGGTCGTTACAAAACTGAATCGCACGGATGAATTGTCGCGCGCTTTTGTAAAAAAGAGAGGGGTGGTCTAAAAACCAGCCATTTTGGTATATTTTGCTGGGTGTGAAAGTGCCTACTGATTCTTTAATCGGATTTAGTGCGTTTTATTAACAAAAGTAGGAATCCTGATTTTTTGAGTTATTCCGGTTTATTATTGAACGTGCGATATGTATATTGGGTGATAATCCGTTCATCCATTCGGGAGCTACGATGCCACAGACAGACACACAGACACGTGAAACTTATAACACCCCGTCTTATCATTGTTATTTATATACTTTATAGTTAAGTAGGTGACGACGATGATCTACTAAGTTAGTTAAAATTAATTTATTCTGCTTTTTACGACTGCAATAGGCTATATTTAATTTGCAAAACACGCAACTAAACAAGAACATCCGCGGTTATGTAAAATTTAACTCGTCAGTTATCTAATACCTACTCGTAGCTTATAAATTATATTTAATTTTATGTCTTTTAATAGGATCCTTTGCGAATTGAGGTTATTTGTCAAAACACGATTAACCTAAAGGTATATTGACGAAAGGATGTTACGGATGTTACGCCGCAGCTTTTCTGTTGAGGTACTAATTTTTTGATCGGAGGTACTAAATAGTACTAAATAGGTACTAAATATTGGTATGTCGTGTTTCTTGCAAATCCAAGACTTGGTCCCGTCATCTTTTTTCGCAATTAAAGAATTTCGAAAGAAAAGAAAGAAGAAAAAAGATTTCGAAAGCTGAGAACACGGAGGGATTTATCCCGCCTTCTAGGTTTACTCTGGTCTACTATATGGCCTCATCATCAATAATTTTCACTAATTTTCTTTTTTTTTTACTTTCTCATATAAATATTCTGTAACTAGTCTATGTATTTACATATTGCACATCACCGTCTATTATTGTATTTTCAGTTCTGTTCCATTCCCAGGCTGTCTGTAAGAAATTGCCTAGTGCGATAAGACTGCCGATTGTTTACCTGCATTAAGATATCTAGCTCATTAAGCTTCTTTTTAATTATTTGGTTTGCAATAAAGTATTATTTTATTTTATTCTATAATAATCATCATGCTGTGTTCACTGTACTTAGGGTGAGCCTTTACTTTATAATATATGGTATTAATTATTGTAAATCTTGTTCTGGGCTACACCCAATTTGTGAACCTTATAAATAAAAAATAAAAAATCACGCGCGATCGTGGTCAAAGGCAACCTATAATGAATAAAAAAATATCGTGGACCACCTTTACTAAATCGAATCTTAAGTATTTTGTGGTGAGAATAGCAACCCGCTATCTATGGTCCTTCATGAAAGACTTTTGGCCGCAGGCAGTCATGTTTCGGAAATTCCAAGGTCGGTTTCCTGCTGACTCTGCGCGCAACACGGCGCTGGCACTACGTTTCACCTAGTTTTTAAGTTATATAACATTTATGTAAGTCTTATTTTGATATTGACCTCTGATTCTCTGATGCATTCTGCTTGTTGTCAGTGCACAGCCTTAATATAAAATTATTTTTAATATTAATATAGGTAGTTATAATTTTATCGAGAAATTACACCGTCAAATTATACTATAAACTGTTCTTAGATACTCAACACGTAGGTACGTACTTCAATGTTAAAAAAGCAGATCTTGTAACTTTGCATATAATTTTTACTGAATATTATGTACTTACATATTAAGGCAGGCGTTTTAAAAGTTCATTTTTTTAAATAACCATTACCAATGAAAGAAGATGAGCTAAGAAAGTTAAACTAACGAGATTTTTAAAACTTGTTTCCAATTACATTTTATTTTAGACAATTATCTATTAACTGTAATTTGCATTTTTACGATTGATGCGTTTCTCTTCGAATAAAATTATAATTTTAGGAAGGAGTGGGCGGATCTCGGTAACCGACCTTTTGACAGTAGGTATAATAAATTAAACCATTTTGCATTATTAATCAAAACAACAAATTATGGGAAAACGAGGTTATGCTTGCGCTTTTGAGTGTGTGTGTTTGTTATTTCTCACGCCAAAACGGGTGGACCGATTGAGCTGAAATTTGGTATAAAGGTAGCTTAGTAACACATAGGCTTATACAATACAGTGGGTAAAACCGCTGGGCACAGCTAGTTAGATATGTCTCTTACATAGATATGTATCTCTTTACCGTGGGCACCTCTTCGGAAAATGTGTAGAGCTCAGTCAGTCAATCAGTCAGTCTTTCCATTTTAACCCCCGACGCAAAAACGACGGGGTGTTATAAGTTTGACGTGTTGTCTGTCTGTCTGTCTGTGTGTGTGTGTGTGTGTGTGTGTGTGTGTGTGTGTGTGTGTGTGTGTGTGTGCGTGTCTGTCTGTGGCATCGTAGCTCCCAAACGGATGAACGGATTTTGATTTAGTTTTTTTTGTTTGAAAGTAGAGTTAGTCAAGAGTGTTCTTAGCCATGTTTGGTGGAAATCGGTTCAAGATGGCCGCCGCTACAAAATGGCGGATTACTTTTTTCTTCCACGACCCCATCGATATGGGTATCAAATGAAAGGGCTTAACGAGTAGAATACAGCCCACTATATAAAATTTAAAATCCAAGATGGCCGCCATCAAAAAAATTTGAATTACGTATTGCGTTGGGGGTTTTTTAAATTTTTAATTTAATATGATTAGATTGAATTCGAACAATTTCACAAGGATATTAATCTCGTATATTACAAACTAGCATTAAATGCCTACGCTATAACTCCCAAGTCCCGATATAATAAAAAATAAAATAAAATAACAAATATGAGTATATTAAATATGATATATATAATCTAAATATATAATAAAAGGAAAGAGTGACTGACTGATCTATCAATGCACAGCCTAAACCACTGGACGAATTGGGTTGAAATTTGGAACTCAGATAGGTTTTATGACGTAGACCTCCGCTAAGAAAGGATTTTGCCATGCGGGCAAAGCCGCGAGCGTAAGCTAGGTTATAGATATCAGTTTAAATCGCTGAAGTTTAAAATGTTATTTCACAAGGATAGTTATATAGTACCTAATAGTTTATATTCCGTTTTTACTTTCATTCAGTTAATGCCTTGTTAAAGTCATTATGTGTTCAAAAGCCTCGAGAGGTCGTCAGATGCAACCGCGCTTTTAAAATAAAACTAGATGCGATTATCGTCAGCAGTGCAATACATAGAAGCCCTTGGTCATTAGGCATTTTCTTACACGTATTCTTTGTTCATATAGGTATATACTTACCTTATTGAAAGTAGAGTGTAGAATAGAATAGAATAGAAAACTCTTTATTGTCACAACACAAATATATAGAGAATCTTTAAACTAAAACACAATTTCGTAACTTAAGTGTAACAATTGCCGGTCTTATCGCTAAAAGCGTCTTCCAGACAACCTTGCATGGAGAGAAATAATTTATTATATGTAATTATAATGCATTGGTGGTGAAGCTGGTATAAACAGAAATAATGATAAAAATGATGAAATAATGATGTAAGTATCCAGGAGTTTTAATAAATAACATAAATGCACTGTGATTTCACCCCTGTTAAATAAGCCTTAAACCTAAATAAAACCTATCTTTGTGCCAAAATTAAACTCAATCCGTTCAGCTATTTGTCTGTGTGTCAATCAGTCACGGTTTTTTAAAGAAAATATATAAGAAACGTCTTTACAATTACATCATAAAAAATATTATAAAGGAAGCGCTCAAACAAAACTATCTGTTTTTTTCTCATGCAGGATTGTATTTTTTTGCTTAGTCAGTGGTAAATCTTCAATAACCTTACTTAGATACACCTCACTGCGTTTCAAAACAAAGCAAGAGTTTTTTAAACCGGATCATAAGCATCAAAATATTCACTTATTATATTATATGGTTACGAATTAAATGTGATCAATGATACAATCAGTGAAAATTGACCATTTTCAAATCCATACGATTGCCAATAAAACAGTAGGCAGCTTTACCTTTATATTGATAAAACTTTCATTTTGTTTAGTATTCCTACCACCCAACTAATAAATGTTCCTATCTTCGATCTTCCTACTTGATCAAGAATTTCAGATATAAATACTAAACCTAGGCAATAGATGAGGTACTAAATAATTATAACTTTTATGGAGGGTTAAAGATGAACACTGAATACCTATTGAACATACTTTCTGAATTTAGAAACCTTTATGGTAATGCTCTAGTAATAAAATTATACACTTTGACCTATGCTTGTGCGATAGATAGAACACATAGATGAGAGAGCTGTTTCCTATAACATATGTAAGAGGCAGTCGTTAGGTCATGTTGCAGGCCTTGTAGGAAGGTATCTCGGCGACCTGAAACTGCAACATATAGGTTGGCCACACAACCTATAAATTGTGATTTGACTCTGACAGTGTAAGTAGGGTAACCTGTTCAGTTGGAGTATAAACCCTAATCTGGGGGCACGGTAGTGCCCCCGCCAAGTCGAGCGCGAAGCAAGCACTGCCGTACCATCTTTACAGGAACCATTTCGTCGCATTTTCAGGCCCCTATTTGAGAACCTCTGGATAAGACCAGAACACAGAAATTTTCGTCATCCAGTAAGCTATAATTACATACTTAAAATCCAAAATTTCAAGTCTGTAGGTCATTAAGTTCCGAAGTTAAGCGAAAGCAAAGTTTCGCATTTTCGACACTCACTCATTCATTCACTCACTCACTCATGATCATCAAAATAGAACTAGTACTTCCCATAAACTCAGAGAGCTGAAATTTGGTACAAACTTAGAATTTATTGTATAAGCCATAGGAAAACTAAAAAAACATGCAATTTCGGTCTCGTTTTCGAGATAATTCATCTGCATAAATAACTTTGTAATCTCATATAAATGTATAGGATTACAAAGTTACATTTGCAGTCAATGGTTAAAATTGTGTAATATCCAAATTATTAATTCAAAATATATTTAAGGCATAGTATATGTATATGTGAGTGTGTATATGTGTCGTAAATTGTCAGTTATGATCAGGCGATATCTAGCGTTGCTAACTAAAATAAGAGCCCAACCAAACTATTAGAAGAGATCGACATACCGCCTTTACTACAAGCTTTTATTTACTTTCACCTGTCGGTCTGTCTGTCTGTAATTAAATCTTGCAAGTTTAATTAGGCCCACTTCCCGGTATAATATTATGATGCATTGGACTAAGAGTGAACGCACACGTATCTAGATGGCGCTGACTGTATTTTAAAACGCGCTTACGGTTTGTATTTCTGATAACCTTATAATATAGCGTTTCTACAAAAATAAGTGAAATCCCACCAAAAACATTCTGTAAAAAACTAGCCAAGTCTCGATAGAGCTGCTTGTTTATCTCTAAAAAGTAATGAAATCTAGACAAAGTCGTGCCAAGTATAAGGTTCCTTACTGCGATTTCTTTATTTTTATAGTTAATGTTGTGTGACTTGGCCGTTGAAGGGTACACAAGGGTATTATACCAGGTGCTCCATGACACTATTGCACCAATCTGTCCGCTACCCATTCACGATAGAAAATTTCCACTTGGAAAACGTTGATTGGATAACCAGTCAATTGTAGGCTTGATAAAGCTGCGTATTTCAAAAATACTTATGTTTAGGCGATCCAAGTGTCATGGAGCATCTGGTTTTGTACCCTTGTGTACCCTTCAACGGCCAAGTCACACAACATTAACTATAAAAATAAAGAAATCGCAGTAAGGAACCTTATACTTGGCACGACTTTGTCTAGATTTCATTACTTTTTAGAGATAAACAAGCAGCTCCATCGAGACTTGGCTAGTTTTTTACAGAATGTTTTTGGTGGGATTATTATTACAGATAACAATTTATTGAAACACAAAAAATAACTTCAACAAAATAAATCTAAGCGTACAATTGGCGGTTTTATCGCTAATAATAGCGATCAGGAGAATATTTTGGAATAAGGATTTCGAATCAAGTTCAATTATTATCATCATCATCATCATCATCAGCCCATGTTCGTCCACTGCTGAACATAGGCTTTCCCCATGGAACGCCCTCCGAACTCGATCCTCCGTATTCCTCCTTCCGTCTTTCTTGGGGTAGACGTGTTCTAGAGTGGAGACCTCGTCTCGGCAAACGTAGTGTAGGGCGTCCTTGGGCGAGATGGAGTGACGATATTTGAAAAGTCGCGGGGAGCGGGTGGAGGAGGCAGGTTCAGTATAAACCATCATTTTAAGGTTTAAAGATCTTTATTATCAACAAAGGCTATTCGCCACTTACGTGATAACATAATTTATGTAGTATTAATACAATATTAATGTTCGTCGTCGCATGCAATAAATTAGTAACTATCTACTAATTAGTATTAGCTAGTAATTATATTAGTTGAAGTAGAATATTACAAGTGTCTGTTACGAGAAAAAAGTAAATTATAAATAGGCACACAAGATACACTATTGACTCATTCCACGTATTTGTAATGATTGTAATAATATAACAGATAATAATAATAAATAAATTTTCGACTTTAAGTTGCATCAAGGCATGTATGAATGCCGGATGAGTGCTTCTACGTACCCGCTACCCCGGCATTATGGCGTCCCGCAGTCCCAGGTTGTTTAGTGGGTCCCCAGTCCCCGCCGCGCCCATCTTCGGCGGGAGAGTCCCACATACCGCCCCGCGCCCCCCGGCGTGGGGTGATGATGCGTAACGCATTTTTACTAAGTCAAAAAAAGGCATGTATGAATGTGTATAGACCCTAAAAAGTAGGCACTTGAATGTATGTCGGCCTTCACCTAATAGCTATTTCCGAAAGTATTTATCGCAACTTTTTCTCAACCAGCGATCATAGCACCAGGAAATTAAAATGCTATAAGAAAACGCCATCCGGGAAGCTTGCATCAATGGAATTGTGCCATTGTTCTATGGTGAACTTCGACGAACCAATATAGGTAATGAACTCTTCGAAGAAGTGTGTTAATGTTCACCCGTATATGAAGGCATTGTTTAAACTCCTCGTTGACTTCTGGATACTTGATAAAAGCGAAATTATGTAATATCACCATGAAAATAAGAAGCCTATGCCGTTACCAATAGGAGCATAATCTTACTAAGTATATGATGTAAAAGAATTATGCATGTGTGCAGAGTAACAAATACAAAGAATATGTAAACGTGGAAAAGTAAGCCAAACGTCTGCCTACTTTGAAATTCAATATGACCTACATTTCCAATAACATTTAGAACTGCAAAATTGGCACACAAAATCAGCAAATTTTACAAATTGATTTATAGTAAAACAATGTCGTAATGCTAGGATACAACTAGCTATACTAGAAAATATATAATGTAGAAAAGATGCCACGCGTACCTTCTGTGTTCCATTCTAATGTGGTTCATACACTGCATCGAATTTAGCTTGTTTGCTCTTGATCGTATGAGCTCTGATTTTTAACAAAATAAAAAATATATTCAAACACATGTTGCGATATAAATGCAATATTCACGCCCACTGCACGCGAAATTCCAAGAAGAACTTTTGGTGGGTGAGTAACTAAACTAGGTAAACATTTTTTAAATTTTATTCGATCATTAGAAAAAGCATAGCTCGATTAAAATTCATAATTTTAAGTAATTTTCTGTACATTAAGCAAACTTTTAAGTAGTCCGACACTGCTTGTTTTAGTATTTTTAATTATTTTAGCTTTGCTTAGTATTAATTAATACGAACCCAACCTTGCGCTTACCGTGTCGTCTCTATTTATCTATCTCAATGGTCGTAATTAGCATTTTTACATAACTTACTATTTTATTTGATAATAATGAAAACAACATATTCCATTACATAACATAGCACACTTTTACAAATGTATTTATAATGATCACGTCGCGATTTATATTGCTTGTTTGCAATTTGATTGAAAGGTTGAAATGCACTTTGAACTTATGTCATCTATATTCATTTTGAGCCGAGAGAGTATAGTAGTTCAAATACGTTCAGGTTTTGTATCCTAGTTACTAGTTCATAATTGGATGGGTGTAATTAGTACTTCAGTTTCTAGATTTTGTCATTGATATGTCGAAAGTTTATTTTATTCGAGTGTTAAAATTGTTAGGTACTCGTTTGTGGCACACATGCAATTTTTTTATGTATGACCAGCAGTTTTACGCGCTGTACTGTAGCTTATGTGTTATTCCAGGCTCGATCGGTCCACCCGTTTGGGCGTGAAAGAGTAACAAACATGTAAACTTTTTCGTTTTATAATATTAGTAAGATAAAGATTTACTCTTTTATTTGACTTCCTCTTCTTTTTTAACCTATAACAAATGCAAAACTGTAGATGCGTGTGACCCTTTTTACCCAAGGAAAAATGCGTTACGAATCGTCACCATGCGGACATCAACTCTGCCGCCGTAGATGGTGACGAGGTTAGGTACCCACTAAAAAGCTAGGGGTGTTCCTGCGTGACGCCATAATGCCGGGGCCGCGGGTACGCCGAGGCATTCTTCCGCGGTGTGTTATCCTGAAATAACATAATATGCACAATAATATGCGTATTATGTATTTTTTCATATATTTTCGTACCCAAGAACTTAATCCATGGACGCAAGTATGGAAATTGCATTTTCTAAATGATTAAAACATAATTAAGGCCCAGATGCAACACATTCTCTCCTACAGATTAACTATTAGCGTAAATGAGCCCTTGTGCCTATATACTAGGCTTGGTTTTATATCAAGGGCATTAAGACGACACATATTTTTAGTTGCCACGTTGTTAAGAGCCGCGCCTCGGAGAGTAGAATAGTTGTACGAGCTAAAAATGTTGACATATACCTACCAGTTTTTCACTAAAACGTAATATAGCAATGCAAACATGATATAATTTAACAAAAATGTTAAATTATATTTAATTATAGCAATTTGAAAGAAATATTATGGTTACAATATTGCTGCATTGATCCGCAAAAATTTCATTATGTTTTATGAGGAGTAAATTTCAAGATAATTTGTAGACAAAACTTCACTGCATAGTGCTTATGTGATAAACATTATTTTAACATAATTTCGAATTAAGGCTCATACTTTATTAATAAAAATAGGCTTTTTATTTAAAAAAAAAAGCTTGAATTTAACAACTACTTAAAACAAAATGAAAATAGAGCATAGAAAAATTACATGTACGTGTACACATCATCATCATCATCAGCCTTCAATAGCCCACTGCTGGGCATAGGCCTCCTTTTGATTATGCCCTGTCCCTTGGCGCCCTCATCCATCCATCCATTTATTATTAGAAATTAATTCATTATTAGATTCCATTATTAGAAATGAATGGATGTACGTACACAAGAAATGAAAAAAAAGAGAAAAATGTCAATACATTTTTCTCTGAAGTAGTAAGTGATGCTCTTTGCACGCGCTTTTACCATTATTAAGCTTAGTGTAGGAATTTGCTTATTTAGAGACCGCGCGCTTAACCAGTCGAGCGATGGTTTTTGCTAGCAGTCATTTGCCTAGACTCCCACTGGGAGCGTGATCGAATGCCGCTAATGTCGCACGATTTGTATACAATGTTCTACACACGATATCTTTGAAATATGTTTTTAAATTATTTTCATGATCTTCGTATTGTGTAGAATATATTACAAGTACTTGTGACCCAAGAGCCAGCGATTGGCTTACCTTTGTCATTTTATTAAAGTTTAAAGTTTTTGCATAGATGAAAGATTAAAAAATTAAGAGCTGAAAAGGGCCTCTGCGCGTTGGACTTTTTTGTCTCCGTGTACGCCAATAAAAAGGCCCGGGCTTAGCCCGTGCACGTGTTTAAGAGCGAGCGATACCTATATTAGTTATGTAATTATATATTTATTTATTTAAAACAGAATACTCTATTGCAAACCAAAAATTACAGCAGAACTAGGTCTTATAACAAAGGTCGCGCTAGGCGATTTCTTATTCAGACAAGTTCATTCGATATTCAATTTGAAGTCTTAGCCAAGGATTTGTATTAAAACCACTATTTAACGATGTACCTACTCGTCTCGTAGTAAGCAAATCGTACGTAGGTGTGATAATGTACTCGATTCCAACGTCTTAAGCATATCTTTGAAGGCATCTGCGAATAAAACCTAAAAGCTTTGAAAGCATTATTTTATTTGAATATGTGTGACGTGTATGGTAACGGTAGTTTATGTTATTTGCGATTTAAATATACTTGTAACTTACTGTATTTTATGCAGAGATACAATGAATTTGGGGACAGAGGAGACTTAATTCCATTAAGATGTTCCAACTGTATGAAAAGGCCATCTGTTTTAACAGTTTGCTTATTAAAACTTTCAAACTGACTGACTGTTTTTTTTTTAAATTGCGTCTGTATTATTTTGTTCAAATCCCTGATATAGTCAATTGTTAGGTAGGTACATGTAACATGATATGAGAAGGTTTGATAAAAGTATTTTATATTCGTGAGGCTGAGTTTATTTGTTTAATTAAATAATTTAGTTAATTTAATAATTAGTAAGTTTAGTTTAATATAATATGTGGCCAGTTTCAGATAAAAAAAGGTGGAAAAATAACGCGACTGAGAGAAGCTTCATGAAATTCTGATAAGTACTCAATAATTCAGCTTATGTAAGGTAGGAACATGGATGGAGGAAAAGAACATGTGTTGATTTGTTATTTTGTAGTATTTTAAAGAGATGAGACAGACGTATTTCTCTTAGGACACAAATTGTATTGTACATCTTCGTTACTGGTAACACCACTTTCAAAGTACGCTACCTCTGGCAGTAGAATGTTGGATCTTCGATAGAACTTTTGACGGGAGTGCCGATTCGTGATGACAACTTTCTAAGCATATGTATAATATGATTGCAATGTAAATAGATCATGTTATTTATTATAATGTCCTTACGTGCGAAATACCAGCTTCGCATATTGAGAGATAAGTTGTAGTAATATCAAATAATATAGGTCAAAACAGCGCAACGTCGCGTCGTGTCGTTAATTATTTGTTTTTGTTAATTAATTAACTATTAATATGTAAATAATAATAATATTATTACGTTGATTTCATGTATGTATCTGTAGAACAAAGCCACGTTTTAAAAATCCTTAAATTACAGTATAGGGATTTTGAGTTTGATTTAGTACAAACTCAGATTTAGCTTTTTTAACCCCCATACTCATAATATGTAGTGTCAAAAAAGTTATGGCAAAATTTAGACATGTTTCTTGGCCATGTTGAAGGCCTTGTAGGAATCTTGGCCACTTGAGACTATAACATATAGGTTGGTCACGCAATATAATTGTGATTTGACTCTGACAGTAAGCAGGATATTTCGTTGGAGTATAAGGGTCAACGCTCATTACACCCACCCGGGACCCACTCAGCACCGCCTCGCCTCGGCGTCCACCCGGCGTCCACCCGGCGTCAACGCGGCGTCCACCCGTGGACGCCGGGTGGACGCCGCGCGGTCAACCCGTGAACGCCGCGTGACCAACGAGTGGACGCCACTTATCCACGAATTTAATTCCACAATAAAACCTTTTAAATGTTTAATAAATAGTTGAATTTATAATTAACTTAATTTTTAATATTAACTTCGGGTTAAAGATCTTTATTTCTCATAAAAGAATTTACATTCACTTACTATGAGACACATACTAAAACTAAGCATAAGTTATAATAGGGCTAGTCGTACAAAATTTTGCAATGAACTTATAAAATATAAAATGTAGGTAGTCTAAGAAAAAGTTATAGGCAAATATTGCAAAAAACACTTAAACAGGTCCAACGCCGCATCGCGTCGATTGCATTGTTTTGTTGACATGCAGTAAACCACGGAGTCATAAAGTAAGCGCATCAAATCTGGATATGGCAAAATATTCAATTTCAATGTAATTTTTTGTTATTACATCATTGTATTCCTTTATTTTTTCTCTTTGTTTAATTTATCTTCTTTGATAATATTTATTTATTTATTCATCTTTAATTCATTTCTTCTGCCTTTTTTTCTATAATATGTATATGTATATAGTATTTTTATATGAAAATTGAAGTAAGTTTTGAAGGTTCTGGTGTATTTCTATAATATTATTTGTGTTTTTATATATTCTTTAGTTCCTTTCTTCTGCCTTTTTGTATAATACATAATATGTATGTAATATTTTTATTATTTGTAAATGTTTCTGTTATATGTGTTTTTATATTCTTTACTTCCTTTCTTCTGCCTTTTTGTATAATACATAATATGTATGTAATATTTTTTATATATGAAAATTGAAGTAAATTTTGAAGGTATTTAGTAAGGGGTGTTAATATTACTTATTTGTTAAATGTTTCGGTTATTTGTGTTACATTTCACAACTTTATAATCTCAGGTACGCCTTTTCTGTAACGTATGATAAGGTCTTTCTCTCCATCATCACACCGACGTAACATTTCATTCTGCAGAGTTTTAATGTAAGACTGTTGTTGAGGCGTTTGATCAGAATATGTTTTAACATTTGTCAAATTTATGTTATTTCTGTTACGTAAAAGATTAATAACAGTGCCCTGGGATTTATAATATACTTTGATAGGACGATTTTTGTTCGGATCATATTTTCCGATACGCATGATTTTTTTGGTTCTGGGCACTGTTTGTTCGCCATTCTTGTGATTTTTAAAACTTCATTGGTGTCATTAGTTTTTCTATCAAACTTATTTCGTGAGAATAATTCTGGAACGCCGGTCACTATAATATTTTTGCTTCTATCTTCTCGCTCCTTCACTTCATTTACAACGGATTCTAGGGTAATGGATGAAGGAGTCGGTTTCGAGTCATTGAGTTTAAGCTTCACCATTTCTGTCTTGAGAGATTGTATTTGTTTTTCTGTATTTTCGTTCTTTATTTTTAGGTCTTGTATTTCTGATTTTATAGTAATTTGCTCTTGAGTTAGGTGATGTGTTAAAGCTTTTATTTCACTCACTTGATCTTTAATCGAAGCAACATCCATTCTTAGATTTTCTGCGAATTCCTTCTGACCAGCGATCATTACTTCCATCATCTTCATCATCTGTGATAAACAGGTGCGCATGTCTCTGATATCTGGGCTTAGAGAACTTTGCGAGTCACTGCGCGACATACCGCATCCAATAAGTTGATTTGTTGATCCGTGGTCACTCATTTTGACAGTAGAGCAGGCACGATGTATACTTGTCGTCTCCTTCGTTTGACTTGTTTTGCGAGATTAAATGGTGTAACCGGCACAAAGTAATTTTGAGTCTAATTTTGATGGTTTTAAAGTTGACTTTGTTTTAATCACATGGTAAAAAATTTGTAACACGACTGCTTCGTACGACGCCCAGTGAGCGTATGAGTGAGTGAATCTTTTAATTTACCTTTATCCTGCTTTTTTTTCATGGCAAATTGCGTAATTTAAATAAAACTTTCGTTATAAGAAAAAAATCGTAATTAAATTTAATATTTCGTATAAAAAACTATTACTAAGTACATAATCTTACTAATATTATAAAAGCGAAAGTTTGTGTGTATGTGTGAGTGTGTGTGTGTGTATGTTTGTTACTTTTCACGCTTAAACGGATGAACCGATTGACTTAAAATTTGGTATGAAGATAGCTGAGACTCTGGAATAACACATAGGCTACATTTTATCCTGATAAATGAAACAGTTTCTGTAAAAATCAAAAATATATTAAAAAAATGACAGTTCTGAAATTTTACATTTATTTTTCAACCATGAAACCATTTATTTTTCAAATAAGGCACCCATAGTAAGCCCATTTAGTTTTCAAAAGAAGCACCCATAGTAAGCCCATTTGATAAACTACAAATGAAGCACTCATAGTAAGCCCATTTAGTTTTCAAATGAAGGACCCATAGTAAGCCCATTTTATAAACCACAAATTAAGCACCCATAGTAAGCCCAATTAGTTTTCAAAAGAAGCACCCATAGTAAGCCCATTTGATAAACCACAAATGAAGCACCCATATAAGCCTATTTGAGAAACCACAAATGAAGCACTTATAGTAAGCCCATTTAGTTTTTTAAATAAAGCACCCATAGCCCATTTGAGAAACCACAAATGAAGCACTCATAGTAAGCCCAATTAGTTTTTTAAATGAAGCACCCATAGTTAGCCCATTTGATAAACCACAAATAAAACACTCATAGTAAGCCCATTTGATAAACCACAAATGAAGCACTCATAGTAAGCCCATTTAGTATTCAAATGAAGCACCGATAGTAAGCCCATTTGAGAAACCACAAATGAAGCACTTATAGTAAGCCCATTTAGTTTTTTAAATGAGGCACCCATAGTTAGCCCATTTGAGAAACCACAAATAAAGCACTCATAGTAAGCCCATTAGAGAAACCACAAATGAAGCACTCATAGTAAGCCTATTTAGTTTTTTAAATGAAGCACCCATAGTTAGCCCATTCGATAAACCACAAATGAAGCACTCATAGTAAGCCCATTTAGTATTCAAATGAAGCACCCATAGTAAGCCCATTTGATAAACCACAAATGAAGCACCCATAGTAAGCCCATTCGAGAAACCACAAATGAAGCACCCATAGTAAGCCCATTCGAGAAACCACAAATAAAGCACTGATAGTAAGCCCATTTAGTTTTCAAATGAAGGACCCATAGTAAGCCCATTTGATAAACCACAAATTAAGCACTCATAGTAAGCCCATTTAGTTTTTAAATGAAGCACCCATAGTAAGCCCATTTGATAAACCACAAATGAAGCACTCATAGTAAGCCCATTTAGTTTTCAAATGAAGCACCCATAGTAAGCCCATTTGATAAACCATAAATGAAACACCCTTAGTAAGCCCATTTGATAAACTACAAATGAAGCACTCATAGTGAGCCCATTTAGTTTTCAAATAAAGCACCCATAGTAAGCCCATTTGATAATCCGCAATTGAAGCACTCATAGTAAGCCCATTGGATAAACAACAAATGAAGCACCCATAGTAAGCCCATTTGATAAACTACAAATGAAGCACTCATTAAAAAAAATCTACCATAAACTATCATTAAAATTTCCAGCATTTTTCTAAAATTAAAAATCGAATATGTCAAATTTCTCTAAAAAAAATTAAAAATCTAATGTCGAATTTCTCAAAAAAAAAATGAAAATCGAATACCTATGTCAAATTTCGCGAAAAAAAATTAAAAATCTCAAATGTCAAATTTCTCAAAAAAATATTGAAAAACGAATATGTCAAATTTCTCAAAAAAAAAAGACAATCGAATACGTCAAAATGACAATTAATTGTCAATTTTTTAAAAACAATGGAAAATCGCAAATGTCAAAATGACAATTAATTGTCAAATTTCAGAACTGTCATTTTTTAAATATATATTTGATTTTTTACAGAAACTGTTTCATTTATCAGGATAAAAAGTAGCCTATGTGTTATTCCAGAGTCTCAGCTATCTTCATACCAAATTTTAAGTCAATCGGTTCATCCGTTTAAGCGTGAAAAAGTAACAAACATACACACACACACACACACACACACATACACACACACACACTCACACACTCACACACATACACACATACACACAAACTTTCGCTTTTATAATATTAGTAAGATGAAGTAAATTATAATTTAGTTTACCTTTATCCTGCTTTTTCCCATGGCAAAAAAAATCATTTTGTTGTGTTTTGTTTCGTAGGCTTGTTTTTGTACGTATAATTTAATAAAATCATAGAAATATTCCACGCATTTTTTTCTATTCTAAAAAATGCAAAAAAAAGAAATCGTAGTATAATATTGGAAAAATTGTATAATTTTCATTTCCAAGACAATAATTTTGTGATGCTCTCAATCCGACCCTGCTCATCAACTCGGGACCGACGCAAGGCAAGCATGCGAGCCGCGAGTTGTCAACGGGTGGCCCACCCGCCGTCCGCGCGCGGACGCCTCGCGGCCGAGGCGATGCGGCGGCGTTCCGGAGTTGATGTAGTGAGCGTTAGCTCATACAAATCCATATAAAGAATACTAACCGCGCGAGGCGAGGCGGTGCTGAGTGGGTCCCGGGTGGGTGTAGTGAGCGTTGACCCTAAACATCAATTATTATTTTTATTTAGTACATGGTTCATCCAGGCCAAGTATTAAAAAGTTTATTTTTGATGATTAGTTAATATTATAAGCTTTTTTCCTTTATTGGTAAACAACAGGGGGAGGGCATCGGCGGATTTTTTGTATATCAACACTGGTTGTATTTGCTACCCCACTCGTAGCGCCACGTGACGCGCCGTTTAGTAGCGGCCAGTTTAAGGAACTACGCGGGCCTCACGGAATATTCTCTTTAACAAAAAAATCACGACTTGTTATTTTTTTATAAAACTGTTTACCGTATTATTATATAATAAAGTATACATATAAAATATCTAAATTTATTAAATCGATTTTAATATCCCCAGAAATGTAAAATAATCCTCAAAATTATGATTATTTTTTGTTCTAGCGAGGGATCAAGTTATACTGGTCAGGCAAATTGCCTCTCTTTCTAATAAAGCGTTTTCTCCAAATAGCTATCCTTGTCTACTGACTCGTATTTAGCCAGTGTTGTGAATATTTTGACGATTGAATCGATGCATGATAATCGATTAGAGGACAAATGCATACCACATCTTCGACCAGGTCTAATTGCATGCTATCTTTAGGTACAACTAGCGCATATCTTAGAAATACTTATGTGCAAACTACACTAAGACCTTATTTTATTTTTATTTATTTATTTATTTCATAGCAAACAAAACAGTTTACAACACAAATTAAAACAATATTGTGGCTAATGATAACATTATAGACCTATGTCGTAAACCAAAACATGTATGCCTAAAAAGAATAGATATTTTTTAGAATTCATACTGAATCATTCACAAGAAGACATTAGAAACGAATCTAGTGATTACTTGTTTTAAAATTGTGATTATTATACATATAAAATTAAACATTATTATTATTATTATTAGAGGCGTCCGCTGTGGAAAACAATATGCGTTTTAAAATCCTCAGGAACTGAGATTGGGAGAGGTGGAAAATATCAAAGTTTTGATGGGTAATAAGCAGCTCGTTATATTGACGACACATTCGCACTATAGGGTTGTAGTAAGAAGTGTTATTATAGTAAACCTGCAAGCTAAAGGTGTTGACATTACGGCACCGAGCCCTAAAATAGGTATTAAAGTTAAGTTGGGACAAGAGAGAGGAGGAGTCTATGGAAAAATGGATTATTTTGTATAAGATGCTGAGATCAAAGTAACGGCGACGAGCTTCAAGAGGAGCTACGTGAAAGTATTCGAGTCTCTTCTGGTAAGAATTGTACTTACGACCTAGCCCGCATCTATAACTTAGGATTTTAAGCGAGCGTTTTTGGATGCGCTCTAATCTGTTGTTGTGAACCTCATAAAAAGGAGACCAAACAGTTGAGTTGTATTCAAGCGTACTGCGGACAAGCGTATAGTACAGGTACAGAAAACTTTTTGGGTTTTTAAAACGTTTAGTCGATCTAGCTACAAAGCCCAATAAATTTGACGATTTTTCAATAATGTAATTATAATGGTTATGAAAGGTTAACTTTTCGTCAAAATAAACACCCAGATCTTTTACTACACCACGACGGCTAAGAGTATCTCCGTCCAGAGTGTAGTCGAAGAGTACTTTTTGCGTTTTTCTAGTAAAGGAGACCACGAAACATTTGCTTGTATTTAAATACATAGAGTTCTGAGTACACCAATCGGAAATTTTAATGAGGTCATTCTGAAGTTTCAAAGCATCACCGATGTTGTTAACAACTGTGAAAACCTTCAAGTCATCTGCGTAGAGTAGGCATTGGCAGGATAGACTAGCGGCTAGGTCGTTTATGAAAGCTACAAACAACAGGGGGCCAAGATGGCTACCCTGAGGGACGCCCGAAGAGATTTCAACAGGTTCGGAGAGATGCCCTTTGACAGCTACCAATTGACTCCTTCTGTTTAGGTAGGACTTGATCCAGCGAAGCAAGTTTCCGTGAATCCCAAAGCAAGCCAGTTTACGACAAAGAATGTCGTGATTAATTTTGTCAAACGCTTTTGAAAAATCAGTATACACTGAATCAACCTGAGAGCGTTTTGCAAATGCGCAGCACAAGTAATTTTTATAGTCTAAAAGATTGGATGTAGTGGACCTATTAGGAAGGAAGCCGTGTTGTTGAGGCGTTAAAAAAGGTTTAAGATGATTGAGTAAGTAGTCATAAACAACGACCTCAAACAATTTGGCGAAACAAGATAAAATACTGATTGGCCTGTAACTGTCGCATTTAGTTTTATCCCCAGATTTAAAAATAGGAACGACGTGAGCTATTTTCCAAAGAGTGGGAAATTGACCAGAATAAAGTGATTTATTAAATAATATAGAAAGTGGTATTGCAAGTGCATCAGCACAATTTTTGATAAATTTTGGAGGTATCAAATCAGGGCCACAGCCTTTGTTACCGTCAAGTAATTTAATTTTATTAATAATATAGCTCTGGCTTATAGATAAGTTACAAAAAGATGAATTTGAGAATGTAGAAGAGTCATGATTCAGCGTATTTATATCAACGGGGACGTTACTGGAGTTTTCAAACACAGAGCCGAAGTAATTAGCAAATAGCTCGCAAACTTCTTTTCCATTTGTGGAAGTACGATCTTCGTAAGTCATTTTTAATGGAACAGAATTGGCGCCCTTTTTACTATTGACGTACCTCCAGAATTGTTTGATGTTGGATTGAAGAGAGTTTTCTACTGAGGCGATAAATGAATGGTAGCATGTATCTATTAGAATCTTGCTGCGAGCCCGATAATAAGAGAAAGAGTCGTAATCACGAGGATTTCCATACTTTTTGAATAATTTGTGGTATTTATTCTTTTTTTCTAAACAGCGTATCAAAGCAGGACTGAACCATGTTGGATGTTGGCACTCGTGGTTACGACAGTAGGGAGTGTATTTAGATATTGTTTGGTATAATATACAATAGAATTCGTTAAGCGCAATGTCAACATCAGCGGAGCACAAGATATCGTTCCATTCAAAAGCAGATAATTCTGTTTTAATTTCTAAATATTTAGATTTATTAAAATTAAATCTTTTATTATTATGAGGTTTTAAAACTTTGACAGAAAGGCCAAAGCCAATGTCCACATCAATAACTATAGCTGGATGGTGCTCGTCAAGTTTACTTAGGGCATCAGAGCCATAAACATTTAATCCGTCCATAGTGGAAAAGACTAAGTCAAGCAAGCGGCCATTTTTATTGCGAATGCTATTGTATTGCTTTAATTGGCAGAGTGATAAAGATTCATGTAACAATTGAGATTTATGATCCGAGGGCAGAGAAGCTGATAGCGCAGATGAGTTCGGGAGCTTTGTCCAGGTTATCCCCGGAGTGTTGTAATCGCCAATACAAATAAAGTTACTCGAGCTGGGGCTACAATTCAAAATTCGGTTATTAGTATTCTCATAAAAAGATTCAAGTAGAGATTGAGGTAGGTCAGGTGGTAAATAACAGAAACAGACATAAATCGTATGATAGTGCACATTTGTGTTTGAGATGCAAATCCACAAATCTTCAACTTCAGATTCCCATGCAAGTAGCCGACATACCTCAATACCCTTTTTAACAGCAACTATGACACCTCCCCCATCAGTTTTTTTTATACCTGAGCTGCTGCGGTCACGCCGAAATACATTATACCTTGTATCGAATAATTCAGAATCATAGACTGAATCGTTAAGATTAGTTTCTGTGAAACATATAATATCATAATTGCAATTAAGGATGTTAAGATACACTTCATTTAATTTGCTGCGAATTCGATTAACATTCTGATAATAAATCAACATTATAGTGAATTAATAGATAAAACATTATGATTACAAAAATAAAAATAAAAAAGATACGCTTAAAATTAAAATTATTACAGTTCATGCAGGGACTTCAAGTTTTTAATGTACACGCTACCATTATTTTCGTCTTTGCGCATGTAAACACGGCCATTTTTCACCCAGACAAATTTATAATTCTTTTCGCGGCCAACTCTTCTCGCAGCGGCGTGAAGTGCTTTGCATTCTGGAGAGAAGTGTTCCGTGACATAAACCCGACGAGCTTCGCCGCTGATGCCCAGGTCGACAGAAGTTAATAGCTGCTTAGGATGAGCCTTATTGTATCTCAGGACTGCTGAGAGAATTGAGTCCTTCACACGCGGTGTAGCCAAGGTGACGAGTATGTTACGAGGGCGAGTAGAGTTTGTGTTCATCTTTGCCACACGGCGACAGGCATGGATGGCGTGGTCTTCGATGGGGAAGTTGATTAAGGCACATAAATTTTTAAAAAGCGTCGTCACGTTCTCGTTCCGAGTCTCGGGTGCGGCTTGTATCTCGATGTTGTAGCTTCTAGTCATTTTTTCGATTGCAATTACTCTGCTATTAAGGCCATGAACTTCAGATCTAAGTTGTTCGCAATTTGACTCGAGTTCATTAATTTTTTTTGTCCTTGTCAGCTAACATGGCTTTTAGGTCAGTCTGTTCAGAGGCTAGAAAGTCGGTGGTGGAGGACAAATCTTCCTTAATCTCGGCAACTGCAGAGCTCATCTGATCACGGACCAATACTTTAACATCTCCCATAATTGCTGTGCGGAAACTGCTCATAAAATTGGCGAGAGATGCGTTCATTTTCTGGTCGAAAAGCTCGCTTATTTTTTCAAGCGTCACCTCACCAGAGCAAGAACTATTGAAAGGTTTACTAGTGCCAGCTACTGGGGCGTCAAATGACATATCCATGGTATCAACTTCCACAACTGGCTGCTGGTGCCGACGTACAGGTGTGCTGGGTGTGGTCCTCACTCGTCGGGTACTAGAGGTACAGGTCGGGCAAATCCACAGCTCCCTCATTTTACGTGACATTTTTCCGTAATATTCATCTTTCATGTTAAGGCATTGATAGTGGAAATTATCCTTACATAATTGGCACCTGAGGTATCTGTCGGTGGTCAAAGCATTTAAACATCCCTTACAGCTCATTTTGATATTTGACAATGGATATTTTCTCCGCAACAGACTGGTGCTGCCAAACGCGGATGCGGCTAGTAGCTAAAACTCACTTGTGTCGTTTTCAAACTAGTAACGCCACCTATCGGTGGGTAGAAGTACTAGCTACGGACGAAACTTGTCGATCGATATAATATGCAGCGGTTGTAAGTGCAAGGAGACAGATGGCGCTAAATGCAATATTTAGCTATTAGCAATGATGTGGCAGGAATTTATAAAATAAGCTTTTATCAAAATCCACAGTCTATTATTAATTCAAGCACCAGGCACATAGAAGCAAGCACTGAAGTCCAGATTATTGGTTTTTTTTCATGAGGTGATCACGAAAACGGCGTACAGTCAATATTTAGGTTCACTGATATTAATGCAGATTATTGCAGTTTATTGCGAAGAACAGCACTGAACAATTATTTTTTATAGTAAATAACCAACTATTTTCACTTTTTAATCGTTGTTACAACAAAAAGACGAAGTTTATTATTTTTAAACACAATGTAAACACGGGAGCTTATAAAGTTAACTTTGTACGGGTGGCGCCCTCTTGCGAATTTTATTTTTATTGTATTGAGTATTGAGTATCTCTAGACTGTTCTGTAGACCCATGTTGACGATTCATAGTTCAGTACGACTACTACGGAAATTCATTTATTCCTATCCAGTTTTACCCTATGAAAAGTACCTACTGTTACCTATTGTCAAGAGCCTAGAGAGACTTATAGAGCCTAAGCTACCTATTATACCAAATTTGATTAGTTCAGCTGTAAATATGTTAAAAATAGCTAATGTGTAATGTGTATGTTCATTAGAAAATATTCCAAAATAACATTGCAAGAAATGAGTTTAAGAGGGGTTTGCCTACTATACCGTACCATATGCCCGTTTGCATTTCTTCTTTCTCTCGTATTTTGCCCGTGTTCAAAACAGAATTTAATCACGAGAATGCAGTACCAATATCATTTTTGCATGCCTATCAATATAATAATATGTTGCTTACATGTTCAAGCATCTTTACGTGTTAACCTTTTTCGTTGAACTGGCAACAGATGAACTTAGATGAGTTTTCTTTATTAATAATGAAAATAAGTTTATATTATTATCTTTTTATTGGTCATCATTCGTGGTTATAAACCCGTACACTCACTGCATTCTGGTCCCCACTCCCCACACGCAGTTGTCTGGCAACATCGCATGCCATGGATAGACCTGTCAGTATCAGCAACATATTCTCAGCGATATTTATTGTTAACGCTCCGTGCAAGGCTCGCAACGATGTTCTCTTACTTTTTAATACATACAATACTGCCGTGGTATATACATATATAATATATAATGCGGTTATCCACCAAAACCTAATTTTAAGCTATGAGCAATAAATAAATGAAAATAAGGTTCATAATGGCATGGGCCAGATGTTTATCTTTGTAAATAAACGGCATAAACTCACTTGTATTTATTTCGGCTTTGTGCCGACCGGTTCGATCCTGTACGAGGATCTTCTTTAAGGAGTAGCTGCAATCGGCACGAAGCCGAAGTAAATACAAGTGAGTTTATGCCGTTTATTTACAAAGGTGAATACTCACGAATCGTTTAGTGCAAAAAGGGCCTGATGTTATTTTTCGGTTTGGCATGTTCCTAAGACAATTATTATTATTGTATGATACGGTATAATGGACAGTCGCCTTGAAGTCCATGTCATTTATAAGTTGACAACTAGAGCAGATGATTTTTTATAGTGGGTTATTCTCATAAAATTTTATCGTGGCAGTATCGTCACAATTTATTTTTTAACCCCCCACGGAAAAATACGGGGTGTTATAAGTATGACGTGTCTGTCTGTCTCTGTATTACGGATTTTATTTTTTTATTTTTTGAGATTGTTTTTTTTAGGTAGAAATAGTCTAGAGTGTTCTTAGCCGCCATGAAATGGTGATTTCATTTTTTCCACAACTCCCTCAACATGGGAATTAAACGAAAAAGTTTGATTAGTAGAAAACTACAAACTATAATAAACAGATTTTAATAAACTAACATCTGAAAAACTAAAAGATGGTTGCAACCACAAAATTACATATTTTGAATGCGTTGGGGGTTTTTTAAATTTTTAATTCAAGTCACTTGTGTTGTAAAAATTGGGTAGTTACCATGTTCCCCCCTATTCGTCCCACTAGTGGGGCAGGTGGAACTGTCAAATATTTTTTGCTTCTCACGCGCCCCACTGATTGCGTTTTAGTGTGGCGGGTGATAATATTAAAACAGTACACTTCACGCGCCCCATCAGGGCGCTGTAACTCATGCAAAAATATAATTTATTGGGCACGACTAAATGATGAATGGTGTTATTCATGCAAATATTTTGCGAAGAACTAGGAGATCAGAAATTATAAGGAACTAAGTACTATTTAGTAGACAAACAACACATAAGAAAATTATCCCATCTGATAATATATTATTAAAATCTCGTATTGCGGTGATTTTAGTCGCACTTTCCTGATTAATTCGAACTTTTATGTACCTTTCTGTAATTTATATGAATGGGATAACATGTGTTTTTTTCATTAATAGACGCAGGTACAGGCAAAGCAGTACAAGTCAACGAATAATCGTATGTAAGACTTCATTTCAATTATGATCTCCTGGTACCTTTTTCTTGTTATCTACCTTGCAAATATGTGAAAGTGATGGAAGAAATGAAGGGTCTTGAGGAAATCTTCATTTCAAATGACAGCTATCAAAATTAAAATATCAATATCTCGGAAAGTTCTCGTAGTCTTAGGCTGATGGTGTCTTGGAAGAACCCGCCCCACCAAAACGCGATCAGTGGGGTGCGTGAGACACAAAAATTATTTGACAGTTTCACCTGCCCCACCAGTGGGGAGGATAGTGGGGCACGCGGGAACTACCCTAAAAATTTGATTTCAACGAAATTTTAACATAAATAAAAAGTACACGGATATTTTAGGATGTATCAAAAAAATATGACACGTGAAGTTGCGTAAAGTTACCGTCATTTTTCGTGACAAAAGATCATCTCATATTTTGGTATATAAAACCTATGGCGAATGCAAGTCAGACTTGCGCACAAAAAGCTACGTATCATTCATTATCTTTACAACAGGGAGACACTTTTATAATATTACTAGCTTACCCGGCAAACGTTGTTTTGCCATATAAATAATTTCCTATCAATTTCTAGTGTAGACAAAAAATAGCTTACTTATTGTAAGTATGTATGTATGTATGTTAGAATGTGTATATTGTATGTATGTAAGAATGTGGTATATGCGTGAAATAAGCATGGAGCGCTGTGAACGATGAGGGAATATAAAAATAACAAAAGGCAAACATTATTTTTAAGTTATTATAATTTAAGTTATTAAAATGATTAAATTACTAAAATGGCTATTAAAAAATAAGGGTTGATCGTAGAAGGGTGAAAATTGAGGATTGTATGTATTTTTGTATGTTGTATCATAAAAAAATAGAAATTAAAAATTTTGTCTAAAAAATAAATAAAAAAATTTAGGGGTGGACTACCCCTAACATTTAGGGGGATGAAAAATAGATGTTGGCCGATTCTCATAGATACCGGATAAGCACAAAAAATTTCATCAAAATTGGTCAAGCCGTTTCGGAGGAGTATGGCAACGAAAACTGTGACACGAGAATTTTATATATTAGACTAGCTTACCCGGCAAACGTTATTTTGCCATATAAATAATTTCCTAGTAATTTCTAGTGTAGCCAAAAAATAGCTTACTTATTGGAAGTATGTATGTATGTATGTTAGAATGTGTATATTGTATGTATGTAAGAATGTGGTATATGCGTGAAATAAGCATTATTTTATGGAAAAATTTTTTCAAACAAAAGTAAAAAATTAAAATTTATGAAAACATTGTCTCTTATAATTTTTTCATACAACCAATATTTCCATTGACATTTCAAAATAAAGATTCATAATGATTGATTTTTTGGAAACTATGAAAATCTTAATTGTTCAATTACATTTTTTTAATAAAATTAAATTAAAATTACATTTTTATAAGATCAACAACATTTTCGAAATAAATAAAAAAAAGTATACTTACAACACAAACTCCGTTGTTATTGGAAGCTCGTGTCACGTGTTGAGTACTTTTGAGGTTATAAAATCACTTGATTAACTAATCGTTCAAAATACACTCAAAATTGATAATTTAATTATTATTGATAAAATAGGAATGATTAAAAGTTAATATGAGAGTTACACTGAGATAGCAAAATAATAATTGTCAACGTTACTACAACACTTGATGCATAAACAATAATGATGGCCGACAACTGTGTAGGGAGTAGGGAGTGAGAAAGAAAGGAGACCGGCTTCGTTCTCATCCCTACTCCGTGCTGTTTACTGGGTCAGAAGTGACACCTGTAGACATCTGGCGGGGATAACTAATTAAATGACGATTGATCAGTTTTCGACCGGAGAGGAAAAATGATTAAATTACTAAAATGGCTATTAAAAAATAAGGGTTGATCGTAGAAGGGTGAAAATTGAGGATTGTATGTATTTTTGTATGTTGTATCATAAAAAAATAGAAATTAAAAATTTTGTCTAAAAAATAAATAAAAAAATTTAGGGGTGGACTACCCCTAACATTTAGGGGGATGAAAAATAGATGTTGGCCGATTCTCATAGATACCGGATAAGCACAAAAAATTTCATCAAAATTGGTCAAGCCGTTTCGGAGGAGTATGGCAACGAAAACTGTGACACGAGAATTTTATATATTAGACTAGCTTACCCGGCAAACGTTATTTTGCCATATAAATAATTTCCTAGTAATTTCTAGTGTAGCCAAAAAATAGCTTACTTATTGGAAGTATGTATGTATGTATGTTAGAATGTGTATATTGTATGTATGTAAGAATGTGGTATATGCGTGAAATAAGCATTATTTTATGGAAAAATTTTTTCAAACAAAAGTAAAAAATTAAAATTTATGAAAACATTGTCTCTTATAATTTTTTCATACAACCAATATTTCCATTGACATTTCAAAATAAAGATTCATAATGATTGATTTTTTGGAAACTATGAAAATCTTAATTGTTCAATTACATTTTTTTAATAAAATTAAATTAAAATTACATTTTTATAAGATCAACAACATTTTCGAAATAAATAAAAAAAAGTATACTTACAACACAAACTCCGTTGTTATTGGAAGCTCGTGTCACGTGTTGAGTACTTTTGAGGTTATAAAATCACTTGATTAACTAATCGTTCAAAATACACTCAAAATTGATAATTTAATTATTATTGATAAAATAGGAATGATTAAAAGTTAATATGAGAGTTACACTGAGATAGCAAAATAATAATTGTCAACGTTACTACAACACTTGATGCATAAACAATAATGATGGCCGACAACTGTGTAGGGAGTAGGGAGTGAGAAAGAAAGGAGACCGGCTTCGTTCTCATCCCTACTCCGTGCTGTTTACTGGGTCAGAAGTGACACCTGTAGACATCTGGCGGGGATAACTAATTAAATGACGATTGATCAGTTTTCGACCGGAGAGGAAAAATGATTAAATTACTAAAATGGCTATTAAAAAATAAGGGTTGATCGTAGAAGGGTGAAAATTGAGGATTGTATGTATTTTTGTATGTTGTATCATAAAAAAATAGAAATTAAAAATTTTGTCTAAAAAATAGAAAAAAAAAAATTAGGGGTGGACTACCCCTAACATTTAGGGGGATGAAAAATAGATGTTGGCCGATTCTCATAGATACCGGATAAGCACAAAAAATTTCATCAAAATCGGTCAAGCCGTTTCGGAGGAGTATGGCAACAAAAACTGTGACACGAGAATTTTATATATTAGATGTCTATTATTTATAATATTTACAATATTATCATATAACCTCTTGTTTAGTCGCATCACGCGGCGCTGCGAGTAGGTTAGTGAAAACCTACAGTATTGATATACAAATATAAAATTTGCTAAAATATAAAAATGCTCCGATGCCATTCCCCTGTTTTTTTTTTTCAATCGAGATACCTACAAATTTAATATTTTCTTTTTTATGAGCGGATGAGAATATACCATCCACATCATGAAAACGTCATTTTTTGTTATAGACTAAAATAAGTTCCGAACAAGAAATGAAAACTCTTTTTAAAAGTTATTCACCAAAAACATAAAAACCTGACCTCTTTTTAACCCCGAAGCAAAAACGACGGGGTGTTATAAGTTTGACGTGTCTGTCTGTCTGTGGCATCGTTGCTCATGTACTTTGTCTTACTTCTGGGTCCCGTACAGATGAACGGATTTTGATCTTGTTTTTTTGTTTGAAAGTAGAGTCGAAAGGTAGTCGAGAGTTTTCTTAGCCATGTTTGGTGGAAATCGATCTAAGATGGCCGCCGCTACAATTTGGCGGATTATTTTTTTTCTTCACAACCTCGTCAAATGTAAGGGTATGAAATGAAAGGACTTGACTAGTAAAATATATGCATTACATTTAATACATTTAAAATCCAAGATGGCCGCCGCTAAAAATAGCTGATTAATTATTTTCTCCATAATCCCGTCAATGTGGGCATCAAATGAAAGTTGAAAGGGCTTGACTAGTATGTAGTATATGGGTAAATCCTGAGATCGGGCGTATTTAAGTGATTCCCGTGGCAGATTTTAAATCTTAGAAATGTTTAATTTTACATATAAAACATCAAATTTCACATAAATATAAGCACATCCATCAAATAGGCATCATTATAACTTATTTTGTTCAGAAGATATTTCAATTTAAATTTTTGGTGCCACGGGAATCAATAAAGTGTGGCATGGGAATCAAAATTAAAACTATTTTGTTTGAATCCTATGTTATTATTTAAATGTTGTCCTCTACATACTAATCATATAAAAAGAAATGATTAAAAACTGCGATCCAAACAAATATACACCAAATAACGTATTAAAAAGGTTTATATGGGCTCTCTATATAATAATCATGTAATCTAAATAAAATCAACGTAATGCTGTCTTAAACAATGTAAAATTATTGAATAAATAGTCCTAGAATATGAGATTAAGTTCTCAGTCACAGTCACTGACAGGATTCACTCCAGAAGCTGTCATCAGATTGTATATTTATCATTAGTTAGGTTAGTCTGGACTGAAGTTGCAGTCAGCCCATAGTTTCGTTTTATTTTTGCAGCATACCTCACATCTTAGCCATAGGACGTCTACTGCTGATGAACATAGACATCCCCTTTAGACCTCCATATATACCGGTTGGAAGCGACCTGCTTCCAGCGTCTTCCAGCGACCTTTATCAGGTCGTCTGCCACACTTGTGGGTGGACGTTCTACGCCGCGTTTGCTTGTCCGTGGTATCCACTGGAACACTTTTCGACCCCATCAGCAATCCGCTCTACGTGCTATGTGGCCTACCCATTACCAGCCCCAGCCCAGCTTCCTAATCCGCTGAGATATGTCAGTGACTTTGGTTCGTCTTCGGATCTCCTCTTTCCTGATCACCTTTCACGTAGAGAAACCCCGAGTATAGCCCTCTCCATAGCTCGCTGAGCGACTTTAAGCTTCGAGACGTGGCCAATAGATAGTGAAGGACCACCTTTCACGTGAAGGGCCGTAAGTCATCACTGGTTTGAAAACACATTGATTTGAAGACTCGGATCGTCTTGAGGCACTGAGGAGGTATATCGAACGGAAAACCATTGCGTAATTTCCGGAAGCTGCCCAACCGAGCTAAATTCGGCGGTTGACCTTTTACTTGAATTTGGTCCTACCAAATTGGACTACTTATTCTAGGTAGATAAGTCAACAAATTCGAGTACCGGGCCTATAACAAATACTGGGGAGGGCACAAAATTGGCATTTGACTTAAGTTTGATCTTGTCCATGTTCATTTTAAGCTCACCCGTTGTGAAACTTGTTTGAGGTCATCGAGCATCATGCCAAATTCAAAATTCAACGATGTCGTGAGTAAACCGAAGGTGAGTAATGTGTTCGCCGTTGATATTGGTGCCAAGTCCTTGCCAATCCAGGAGCTTGAAAGCGTCTCCTATTACCGCAGAAAACAGTCTCCCTGTCTTAAATACTCCTCTTCTCAATGGAATCAACTTCGTGCTCTGCTCCTGTACTCGGACCGACATGGTGGCGTTATAATACAAACACTTTAATGAATCGATAGTCAATATGACATCACTGAAATGACTCGAGCACCGTCCACGTTTTCACCGAATCAAAGCATTCACAGTCCAGAAACGCTAAGCTTAAAAGCAAGTTATATATTCTTTGGTCTGACTTCCCGCAGCGTATGAATGTGGTCTTTGGTACTAAAGCCTCTTCGAAAACCGGCTTGTTCGGGAGGCTGAAAGTCATAAAGTCTGTGTTCCAGACGATTTGTGATAACCCTTGAAAACAGCAGCTTATAAACTCAGAAGCGTAATGGGTCTGTAGTTCTTCAATAGGAATACCTCATAGCCTAGCCTAGTGAGCCTTCATCCCAGAAACTGACATGAGATTAAATTTTAACATTAGTTTGGTTAAGTTATGAGGTTTTCCTATTGAAGAACTAGACTACAGGCTGGCTGGAACTTCAGTTTAGAATAACCAAACTGATATAGATATACCATCTGATTCATTAGTTTGGTTATTCAATTCAGTTTGATTTGGTTTCAGTTTGGTTTGGTTGTTCAGTTTGTTTTTTCTGATTATTTTAATGTGGGGATAAAATGGTGCCGCATAAGCCAGAGTGGCGGTCAATATAAAAAAAAAAAACATCTGATTCTAATGAAATATACAAATATAGACTGTCAAAATCACTTCTCTACCTGGCTTCGCTGTAGTCGGGTAAAAAGTATAAAAAGTGAAAGAATGCGCAAGAAAACTCAGGGGAAAATTGATCACCGTGGCAAAATGCCATGAGAATCAATACCATGGAAATCAAAATTGTATAGTTTTTTATCAATATTTTTAAATACCATAATTATAGACCAATAACAATAAAATATATGATAAACAATACCCTTTTCCTAACTGCACACCCTAGTCAAAAAACCGTAATGGATAAAAAAATATTTTTAAACATGGAAATGGTAATCAATGAACTAGTGAACCAAAACCACGGTAATCAATTTCTCACCATCGTAAATCTAGTTTATAACAACGAGAGGAGCAACCTCTCTTCATGATGTTTAGAGCGCAATTGAAGTTAGCCAACAGCGTGCGTACAAGCTTCTAAGTCTTTTGGTTTGTGAAATGTGGGTAGTTATGTCGCGCGCCATGGGAATCACTTTTTGTCCGGGGACAAACCTAAATTTGTTATTTATTCTAAAATTACGCTGAGTACAGGCTTCGCCTATTTTTTTTATCATAAAACAATTCACCCTTTATAGCTTAGATCACAGCAATTAATTAAATTCAGTTTATAAATTGGTGTAAAAAAAATATTTTGTTCCAAAAAAGTGTAAGGGACACCCCATGGTAATCAAATTTCAGGGCTTTAACATTTTTTTTCAGATACTTGCAGCTAAATTTAACCTTATATCTATCATGCATTAAGTAGATCAAACCTTAAACTAACAGAAAAAAAATACCCTTGGGTAGAATTTTTATGTAACGGGTAGTTTATTCCCCCAGACATGTAAAATTTTGTCTCTCAAGATTCACCCATATATTATTATGATAAATTTAAAATCAAAGATGGCCACCATCCACAAAATAGGTAATTTTGAAAACGTTGCGTAGGGGGCAATTTTTTTTTAATTTAATTCACAAGCTTTTTTTTACATTCGCCTGTTGTCTCTGCTGTCCTGTTGTCTATAATCAAATCTTGCAAGTAAAATTTAATCTACTTCCCAGTTTTCAATTTAGCTTAAACTTTGCATGCATGTGTATAAATCGGATGTCTTTAAGAATCTAAATTTATATATGGAAAGAGTGACTGACTTATTGACTGACTGATCTATCAACGCACAGCCTAAACCGATGGACGGATTGGGTTGAAATTTGGAATATTAATAGGGTTCATGACGTAGACCTCCACTAAGAAAGGATTTTGCCATGTCGGCAAAGCCGCGAGCATGAGCTAGTATTTTATATTTGACTTGTTTAAAACTAAAACGCTATTTTTGCTATATAAGATGAAATCGGAACTAACAATGTCTTTGGAAAGCAAAAGTTTTACTTTATGATTTCCGACATTAACACCATTTAAAACAAAAGATCAGATTTGCAACCGTGCGTATGTTCTGCCTCTTAGTCAAAAATATTATATTATCGCTTTGTAATCGATTACTTGGCATAATCGAGTTTTAAATTGAAACTTTTTCGTTGCCCATCACTAAAACCAGCGTAGCCAATAGGAAAAGTGGGCGGAGTCGTCAAATTGTGAAAAAATTTATTTCAAGGAAAACTTTGTCTATTGCCCCTCTATTGGATATGTCCTCGATGGTAAACAATAACGGAATTTTATCTTTATTTTACAGTACGTTTGTCTTAATATATCCTATTTATTAGTATTTATATATTTTAATCAATTTCTACTTTCTTTTAGCCTATCATGCCAGTCATTCAAAATCTACATTCATTTAATTTCCACAAATATTCTGCCTCCAATATTAAAATAATGCGTATTTTAAACATTTAATACCCATTCATGTTTTGCGTTAAGTAAACAATTTAGATTCTAATAAGAATCGACTTTCTTTGACCTCCTGTGATTATTGAGACCTAGGTTATTTGTATTTACATATCAGTGTTTTGTAGATAAGTTTATATGAATTTTTCCTTGTAAGGTACATCTAAATACGAGTTTTAAGCAGTGGTGATGATTATTATTCTGAATCACCGAGTTCGAATCCTCGCACCAATGTCTATAATATATTAGTAATGAGCGGTTTTTCCACTAGCTGTACTGGCAGGCTTCGTCCGTGGCTAGTGTATAGTGGCTATTGCATTATTTAACACTATCTATTAAGACTTACATATATACATTGTTGTTGTGTTGTTGTATTAACACGAATCCTTAAATATTTCGGCCACGTTGTTCGAAACGAACACTCCATGGAGAGACTCGTTGTCCAGGGAAATGTAGAAGGCAAGCGGTCGCGCGGTCGATCACCTACGCGTTGGACAGACCTCATCAAAGCTGCGACACAAACCTCCGTAGTGGAGAGTTCCCGAGACGCTGGAGACCGTGACAAGTGGAGGCGCATTGCGAGGGCTGTTTTAGCCAATAATGAAAACGCAGCATCATCAACCACGACCACTCAGTCAAGAGTGAACGACTAAGGAGGGATTTACATTGTACCCTACATTCTTTTTTAAAATACATTATAGGCCTTTGACCTTGATCTCGAGTGATGTTAAATGATGCGGCCGTAGATGGTTGCCGACTAAATCTAGAAGACTCATCTAAAAGAAGACTCCCTTTTTTATCCCAGGAAAAAAAAGCGTTATGCATCATCACCCCAAACCGGGGGCGCGGGGCGGTATGTGGGACTCCCCCGCCAAATATGGGAGCGGCGGGGATACCCACTAAAAACCTGGGGGTGTTCCTGCGAGACGCCATAATGCCGGGGCAGCGGGTACGCCGAAGCACTCATCCGCGGCCCCGATGGCAAGACCCGGAGTCCTCAGTGGGCGAAGCTTACCGCCAGTATGCCTGCCATGCACATAAAGAATTTGTATTTGAGAATTTCACACTGCGACACAGAGAATATCGAAAATAGAGCTGGCCCTAAAGTAATTGGACAGACCTACTTTAGCCAACGGATTTATATCGTCTTTAATATCCTCTTAAAAGCTCAACTACATTGTACGAATAACCCATTATAATATGAATAATTTCCCTAGATGTATGCCTTAATTATTTATTAAAATGGTTGGTTAACTTAGTCGCACAAGATATTCTACGACATTCTCCATACTTTTGAAATAATTACTTTCTACGTGGTACTCTATCGGAGTAACAGTTTTCACAGTAAAAGGAAAATTTCTGATAGTTTTTAAGGAATTGTCATTGTGAAATAGTTCTTAAATGCCAACGGATGCTCGCGCACCGCTGTTAAATTCTGTGTCCGGCCGTATTCATAAAATTGTTTTATCTTTGTACATTTGTAAGGATTTAAGCAAGAAAATGAGAAAGCCAACCAAATTTATTTATAATAATATAAACATTATGAACATTTATTGTTAAATACATTGTCATCTAAGGGTCGCAGCCAACATATACAATGTACAACCCCATTAAAAAGAAATCTACATTTTATATTTCAGCTCAAGTAGGTATATATATCCATTACGTAAAAAACACTCACCCACACACACATGCGTAATAATTTATAACATTAGTAGAAAGAAATAAACTACTTTTAAAGACGAAATAAACCATCTTTGTTTTTTTATTATAATAGGTGACAAACAAGCAGACGGCCCACCTGATGGTAAGGGACTACCGTCGCCTATGGATACCTGCAATACCAGGAGTACCGCTGGTAGGTTGCCTACCTTTCAAAACTCTGTTCGCTTGCCTTTGAAGAGTCCCAAACCAAACCATCTATGTATGGGTTTATGACAATAAATAGAAATGGGTCAGTAAATGTAAATATTCTACACATACACTATGTAGTTAACATTCTTCTGATATGTGAGTATAACACTATGTACGAGTGACGAGTACCTACCTACATATTATATTCACTATGAGAATTGAAGAAAAACGTCAACTTTCTTTAAAAGAATATTTGAATGAAATAACAATTTACATAGATAAGAAGTGTTTTAAATCATCTAAGCGATATTTTCCATTAGTCTTGTCTATTGTCAAACTCGTATGTATTTGCATAATGAATGATAGGTTTGCAGACGCTTGCTGTGATGTATTGAGCACTGTGATGTATCACCTTTCCTTGTTTATGGACTCCTGGTACCTGAAGTTGCGAAATATTATGAATTCATATAATAACGTTTGCGGATTTGTTTGTCTGCTATAAATATAATTAATCACTGCAACTAAAGAAAGGAGATTCACAATTTGTATAAGTACCTTATAATTTGTAGTAGATTTACTTTTCTGTTCATAAAGGCACTTTGCAGACTATAACCAACTAATTCAACAACTGGAACTGGCAACTTTTTCATATATATTTCTAGCACATAGCTGTTCAATATGTCTAACAAACTTTAATTGATACAGCGCAGCGGTCCAATTTAAAGCCTGTTCGATGTAGCTATTGCATTAGCAAGCTAAAGTGGCAATGTGCTGGTCACATTTGCCGTAGAACCAGCAACCGTTGGAGTAGACGAGTCTCGAGTGGAGACCACGTCTCGGCAAACGTAGTGTAGGGCACCCATGAGCGAGATGGGGCGATGATATCCGGAGGGTCGCTGGGGGTGGGTGGAGAAGAAAGACCGAGTTGAGTAGCGTGCCATGGGGGAGGCCTATGTCCAGCAGTGGACGAACATAGGCTGATGATGATGATTATTATTGCATTAAGATGAATGCAATCAATTGCAATAATGTTTGCTTTGTTAGCAAAGCGCCTTAGGCTAGGTCCTTCTAAAACCGACGGTGTACACTAGTTAATAAAGATTGTACATTTATCTTCATCCTCGCAAATGATGCCCACTAACAAATACCTAGTACATTTTGTTATAATGTAGTAAAGTTAAAGGTCAAATTATCCCAGGTGGTGTCAGGTTTGATGCATCTGCTTTATGGTCAGCACTTAGTTATTAATCAATAAATTGGCGCTAGAAGTGAAGTTTATGGGGGTCGGCAGTGTGAGGCAACTAATATATGTAATACCTACCTACTGAGAGAGGTGTGAGGATTATTTATTGATGTCCCTTAAACCCTTAAAACATAATATATTAGTATAATGGACGAAAAAAATATACCGGACGGAACGTCATTAAAAACAATAAGATGTACCCAATGTACGTCACACGTGTATTATTTTAGTCACTAAATAATATCATTAAACTAAAATTAAGTGTAGTAAAGAACATTCAACTAATGTTTAATTAAGATATTGGATAATTCTACTATGTTTGAAATATCTAATGGATTTATGCTTTATCAATACTACGCGCCGCACTAATCTGTAATAAACTAATTATTACAGATTAGTGCGTTTATGGCGCTTCGCTGGCCGCCGACATGACTCGCTAAACCTATCGAAACTAATGTCGAAATGGATATAACCTGTTTACTAAGTTTTGTTTTAGTTTTTTACTAATATTCTGACTGTGGGAACCGTGCAATCTAACTTTACCGAAGATTACATTTTTAAATCCTATCTATCTGTAATGTATAATTCTCACTTCAAGAATATGGGTAATAACACGGTAAAGAGATATACAGTAGTTCGACTCCATAGAAAAAGTCGGAATGTGGGAGTAGGTAGATGTCGGTAGATGTGGGTAGAAGTGGGTATATAATCCAGAAGCGGGTGCCACGCAGCGACGGGCAGACGTCGCGATAGTTTTTTGCAAGTATTTAGTGTAATTTACGTTATTTACTTTTGACGTATGTATACATAATATAATAAATTATATAAAATGGCAAAAAAAATAGCATGCGATATTATGCTGTTTTTGAAGTAAGTTAGTAAGAAGGTATTTTTTTTATTTTTAAAAGTATTCTGCTGAAGTAAGAGTGCGAGTAAGAGACCGAGTAAGAGTCCAAGTAAGAGTCCAAGTAAGAGTCCGAGTAAGAGTGCAAGTGAGAAACTGAGTAAGAATTCGAGTAAGACTACGTGTAAGTGTCCGAGTAAGAGTGCGAGTAATAGTCCGAGTAAGAGTGCGATTAAGATTCCGAGTAAGAGTGCGAGTAAGAGACCGAGTAAGAGTGCGAGTAAGAATCTGAGTAAGAATTCGAGTAAGACTGCGAGTAAGAGTCCGAGTAAGAATGCGAATAAGAATCTGAGTAAGAATTCGAGTAAGACTGCGAGTAAGAGTCCGAGTAAGAGTGCGAGTAAGAGCCCGAGTAAGAGTTTGAGTAAGAGTGCGAGTAAGAGACCGAGTAAAAGTCCGAGTAAGAGTGCAAGTGAGAGACCGAGTAAGTGTGTGAGTAAGAGTCCAAGTCTTGTCTCTTGTCTTGTCTTGTCTCTTGTCTTGTCTTTTGTCTTGTCTCTTGTCTTGTCTCTTGTCTTGTCTCTTGTCTTGTCTCTTGTCTTGTCTCTTGTCTTGTCTCTTGTCTTGTCTCTTGTCTTGTCTCTTGTCTTGTCTCTTGTCTTGTCTCTTGTCTTGTCTCTTGTCTTGTCTCTTGTCTTGTCTCTTGTCTTGTCTCTTGTCTTGTCTCTTGTCTTGTCTCTTGTCTTGTCTCTTGTCTTGTCTCTTGTCTTGTCTCTTGTCTTGTCTCTTGTCTTGTCTCTTGTCTTGTCTCTTGTCTTGTCTCTTGTCTTGTCTCTTGTCTTGTCTCTTGTCTTGTCTCTTGTCTTGTCTCTTGTCTTGTCTCTTGTCTTGTCTCTTGTCTTGTCTCTTGTCTTGTCTCTTGTCTTGTCTCTTGTCTTGTCTCTTGTCTTGTCTCTTGTCTTGTCTCTTGTCTTGTCTCTTGTCTTGTCTCTTGTCTTGTCTCTTGTCTTGTCTCTTGTCTTGTCTCTTGTCTTGTCTCTTGTCTTGTCTCTTGTCTTGTCTCTTGTCTTGTCTCTTGTCTTGTCTCTTGTCTTGTCTCTTGTCTTGTCTCTTGTCTTGTCTCTTGTCTTGTCTCTTGTCTTGTCTCTTGTCTTGTCTCTTGTCTTGTCTCTTGTCTTGTCTCTTGTCTTGTCTCTTGTCTTGTCTCTTGTCTTGTCTCTTGTCTTGTCTCTTGTCTTGTCTCTTGTCTTGTCTCTTGTCTTGTCTCTTGTCTTGTCTCTTGTCTTGTCTCTTGTCTTGTCTCTTGTCTTGTCTCTTGTCTTGTCTCTTGTCTTGTCTCTTGTCTTGTCTCTTGTCTTGTCTCTTGTCTTGTCTCTTGTCTTGTCTCTTGTCTTGTCTCTTGTCTTGTCTCTTGTCTTGTCTCTTGTCTTGTCTCTTGTCTTGTCTCTTGTCTTGTCTCTTGTCTTGTCTCTTGTCTTGTCTCTTGTCTTGTCTCTTGTCTTGTCTCTTGTCTTGTCTCTTGTCTTGTCTCTTGTCTTGTCTCTTGTCTTGTCTCTTGTCTTGTCTCTTGTCTTGTCTCTTGTCTTGTCTCTTGTCTTGTCTCTTGTCTTGTCTCTTGTCTTGTCTCTTGTCTTGTCTCTTGTCTTGTCTCTTGTCTTGTCTCTTGTCTTGTCTCTTGTCTTGTCTCTTGTCTTGTCTCTTGTCTTGTCTCTTGTCTTGTCTCTTGTCTTGTCTCTTGTCTCTTGTCTTGTCTCTTGTCTTGTCTCTTGTCTTGTCTCTTGTCTTGTCTCTTGTCTTGTCTTGTCTCTTGTCTTGTCTCTTGTCTTGTCTCTTGTCTTGTCTCTTGTCTTGTCTCTTGTCTTGTCTCTTGTCTTGTCTCTTGTCTTGTCTTTTGTCTTGTTTTGTCTCTTGTCTTGGGTCTCAATATACGCCGCCACGACATGATAGGTAAGTAGGTAGGTATCCCTACTATGCTGGAATAAAACCTATTGTAGTTCCCAGATTAGGCTTCTTAATTATGAACCAACTTTAGTTTTAATCTACCTGTTATTATGTACCTACTTTTTATTGAATTGAAGAGTGATCAATCGTATTTATTTTTAACTCCCGACGCAAAGACGAAAGGGTGTGATAAGTTTGACGTGTCTGTCTCATAGATTCGATTTAGATTTTGTTTGAAAAGTAAGTTAGGCGGAAGTGTTCTTAGGTATTTTTAGTCATAGCCGCAAAAAACGCGGGATTAAGGGTGTACTAAGTTTGATTCAATACATTTTCAAATCTCATTCGACTGTTGCATTTTTGTAACGGACATTCAGTGGTTCCTAAGCGGACGTAGTAAGGTACATATAGGTAGGTAATATGAAAATGAAATAAAAGCTTGTAAAAAAAATATCAATAAATGTACAAAAATAATATAATTAATTTATAATAACTCATCTAGATATTAGCTCAAGTAAGTAGATGATATGAAATAGGTAGGTACCTACTGTATGCGGGCAGCGGCTGCCCGGCAGCCCTATGACTCGCGCATGTACCGCGAGACTGTAGGTATTTATGTTCAAAAATCACGCTCAGTCAAACTACTGTATATCTCTTTACCGTGGTAATAATATAAAATATAACCACGTAACTACTTGTAATTAAAATCATAACTCACAACAAATAGACTGGTTGTATACGTAATAGTATTTTTTTATTATATTCAATTCACAGCCACATAAATAACTCATTATAATTTTGAGATAATATCTCAAATAGCATTATAATAAAGGCTGTTCGAAAAGTGGAGAGTCTTGGTAAATGTGGGCGCGCTAGTTCCGTGCATTAATGAGCTTAATTAAATCTACTTATACTGTTGACTAAATTTCACTAAATGATTATAATAATAGGTCACCTACCGAAAATTCACAGTGAAATATTTTTTGTAACTACATAATAGTGTGTAACAAATAGAATAAAATTAATGATATTTGGTAATGGTAGTTGTTATTTTTTTTCACTGAATTGTATCTTTTCAAATCAAAATCCTTCAAAATTGCTTTCTCCCTTATTAAATCAACAGTTTTGATACTACTATAAAACTGCAACGCTACTTTTTTGCACAGATTCTAGTGGTTTAATAACAGAGTAAGTTACTTACTTATCCATAAAGATCGTGACGAACGCTCTACAGATTTTTTCAATTTAGATAAAAATATTATGCAAAGTGAAAGTAGGCTTCTGCGGTGGATTTATTGATTTTGCTTCAAGTTTTATCATTGTTTAGATATCTGATGAAGAATAGTTTTATAAAAAGTGCCCCTACATTGCGTCATTATTCTACAAATGATATAACGACCTCTGACGACCTCTGTGGCGCGGTGGGCTAATACCCGCCTGCAACGCAGAAGGTTGCGGGTTCGATTCCCGCATGGGACAAATGTTTGTGTGATCCACAGGTATTTGTTTCTGGTCTGGGTGGTTTTTCAATATCTATTATAAGTATGTATTTACAAAAGAAGTATATAAGTATTATATCCGTTATCCTAACCACCATATTACAAGCATTAAGTTGCTTAGTTTGGGGTTAGGTGGCGCTGTGTGAAAACGTCCTGAAATATTTATTATTATAACTGCAAGAGTTTGTATAGATGGATGTTTGTTACTTTACTGTTCTAAATAGCTGAACCGATTGGGCTGAAATTTGGTATGTAGGTAGCTTAGACCTTACAATAACATATATATGTTACTTTTTAGCGGGTGATAGCTAGTTACACATAATATAGCTCTATCTCTACCATATTCGACCGCATCATCGCGTAAGATCAGGCGAGATTATTGTCCATGACTAACTTGTAATTAAAAATAATTAATGGAACTAGGCGTTACTTTGCGGAAACACGTGTCAGCGTTGTAGTCTATTTTTGCGTAGCGTCCGGCAGCGGTTTGTCATCGTTGTCGTCGTCGTTTCGTATCTTTTGTTCTAGCTAAGTTTCGCGTAACCACATAACTAACACTAACAAATAGTTGTAACCCTTAATGCATGCATATGCGGGAGGGCGGGTGGTGCACTCGGTGGTGGAATTAATACTAATTACTATTTTGGTAACGTTTGAATTCCTCGCCGTCTCTTAGAACTTAGTTAGACTCACAAATTTAGAGCGGAATTAACACTAAATATTAAATAATAACTAATAATTGTTGTGATGCATTTTTGTAATTTAAAAAAAATCAAAAAATCTTACTGCTTTCAATCCATTATTGTAAAAGTCCCTTATATTGGATAAAAAAAAATGTTACGTCACAGAGTCGAGCATAACATCGCATCGGTTAGAAGAGAGAACTGAGTATTGCAGTGCGCATCATTCACAATGTGCTCCAAAATGATGGCTCAAAATTATTATAGACTAGCTGCGCCCAGCGGTTTTACCCGCAGTACTTATGTAGCCTATGTATTATTCCAGAGTCTATGCTATCTCTATACAAAATTTCAGCTCAATTGGTCCACCCATTTAGGCGTGAAAGAGTAAGAAACATCCAGATATCCATTCTTACAAACTTTCACGTTTATAATATTAGTAAGATAAGTAAAACTTACATATCTGTTTTTTTTTTTTTAAATAAACAATAAAAAATATTTATATCTGGTGACAACAAAACAGGCATGAATCAATCGACCTCAAAGAAACCTTTTGACAAAATACCTACACCAAACCAAAAAATGTTAATTATATTAATTGTTGCTAATTTTTTAACCTACGTACCTACATTTATAAAAATTGAAAGTTAACAAGTTTTTAGGCCTCACAAATTCCACATCCGGCACTACATAACGTGATGAATATTTAAAGAATTTATTACGAACTATTATATCCCGCCCATAGATGATGATATTTTTCATATTGTCAATAGGGCACACTGACCGTGCAGCGGGTGCAAAATGAAAAGAGTCGTAAGTTTTTGTTAAGCTACTAAGTCTACGCTATCACAAACCTGTCTTTAAGATACTTATTGTGCTTCCCAAGACAAAAAGATAGACAATAGATGGCAATAGATTTGCTCAAATTAAATTATACTGGGATAAAAAAATATGTTTAATACGACAACCAATAACAAATCTCAGCATAATATTTTGTTAGAACCAGCCATAAATAAGGGTATTGTACTGGGTCTTACCCCCGAATTTTAATCGTTTCTTCTGGCCTCTCTACTCAACTTCGAAGTCGAATAAAATGTCGTCTTCCCGACCATTCCTTTAATATTTAAGAATAGCTTTTTACGTCAAAAAGTCAAGGGTGACAACAAGCTAGACCCGACATTAATAAATAAATATGTATTATAATATATCAAAAATACCACCTCGTTTTTGGATTGGGTATATAATTTTCTTTTACTACATATACTTTTGCATACAGATCATAGAGCTATCTCTAGTATATATGCCTTTGAAATACTACTTCACCCAAATAATTTTATTTGAATACCCCGCGAGTCCCCATTATATTGCGCGTCTTCTAAATTTGAACAGTACACAGAATTGATCCGTAACCGGCGAGGTCGGATATCACAACGTTGGCAGGTAACAGTCGCATCTCTAGTTTAGTCGCTACTCGACGATTAGAGCGCATCGGTCGCACGAATCGCGCGGGAAAATCATCACATTCCGAATTTGAAAAATGTGATTTACTTTTTTTATGTGAATTTATTTTGTGCCAGGATTGTAATGTTTTGAGTGGACCTTTTTACTGGATGGTTAATTTTAACGATGATTGTTTTTGGTAAGTGATTTATTGTTACTTAATTATTAATAAAAAACATGTTTATTTCTTATTAATATTGTTATATTGTTGTTGTTGTTTATCTTTCTTTCTTTCTTTCTTTCTTTCTTTATATTGTTTTAAGCTAAAATTGTTTTATAAAGATCATGATTGATTTTCAACGGAATATTAAATGATTAAATTTTTATTGGATAGGTAGATAAATCTTTATTGCACCTAATAATAACAAACAAAACAATTAATACACCTAAAAAGTGTTACAATATTGTATAATTTTTTATTATTATTATTTATTATAAATATTTATTTTCAGTTTTTATTAAATTTTATATTTTGAAATGTGGGCCAATAAAAAAATACTAGATATAATAAGCGGTTATATAGGATATTTATGCGACTCCTTAAATAAAAATATGGTACCTAATAAACAGAAATAATTAAAATAAAATCAGCTTTATGAATAAAACTACTAGGTACCTACTTATACCTACTACTTACATGAATTAAATATTAATACAAGCAAATATTTAAAATACAGCTCGCTTATAATCTAGATCTCAATAATCGAGGACGTGAAGAAGAAACATCTGAATTCATAACATGAAATCCACTCAAACTTTCAGACTTTATTGACCAAAAGTTTTTTTAAGATATCCTCGTATATTTTTTATTTTGTTGTGAGTTACGTTGCGGTGCGGTCCGTTGTCATTTGCGCTAGCCTTAACGAAGCTATCTTGCATTATAATATTATGGGTGTCTATCACTATTCATTGATAAAAATAAAATCTTGATAGGCTTACGATAGACAGAAGGACGCGGGTTCGCGCGGAAAAACGGAAGCTTGTAAAACGTGTCTTAAATTTGTATTATACTAGCTGCACCCAGTGGTTTTACCCGCAGTACTTATGTAGCCTATGTGTTACTCCAGGGAGTAAGTTATCTCTATACCAAATTTCAGCTCAATCGGTCCACCCGTTTAGGCGTAAAAGAGTTACAAACATCCTAACATTCAGACATCCATTCATACAAACTTTCACGTTTATAATATTGAAAGATGTTAGTAATATCTAGATTACGCGAAAAAATTTAAAATGCCTTTTTAACTTCACCGGTATTTTAATCTAAAAACATAATATAGAGGGGTCTGAGGCAAATTGACTGAAGCGCCATTTCAGGCGATATTGAGTTATATATATCGTTGTAATCAGCGATTTTTTTCTCCGTACAACGATATACGAGTATATACTCAATATCGCCTGAAATGGCGCTTGAGTCAATTCGCCTCAGCCCCTCGTATCTATGTCGGTAAATAGTGATTGACACCAGTGCGCCTATAGGCCCTCAAAACACATAAAGAACCAATGTCCTATTGTACCCAAGTTAATTTCCCCATGTTTGTCACAATGTTAGTAGTGAAGTGTCAAGTTGTCTTGTACCTCGTGTGCATAAGCATTCAACATTCATTTGTTTTGCCGTATGTTTTGACTTACCGCTACCGACTGTTTTACGAGATTACCTACAATGCATACCTACATTCCATACTGAGGCGTAGCGAGCCGACATGTAAGTGACTTACATACATATATAATATAATAATTGGTACATATTATTATATATAATCACGCCTGGTTCCCGTTGGGGTAGGCAGAGACCATTAGGCCGCGGATGAGTGCTTCGGCGTACCCGCTGACCCGGCATTTTGGCGTCCCGCAGGAATACTCCCAGGTTTTTAGTGGGTATCCCCACCGCGCTGGGGAGCACGGGGTGGTATGTGGGATTCCCCCGCCGAAGATAGGATGCGTGATGCATAACGCATTTTTCCTGTGTAAAAAAAGGCAGGGTCTATTTTCAACACTATTTTTAACTACTTAATTTTTTTTAAACTGCGCGGCCCCGACGGCTAATGTCTAGAACCTAGAGCAACAATAAGACCAAATTGTACTACATTCTTGCATATAAAGGCTTTTTATTCATCAGCACTCTATTAAAATGTATAGAAGAACTTACTGTTAGAGTAAAATATAAAAAAAAATGTTCTTTTAAATGAACATTTTTTTTACCAATAATCAAGTGAATCCATTGCTAATTTGACGTCAAACAAACCTACTTTCACATTTTACAATATTAATACTCAGCTCGATATTGGTATAACTGTAATCAATTGATTTATAATTGTGTCTTATTATCGACATGTCATGGGAAACGGGACGCTAATCGTGCTATTATAATATTTCTTGGTACCATGAAGACCGTTTTAGACCTTGAGGTTAGTTATTTTGACCTTAGATTAATACTTCATTGTACACCACCATTACAGAAAATACATAACGTATGATTAATATTAAAAAATAAATGCACAAGCGGCGGTCTTATCGCTAAAGAGCGATTTTTTTTCAGACAACCAATGGAGATGATTAATTAACACAATAAGAACGTTGGCGCACCAATAAACAAGCGATAGCAGTAACATGTAAATATTAGTTTATCTGTACATATTCATATAATATATTAATATGAAATATTATTATGATAAACTAAATACAAATAAAAAAAGGTTAGAATTATTAAAGACATCAAACTTAATGAAGGAAAGAATATACATTTATTGCCAAATTTTATATAGGCGGCTGGTATATTATATATACTTACTGGTAGATACCTTTATTTATAAAAGTCACGTACGACTTTTAAAATGACAGTAATAGTAATAGTTTAATAAATAATCTTAGAAAAAATAAAGAATCAGTTTATTTTCCATGTTCCTGTAAAAGACATCCCACCAAAAACATTCTGTAAAAAACTAGCCAAGTCTCGATGGAGCTGCTTGTTTATCTCTAAAAAATAATGAAATCTAGACAAAGTCGTGCCAAGTCTAAGATTTCTTACTGCGATTTCTTTATTATTATAGTTAATGTTGTGTGACTTGGCCGTTGAAAGGTAGACAAGGGTATTATACCAGGTGCTCCATGACACCATTGCACCAATCTGTCCGCTAACCATTCATGATAGAAAATTGCCACTTGGAAAACGTTGATTGAATAACCAGTCAATTGTAGGCTTGATAAAGCTGCGTATTTCAATAATACTTATGTTTAGGCGATCCAAGTGTCATGAAGCATCTGGTTTTGTACCCTTGTGTACCCTTCAACGGCCAAGTCACACAACATTAACTATAATAATAAAGAAATCGCAGTAAGAAATCTTAGACTTGGCACGACTTTGTCTAGATTTCATTATTTTTTAGAGATAAACAAGCAGCTCCATCGAGACTTGGCTAGTTTTTTACAGAATGTTTTTGGTGGGATTTCACTTCTTTTTGTAGAAACGCTATATTATAAGGTATAAGGCCGACAGGCAGACAGGCGAAAGTAAATAAAAGCTTTATACAATTTTAACCATTGACTGCAAATGTAACTTTGTAATCCTATACATTTATATGAGATTACAAAGTTATTTATGCAGATAAATTATCTCGAAAACGAGACCGAAATTGCATGTTTTTTTAGTTTTCCTATGGCTTATACAATAAATTCTAAGTAAATACCAAATTTCAGCTCTCTGAGTTTATGGGAAGTACTAGTTCTATTTTGATGATCATGAGTGAGTGAGTGAGTGAGTGAGTGTCGAAAATGCGAAACTTTGCTTTCGCTTAACTTCAGAACTGAATGACCTACAGACTTGAAATTTTGGATTTTAAGTATGTAGTTATAGCTTACTGGATGACGAAAATTTCTGTGTTCTGGTCTTATCCAGAGGTTCTCAAATAGGGGCCTGAAAATGCGGCGAAATGGTTCCTGTAAAGGATGGTACGGCAGTGCTTGCTTCGCGCTCGACTTGGCGGGGGCACTACCGTGCCCCCAGATCAACGCACACACACCCTTACTCTGTAAGTTGATAGGTAGGTAATAATAATTAAATTATGTGTTTGTTCCAAGTGATTGTTTTTAGTGTGGAGAAATTTTCAATAATTCAATTTTTTAATGCTCTATTTAGGTCTAAAAGATCTATCTGTTTTTCGCGGGAAAGTTTGCGCACTGTGGAGCTTTTAAATCAAGTGGTTTATGGTTACGTTTGATTTAAATTTAAATTATTCAAATTTAACGTTTCTATAACAAAATTATACTGTTATGAAAACGATCTGGATTAAAAAGAAACTGAAAGCTTTCTCGATAGTAAATTTTAAACCTAAAGATAGTTTCAATAAATTATCACCCTACTTAGCATACTATACACATTTACATACATTTATATAACATCTATACATGTTATATAACGTAGGTGATAGTTTTTCACATACGCTGATATTAAAACTAATTTTCTCTGGCGTTTCTCACGGATAGGAAATATGCATTGTTGATCGAATCTCGGGTTTATGTATACAATATTATACATTAACTATATTGTTTACATGTTACAAGGTGATGTATATCTTTTGAATTAATTAGTTAATTGATAGGAACATTAAATCTTACTACTGATCAGGTGATATGCTAGCCTATTAAGCAGATGTCACACAGCTGGGACGGGATCTTTAGCGTTATTACGGACTGCGCCGAATAGCGTCCGCATTATTATGTCAGGGTGCATATAAATTCGAACATTAGGTACCAAAAAATCTGTCACGGAGCGCATTCGTTTTATCCCGAGCCCCTGCTCTGTGTCACGATGGCTTTATATATAGTCGCTATGAATAACTGGTAAAGATTATCGCACCTATGTCAGTGATTTAACCCCAGGCAGCCCAATAGAGGCCTATCACTAAAATAATAATCTCAATAACTATCAACTAAAAAGTTAGTAGATGCACCTACATTTTATATTTATTAGTTCGTTAATTATTCCAATATTATCGGAAGAGCACGCTCGATAAGCGAAGTTTCCGTAAAAAGTGAAACAGTTTCACTTTTTGGTTAGTTGTAGTTACTTAATTACTGAGCCATGAATAGATTAAAACTAATTTTTACTCGTGCGAGTACTGTAAAAACTAGCTGTAGGTATCTAAAAGTAAAGCAACCATTTTAATAAAGTATACCTCTATATATATAATACCAAACATACTTTAAAAATCAATGATTTTTATCTATGTTTTTTTTTATTCCATTGTTTTTACATAATATGTACCTACAGCCTACATAGATACGCACTCTGCACATTGACTGTCCTTATCTTTGTAGCTAATATGTATAAGTATAAGTAATATGTATATGTATATTTTATTTATAAGTAGGTTTTAAAATTGTATGATAATTATTAGAATACTTTATAGGTAATTAGTCACGGACTAAACTGTCACTACTAACTGTTAAGACTAACACAATAAAATTAGAAGCTGTAAATTTAAGAATAAATAATAATAAATAAATATGTATGCCCATTATGTAGAGCTTAATTGTATTTTAGTTTTAGTGTAAAGTTATAAAATACAACATCCCAAAATCTCGTAAAAACTATATGTAATATTTGTAACTGGAACAGCAAAAACAATGTTTTTGTCATTAATGTGGCAATAGCCTTTATTGAAGAAAAACAAGCAAACAGTACTACAGCATAGCCGTAAAGAACACTTGATAAACCACAGATCGGCCACACGGCAAACTACAAAAAATCCAAGTGCTCCAAACCACTGTCAGATGGCAAAGTGCCCAGAATGCTGGCAGCATTGCCCCACGCAATACTTAAACGTTGGGCCAAATATACCCCAGCATTTTTCTTCAAAGTTTTATGACGTTCAAATATCTAAAAAATGGCATCATGCTTAAAAAATAAAAATTTTGCATAAAAAATGTAAATAATAAAAAATCGAAGTGTTACACCTGCAACGACCCACATGTCGCGGAAGTTAAGTCACAGACTATAATAACGAGGCAGATGTCGCGCTCCAAAACCAAAACTAATACCATGCACCTAATTACCAATGATTACGTTACCGGTGCGAATATAATGATCGAGGAGAGTACAAAAAATATTATGTATGAAAATGCTAATTACCTAGTTGCAAGTGTAGTAAAAACTGTTTCTATCGTACTTATCCTCTAATATTATGAACGCAAAAGTTTTTAAAAATGTATGGTGGATGTATTTTTGTTAATCTCTCACAACTAAACGGGTGAACCGATTGAGCTGAATTTAGTATAGAGTAAGCTTAGACCCTGGAATAATATTGAATAGAATAGAAAAGAAAATTCTTTATTGAAACACTACAAACATACAGAAAGCTTAAAACTATAAACACAAAAACACGACATAAGTGTAACTATTGGCGGTTTTATCGCTAAAAGCGATCTCTTCCAGACAACCTTGCATGGAGAGAAATACTGATATTTACATGGGTAGGTGGTGAGTTTGTAGTATGTTAAAGATTAATGGAAATAATTCTTATTCTTATAACATATGTATAGGCTAGGTAGTGCACAGCGCAACGAGTAAAACCGCTGGGTGCAGCTAGTTTAAATTTAGCTAGTTAGTTTCTGTATGTATATATAAAAAACGCATAAAACGAAAGTATTCACTAAAGGAAGTGAAGCCACTGACTATCATGGAGTGTATAAGAGATAAATTGATAGACACTTACACCTAAGAAAAGGCAAAATAAAATCAGCACAATTAAGACTACTCCTAGTTTAAATCCTAATTGAACTCGACTTCACTTTGGTTTAAGTGTGCGGTATCTATCTTTATTGTAACAGTGATTACTTTAAGTATACCTATTAATTCGAGATAGAAATTCAAATCGATAATGTATGCAAAATGTTTAGCGCTAGCCGGCGACCCAACACACATTTATAACTTTTTAACAGATTTTTGAAAGTCTCTAACAACTTTCCCTCACAAATAGGTAATGTTGACGAATTATGAAAAAGCTTTGTTCGAAAATTACAGCTAAAACAATAATTATTTTAACCAACCATTATAACCACTAACCACATAACAAGCATTTACACAGTCACCCACTTAGGTAAATTATATTTTTACTAGCTGTATCCAGCGGTTTTACCCACTGAGAAGTAGTCTATAGTAGGTTACACCTTTATTACATAACTAGTGGACATGTGCGCACTTCGTAGCGCGTAACAGTCAATTAATATACCTACCTAGAAATTTAAATAATTATATCATTTCCCGGGACACAAGCTACCTCTTCTATCTTCTGTATCTATTATCAGTATGTATTTACAAAAGAAAAGTATATAAGTATTATATCCGTTATTCTAACCACCATAACACAAGCATTAAGTTGCTTAGCTTGGGGTTAGAGGAGGCGCTGTGTGAAATGTCCTGAAATATTTATTTATTTACCTCTATGCCAGATTTTGGCCAGATAGAGACAGCGGTTATCAATTTTCCTACGAACTTCCACCCCCTTTTCACTTTCCTTTCAAGGTTGATTTCGGACCGGGACCGGGTTAACTAACTATTAATAATATGTTATTCCAGGGTTTAAGATACGTGCATATGTACTTAATTCTTCTTTTATTTTCAATATATCCACCCACTGGACAAAACTGTGTCGCCAAGCAGTCATCACCATTGTGTTCTGGCATGCTGATCAGCAAAGCCGGGGAGGGATTTATCCCACCTTCTTGGTTTAGTCGTCTACCCTCTTCGCCCGCGTCGTCACTTAACATCACGCGAGATGTGGTCAAACGCTGTAATAAAAAAACTTTCTAACAATTTTTTTTTAATTTGAAAATACTCTTGAAAGAAATTCGAAAATGGAGCATCGGAGTAGAGTCTAAACTTACACTTACATGCAAATTAAAACTCATACGGTTCAACAGTTTAAACGTAAAAAAGTCATATTCATAAGCAGAAATTTACGCCTTACGACTAATACAGTAATTCAATCCCATCCGGTTCAGTAGTTTGGCAATACTGCTAGTAAAAACAACGCAGAAGGCCATCTTTTTTTCAAGTCAAACGTCAAAGTAATATAGAAACAGAAACATCATTTCAAATAGGTAAAGTGCACGCAATGGCATAGAAATGTCTAACAATAAATTTTACGTGTAAAAACACGATATAATAGCGGGTTTACAACAGCCGGTTGAATCCATAATCTTCTGTTTATAAATATATAAATGGAAAACGTGTTTGTATGACAGACTGATCTATCAACGCACAGCCCAAACCGCACACTCGGCTTAAATTTGGAATATACATTTTATATCTCTGAATATAACACAAGCATTAAGTTGCTTATCTTGGGGTTAGGTGGCGCTGTGTCAAATGTCCTGAAATATTTATTTATTATTATTAATAAATATTTTTTTATAAGTACAGTTAAAATCTGTCGTTACGAACCCATAATCCATAATAATTCAAAATAAGAACCCATAATAATACAAAATAAGAATTTTGAATTATAAATAAATCATTTTACTCACCATACATAACAATAAATATAATAAATTACCTCTTATTAAACAAGTTCTTTTAAAAAATGTGTGTGTTTGTTTTTAAAAAATGTACTCAAAACCCGCAGTCAAAAACTAGTAAATAACAAAGATGCAATCGCTAAACCATGCATAGTTACGAAGCCACCGGTCTGGTATATGCTCTATTTGATGCGCTCTATCGTTTAGTTACGTCACACGAGTAGAATGTGATTTTTCTGCTTTCATCTATAAAAAGGGAAACTTAATGGATCTATATCAAGTTTGTTTTATAGTTTGGCGACGGATATCGGAACTTGATTCAGTCGTTATTTCTTTTGATAAAAAAATTTACTTTATAATGTTACTTTTGTGATATAACTAAACGTTGCGTGCGAACATTTGAAGTACCTTTCAAGTCCCATTCTGGTTGTTTCGCTTTTTTATAATGATACAGTGATTTATTGATCTGTGAAAAAGGATCTACATATTAATTTTTCTATTTCCACCTTGGTTTTTAGGGTTCCGTAGTCAACAAGGAACCCTTATAGTTTCGCTTTGTCCGTCCGTCCGTCCGTCTGTCTGTCCGCGGCATTGCGGAGAAACTATAAGTCCTAGAAAAGTGTAATTTTGTATACAGGTAAGTAATAATAAGGGTAAGAGAACGGTGACAAAAAATAATTTTTAATTAATTAATTTAGGCTACCTCCCGTACACGTAAGATGGGGATGATTTTTTTTTTTCTGGCTGATACCATCGTGTGGGGTATCGTTGAATAGGTATTTTAAAATGAAGGACGGTTTGCTAAGAAACTTTTTCGATTTCATGTTCTGTTTGAAAGATATTCAAGTTTTAAAAAAAAAATTGAGCGTCCCCCCCCCTCTAAAATCTGAACTACTAGCTTTAAAATTCTGAAAAAAATCAGAGGTATGCTTTCAACCATGAACTTTCCAGGAAAACTATAGCGGTTAAGATAAAATTATTAGTTTCGGTAAAATCAGCAAAATAAGAATACCTAAAGCTAACCTAGCCTATAGTTTATTAATGCATAACTAGATGGCGCTAGTAGTAAAATTAGATCGCGCAAGCGAATTGTTCATGGTTGGTGGCAGAGAGCTAACGACTGGAAGCTAACAATGTTACACTTTGTTTTTATTATAATTTGATATAGCATGGTCAAGGCTACTTGTGTGAATGATCCGGATATATTTTTTTTAATTTGCGGAGAATATTATGCTCAAAGAATTCCGTTTGAATGTGACAACGTTCATAATTTAGGCTTACAAAAATTACTTTGGATACTCCCTGGAAATTAACGACAAGCCTTGGATTCCCCAAAAGTTATGCAAAACGTGTGTTGAGTATCTACGTTTGTGGACAAATTAGAAAATAAATAGATTTTGGTACGAAACCGCTATAATGTGGAAAGGACTCGAGAACCATCACGATGACTTATTTTTGCTTAGTGTAAACATAAAACTATTGTTTTGATTTTATTAAAAATTAAGTATGCGGAACATAACTGGCTCATAATGTGTTCATTTAAAAATGGTTTACTTTGTTTTAGGCCAATGGTGGTTATATTTTTTTTTGTAAAGTAAGAATTATTTGGACTTTTCTCAACACGTCCAAAAACTAATGCGTCACTTTCAAAGGCTCGAATGTGACATAACCATCAAGTTACACTCTCTCCACGACCACCTAGACTATATTCATGACAATCTTGGGGTACTAAGTGAAGAATTGGGCAAGCAATTCCACCCGAACTTTTGTTCGATGAAGTAACGCTATCAAGGCTTCTGGAACGCACATATGATAGCTGAATATTGTAAGAGCATTTAGAATAGCCCTTAGAATAAGAATAGCATTTAGAATAGCTCTGCCTTCAGTTTCAGCAAGAAAATCAAATAACATAAAGAGTTTTTAACTTAAACTTAAATTAATTAGGATCATCTCTACATTGACCACCCACAAGGTGGACAGACGACCTTATAAAGGTCGCCGGAAGACGTTGGATGCAGGTCGCTTCCAACCGGTACATATGGAAGTCCAAAGGGGAGGCCTATGTTCAGCAGTGGACGTCTTACGGCTGAGATGATGATGATCTCTACATTTATAGCGTTTTATTACGAAAACAACATAATATGTGTCATATCTTTTTAACTAGAGCTGGTACAGAAATTTCAGTCACAAATTTGAAATCGTCGTCAAAAATCATCCAAAATGCTGTTGTGCAGTGTATTCAATCTACTAGAACTACGGAACCCTACATTGTGCGTGGCCCGACTCGCGCTTGGCCTATTTATTCTTTTTATATTGAGTATTTGATGTATAATGTATTTTTTTTTGTGGCAAATGCCTTTATTGAGAAAAACAAACTAACAATACTACAGCAACTACAGCAGTAAAGAACACTTTTATTAACCACAGATCGGCCACAAGTAAATCTACAGAAAATATTTTATATGGTACTTATATGGTGGCGTGGACTTATAAGCTTAGTACCTACATACGCAGGTTTATTATATAGGCAACCCTATTATTATGATACATTTCTTTCGCTGTCAAAAAATATTGGGTTAATCTTCTACCTATATTAAACGTGATAGATTGACTGATTTACAAACGCGCAGGTTGAACTCCTAAACGGCGACTGCTGAAATTTGACACATAAACAGATATGGTGACAGAAACATCAGAAAATCAATTATTTCCTTACAAGAGTGAAACCGCGAGCGTAAGCTAGTTTTATAAAGGTACCTATTACGTATCTATCATCTAATAATTCATTGCAATATTAACACGTATCGTTTTACTGTCACAGTGCTGTCGCAAAGTTTGTAATAGCCCCGTTATTTTTCACACAAAAATGCCGCCACACATTATGCCAATTTCCTGTTATTACGAGATCTAATCTTAATAATTCTTTTCTCTGTGACAATGTGAAGCGACCTTGTTATTACCCTACTCACCTACTAGACGCCTGTTTTACTATGTAGAACAGCTGTTTTTGACTCACTTTTTCACTTCTCATAATCTCATCTTACTTCTATTATAAATAGATGGGAAAGTATGGATGTGTGTGTATTATGTACCTATATGTGTGTTTACTATCTACGGCGTATCCACCACGGGAAATCTGCAATACTCCCATAGCCCAGCCCCAATCGCTTGTAGCCTTGTAGCTAAATTAAAATTAATTACCGAGGTAGACTTCCTTTTCAGGATGTCGACTAGGGTACCCCAACAGTGCCTGTTATTCTACAGCCTGAGCAGTGATGTGCAAACATTACTGTGCTTTGGTAGGAAGGCACTGTAGCTACTGAAATTACTGGGCTGAAGAGTGTTAACATCTTATGTTTCTTGAGTAAGATGCGTTGGCGCACCCAGAATTTTATATCTTTAGCACTATACTAATTATGGGCAGCGTTCTTCTTCACCATCAGGAGAGCGTCTAGCTCATCTTCTTACTTCTTTTTATAAAAAAAAAACAGAAATGTCAGGTGTTTTCTGAGTAAAAAATCTGGCAAATGTCTGCCAATTCCGCTAGTAATTCCTAGAAACTTATAAAATACGTAATTTGTAGCTCAAATTATAAAATGTAGGACGTTTCTGATTAAATATTGATTGATCATTAAGTCCAAATATTAATCATATTATTTAAGTAATAAATATTGTTAATTAATTATTAATTTGATTTCTATTAATTATTATCGTGTATTTCACTTTTAAGTAGGTTTATTTCTATTATGTAAGCCTATGTTGTAATATTAACCTAGAAAACGTTTATTTATAGAACTGCGATGGATAATACAATTTTTTTATGAAATAAGGTGACAAACAAGCAGACAGAGCAGAGAGTGGCTACCGTCGCCTATGGATACCTGCAATACCAGGGGTACCGCTGGTACGTTGCCTACCTTTCAAGACTCTATTCACTTGCCTTTTAAAGAGTCCCATGTTAAAGCTCATTGGAAATGCCGCGAGCGGGAAGCTCATTCCACATTTTGCAGGTATACGGCAAGAAGGAGCGAGTGAATCGCACAGTGCGAGAATGCCAAGCATCAATAATAATGTATGGATGGCCTTTCGAGCGGTGACGGCTCGTGCGGTGATAAAAGCGCGACGCCGGAATCAGGTCGAATAATTCTGCAGAACACTCCTCATTGTATTTATTTATTAATTTATATATGAACGCGTGAGCAATTATATGTAAATATGTATAAAACGGTAGAAGATACAAAGGGATCCAACGTCCCTATGAAAGCTGAGCGGTTCTAGGTGTTCGGTGAGCTTGAGGTCGTCAACAATTCTGACAGCTCTATGCTGTAATGCATCAAGAGGGTCCAATTACTTTTAATTATATAATACTAGCTCGCCCAGCGGTTTTTCACGCTATACAGTACACAGCCTATGTGTTATTCCAGGGTCTTAGCTATCTCTATACCAAATTTCAGCTCAATCGGTCCACCCGTTTAGGCGTGAAAACATACATCCAGACCATCGTACAAACTTTGACGTTTATAATATTAGTAAGATTGTAAATATCTATTATTATTATAATTTAAATATAGATTTTCATTTTATAAGTAACAAATGGATGAAAAATAACGATAAAACCTAACTTTCTTACGAACCAATTCTACCACAAAACATTATTGAGTAAATTTATCTTTTTACGTAAATAATGACGATTTACCGTAGAAACAAATATATTCATGTTTTTATATTTCAAATTCGTTTCCTTTTATACAATATTCCATTTCTTATGAATCACCTTAGGCTTCAACCTACATTATTAGTATCTAGTAGATTGCGATTTGCAATATATTAATGTCACGTAGATAATTATAGTGTATCTATAGGTACACATAATATTTTTACGATTAAGCTAGATCTACACAACAGTGGTGTGTCGTGGAGCATCGAAAACTCGTCAGAATCGTATATACAACACACTGTAATATATCTAGCCATAATCAATGTATGAAACCGATATAATATTATGTAACTCTATACCAGTAACCGCGATTATACACCACAGTATGAGGCTCTACCTAAGCGTTTAAACGTTAAACTAATTTAGAGCCACATTACCGTGGGTTGCTGTGTTATGGTATTATATCATTTAAACTTTTTCTTGAGTGTTGCTACAAACAAATTATATATTATTTCAGGATTTTTACAGAATTTATGATTCTTCAAGGCACATGTGAATTTAGGCATCTTGACGACCTCTGTGGCGCGGTGGGCGAAAACTCGCCTGCAACGCAGAAGGTTGCGGGTTCGATTCCCGCATGAGACAAATGTTTGTGTGATCCACAGGTATTTGTTTCTGGTCTGGGTGGTTTGCAATATCTATTATAAGTATGTATTTCCAAAAGAAAAGTATATAAGTATTATATCCGTTATCCTAATCACCATAATACAAGCATTAAGTTGCTTAGTTTGGGGTTAGGTGGCGCTGTGTGAAACGTCCTGAAATATTTATTTATTTATCTTAAGGTACATCGGCGAACTCATCTGCACTTTCCTTCAGGCAGATGTGTACGTAGTACGTAGGCCTTTTTAATATAAAACTGTCACTCAATCCTGTAATATGCCAATCAGGTCTAAACACCACCAATTTGTTACCATCATTATCAGCGGTACGTCTCATTTGCCACCTAAGGCATAAAAAAAAAGCAATAGACAGTAAAATACTTGTTAACATTTGATTAATATGTATCCTAAAGCGCACGCCTGCCAGTTAATATTTCATCAATAAATATGATTTATCACCCATTAGCAACTTGTACTCATAATATCAATTTTAATGTTTTGAGACCAATTACTAAAACTATTAATTATTTCACGCCTTCGAGTCAGTGTAGAAGTTAAATTAGTAGTGAAGCTTTTTTAGGAGTTACTAATTTGTAAGTTACGTAGTATACACCAATATTATGAATGTGAAAGTTTATGTGAACATATTTGCTACTTCTTTAGACCTACCTAAATGAAAGGCTTTTTTAGCTGAAAGGGGTTCGAAGTTTTTTTTATGGAATGTGCCTATTACCTACCGGTCCGCCATTTAGATTTTATGTCCAAATCCTGAGAAACCTATATAAATCGATAGCTGAAATCAAAACCAATAAGAACTATTCTGACACCCACCCTCGTTTCAGTTTTCGGAGTTATTAAGCGTCTATGGTTGGTAAATACCTGCGTAGCTTCTATTTCTCTAGCAAGCTATTTAATTTTGTATCAACTATATGGCCTATAAGTAAAATTAGCTACACCAAGTACCTATTCAGCTCGTCCTAAATCTAGGTAGGCACTAAAAAGTAGCAACCACAATTAGCACTAGTTTGCCAACGCACTTGTTACTAAATACTAAAATTTAACTGGGACTTAATTGTCACATTAATTTAAAGTTATTGCTTGTTATCAGACTATAGTAATGGAAGTAGACTGTGCAGCTCTCGTTGAGTAAAAAAATTTCCGGTAATTAGTCACGGTTGAAGCTCAAAACTAATGAAAACAAGAGAATACATTTTATCGATCCATTTACCATAACACAAGCATTATGTTGCTTAGCTTGGGGTTAGGTGGCGCTGTGTAAATAAATACGCTGGGAAATGTCCTGATATATGTATTATTATTTATTTTAGGGTTCAGTGCTAAAAGGGCAAAAATAGACCAACTGCTAATACCCCTGTTCTTCAGTCTATATGTCTGTCATGAGACAACACGAATCGTGATAGTTAGACAGTCGAAAATTTTACAATTTATTTATTTTTATTGTAAAAGTTCGAATTCAAGTGCCATATCTCTTAACGTACCTACTTATTTGCCTTTTGCACACCTTTAAGCATGAAAAGAAGAAAGTTAAAAACATTTACGACCTTTCTTAATTACGCCCAATTCGGCGATGCTCTATCATCTATGATTTATTGCCAATAAAAACTAATCATTATTAACACCTACATTTATGTTTTTATTTCATGTCTTAGTTACTTCGATTAGGAGAGTTCTATGACATAGTATATATATCTAGAAATCCGTTCTGTTTTGAAGTATGTGCTTACTTTATTTAGCTTTATATTAAGACCAACAGCTAGGTATTATATATCGAAATTAAAAAGCAAATATTACTATTTTTTATTTTAATATATTCAAAAACTGCAGTGAAGCACTTTTTTAGTCAATTGTACCATTATTTTTAGGACTATTACTATTTGATTGACTATTCTGAACGCACCACTATGAGTAGAATGGGCAAGAAACTCATAGGGATTTTTTTAAATGTGTTTATTTTGGTTACATAATATATAATTTTTTTGTTCGTCTAAATGATGACATAACATACGAGACCATTTAAAATATTTGTTAATAAACATTTTAATATTCTAAAAGTTTTGAAAATCTATGTCATCGTCCTAGATCTGAGATTGCATCTTTGTTTTCCATGTGACCTAATGTATAACAGCCGAACTTGTCCGGTTATCAGTTAGGACTGCTAGTTGTGTGGCTTGCCGCAACACCGTTCTATGTGGATTGCATTTGTAACTGGTTGAACTGATTCAAATCTGAGGACCTATTTGTCTACCGAGTATTAGTGAAAATGACTACTAACGTGCTAAAATTAAAAGGCGATTCTTAAATTTGTCGTTTAACGTATCGTTTCTCGTCGCAACAAAGTTCCAAAATGTCATTTTTAGGGTTCCGTAGTCAACAAGGAACCCTTATAGTTTCGCTTTGTCCGTCCGTCCGTCCGTCCGTCTGTCTGTCCGCGGCATTGCGGAGAAACTATAAGTCCTAGAAAAGTGTAATTTTGTATACAGGTAAGTAATAATAAGGGTAAGAGAACGGTGACAAAAAATATTTTTTAATTAATTAATTTAGGCTACCTCCCGTACACGTAAGATGGGGATGATTTTTTTTTTTCTGGCTGATACCATCGTGTGGGGTATCGTTGAATAGGTATTTTAAAATGAAGGACGGTTTGCTAAGAAACTTTTTCGATTTCATGTTCTGTTTGAAAGATATTCAAGTTTAAAAAAAAAATTGAGCGTCCCCCCTCTAAAATCTGAACTACTAGCTTTAAAATTCTGAAAAAAATCAGAGGTATGCTTTCAACCATGAACTTTCCAGGAAAACTATAGCGGTTAAGATAAAATTATTAGTTTCGGTAAAATCAGCAAAATAAGAATACCTAAAGCTAACCTAGCCTATAGTTTATTAATGCATAACTAGATGGCGCTAGTAGTAAAATTAGATCGCGCAAGCGAATTGTTCATGGTTGTATTGTTTACGAGTTATAGCTATCACAAATAAATCACCATATTACAGTGTTACTTAGCTCATAATTTCTAACTTAAGTTTTTTTATTATAATTTGATATAGCATGGTCAAGGCTACTTGTGTGAATGATCCGGATATATTTTTTTTAATTTGCGGAGAATATTATGCTCAAAGAATTCCGTTTGAATGTGACAACGTTCATAATTTAGGCTTACAAAAATTACTTTGGATACTCCCTGGAAATTAACGACAAGCCTTGGATTCCCCAAAAGTTATGCAAAACGTGTGTTGAGTATCTACGTTTGTGGACAAATTAGAAAATAAATAGATTTTGGTACGAAACCGCTATAATGTGGAAAGGACTCGAGAACCATCACGATGACTTATTTTTGCTTAGTGTAAACATAAAACTATTGTTTTGATTTTATTAAAAATTAAGTATGCGGAACATAACTGGCTCATAATGTGTTCATTTAAAAATGGTTTACTTTGTTTTAGGCCAATGGTGGTTATATTTTTTTTTTGTAAAGTAAGAATTATTTGGACTTTTCTCAACACGTCCAAAAACTAATGCGTCACTTTCAAAGGCTCGAATGTGACATAACCATCAAGTTACACTCTCTCCACGACCACCTAGACTATATTCATGACAATCTTGGGGTACTAAGTGAAGAATTGGGCAAGCAATTCCACCCGAACTTTTGTTCGATGAAGTAACGCTATCAAGGCTTCTGGAACGCACATATGATGGCTGAATATTGTTAGAGCATTTAGAATAGCCCTTAGAATAAGAATAGCATTTAGAATAGCTCTGCCTTCAGTTTCAGCAAGAAAATCAAATAACATACAGAGTTTTTCAACTTAAACTTAAATTAATTAGGATCATCTCTACATTGACCACCCACAAGGTGGACAGACGACCTTATAAAGGTCGCCGGAAGACGCTGGATGCAGGTCGCTTCCAACCGGTACAAATGGAAGTCCAAAGGGGAGGCCTATGTTCAGCAGTGGACGTCTTACGGCTGAGATGATGATGATGATGATCTTTACATTTATAGCGTTTTATTACGAAAACAACATAATATGTGTCATATCTTTTTAACTAGAGCTGGTACAGAAATTTCAGTCACAAATTTGAAATCGTCGTCAAAAATCATCCAAAATGCTGTTGTGCAGTGTATTCAATCTACTAGAACTACGGAACCCTACATTGTGCGTGGCCCGACTCGCGCTTGGCCTATTTATTAACTTTAGCACTGTGTAATTCTAAGTACTTTGTTGGTTAATAATGATATACACCAGTAAGTAATAGCCAATATTTCTTCAGGTTGAAATTTGGAACACAGATAGCTTTATGACGTAGACCTCCGCTAAGAAAGGGTTTGCTTCGTGACTCGTGGATGAAGTCGCGAGCAAAGCTAGTACAAATAAAATATCAAATATTTCACACATAAATATTATACCAATACAATATCAGAAAACCAAACAATAAATCACAAGTTCTTAGAAATTAAAGTAGGTATCGCATTTTAAATGTGAAAGTTTGCAAACTATTCACAATTATTTAAATTCACGTTTTGTCGTGCTCCATCTCTATTAACAACTCATGGTTATTTCATCCTGGCCATTATAATTCCTCTATAATAATTATTGGAGTTTAAACTCCAACAGAACAGGTAACTCTAATTTTTTTTTTTAACTCTAATAAATCTCTTTGGGTCATATTACAATAAAAAGTAAAGGTTGAGTAGGCTGTCTGTATGTTGCAGTCTTATAGTTCGATAAGAATAAAACAAAAAATCCTACAAAGTCTCCATGACCTAACGACTGTCTCCAAGATATCTTATGGGACACAACCGGGAACAAGAGTGTTATCTAGAATCAAGAGAAGACTAGAATCATGCTGAAGTTTCAAGCTTATTAAAAGCTACAAAATATATATACTAACTTGTGCTCGTGGCTATGCCCGCATGTAGAAATCCTTTCTTAGCGAAGGTCTACATCATGAAACCTATTTGTGTTCCAAATTTCAATTCAATCCGTTCAGCGGTTTGGGCTGTGCGTTGATAGATCAGTCAGTCACTCCTTCCTTTTATATATTTAGAAGAAGAAGATTATGTGCATCATGAAGGTGTTAATAACATAATTAAGAAATAATAAACAATGTGTGCGTGTGCGACCTTGTAGATCATCACGTTCTTTGATTTAGATTAAGTAGGTAATAGGTTAAGTAAACCTACCATTACCATAATATTGTAATTGAACTAGAAGTCTGTTGCCTAGTCAATCAATATACGAGTAAATTATATTTACTGACGAGCTCCCGATACGTTTTTTAAATTTTAACATTTGCTTGTATTTAATCATTTTAGGATAACTATGATTATAATTATTTATTAAGAACCTGTTGTGCCCACTGCAGGATAAAGGTCCTTTCCCTCTTCTCTTTCCAATTTTTCACAAGATGTTCATTGTTATTTTTTGTGGTGTCTGTCGTGGACATCTCGCCATCTTTTTCGGTGCCTGCCAAATATGTGAGACATTTTCATAAAGTTGTGTCAGCCTAACAGTCTTCCGGCATTTGTGTAGACAAATTCAGACAAATGTATTTTATAATGAGTATTTTATTCTATGTATCACTCACTACCAATATAATAATAAATGATAAGTGCAAAATTAAAAAAAAAAAACATGCAAACGCTTATTATTCATATTTACATAACTTACATTAACTATTGACTATTATATTATACAAAACATATTTTTACGAGCGCTTATAAATGTTTATTACATTTTTTTAAGCATCAATACTCCAATTTTTGATCATAAATAATATTCATTTACATATAACTGAACATAAATAAATAAAAGAGCATTATGAGAAAGCTCTGCTTAACGCTAGTTCGTTCACCTACTAAAAGGAATCGTTGACATTTAAGTTTGAGTGTACGTCCCTGAAACTCAAATTGAGTCGATTCACTTATTCCAGTCACTCGCCTGTGACCACAAGGCCAGTGGTGTTTACCTTTCCAATTGAAAGTAGAGTGATCTTTACAGTAGGCTTAAGATGCGTCCCATCTTGTGGTTGTCACTTCGCGAATGAAAATAATCTCAATATATAAAAGGAAAGTGTGACGGACTGACAAATCTATCAACGCCCAAACTCCTGGACTGATTCGCTAAAAAAGGATTTTACCACGTGAGCAAAGCCGCGACCGTAAGCTAGTCTTATATTCAGAGTTATTGGTATAATTCAGTACATTTATAGCCCATCTAGACAGGTCTTTGAGACGCCACAAAATATGACTCATTTTTACTCTCTTGGTGTACAAGGTAAATTCTTATTCACGAGGTATTGTTATTATAACAATACCTCGTGAATACCTGAAACTGCAACATATAGGTTAGCCAAACAACCTATAAAATTGTGATTTGACTCTGATTGTGTAAGTAGGGTAACCTGTTCTGTTGGAGTATAAACCCCTTTATTATTATTATTATCTATGATTATATTATTAATATATTTTTCCTCTTCACGCCTTAACCGCTGAACCAAACGAGCCTAAATTGGGTTTGTAGATATACGAAGGTCTACTCTAAGATCTATACTTATAACACACATGCTATTGTCTGACAGCGAGAAAGAGCACATAATAAAAATAAACAGCTAATTCATCACAATAATCATAAAATCAACGGCAAAATAAACCTATTTTTAAACCATAAATCACCATAGTACCATAAGTTAACGACATAAACATGAGATATTTATGACGAATAACCGTTAAATCTATTTTGATATATTGCACCTACGTTTTGATTGTGTTTGGGAAGCCGATGAATGTAGTTTTTTATAGCTTTTCTTTGTATTATACACGTCTTATAAAGTGTACCTAATATAGTTTGAATATATTATGATGTTGTTTGATTAGAGTAGGTAAGTCGTAAAGTAACTAAGTGTCGTGATTTGGATGTGAATGTGAATCAACTGATTGAGCTTAAATTTGGTATTAATATACGCAGATTAAACCTTAATAACATAGTCTATCTATCCTATCTAATAATAAAATCGAACTCCTTCAATACGATTTAACCGATTTTTTTGTGTTTGATACTTACGTATGTTTGTTCCTTAGTATTCAGTTATAAACGTGAAAGTTTGTAAGAATGTATGGATGTCTGGATGTCTAGATGTATGTATGTTTGTTACCCTTTCACGCCATTGAGCTGAAATTTGGCATAGAGATAGCTTAGACCCTGGAATAACATATAGGCTACAGTACAGCGGGTAAAACCGCTGGACGCAGCAGCTAGTATTAAGATAAATTTAAAAACGTTTAAAAGTCTACCAAGGGTTACCGTTTTCCCATACTTATAAATTACTTATAAACGCGTATACCAACTTTCTTTGTAATGTCAGTGTAATTCTGACTTTAATTTGTTAATTATTTATTATTAACTGCATTTTTCAACCACACTTTGATACAGAGTAACGCCAGACTTAAAACGCTTCTCGGCACGGAACTAAATGTTCCTGACTTGATTGATTTGACACGCACAGTTATACCGGACGTTGTACCATGGATGATGGTGAAAAGCGAAAGTGTATTAGGTAAACGAATGATCAAATTAACATGCTCATTCGTAATGTATAGATGTGTGATGGGTATATTATGTTAAATGCTATCCGATACATCTGCTTTCTTTTTGGCTTTTTATTTAGAAAATTGATTAATTAATAATGCTTGATTGCTACACCACACATTAAGTTTTGTACAATAAAAAAAGCGAATGATGAATCACACAGCTCAAACTACCTACTGAGGATTGAGCTGTAATTTGGCATAGACATAGCATATAGCGACGTAGACATATAATAAGAAAGAATTTCTTTATAAATTTAAATTCGCCAGCGTAATCATACAAAATTAAATAATTTATATACTTTTACATGTTATTATTATCTAATATATAAAATTCTCGTGTCACAGTTTTCGTTGCCATACTCCTCCGAAACGGATTGACCGATTTTGATGAAATTTTTTGTGCTTATCCGGTATCTATGAGAATCGACCAACATCTATTTTTCATCCCCCTAAATGTTAGGGGTAGTCCACCCCTAAATTTTTTTTTATTTTTTAGACAAAATTTTTAATTTCTATTTTTTTATGATACAACATACAAAAATACATACAATCCTCAATTTTCACCCTTAAACGATCAACCCTTATTTTTTAATAGCCATTTTAGTAATTTAATCATTTTTCCTCTCCGGTCGAAAACTGATCAATCGTCATTTAATTAGTTATTTATTATGAAATCTATGAGAATCGGCCAACATCTATTTTTCATCAACTTAAATGTTAGGGGTAGTCCACGCCTAAATTTTTTTTTTTTTTTTAAATTTTTAATTTCTATTTTTTTTTTATACAACATACAAAAATACATACAATCCTCAATTTTCACCGTTATACGATCAACCCTTATTTTTTAATAGCCATTTTAGTAATTAAATCATTTTTCCTCTCCGGTCGAAAACTGATCAATCGTCATTTAATTAGTTATTTATTATTAAAATCTATGAGAATCGGCCAACATCTATTTTTCATCACCTTAAATGTTAGGGGTAGTCCAGTCCACCCCAAAATTTTTTTTTTTAGACAAAATTTTTAATTTCTATTTTTTTTATGATACAACATACAAAAATACATACAATCCTCAATTTTCACCCTTCTACGATCAACCCTTATTTTTTAATAGCCATTTTAGTAATTTAATTATTTTTCCTCTCCGGTCGAAAACTGATCAATCGTCATTTAATTACTTATTTATTATTAAATTATTATTTATTTATGTTTTTTATTTATTATTATTTATTTATAATTTATTTATTTATTATTTATTTATATGGCAAAACAACGTTTGCCGCGTCAGCTAGTATTCTATAAGAAATGCGAGTTAAAACGGCTAATTATGTATAGAGAAATTCGCATTTTTTGCGGGGCCAACCATGACTCCTAAATCAATTGTCAAAATCTAACGGACAGGCATTAAATTTATATTTATTTGTATTCGTATATTATCATCATTTTGTATACAAAAGCTCATGTATGACGAACAAAAAAATGTATGCTATCTATGACAAATAAAAAATACTAATAATTGACAAAGATTCTGCATATCACAGTCATTATTAAAAGTTTACATGCGGCCTGCTTTCGTTGACCTATATGTATGGATATACACACAATAATTCGACAATAAGAAATATTGATGTTTGATAGAGTCAGTGGAACGAGACCTCGTGATAATGCTCATTTTGGGAGGTCAAATGTAACATAAAGCAGCGGATTTGATGACTCATTTGCTATAGAATATCTTTAGATAAAAGCTTTTCTCCTAACTACCTACACAGTTGTTAAAACATTATCTGGCACGTGGTCATCTTTCAGAAGTTATTTTACACCTATAATATACAAGAGCTCGGACAGGGGTCTGCCCAAACTTCGCAATAAAAACAAGTTTTTTTACACAAAAATTTCACATCTAACTTAAACCGACGCTACAGTGACCGGCTACACCTTTTTTTTTTGACCCAGGAAAAATGCGTTACGCATCATCACCCTACGCCAGGGGGCGCGGAGCGGCATGTGGGACTCCCCCGCCGAAGATTCCCCGGGACTATGGCGTTCCTGCGGGACGCCATAGTGCCGGGGCAGCGGGTACGCCGAAGCATTTATCCGCGGCTAGACCGGCTACACCTAGGTTTACCTGGCTAAACCTAGGTATAGACGCACGGATTTAGCCGTGACTCGTGACATATAATTATAGGATAGAATAACACTTTATGACAAACTAAAAAATTAATAAATAAACGCTAGGTTCTCAATCAGCCCATGAGCGAGATGGGGCGATAATATCCGGAGGGTCGCTGGGGGTGGGTGGAGAAGAAAGACGTAGGAGTTGAGTGGCGTGCCATGGGGGAGGTATATGTCTAGCAGTAGACGTATACATAGGCTGATGATGATGATGAACAATAATTAGCCATGTACCAGGTACCATATACGAGTAATATTTACCTAGTAGATTTTCTTTTTTTATTCATTTCTATATCGTAAACTTTAAGCAAAGAGTTTAATAAGTATAATCTAAGATACTTTATCGTTAAGCAAGATTTACGTTTCTATATTATAATAAGTTCTGGTAACCATTAACTTAATGCATATCTCTCAACTTGTAAGCCATTAGAATATTAATTCGAATTAATCGACTGAAAAACTTTCTGATTATATTGATTACAACCTACCTTTGACTTTTGACCAAAGAGGTAATTATTTTTTCTAATCATCGAATCTTAAACAAAAATAACTACTGGAGTGAGCTTTCTGATAAATGAAGTATATGTAGTAAACCCACTCATTTCTAACATTTTTAATACGCGTTACGGTTAATATATTAAAAGCAATTTTGAATCAAATTTGATACTTATTTTGAAGTAGCGCTGGCTTTATACTAGTATAGATAGCATAATAGTTACAATAAAATTAAATAGGAATTATAAAAATTAAATCATTACAACGCTTTGTGAGCTTGTGCAATTTTTAAGTTTATATCGTTTCGTTTTGGTGTTCATTTACTGTCTTTAAGAAACATAAATACATTTTGGTAGTAGGTACATCAACAGATTGTGTTGGCTCACCACACTTGTACTACAGTACAGTAGAGGTACAAGCGAGGTATATTACAAGCGAGTGGGCTTACTTTAGAAGCTTCATTATTGTTTCAATAAAACTACTTCTAGTAGTACAATATTTACATCTAATGATAATGTGCGTGACCTATGAACTTCATAGCTTCTGACAAATCTGACGTAAATTTAAAAGTTTCAAGCCCGTAATTGATGGGATTTGATTGATGGGTTGCGCCTTAACCAAAATAGAGAACGGTTAACGGATACGGCGCCAAACTTGCCTTGAATTGTGGTATTTTTAATGTTAATTGGTAGTCATTAAGGTAATTGTGTATTATTTTACAAGTAATAAAGTCATTCTAAGTGTAAATTAGTGCCCAAGCTTTTGTTGGGAGTTACATTTTTTTTTTTTAAAAACTGAATTTAAAATACTTTCAAGAAAAGCCTAAATGGATTCACAATTTCTACTGTTTAAAAAATGTATAAGCTTGTTAATTTAGTGGTAGTATGGCCCTTCTGTACATTTATTAAAATATTTATACGAATGCGACGTACCTACTGGCTACGAAACGCATGAGCCTCCTTGGGACAGCATATCCCAAACCAGAGGAGTATAGGTTTCTTCCTCTTAGTGGGATCACCACTCTAATTAATCCCTTCTTCGGAGAGTAAGAAACGGTAGGCAAGGGGTGAACACAATAGATCCCAATGGGTCGATGTGTTGCTGACTTTGTCAGCCCCCTAATAATAATATTAGGCTTAACAAAAACAATCTACCCTAAATCTATAAACTGCAAAATTACTGAGATGTAGAATTGAGCACAACCTGGTAATATAGATAAGTTATGTATTCACACCACATTAAATTAAAATTTACAATGATAATTATTAACAAACAAAAAGTAAACAAAGATGTTCTCTAAGCAAGAAGCAAAAAGCTCTCAGTCGGTTAGATCAAGTCCTTTATTAAAAGAAATAGGTTAACCCAATTAAATCTTAATATTTCTTTAACACTGGCACATACAATAACAATTGAGTCCTATTTCACCAACACTATTATTAAAAAAAAATATGATTGATTTGAGAGACTCTTTGATTTCATAGTTAGGGACATAAATGTGTAAATTTGATATTAATTGTGACTGCTGAGTCATATTTGAGTAATGAGGTATTTGGGTAACAGTTTATTGAAGTTTATAACTGTTCACAACAACCTATTATGTGGAGCTATTAGAGATTGACACCTCCATTAACAATTTATTTGAATGACTTAAAAATATGATGGAGTTTATTATAATGACGATTGTTATAAGATTATCGTAATAATATAAAAGTGTGGTGTGTATGTTTGTTACCTCTAAACGGTTTTAAACAAATGTGCTGCAATTTGGTTAGACCTAGGACACACCTTTTCAGCGGATAAGACCGCTGGGCGGAGTAAGTGTATTATTATTATTTGTTTGTCAACCTTTAGGTATCTCGGGCCAATAGTGTCCCGGTCCTTTGGTAGGCGTGCGTGGGGCCGAAGCCAACACGTAGAGGCCCCTTTGACAATTTGCTCTAAATTGTAATGTGACAATAGCTGATGATTAACCCCTGTGTGCACTATAAAAATGCACCCGAGAAGTATAACCACCAACTATTGTAGGACTATTGTGAAAAATGTGGTTTCTAAAATGACTAGTCTATTAAGATGAGTTCTTAATGGACTGGTGATCTGGTGCTATGGAGGACTATGGCGTCTGCCCGTAACTATGTTAAAAAACACATACAAATGGGCAGACGGTGACTCGCCAACTCATTTAAATGGGCCCCCCAACCGGTCGCACGCTCGGAGCGACAAGGGGCAACATTTGGTAGAGCGGCTAAAGGCAGGAGAGGTGTCGCTTATTATTATTATTATTATTTAGCCTATATTGTCCCACTGCAGGGCAAAGGCCTCCCTTCTCTCTCTCCACTCATCCCTGTCTATTGCAATTCGGGTCCAATCCGGTAAACATGAGTCAAGCTCATCTTTCCATCGTATTCTGGGCCTGCCGCGGCGTCGTTTTCGGTTTGGTGGGCTCCACTGAGTGGTAGACCAGGCCCACTGTTTTTCCATCATGCGGCTCACGTGTCCGGCATTTAATGTATTATTATAACTGTGAAAAATCTTCGAACAGAAATGTTTGTTTCACATACCTACTGAGATTTGATACCAGAGCCTCCAGATTACAAGCCGGACGCTACGCGTGTAACATAGAGCTGATCTGATGATGGAGCTGGAAGGTGGCCATAGGAACTCCGTAATTAAATAACGCAAATCACAACACAAATCAAGCTTGTAGAAATTGTACCATGCGTCAAGGCGCGATTCCTCGATTCTGCGTGCAATTGAAACAGTTTAGTTAGATCTTGTGCGACGCGGTAGTTTGTTTGATGACGTCCCTCGCGTTGCATCTGAATTAGCCATAATAATATGTTAACTCTGAACGATGCGGCGGTTACAACTTCGGATGTGGCGGCCGCCTTTTAGATGGATTCATTTTTGGTAGGCAGACCCAGGCGGAGATGTCGAGACGAACTGGACTCCTTTTGTCCCAATTGGCAAACCATGGCCGTGAGTCGTGAGGAATGGAAGGAGGGAAGGGAGGCCTTTGCCCTGCACTGGGACGATAATGGCTAAAATAAATTATAATAGGTAATATAATTTAATGTAGGCCAATGCGTCGACCACCAATCTGTCAAGTGCCGATTGTTATCGGTTTTTGTGGCACGCAAGGGTATTGGGCACGCGGCCCTTGATTCCATGTGTGTAACGTTACGTCTGCTGAAGCATCAGGGGTACTTTTTGATCCTCGTACAGGATCGAAACGGTCGGCACGAAGCCGAAGTAAATACAAGTGAGTTTATGCCGTTTATTTACAAAGATGCATCAGACGTACGTTGCGGTAGCGTAGTGTGGTTCTAGTTTTATAGACCTATGCACTGCGGTTGACCACAGTGCGTAATAAGATATACAGTCAAAGTATATGCTATATCCACCTTTTATATTATCTATATAGCAGATAATAATAATGAGTATAATCTTAGAAAACCTCCCGCGGGCAACTGACCGAGTACCCACAATAGAAATGCGCCTGAGTGCCTATTTGCCTGCCCTTCAACTGGTAATCATCTCTGAACCTCAGACTATGAAAACTGCAATCTAGACCAGACTGTTATTGGAATTTTATTTTCTTTTCTAGTCTACTTTTAGAATAAAGACAAGTCTATAGAAGTATATCGTTTAGGTACTTAGATATAATTGTGTATGCAGCAGTTTTCTCTACTTTTTTGGGTGCATTTGTCGCTAATTCTTCTGATGTGTAGTCGCTAGGTAGGAAACGATTTATCCCGCTTATTAAGGTTACTCTAAACTTGACATCTCAATGCTGGCTGGACGAACTCTCCGATCGCCTTAAGATTTTGTTGATTGTGTAGAGCAAAACACGAGCTTGAGACACCCGGCAAACTACATAAAACATGTCTTTTCAAGTTAAATTAAGTAGGTATGTCATATTATTAGTAGGTTAATAACATATCAAAAGCTTAAAATTTTTAAATTTAGTTTTCCTGTTCATATTCGCAATCAGTCGCATCTCCATTTCGGAATATTTGCCAATGTGATTTATTAGTGAAGCAATTTAACCCTTTCCTGCATATTGGCCTATATATGAACCAAATCGTATTTTGATCCATATTTCCTAAACTTCGCCGGGTAATAGCATTTTGTGCATGGTGACTTACATTTGGAACGTACATGTCCATACAAAACACTAACCACGCCATCTCTGATTGCGTTCCTTAACTAAAACTCAGTTGGAAGTTCGTCGAACCGGTTTCAACAAGTGCGCGCCTCAACAGCTATTTCAAAATTCCCAAAAAAATAGTTTTTGCACGAATTTCTTCAGGAAAAAATACTTATTGGATGGAAGACTCTGATATTTATTAGATGAAGGTAAGTCTTCTCGATTTTCGTAGTATTTTTTACATAAAACATTATATTTAGGTATGGACTAAATATGAACCAGCATGCAGATTTAAATTTTACCCTTAGTCTTTTTTTGGCACATCATGCATTAGAATTATAAATACAATTTCTGATGCTCCTCTGTTGGTGATTATAGCACTGATGACGACCTATCTGACGATAATAACAATGCAACATTAGTGGGAAATCATCCTCCTGTTATAATACCTGAATCTGTTTTCTGTTATTTCACACAATTTAATTAAAATGTATGTAAATAAAGTATGTTTCCTGCATGCTGTGCCATAATTGGACCAAAGTGGAAAAACTTGATTATCTGAAGAAAATATGAAAATATTAAAATTTCAAAAAATACGTGTCTTTTTATTTATATTTTTACACAACATATATTTTTTTTACTCAGATATAAAAAATCATGCAGGAAGGGGTTAAATATATACCTAATGCAATTTATTATCCAAGGCAATCAAGTGACATCTTCTAATTTTACTTAATTTTATGTATCCAGATACTGTTACATAGGTGCATTTCAATATTGCATAAGATGAATGTATGTTTTTCATGTTTTAGAATATCTAGATAATAATTTTGAGGTTATTGTCTTGCTCGTTGGTAATCAAAAGGATTTTGTTTTTTGAACAGCATTTTCAGTGGTTTTTTATTACTTCTTTATGTCAATCAAGGTCAAAAAGGAACAAGTGAAATTTTAAAAATACTTTTTAAAAACAAGCTTTAATTATATCATTACCATCTTGCATCATATAGTACTCGTCAAGACGAATCAAATGAGCCCAAACTCGATGGGGTGCGTTGTTTAATGACAGAGTTCCTATAGCCACCTTCCAGCTCCATCATCAGATCAGCTCCATGTCATAATAATATTGCATTGTCATCCGATTTACACACGCATGCAAATTTTCAGCTCAATTGGAAACCGGGAAGTGGGTCAAATCAAACTTGCAAGATTTGATTACAGACAGACAGACAGACAGACAGACAGACAACAGACAGGTGAAAGTAATATAAAGCTTGTAATTAACAGATATTATTTTGTTGACGCCGAAAAAATAAGTCATAAAAACAATATCGATTAGAAAGCTCTAAAAAATACAGTTCATTATTTCATTTTATTAGCATAATTTATTTAAAAACGTTAATTATCTTTACGTCAATAATTTTTATTACTCATGATCTATGTAAAAATTAAATATTGTGGATTTTTTGTTTCAGAAAATGAAAATCCTAGACGCAATCTGCAAACTTGACAGGAGAATGCAAAAATTAAGAACAACGCCATCTACACGGATATGCGGGAATGACACGTAGAAGCATCGTACCAAAAAGTGTACAGAGTCACCACGAGATGGCGCTAAAATTAATCATCGTTATAATCGCCCTAGTTGCGTTGGCCAAAGGAGAGATGTCGGTCGAAAACGTTACCAGACTTGCAACTGGAGATCTCTTCTCTATTATTGGTGAGTTTATTTTTTTAACGTTAAAATATTATATTTATTAGTTATTCACAGCGTTGTTAAAGCAAGCTAGAAATTTCAAAACAAAATAGCCAGTCGATAAAATAATGGGGGCGCCACTTTGTCGAAGTTGAAATAGTTCTCAAGTTCTATCTTTGCCTGTACCGTCGTTGGCTACAACCATTGATCAAAATAAAAAAAGATAAAAAAAGAAGATACAGGCGATTCGTAAATGGACCGCTCCAATTAGGTTTATGTACACAAATTTATTTCGCCACGGCAACCGATACTTCCACCCAGGAGGGGCACGGGCCACGGGCCACGGGCCACGGTCCAACTTTGAGAATGGCAACGATAGCGCGTATGGTACGCGCTTCCCTTTTTATTTTAATCTAGCATACAACTGATAGGTGTAGATAACTGAACAGGCATACCTGTGTGAGGTACCTTGCGACTTGCGTGTATGGCTAGCTTTAGCATCAATTTTAATTTCCTACTTCATCATCATCAGCCTATGTTCATCCACACTGCTGGACATAGGGCTCCCCCATGGCACGCCATTCAAATCGGTCCTATGTCTTTCTCCTACAACCGCTCCCAGCGACCCTCCGGATATTATCATTGCCCCATCTCGCCCAAGGACGCCCTACACTACTTTAACTGAGACGCGGTCTGCACTCTAGAACACGTCTACCCCCCTCTAGAACACATCTATTACCTACTTATCATTATTTTATTTCAGTTCCACCGAAATCCTTTCACAATCTGGCCCGTTCGACTCGATAAGTTTCTCTTCACGTTCCAGGCACGGATTGCGGTCCCACTCGTTGTATGGAAGCGTCTCATGGTACTGCGTTGGCTGCGATGGGCGACGGCTGCGTCTGTCGATGCCGCCGGGAAACGCCTGCCTTCAGGGAGGATCGAAGCGTCTGTGTTAATCATGTCGATGGTAATATTTACACTTTTTTTTATACAACGATGTTAGACGAACGAGACGCTCTCCTTATGGTAAGAGATAACGCTGCCCATAATTAGTACAGTGCTACCCAATATTTTACAAAGATACAATTCTGGGTGCACTGCGCCAACGCTTCTCACTTGAGAATTGAGAGTCAAAAGATGTTAACACTCTTCAGCCCAGTACTGTAATTTCACCCAGTAATTTCACTAGCTACAGTGCCCTTCTACCGAAGCACAGCAATGTTTGCATATCACTGCTCAGGCGGTAGAATAACTGGCACTGTTGGGGCGTTGACCTAGTCGACCTCCTGCAAAGGAAGTCTACCCCGGTTTTTATTCAATTTTATAATATAATTGCTAAAAAGGAGCCAGCAGGCTAAGAAAAACAAACGATAACGACGGGGATCGCAAGGCCTGTTTTAGCCAATAATGAAAATGCAGCATCATCAACCACGACCACTCTGTCAAGAGTTAACGACTAAGGAGGAGGAACTTCTATAGAAACCTAAATTGCGCGTAGCCCCGACACATTTCGACACAACCTGCCTCGGAGAACTAGAGTGCTTTTCACGAAAGAAGTCCTTTTTGAGGGGCGCCACTATCGCAAAATTTAAAAGTTAGCATAGTTTATAACTTTTTAACGCCTCATAATTTCTCATATTTAATTTGTTTATTAAATATGTATTTATTTTATCTAACAAATAAAAATTATTTAGGATATAAAGTCCAGTAATTATCGAAAAAATTAAATTTAGTTCCGCAAAATTCCGCGGGACCTCTTTCGTGAAAAGGACTCTACCTATAAAGTACTCTACTTAACTTACACACTTGTATGATAATAATATCAAACCCTTCTTTCTGTTTTCAGAATGTGCAATGGCTAGCTTTGGTCGCGGTGCAACAAAACCACAAATACCTTTCGTCTTCCTCCCACTGAAGGGCCAAATTATTTACCCTTCAAAAGAAATTATTTTCACAGGTTAGTAAAATGGTAAAATTAATGCAAAAATATTTTTTCCGATACCGGGAATCGAACCCGAGCCTCCTGGGTGAGAGCCAGGTATCCTAGCCACTAGACCATATCGGATGTTACTACCGATGTTAAAATTATGCAACCGTATGTAAAAAAGAATCAATCAAGTAACTATAAATTTTTATAGCGACTTCTCTTCTTTGTTTCATGAAAAATACATATTTATATTTATATTCCGCTCTAAAATGAGCGTGAACGATGAGTAATAATTCTGTTTTTACCCTACTGCGGCGAACCAAGAAAGCTAGTTTCCAATGAGTTTTCTGCCATTTCTTCTCAGAGAATCAGAGAAATGCTTTCGGAATGGGCATTAGAGCGGTAGAGAGTAAAATATAACTACGTATATTATAATACCTAATTGTAAAATGACTTGCATAAATTCTCAATTGTAGCCTATTTTAATAATAGGCCAGCTCCACTAACCAATAATCTGAAACTAAGCAACATATCAATAAATGTACATTTTTAGGCTACCGTATAGTCAACAAGGCTACCGTATAGTCAACAAGGCAACCTTATAGTTTCGCTTTGTCCGTCTGTCCGTCCGCGGCTTTACGGAGAAACTATAAATCCTAGAAAACTGCGCGAACAAAATACCTATCACGAAGTAGAACGCTGGCTTAAAAAGCGGGCTTTTTGTACTGGAATCCTGACCTACCTACATAAAAAGGATAATACCATCATAAAATGTAGCTTCCGTGGCCCAGTGGTCATACCTCCGACTTGTAAGCCGGAGGTCCTGGGTTCAAGTCTCAGTGTGGCAAAGATTTTCGCCTGGACGCTACCGTGTTTCGGAAGGCACGTAAAACTGTGGGTCTCGGCTGTTTCCTATAAGATATGTAGGAGGCAGTCGTCAGGTCATGTTGCAGGCCTTGTAGGAATCTCGACGACCTGAAACTGCAACATATAGGTTGGCCACACGACCTATAATTTGTGATTTGACTCAGTGTAAGTAGTAACCTGTTCTGTTGGAGTATAAACCCAAATTATTATTTATTATTATTTTTATAAACTCAACCTTATGCTATCAATAATAAGAGCCATTATTCCAGATGTAGAAGACGCGATATGTGCAGTGACAAGCGCGCAGTACCTCTCCGCCTCAGGATGGGTGACGCTGAGAGATCTCGTCGACAACGACGTGCCTTTCGGGCTCTACAGGGATGAAGGAAGCACTTTCCTACAGGTGAGCATGTCATTTTCATCATCAATACGACGCCCACGCCGACGAAAACAAAACATGAACACATTAATAGATATCTACATAATAATATTATTGGGGAGAGCTGAAAATCAGCGTTGTAAACAATTAACTTTGTCTACAACATTAGCTGAGCTCTCTCCCAATTGAGCAGAGCTGCACGATGGCACGGGATGCGTCTCCACACGCAATAGGTCGTACAATAGAATATATTTATTTTATGGTGAATTGTGACACTACAGTTATACCTATTACCTATGTATACAAAAAATATTCTTGTGCATGTTTTGCTCAATAAATAATTATCTTTCTTTAATTAATTGTATAAACAACTGAACCAAATGTACCTATGACACCTATATTAATATGATGCTGGGGGTAAGACAAGCTCCAAACGCTTGTAGCTAACGTTAAAAATGTACTGGGATGACAGTCGTTGTGGAACAAGTGAATTAAATTAAAAATTTGAAAAACAACTCAACTCATTTAAAAATTGTTATTCGCCATGTTGTATTTTAAATTTATCATATAGTGCGTTGTATTCTACGAGTTAAGCCCTTTCATTTGATACCCATAATGAGGGGGTTTTAGAAGAAAAAAATAATCCGCCATTTTGTAGCTGCGGCCATCTTGGATCGATTTCCACCAAACATAGCTAAGAACACTCTCGACTAACTCTACTTTCAAACAAAAAAAAATAGATCTTAATCCGTTCATCCGTTCGGGAGCTACGATGCCACAGACACACACACACACACACTCACAGACAGACAAACACGTCAAACTTATAACACCCCACCGTTTTTGCGTCAGGGGTTAAAAACAAACGATTACAACTTACAACTGTGTGTATTATCATCTTGTGTTCAATTATATTTATTTCTTTCTTTTTCTCTCATCCTTCTGTGATGAAACCTGTTTAAGCGTTACCGCATAGGTAAAAATACGAATAAAAATCGATATCAATAAATATACTATTAACTAATATTTTTATAGCCAAATAAATATTATTTATATCTATATTTTAATATATATTTTTAAAAGTAAACGGATGGTATTTAAATTTATTTCATTATTTTTGTAGACTAGTAACAAAGTCTACATAACTAAAAATGTCGTTGACTGTAATATTTTATTATTTTCCTTATATATATGGCCGGCATTTGACATTATTTCTCTTCAATTTTATTTTATGTAACGGTCTATATGACTTTGTAGCACTCAAGCATTGGCCTCGTAATTAAAGAACGGAAAGCTTTGAGCAAAGAAATGAGGCAGCCTAGTATGCCCAACTCACGTGAACGTACACATCTTACGAGTAGGTATCTACTACAGTAAATACACACTTACACCAAAGTACGCCTAATCATTGTTCTTGTTGCCCAAATCTTAATTTATTTTAATTGTACCTTGATATTGATAGCATTTTAAAATAAAAGGGCACAACGTATACTGATTTGTCGATAGACAATAAAAATTTTCCTAACACAACAAATACTTCTTTGACCACGTTCATGCAAATTTTCTCGCAAATTGTCAAATAATCATTCAAAAAATGCTTATAAAATTTCGTGTTTCTTTAGAGAATTTGACGCAAATGTTCAAATTTAGATTGGCCTACTGACACATATGACAGTTACGTAGCGTCCATCATATATTTATGCCTCTTAGATTTCTTAATGACATTACCCCAATGCAAAAAAGTAACAAAATTCTACCGGTATTGCACAACAAAATATAATTTTAATTAAAAGCAGAACTGGGCCGATATAATAAAGTTAATAGCCACCGGCCACCGCTAAAACCCTTTCCAAGTAGGTACTTAGCATCACGCCTTTTTATTTGCTGGTCCAAAAACTCACCCGAGCAAGACTGGCTATTATAATATTAAATAAATAAGTATACCTAATAAAAAAATAATATTAAATAAAAAATACTCCTTTTTCGTCAAAAATATTCTACATACATTTATTCTCAGATCTAAACAAGTGGATTAAATTAAAAATTTAAAAAACCCCCAACGCAATACGTATTTCACCATTTTTTGTATGGCGGCCATCTTGGATTTTAAATTTTATATAGTGGACTTTAATCTACTCGTTAAGCCCTTTCATTTGATACCCATATTGAGGGGGTCGTGGAAGAAAAAAGTAATCCGCCATTTTGTAGCGGCGGCCATCTTGGACCGATTTCCACCAAACATGGCTAAGAACACTCTCGACTAATTCTACTTTCAAACAAAAAAAACAAAATCAAAATCCGTTCATCCGTTTGGGAGCTACGATGCCACAGACAGACACATACACACACACACACACACACAGACAGACAGACAGACAGACAGACAGACAGACACGTCAAACTTATAACACCCCGTCGTTTTTGCGTCGGGGGTTAAAAATAAGTACACAAATTTCACAAAAATCGGTAAGTCATCAACTGTGTTCCGGCATGATGTTCAATGTTCAGTAAAGCCAAGAAGGGATTTATCCCGCCTTCTAAGTTTAGTCTGCTACCACCTACTTCCACAAGGTCACCTATCATCACTCGAGATCGTGGTCAAAGGATAACCTATATTAATGAATTTTTGAAAAGTAGGGCTAAAACACGATTTTTACAATCGCGAGTGTTCTCCATAACTAAAACAACAAAAACGGCACAACTCACGTCTAATATTAATTAGATGTACTTTAATTTAGTTTTAAGTCTATTTTGTAAATTTTGTCCCAATAAAGAGTATTTTATTGTAAAATATTGTCGAGAATATCTCAACCACGGTTTCGGACAATTACGATGTCCTTTATCAGGAGTTCACGCCTGCTGTGGTTGAGATATTCTCGACAATATTAGACGTGAGTTGTGCCGTTTTTGTTGTTTTAGTTAGGGCTAAAACAGTTAAAAAACTAGTTCAATTCTCAGGTCAATGTTGCAAACAGGTGCAATATTAAAGTAATTCTACCTTCCTGAATAACCTGATTCGACTATGATAACTCATATACCGTGCGTTCCCCTGACAGATACCATCTGTCAGCGAAATTGCTGGGTACCGGGAATCGACTGGTTTTCGACTGGTTGATGAAATATCCTAATGTAGCCACTGTTTTATATGAGGACACACATGTTTTATATGAGGACCAAAAGAGTAGGTACGAAATTCGCTAAGTGCAAACAAATATTTATAGCTGACACAAAAATTAACGTGCCGCACGGTAATGCAACGCGCAGGTGTTACGGCATCATGTTCAGTGAAGCATCGAGGGATTTATCCCGCCTTATAGGTTCAGTCTGCCCGCCTTATAGATATCATCTAACTTCGCTTAACATAACGTGAAATTTTAGGCAAACGCCTACACCAAAGTATAAACTATAAAGAATAACAAAAAAAACTCATATCGTGCCCAATGCTTGACAAAAGCCTACTCCTCTTCGTGCCATGCACTTCTCTTGAGCAGTTCGCATCCAGGTCTTTCCTGCGATCGTTGCAATGGTCAGGTCATGGACAGAACTGTAATATCACAATTGATTTCTAGACCACTTTCATCTTCGTAACACTTTTCTTCCAATTGAAACAAATATCGCGGCGATACAGGTATAATACATTCTTCCAATAAAGTTCTGGTACACAATAATATCTGACCTCTTCGACACGAATAAATAAAAATATGATAATAAAATACACGGCCGAATGCGCGGACGAATATAATATCCGTTATTTTGCATCTTGTTTAATTAGATTGCGAACAAACAGGTAATTTTGACGAGCGTATATTTTAGTCTCGCACCGTCGCATAAAATCGAAATTATTAAATTTTCGATAATAAATTGGATCAAGAACGGTATCCTCTGTCCTCTACATCGGTATGAAGATGTAATCTCGCGAATTCCACTTATTTTCTCGTGCGGTTTTTGCAAAGCGGAAAGATACGGCGTTTGAGCAATTCGTCAATCGGAAGTCAACCTTTCGTCTCGGGCAAGTGTTGAAACGCAAAGTTAGATCAGTTTGAGCGATAAGCGCAAAGGCGGCGAACAAGCTATTTGTATAATCTGTCCAAATATTCCGAATTTAGATCTCAATTGCGATAATAAGATGAATATTCACTGAGTTCAAATTAAATCGGTTTTTATTGCTGCGTACTTGATTACGATAATTCATACTTTACGAAATTAAAACGGATTGTCCGTACTTTGCGTTTTACTTCAACTTGTTTGATAAGAACTGGTCGCATTTAAAACTTATTCCCCTGATCCTTGTTTCGCCAACGATACAACTTGGGCATCTTCAAGGCAGTGAATAGATACTTTTCTAGGTATCTAGTGTGATTCATCGTAGACCGCATCCGATCGATGTGGTCAAACGAAGGCCTATTTGGAATTAAAAAAGTCATTTTCACTTTTCATGTTCGCATTGTAAATCAGTATAATGTGTCAGCTCAGCAGAATCCTTTGCTTCCCGTTTAACACTTCACCAAAGTACTGACAAATTGTGACAGCAAATTATACCCCCGATAACTGTTGATTTAATCTGCTTAAAGGCTCAGTTACAATTCAACAGGCTTATTGAATTTTTCACTTAAACTGGAATTATTATAGTAATCCGATTTACGAATTTCGGTGGCAAAATTTATTAGGATACAAAATCTACGATTTTGCGGTAAATTTGACAGGGTCACCACAGGAAGGAAGGTTTTATGTTTGTTTTGTTATAACTTACGACAAGCTTTACAGCTCTTTGAAATATTCTTCACATTAATCTCGTAACTCGTGAAACCATAGTGTAGAGTGTAGAATGTAGAGGAATCGATTTTCTTTAACTTTTCCTACAATTCGCGGGTTAATACAGTGCCTACCTACTTACGAATATGACTTTTATTCACCAACATGAGTAACCTAAAAGGACTAAAACCTCTATCTAAAAGGATATTAAAATTGTTCATTAAAGGAATCTCTCGACTAACTTCCATCAACAGTTGTTTCCTACATCATAATATTATAAATATAAAGTGATTTCTCCGTTTTCAGAACCTTTCATTAGATATGTCCTACACGGTTTCTAAACAGGCCAACCCATTAATAATATAAATAATTGCATTGCTTCTCTGTGTACATTATGGAATATGTATTTAGTGTTTGTTATGTATTTTTAGAAAGTTACAGCTTGAATTGCGCACCACCGGCTATTAAAGTATGTTTTGTCCTTTTCCATTCCCAGGTTTATTGAGTTTGATTTATTGAGATTATTCTGAGTTTCACGATGTATGTTCTGAGTTCTAAGTTGCTTGCTATTGTCCTCAGTGGCGAGGATCAGCCGCTCTCCACGCGCGGTTGGAAGGTCGTCTGGTGGCTGCTCACGTGTTGTGCACCGCCTCCACCAACACGCATCTCGCTGCCTCCTGCGCTGCCTTTAGAGTCGCTGGAGCCTCGCAAAATGCTTTACTTGGTAACTATTTTCGAATATATTATAGTTGCACTGATATCAATCTAGCCGCGCCCACCGTTTTACTACGTAAGTCCTGATTCCATGGAAAAATTGGGATAAAAAGAAGCCTTTGTATTCTCTTCAGTTTCCGGTTCTCTACATTTTGTTCTGAGTTTCATCGCAATCAGTTTAGTTCTTTTTTTGTCAAAGACCTACGAACGTGTGTGCGTTTGAGATCTTTCATGTAAAAAGCAGCTCACACAGACAAAAATTTGAGCTAGCTAATATGAGTATATAATGAGTAACTGCTGTTCGTTTAGTTAATGTGCATGCTGCGTGATTCAATGCGATCTAAACTTATAATTTTTTTGTGGTTTTTATAGTCACATTATAATGTCTCATAGGATTCAAAGGTGAAGTCCAATAATTGCTATTATTGTAAACATTGGTCTCGTTTTAATCCTAGCCTTATTTTTTTTCAGATGTTCGTTCGATCCCCTTCCACGCCGGTGAAGTGGTGGCGGACTCGAACCAAAGCAAAGGGTTGAGTGTCCTCGAATCACTCGCAATTGGAGTATGTGTCCTAATGCTGCTATTCATGTACGCAGCAGGGATCATCTTCTATGTACACTACAAACAAAAACAAAAGAAGAAACAAAAGGACCCTGAAGAAAACATGTCCAGCAATTCTTCCGAAAATGGGTCCACTTTGGATTCAAGGATAGACATTAATGTGGTAACAAATCAGTTCTATAGATAGCATTGTTGATAATAATGATGATAATATTAACTGAGATGTTATATTTCTAGATGATGAAAACAAATCCACTAATGAAAATAAATGGAATGGGCAATGACTTTATGCAAGATAATGGATTCTCGGATACTAGTGAACCCACTGAAGAGACAAATGATTCTTCTAACAATAATCATAACCACAATAATCATAAGGTAATTAAAATTACAATCAAAAATTTTAATAATTAGTTATTAAAACATTTTATTAATATGTTCTCTTTAATAAAGTTCCAGAAAGCCAACTCCAACGTGATATCGGCGATGGTACATTCTAGAAAAATTAAAAAAGCACCACGGCCGTCAATAAGACAAGCAAATTCAGAGAAATATCATATGAATGAGCGTTTCCACAGAAGATCTACTTCGCCCGACACCTTCGAAAGGGCACCTCAATCAGATCTGTCTATAGTGGACTGCAGTATAGAAAATCATACTGCAGCTAACAGACACATATCTTCTTCTGAAGGAGAACCAGTCGTGAGGAGGAAACTTTACTTCAATCCGGTTTTCTTTGAAACCGAGAATCTTAAGGTATGGAACTAAAACTGATTCTATTACATTAGAAAAAAGAATTGCTTTCGTTATGGAAGTTATTTAGGATCATAATCAATGTTGTTTTATTTATATTTACAGAATCCGCCCCCAGCAGCTGTAGAATTTCTCGTGAAAATAAGGGAAGTCATGACTATAGCCAAAGACAAGATGACTTCAAAGAAATTCATACCAATGCTCTCGGATATACCCGAAGAAGATTCTTACCACAGCGTAGACCTCGGTTGGGATTTCCCATGTACAAGACGAGGACGTAGGTTCAGTGCTATCAGTCTGAAGCAAGAAAACAGTCGTAAGGCTGGACAATGCGGAGGCTGTCCAGGATGTGACACACAGAACAAATTGCAACAATTAGCTCTAGCCAGATCCAATTCCTGCAAGACGTGTGTCAGTGATGATTACAAACAAAGAATTGTAAGAAAATGGCTGGATGAAGTTCCGACACCGTCAATTATATCCAAACCCATAAAATCCGTTGCCAAAGTCAGTGGAACTCCAAGAGTTATCGAAAATAAGTCAAGGGAACGATCTAAAACGCCAGAATCTATAAGTCACGACACATCCACACCGCCGAGGTCATTAGAAAATAGATCAAAGAAACCACCTAAAATAACTGAAAGCATTCCGAAGAAAACGTCTAAGGAACATGTCACTAATAAACCTACTAAAGTAGTCGACAGCGGTTTGAAAAAGCCTATAATAGATAGTGTGCCAAGAGAAAATCCAAAACTCTTAATAGAATCAGTGACAAAAATGGAAAAGAACGACATTAAAAACGATCTAGATATTCCAAAAACTACATATGATTTGAACCAAGATACGAAAAGTCCATCTAAACATGCTTCTAGAAAAATTAGAAAGAAATTACCGCCTCCTCCTCCACCACCACCTAAAGGTCGTGATACTAAGGACGAAGATGCTGAGCCAATACCACCAGAAGTAAAAGTAAAGATGGAAGCAGTAATTCGTGAGTTGCACGACTGTCGCCGCGTAGAGCCAATAGAACTAGAAGAAATGAAATACGAAACAATATCACCTATTATTGGACCTAAAATAATAATACCTATCGTTGCAGCTGATTCACTATACTTCAGTGATGAGAACATGTCCGTAGAACCGCATAGTATAGAAATGCCCATAAACCGAGATGAGAACATGGAATTTGATAGCTTAGAACGAAATATAACGAGAAGGCGAAGATTTTCACTAGCGTGTGGACCAGAGTTACCTCACAGGGATGAATTTAGTCATGACAAATCGTTCTTTAGTCGACAAAGATTCGCAAGCAGTTGGCTAGATATGAGTAAGGCACTCAATGACGATACACACCAATCATTTTACAATCATTCGCACTTTGAGGATCGTAGTCAATCAGTGAGTGAAATTCAGATCGTTGGCACAAGTGAACCAATCTATGATAACGTTGCTAAGCCAGGGCCTTTAACCATTGAGGTTCGTGGCTCTCCTGTCGAAAGCAGACGCAACAATATTTGTGAAGATTTCGATCCAGACACTCTTGATAGAAAACCCAAACGAGATGTTAAGAAACGTGTTGAAAAAATATTGCTCAAATCAGCCGGCAGCTTCAAACATAAATCATCAGAAAGTGAATCTCATAAGAAATCGCCAGAATTTATTTATAAAAAACAAATTGGCAGTTTACAACAAATTTACGAGGCCAAAACTCAATCACAAGAGGACCTGTACAAGAGAAGAGGTAGTTTGCAGTACGCGGGTAAAGATTTGGCAGAGTTCATGAAAGCTCTCAAAACTCCTGACTTGATTCGGCATCTGGAAACACAAAAGGATCCAAAACCACCGATTCCTCCTAAGTATCGTCATGGTTCTGACGTGTCTCCTAAATTCAGGGCCTTAAGTCCTCCTGAAGATAGACGCCGTGTTTCAGAAGAGAGGGATCGATTTGGAGCTGGATATCCCAGAGCTGAAAACTTGAATGCTCGTCGGTCTGGCCGACGATCAGCGCGAACAAGATCGCGACGTACAGATTTGCGAAAGCTTCACAGAACTGAAGATTCGGGTTACATGAGTACAGATTCAAACGAATCGAAGAGGAGAGCGAAATATTTGATGCAACTTAGACCTAAGAATATGATTCCTGATGCAAACGCGATTCATATGCTACGGTCTATGAATAAGGCTCCAGTGCTGATAGAGTCAGATACTGATGATTTAGAGTCGCTTTGTGACGGAAGAAGTGAGTCTGGAGGTGAAAGTGTGGAAACAGATTCTGTATTTTTTGGTCACTTTGATGACTCGAAAGATATTCTAGCAGAATTAGGCTTGCATACTTTTGAACCTCGAAATGCGGTATTGCAGGGTAATGAGCAGATAGACTCCGGGTTTATGGGTGAAACTAACATTATTTTGAGTGGGGACAGTGACTCTGAGCATAGAAGTGTAATAGCTATTATGACTGGAAGGGACACGTGTGTGACTGGACCACCAGTGAAGAAAGGCGACGAAGCGCCATACAAGCACACTATAGAGTGCTAACGATTAAAATTACTTAAACTTTGTAAATAAAATGTAAATATAAAACATATCTATCTGTAATCTGAACTAATATAATATTTACGAATACTAACAACCTTAAGAGGCGAACTTGTTGCTCGCATATTATGATAAAATAACGAATTTAGAAATAAAAAAAATCGTAATATTTTCCTGCTAAATTTTTTATCTAAACGGAGTTTTAAGACAGTATATTTTTATTATATTTTTCTTTTTCCCCATCCCTTTGCAATTTTTAAATATCACTCTAAGAATCCCTTCATAATAATAGAGAAACAAAATTAAAAACTTTATTTACAAAAATTACTCCGGATCTATTGAATTTTGTCATATCGTGCGAGCGATAGGTAAACACCTATGTTAAGCTATTAATATTATATTATCTTAAAAATTCTTATAATTTTAGGTTTTAAATTTTACCTTACGAGCTTTATAAATATAAGTGAATATACCAAGACTAGTTTAGGATTTTATAGTCACCATTTTACCTCATCTCTTATTATGTACATTGCTCCTGCCATGAATTTTATCTGCTTAACCTTTTTCCCTTATAAATTTAATACTTATAAAATATAAATTATAAGAAGTATTTTTTTAAAAATGTGTGGATTTTGTTAGGAAAAATACCCACCAAATATGTGTGCCAAGCTTATTTTAGTTTGTCAATTAATTTTTCAATGTTCTTAAGCAACGCTATAAATGAATATTTTAATGATTTGGATCTTTTATTAAAAGTAGTGTGTAGGTTCTTTTAAAAAATAAATAAAATGCATATTAGATTGTATTAATATTTTTCTATTATTCTTATTTTAATCTGTCAGAGTTTTTGTATACCATAAGTTAGCCATGTAAATAATTATTTCTTGTTATAATTCTTCTATTCTAAGAATCCGAAAATAAGTGTTTTTGATATACTCAACAGTTATAAAACAATAGTTTTAATTAAACATAATATAAAGAAAAGAAAACGTGTTACAAAATGGTGTAGAAATACTTAATATAATGTTTTTATCCGCTTATTAAACACTAATAAATCTGTAAGAAATTTAAAAAGCTCGAATAATAAAAATCAGTTATTAATCTTATTTTGTATGAGATGTCGATTTTTATTTGTCGAATTTAATCTCTGTTTTACCGATTACAAAAAAGGGGTTAAGATTCACAAGTCTTTTTTATTTTTTATGAATGTTACCCGACGCACAAAGACGCTTAAACCGATCTTGATAATTCTATTTGTTTTTTGTTAAAAAATATTACCTATATTACATTATACAGATACTTCCCAGTTGGTCCATTTTAATTTCATAGAAAATTCTCTTATGAAAATAATTCAATTTAAAATCCTTCCTTTATGTATTACTACATCTTTCTGTAACACATTCTAGAAGATATTCATGTAAATAAATAAACCCATACATATAAATGGTACCGGCCGGTCGTGCAATGAAGCTTTTTATAGTTTTTCGGAACATAATAAAATGAACGAAAATGTGGTGCTTGGTATAAAATAAGAGGCTCAATAATTTATTGTTTTTTTTTAATAAAATAATGTAATATATAACATGTTTATATACTAAGAATCGAGGCTATGAAAGCTAGGGTGGATTAACTACGCATACAATAGTTTTCAGTTATTATCAAACGGCGGTATGTAGGTTAGCCACACAACCTACAATTGGTATGTTGACACGGACAATTTTTTTATATATAATAATTAGTCCTTGATTTGATTCGGACAGTTAAGTGTTAGTAGGGCGTAGGATAATCTAATTTGTTGAAGTATATACGAGTACTCCAATTACTTTTTATTTTCTCATCATCATCAGCACACGTTCGTCCATACACGTCCCTACGTGGAGGCATAGGCCTCTCCCATGACACGCCACTCAATTCGGTGCTTCATCTTCCTTCTCCAACCACTCCCAGCGACTATCCTGACATCGTTGTCCCATCTGCCCCAAAAGACGCCGTACTCTACGTTTGCCGAGACGCGGTCTCCACCGAAGTCGCAATAGTTCAAGTTCAAGTTCTTTATTTCCATATAGGCATACAAAATGCACTTATGTGCGTCAGTTACATAGATATAATATTACAATTGTAATTTCAGCCAATAGGCTTTGTCAGCAATAAAATCTTGGATACAATAGTAAGCTTTTTCCATAAGTATTTTTTTCACTTTGAGTTTGAAATGTTTTTCATTAAGATTTAAAATACAATCAGGCAACACATTATAGAATCTTATACTGTTAATAACAAAAGATTTATTAATTTTTGCTAATCTATGGGCTGGTATTACTTATTTAAATTTTGATCTAGTTTCAATTTTATTGTTATGACACTTGAATTTATGTTTATTTTTCCGTACATACATGATATTCAAAAATATATAAAGACATGGCATAGTCAAAATACCCACTGATAATAGCTTTCAGTAGCAAAGGGAAAATAAAAGTATAGATAGATAGATAACACTTCATTGAACACAGAAAAATATACAAAAATTATTTAAAAACTAAATCAAAAATTATAATATCTATGTGTGTCTAAGGACTGTTTTTTATTTTTTTTAAATATCAAGATTGACGAAAAAGAAAGTTTGGCCACTCTGATTCTCATAGCCTTAATTACAACTTAATAAATAGAAAAGATATTATAAATGTATGTTACGGTTGTTTTAAGTTTGTACGTGTACAGGAAAGAAATATTTTCGTACTTTTTAAACAAAGTTATTAAGAAAATATTTTACGAATAAAGTTTAATGTTTTGTTAAATTTGTACTTTTATTTATTATTTAATGGTCCTGCTGAAAAGTAACCTAAAGGTAAAGGATCGAAGCCTATTTACTTAAATTTTAACTCAATCAGAGAGGTAACACACACGCATATAAATACCCATTCTTTCGCATTTTTCAATATTAGTAGAAAGTATATTTAGCTCTATCTATTTATGCTATATTAATGGTACAATTCACCTATTTTTAGGGAATAAAACCGCTAGTAGCAGATAGTAATAATTCGGTATAGACATGAATCATAATTTGTGCGGTTATCTAAGAATTCACCCATAAGATAAAAAGCCTTGATATACATTAATTTACAACCTTACGATAAATTCGATGCGTTCGATAACTAATCATTCAAAATTAGTTCTCTATTACAAGTAATAAAATGCTCCCATCTCTGAGAGCATTCGCCAGTTATTCTGCAATGGCAGTCTCAAAATTCATTTATTCAAATATTCTACAATGGCGCACTTTTGCAAGTCAATTTTACATTTTATTTTAATACTCTACCGCTCATTCGCAAGGCACCTCTATGAGAAGAACGAGCAAGAAACTCATAGGGATTATGTAACGTTATACAAGCAGTGAGGAAATTAAAGAAGTATTCCAGGGCGCCACCTGCAATGTAATAAACTTGGTTTGCTTGTAAATAACTAAACGAAATGTTTATTTTATGTTTACCGATACAGACTTGGCGTCCATTTTATATTATCTCAAGTCTTTTGTCGGTAAAATTGATCAAAGCATAATTTAATTACGTAATTTGGCTCTAATTTTCACGTTTTTTGTGGGATTTGTCTTTCATATGTTACCTATCCATAGAAAAAGTTACATCTGAAAAACTTCAAATTGCTCTAGACCTCAGACCGATAAAGTCTAATCTAAGCTCTAGACACAGGAGCAATTAAAAATTGGTCATTGCCCTAATTCTCGGAGTAAGATAAGTTATGTGTATGCAAAGGTTAAAAAAATCAGAACATTGTGTCAACTCATTAAAAACTTTTTCAGATTCATGAAACCCAAGAAATTATAACAGTTTTTGGTTTAATATCCTAAAATAATATGACTATACTAGCTGTGCCCAGCGGTTTTACATGCTTTTATATAGCGCTATAGCCTATGTGTTATTCTAGGTTCTAAGCTATCTGTATACTAAATTTCGGCTCAATCGGTCCACCCGTATAGGCGTGAAAGAGTAACAAACACACATCCAGACAGCCATTCTTACAAACTTTCACGTTTATAATATAAGTAAGATTTTAGAAATAACATCGATTGATTAATTAATTAATTGGCTCAGTCACGAGAGAAATTTCATTTAAATTTAAATCAAAAACATATAATTTAAGTATTAAATCCCAATTACATACATTCTTATAATGTATGTAGGTATATTTTTATTGCTGACATCGTTATAAAGATCTAGGTCAAACTAGGTTAAAAACATGGAAATTTTTAAAAATTATAATATTAACATTTGCCACCAAAAATAGAAATTCAATGTTTCGATTTATTGAGGTGCATAAATAATAAATAGGTAGGTACATAAATTTGCAAAGTGTGTACTTACCTTATATTATATTTATCTCAATTTCTTTCTATTATTACATCTCTTAATTATTATTATATTTTGCATTTTCCTTTTATTATCTTTAATAGTACTTAAGTGTTATTATATGTAGGTAGGTACCTATGTTATTCATTTATTATGCTTTGCCCTAAAATATTTGCATAGCTTGGGTTTGGATTCTGTATCCAAGTTTTTGTATGATTTTCAGAATTGAGACGCATCGCGTATAAAACATTTTATATAGCCAAGACGTGCATTTTTAAACTGGTCGATTTATACCCGCGTTATCAATGCAATAAATACTGTCCGTCGGTCAAACGTGCCATAATTATAAAACAATAAAAAGATAATATATTTTATATATATACATATTAATATTTTATTAATATTTTTGTGTCAACATAATTTTCAGTCAGCTCATGCATCGGCCCATTAGCTCAGTTGGTTAGAGCGTCGTGCTAATAACGCGAAGGTCGCGGGTTCGATCCCCTCATGGGCCACTTTCTTTTTATAATTTCCTGCTATGTATATTTATGTAGGCACCTTATAGAGGTATAGGTACACTTTAAGACTTAGCTTTTTATTAGTAACCGTTATTCTTTTATCTTGATTTTAATTGGCTTGGCAGGCAAGCGACGAGCTCATCTCAATCATCTTCTTGCATCTAAAATAACATTAGAGTATCGCACGGCATTCCATTAGTATAAGAGAACTCTTTGTTAGTCTCAATTTAATTTTAATAAATAAGTCAGAACAATAGAGCTGTGTTCGTCATTTACGCCCTACTTTGCACCATAACATAACTGGTATGATCCATCAATAACACACATGCTATGTCTGCTATTCTTGAATGCACAGGAGTAGCTCAATACAGGGCGCAACACCTCGGAACTCCGGGGTCGCTCTCCGAGGTCGTCTGCAACCCACGAGGCCTGCTGAGATTCATCGGGGAGCTTGGGTGGCTCGAGTGACACAACACCCCACCCACACGCAAAATGAGCCGAGTGGCCTAGTAGCGAAAACCAGCCCGCATACCAGTACCCAAGGGCGGATCCAGGATTTTATTCTAGGGGGGACAAGGTGCAGACGGGCACAAATATTATAATTTTTACTACGAAAAGTATGTGTTTAGCTCACTCTGAACAGTTAGAAAATTCAAATTACCTTAATAATAAGTGCGCAAGCAGCTTGCTGCGAGCGCCGAGAAAAAAAAATAGTCTTGACCATGAAATATGTGCAAAATTCGTAACTCTACAATGCTTAGGGCTCCCCCTAAATCCGCCTATGCCAGTACCAGTAACACACATGCTACTTTTCAGCGAGTAAAACCTAATGCACAGCTAGTTCTACGATCTAAAGATTTCCTAGAATAGAGAGGCTCATTCTAGTCTCAAGTGGCTGATATTAACGTCTAGTAATAACGAAGTATGTATACTTAATAGATTTTCAGCTTCCTTTTTCTGTGATTTTAGCATTAGGTACCTCTTCAGCGGTTAAGGCGTCTAACATTCTCACAGATATATTATGTACATTCCTATTTATAATTTAGTGAGATTACAATAACATTTCAAAATATACTTGGAAGTTGAATAAAAAATTAATTGTAGCTATTTGTCTCTATGTTTGTTACCTTTTCACGCCTATTTCACGCATAATGACTGAATCAATCGATCTAAAATTTATTAGAGTAGGTATTAGGTATGATTCTAGAATAACACACATGCAACTTTTCAGCGAGTAAAACCTAATGCACAGCTAGTTCTACGATCTAAAGATAGATACCGTTTTCCTAGAATTAGAGAGGCTCATTCTAGTCTCAAGTGGCTGGTATTATTAGTCTTGTAACAATGAGGTGTAATAACTCTATTCTGTTACGCCACTGTGCGAACGGTGCCAAATGAAGCGTGCGCTGTTCCCACACTTACGGACAATGGCATATGTGATTGATATGATAATGTAAACTAAATTATATTGGATTCGCTATTTAAACATTTGTTTTTTTTATGTTTTAGAGATGACCGTAGATTTCTGTGATCTGGCTGCTGTGATAGGATGGTAACTTTAATAGTAAATACCTAATAAAATTTAAAAAATAAGACCAGACTTATTTTAGCCGCCAATTGTAAATTAATGTTTTTTTTCTCAATATGGGCAATTGCCCTTTATTAAAAATAATTAAATCACTACATAGTACTCGTATAAAAAAAGTTGCTTTCCGCGTCTGTCTGTACCTATGTATGCTTATATTTTTAAAACTACGAAACGGATTTCGATGGGGCTTTCATTAATAAAGGGATTCAAGAGGAAGGTTTATATGTATATAATACATGCATAATATATAAAGATAAACACTGATAATTTTCTACTAAAAGCGTAGGTACATACATATATCGAGTGACGCTCTCTCGCTCGCACGTTTTGACAAATTTCGAAATATAAAATTCATAGAATATTTTTTTGGAAAATTCCTTAAGACCAGCCCTCCATAATATTACTTATTGCACACACTTTAAAAGTGTTTTCAGTTTGATATATTAAAAAGTGGCATAATGAGAATTTTTGAAATATATATATTTTTTAATATTGCTCCCCTTGTAATTTTTTTAATATATCAAACTGAAAACACTTATAAATTTATATTTCAAATTTTTTTAAATAGTGCGAGCGAGAGAGCGTCTCTTGATATATATACACGCTCTTAAACGCGACGAAGAGTGATTTTTTTCGTCCCACTGCCCCCGTGCCGTGCGGACGTTCGCTCCGCTTACCTGCGCTCAAAGGTTCATTCGATTTTATCGTTTGTTCCTTTGCTCGCAGCCAGCATTCGCGACCTACTGCCTTTTTTAAGGCAACAAACGTCTCTCTCGAGACGACGCTTAACTTTTAAGCACCCTTCCCTTGTTTCTATACCAAATCCACCTTCCGTGGTCTGTCGGTGGAAACCAAACGGTGCCAACGTAAGCCGACAGGGCGTTGCCCCGGAGCGCCCGTGTTTTTCTCCTTCTGAGAAAACCACGGAATCCGGAAGGGCTTGACGCACCGCCCAGGGTCACTCAGGCCCTCGTGCGACGTCAGGTACGCAGGTACACACCCGGTTGCCAGTTTTTGCTAAGACTGCAACAGCCGGAATCCGACTCACAACCTTTGCTAAGGACCTGTGAGTTGGCATTCACTAGGGATACAGACCTAGGCACTCACCTCCCTGTCTACACCCGGCAGGGAGATTCTCCCTTCCTATTAAGCTCGCCGGGGACCTCCTCCCCCGGCGCCACGTAGGCCCTTAACCTCTCTCCAGCCATGGATCTCCAATCCTGGCTGGGGAAGAAATATGCCACGATTTTGAGAGAGTACAACGACTCTCTCAAAACCGTTAATAATATTTCTCTGCGCCCCGCGGCGCCCGTCCCAACCGAGGCAAACTCGCGCGTTGCCTCGCGCGCCCCCAAAGTGGCCCCTCCCGTCCGCCATGATATGAGCCCGGCGTTCATGTCACGCTCTCCCTCTCGCACGCAGGCCTCTCGCTCACTCGTAGCGACGCCATCGCAGAGCCTTCAATGCGCTCAGCCCTCTCGCTCTCTCGCGACGCAGTCTCAGACTCAGCCCTCTCGCTCTCTCGCGACCCAATCCCAGAGCCTCCCTTGCGCTCAGCCCACCCGCTCGCTCTCGCCGGGTTTTTCACCCGCGAGCCCCTCCCCCCGCGACCGTTCGCGCTCCCCTGTCAAAATAAATTTTGCCCTCTCAGACTCACCGCAGTCTCCCGACCCCGAAATGGAGTGTGATCCTATATCCACTCCATCTCTCGCTTCACCCGACGATGACGGCTTCACCCAAGTCGTCTACAAAAAGGGTAAGAAACGTCCCGCGGCGTCTTCCCCGTCCCTCCCCGCTAAGGCCATCTGCCCTCCCTCGGGCTCTATGCCTTCCTCCGCGTCCTCCGACTCCGAGACTCCCGTCTCTAGACCTCCGGGCTCGTCCAAACTCCCCACGCCCTTCCTTGTTCATGACAAGGATAGGTGGTACGACCTGTCCAGTTCCTTCACCGAGCTCGGTATAGAGCTCAAATCGGCGACTAACACCCAGTTGGGCATAAGAGTGCAGGTGAAGTCAATCGACTCTCACCGTAAGGTCACATCCTTACTCCGCTCCAAGGCCATAGGCTACCACACCTATGCCTTGGAGTCTGAAAAACACCTTCGGGTGGTCATCCGCGGAGTCCCTAAGGAGCTCGATGTAGAGCTGGTCTCCGCGGATCTCAAGGCTCAGGGCTTCCCGGTTAGGGAAGTCCACCGCCTTTATGGCCGAAACAAGGCCCTCTTCGACCTTGTGTTGGTCGTCCTAGAGAAAACCCCAGAGGGTAAGGCCATTTTCAATTTGAAGATGGTCTGTAGCCTTTCGGGTCTCTCTATTGAGACCCCGCATCGTAATGGCACTCCTGCCCAGTGCCATAGATGCCAATATTACGGGCACTCTGCCCGTTTCTGCCATGCCCGCCCTAGGTGCGTTAAGTGCCTAGGAGACCACAGTACTTCTGAGTGCACCCGTAAGAGGGAGGATCCCGAACCGCCCTCTTGCGTGAATTGCTTGGGGTCCGGACATCCCGCGAACTATCGTGGGTGTCCCAAGGCCCCCAAAGGCAAAGGTCCCCAGAGACGCCTCTCGTCTCGTCCCACCAAGCGAACCGGAGCGCCCTTGGCTTCTCCGCGTCGCTATGTGCCCGCCCCGCCCCCCGAGGGGAATGCTTGGTCGGCAACCGAGTTCCCCGCTCTTGCGCCGACCAAGCTTCTCCCACCCACTCCGGCCTTCGTGCCTCCACCGCCTCAGGCCCCTATGGCCCCCCAAATCCCCTTGCCTATTAACGGTACGTCCGCCACGAGTAGGCTCATGTCGTTTTACGGCAGCGTCGATATGGACGCATTCAACAAAGTCGCGCTCGAATTTGTTGCTATTCAGCAACGGAAAGACTTCGATAGTCTGACGGTCCTCCTTGCCCAAAACAAAGCCTTGATAGAGTCTGTCATGGCCGCGTTCTATCGCTCTTAACTATACTTCCACTATGGATAGTACAGCTAAGAGAATTAAGCCCCACTCTTTATCCCTGGCGTTCTACAACGCCAACGGCTTAGGCATAGGGACCGATAGGAACCAACTCCAACTTATTCATCAATTTTTAACTACCCATCAGGTAGACATCCTGCTAGTGTGTGAGACATTCCTAAAACCTAGCCGGAAGGATCCGAAGATCGGAAACTACCGGCTGGTCCGTAATGATAGGACTACCGCCCGATTGGGCGGTACTCTTATCTATTACAGGAACTCTCTCCACTGCATCCCCATAACCACTCCTCCTCTTACCGATCTCGAAGCGTCCTGTTGTCGCATCGGCATGTCCGGCCACCAGGCCATCACTATCGCTTCTTGTTACCTCTCTGGTAACAAAAAAGTCCACAGGAGTGATTTCGAGTCACTCTTCTCCCTTGGAAGCTCAGTCATTCTGGCTGGCGACTTCAACTCCAAGCAAACCCTCTGGGGCTGCATTAGGTCCAATACGAACGGTCACGATCTCTACTCTCTCTCGACTAACCTCGACTTTGAAGTTATTGTCCCTAGCTCTCCCACGCGCTTCCCTCCCATTCCTGATCATAACCCCGAGGTACTCGACATAGCACTTATGAAGGGCGTAACTCTCCAGTTGCGCTCTTTAGAAGTGTTACACGAACTTGACTCTGACCACCGTCCCGTCTTAATGAGACTTGGACCGGACCCATCTGACAGACTGACCAAGACAAAGACGGTAGTGAACTGGCAGCGCTTAGGGGAATCCCTAAAAGCTATCAAGTCACCCGCTCTTGACCTTATCCCCGACGACATCGTCTCCCCTGACGACGTCTCGTGCTCGATCGATGCTCTCACTAGTCACCTCCGCACCGCCATTGGTGAATCCTCTAAGCAGGTACCAGCCGAGGATCTCCAACGCTGGTCCCTGCCAGAGGATGCGAGGGAACTATTGACAGCAAAGAACGCAGCCACGAGAGCGTATGACTATGGTCCCACCGAAGAGAACAGAGTCAGGCTGCGGCAATGCGAACGTTCTGTTCGCAAACGTATGACTGAACTCCGCAATCAGAAGTGGGACCACATGCTCTCAGAGATCGCGCCCACTCACCAGGCTTACTGGCAGTTGGCGCGATCCCTGAAGAGTGATACGTTGACCACTATGCCCCCTCTGACTAGACCGAACCTCCCTCCCGCGTTTGACGACGAGGAAAAGGCCGAATGTCTGGCCGATAGCCTTGAGGCACAATGCAGCCCCAATCTCGATTTAGTCGACCCTGCTCACCTCGCTGAGGTGAACAGTGTTGTCGAGCAAAAGTCCTCCCTCCCTCCCTCTGACCCCATCGAGCCCGTCAAGGCTTGTGAGGTAGAGTCGATTATCAGAGGCCTCCGCCCCAGAAAAGCCCCCGGTGCGGATGGCATCACTACTAAAGTGATCAAACACTTTCCCACCTCTCTCATCTACCTCCTGGTCAGCATCTTTAATGCGGCCATGGTAAACGCCATCTTTCCCGACGCTTGGAAGAATGCCGACGTAATCGGCATTCACAAGCCAGGCAAGAAGGCATCAGAGCCTTCTAGCTACCGCCCCATCAGTCTCCTCAGTACTCTGGGGAAAATCTACGAGCGCCTCCTTGTGAAGCGCTTATGGTCCATAACTTTGTCCCAAAACCTCCTTCCAGACGAGCAGTTTGGCTTTCGAGCCAAACACTCATGCGTCCAACAAGTACACCGCATCACGGAGTACATCCTCGAAGGTTTCAATTCGAAACCCGGCAACTTTGGCCGTCCTATGGGGACAACAGCTGTCTTCCTGGACGTTGCTAAAGCGTTCGACAAAGTCTGGCACAACGGACTGGTATACAAGTTGTATCAGTTCGGAGTGCCAGACCGTCTTGTACTCATAATACAAGACTTTCTCAGGGCTCGAAGCTTTCGCTATCGCGTCGAGGGAGACCGCTCTTCTCCCCACCCCATCGGAGCCGGAGTCCCTCAGGGCTCCGCGCTCTCCCCTCTCCTCTATTCGCTTTATACTAGCGACATCCCACGCCCCCCGAATGTAGAGATCGCTCTCTTCGCGGACGACACCGCCCTCTACTCTAGAGGGTGGCGACCGATCCGTCAGATAGAAGCACTTCAAAGAGCCCTTCACCTTTTTGGTGATTGGTTCAAGAAGTGGGCTATCACGGTAAACCCGGATAAGAGTACAGCAATGTACTTTCATCCGACCAAACAGCCCCGCAGGGAGCGATCTCTCTCACTCCTCAACGGACCCATCCCTTGGGCCTCCCATACCAAATATCTCGGGGTGACCCTTGATAGTCGACTCTCCTTCATAAAACACGTCACAACCGTGCGCAACCGAGCGGCCTTCTTCTTGGCCCGACTCAGTCCCCTTCTATGCAAGCGGAGTAAAATGTCACTTAGAAATAAGTTGACACTTTACAAAACTTGCATACGACCCGTCATGACTTACGCCTCCGTGGTGTTCGCTCACTCCCCTCTCTCCACCCTAGACATGCTTCAAGTGATTCAAAATCGCTTTCTCCGTAAAGCAGTCGGAGCTGAATGGTATCAGCGCAATTCCGATCTGCATTGCGATCTCGAACTCCCCTCTATCCTTCAATTCATGAAGGATTGCTCTCGCCGCTACTTTGACGCGGCCCCCCACCACCCCAATCCCCTCGTTGTCCAAGCCTCGAACTACTCTGTAGATCAGGCCTCCACTCCCCTCCGTCGTCGCCCTAAAAACGTGTTGAACGATCCGGACGATCCCATCGCTGCCGTCACATCGGCGGCGCTGGGATCGCCGAATCCGCCAACCATGCGCAACAGTCGCTCCGTTTTCGGTACTGGTCCCGGATACCAGATCCTCCAACCAACACAATCACGACACCGACCGCGCCGGCGCGGTCGAAGACCTCTGAGATCCTTCAGATCAGTTAGATTCTCTCCAAATAATCAAACAGATCAAAATACTGTTAGGGCCCTAGGACACGCCCCTTCAGGGGTGCCAGGGCAAGTCTAGTCCCCGTATCTGGCGACGGCCCAAGCCGAGGTTCGTGCCATCTGAGGCGCCCTTGAGCTAGTCGCCCACTAAAACTTTGGGTCGAGTGCCTCCTGCGCTCACCACACGCCCGGTAAAGCTGTAGAGGTCTCAATCTGAGACCAACAGCGTAGGTCATTTAAAAAAAAAAAAAAAAAAAAAAAAAAAAAAAGCGACGAAGAGTGGTCTAGTGGTAGTGGTGGTGGACTAGTTAACAATAAGGTACAACATGTGAAATTTTAATACCTCTATACAAAATATACCAAATCAGAGTTTGTTCTTATAATAATGATGAAGTGATCAATTTTACGACCTTTCTACATCAGCACCTACTATACTTGATAAAGTAATTATCACGTTCTGAACGTGTTCTATTTTAAATCTGATTATAATTGGTAACTTCATTGAGCCAAAATTATAGAGGCATCTTAATTGATATGGGCCCCAGAGAGGACTATTAACAATAACTCGTTAACATCATAATAACGCCTGTTATAAAGACGAAAGTTTGTGTATGTGTGGGTGTTTGTATGTGTGTAGTTAATATATGTAGATGTTGACATGGTCAAAAAAAATATCTTATTTGTCCATCATTTCAATAATAAAAAATATTAGATAGTTACACTTTTTTTGGTTCATAATAAATTAAAAGGTTAGATTTAAAGGTAAGGTTTTAAATTTATTTACGATATACGAGTAGGTACAAACACCCTTTCCGCTTTCAGAGGGTACTTAACTAATTATAACTCCTGGGTAGTTAAGATAACATAAGAAACTATTTATTGATCCATATCTATAGTAAATTTTACAAACAAAATTAAAATAGAATAGAATAGAAAACTCTTTATTGTTCACACAAATACAATAATATAGCTTAGAACTAACATTACACAGAAATAAGTGTTACAATTGGCGGTCTTATCGCTAAAAGCGATCTCTTCCAGACAACCAAGAAAGAAAAAGAAGATCAAAGGTGTATCAATTAGTGCAGGGAGAGGAAATATACAACACTGGAAGGACGGTGGTTTCACAAAACTTCAAAAAAATGTAAGTAAAATAATTTTACACAAATACGATAAACATCATATTAATATTATAAAAATATTGCAAAAGCACAAAAAAATTGTAGGTAAGGGTTTGCATGTACTATGTACCTATATTTCTTACCTCTTCCTAACAGAAAAAATATATCGATAATTATCAGCTTCTTTGAAGCAATAGCTTCTCAAACCGCTGGGCACAACAGCTAGTTCATACTTGAACAATTCTCAAAAAGAAAGTGGCCCATGAGGGGATCGAACCCGCGACCTTCGCGTTATTAGCACGACGCTCTAACCAACTGAGCTAATGGGCCGATGCTTGAGTCGACTGAAAATTATGTTGACACAAAAATATAAATATAATATTCATAAATAATGTTATAATAATTATCATTTTATTGTTTTATAATTGTGGCACGTTTGACCGATGGATAGCATTTATTGCATTGATAACGCAGGTACAGGTCGACCAGTCTTAAAATGCACGTTCTCTTATATATAATGTTCCTGACGTTTGGTAAAACGGCGTGAATCTGAAATCTAAAAATAATTAAACCTCTATTTGCAGTAAAAAGTTTTCATATTCATTTTCATCTAAGCTAAACATAATACAAAAATTGAGACCATCAGAGATTAGCACACTACAGATAAACATACCCTCTAATTATTAGTGGGATTTTTTAAAGAGGGTTAGGGAGAGGCCAGCAGTGGAACAAGATTAATAAATAAATATTTCAGGACATTACACACAGCGCCACCCGTCATCCCGAGCTAAGCAACTTAATGCTTGTGTTATGGTGGTTAGGATAAGGTGGCTGCGGATGAGTGCTTCGGCGTATCAGCTGCCCCGGCATTATGGCGTCCCACAGGCACACCCCCAGGTTTTTAGTGGGTATCCCCGCCGCGCCCATCTTCGTCGGGGGAGTCCCACATACCACCACGCGCCCCCCGGCGTGGGGTGATGATGCGTAACGCATTTTTCATAGGTTAAAAAAAAAATGGTGGTTAGGATAATGGATGTTGAAACACCATAATTTTACAGAAGAACTTAAATTTAAAACAATAATTATTTCTAATAGTGATCTCTTCCAGGCAACCGTTTGAAGCGAATATTGGATAGACTGAATTAATTAAAAGTGGTAATTAATTAATATCTATGCATAATATATTATAGATTTACGATCGTGAGCCAATGAATTGTGAGCATCAAATGTTGCACAGACTTGAACTATTTTATGGGTCAATAAAGTTTTGGCATTTGACATGATTTATTTTAGATCATAAATATATTAATTGATTTGTTTTTAGAGTGCCCCTGACATCTTGTAGAGGAAATTTCATTGAACTCTATATTAAATAATAGTAGCGCAAAAGTAGCATCACGTTCGGCGTCAAAATACGAGATCAAGTTCATAAAACCGAAATTTGAAGACGAACTAAAGTTAATAGGGAACCTGACCGAATCATCGAATCAGGGTAAGATCGGCCTACCCGGATTTTCACATCCTGGTTTTAGGGCTTAAGACAAATGCTAGTTGCTAAAGCTAAAAAATGTTCTAGGTTGATAGTAAGTTTTAGTAATAGGTAGTTTTGGTTTTATCATCCCTGTACATTTTAATAGCGTAAGTCACACAATCTAGGAGCTTGTCTACGCCAGGTGGGCCATTCATTACTAATCGTTCATATTTTTTTCCATATTTAATTAATTAAATCTGTTACCACAGTAACATAAAGTAGTAATGGCAGTCAGTGTCGTGTGCGACACCAACTGTCATTACATGTTTTTACTTTAATTTTATTCGTTAAAGGGGACGGACACATACAAAACAAATCAAAAATCATGAAAATCGGTCCAACTGTTGAGTTAAAAAAAAAATTGGCTTCGTTTAATAAATACTTAAACAAAATAGAGATATTTAGAGACATATTAGCACTCTTAAATGAGTGTAAAAATACTATAAAATACTTCAAGCTGAGGTAAAGAACTCCTTATGTGTAATTAAAGATAATGAAAACCCTAGGAAGTAGGGCCATAATATCCGCTAGGCAGTAAAATTCTAATATTATTTGCAGGATATTACATGTAATATGCAACGCTTCGTGCTACTGTAAACTCTTTATTGCTTCTAACAATGTTTACTATAATATGGGAGCACGGAAGCTACGATTTTTATTTCCACGAACATAGGCGTCTATGGAACGGAACTTGTTGGACAAACAAGTGAAATCGATACCTTGGGGTACAAAGGTCGTAAAAGCCATAAACCCTACTTTACAGGACGAGCAAAAAACAAAATTTTAAAATCATTTTGGCTAATAACTTTTTTGTTGTTATAGGTATATTCACCCTATTAAGGGAGATGTGTTAATTTCTTATGTTCTTTGTAATGGAAAACCTTGTTTTACAGTCGGTCTCATGGTTTAGAAATTAGCGTGGATTTACGACCAATTTTTTCTTGAAAAATGGTTTATACTCCCCATAATTATTTGAGTTGTTACATTGTAATGAGTCGTAACTAGATTTAAGTCGTTGTAATTGAGCTTAAAAACCACTAAATAAAATTAAATTTCGAATTCGAATGTTGGGCGTCGTAACTATGATAACTTTATAGTAATATTTCATATCTTACCATAAACTTGGGTATCAAAAACCAATACCCTACTGTACCAAATGGTACCTATTGCTGCTATAATTACAATTTCTATCAGATTAGATAATGAATGTAATGTAGGCTACGAATAATAATGTCAGGAAATGTTACTGCACTCGAAAAATGACCCAACGAAAACCAGGTACGTGCCGGGTTTCAGCACGTTTTCGAGCCAATCGCTGGTCATGATTCTGTATTTAAACCAATTCTGTATTTAAACCTTTTATACCAAGATCCTCCTACTAGATTCGTCTTTTGTTTTGATATTACGTTGGGCCACTTTTTTTTTTTTTAATTTGTTCCGAGTTAGACTTCTTTACTTTTATTATTCGTAGAATGTAGGCAATTTTTTGAACTGAAACAAAACATTTTTTCTTTAATCAATTGTCTTAATTCAAGAAAACGTAAACACAACGACATTAATGATACGATAATTGTAGTGACAGTAATTTTATAACTAAAAAAATATGATTTTTCGATGAGGCAATTGAATAGGTACCTAAAAGATTGATCGTTTCTTTAAGAGCATCTTCACACATTGAGTATTTAATTTATAATTTATTTAAATTTCTTTTTTTAAATGTAACAATTCTGATTTTCTGAAATTTATTTTTTTTGTGCAAAATTTCAACTTTTTTGATACATTTTCTTTAAAACATCACGTTTTTCGGCCATCTTCAAAATTTTTAAGAAACTTTTTTGTAATTTCTATTTATTTGACATCCTCGTAACCTCTTGCGTCTCCAGACATATCGCACGTCGCGATCGGACTAGGTAAAATCTTAATTTTTGCCCGCCCTCACGCCACCCACTCGATCGATTTAAAGATCGATCTTTTTTGGAGAGAATCGCCATCCCTAAACCCGGCCGGCGTCTTGAAAAAAACGAAAGAAATGAAAACGAAAATCTGACTAAGATAGATCTTACTCTAATCTATGTAGTTTATTGGAAATGGAAAGGGAGACCCGTGGCTATTGTAAAAATAACCTTATTTTAAAGCAATCACAATGTCTAAAGTTACTATGACGAGTCGCTAACGAGGTATGTTTGCTACTCGTATCATCGGTGGCTCTTGGCTTGACGTTTGATTTCAATCGAATTACTTCGAACGAAGTACATAAGTACTTTTCAATTTCTTTGTAAAAAAATGTTTAAGGATGTAAAAGCTAATTTGCACGTCACAAATTATACTAAATATAAGGACTTAAAAGGTTGTAAATCGAATTCGTACCGAACTTTGGTTTTTACAACCAAGCGCAATTAGTTAATTTGGTAGTACACTGTCTTTTACAACCTAAACTTGTAAAAAAATATGGCATTACTCCAAATGGTCACAGCAATAAAATAAATTTGGTTCTTACATCATGAATTCCAACAAGAACGCTGTTTAGACTTCGAAGTCATCTGGGCCATTTTTTTGGGAATTTATAAGCGTCGTATAGACCAATAAATAGAGTGGAAAATTCTGAATTAGACTGCATTCATAACTCTTTTTGGGTCAAAATGGTTTATACGACCTTTCTACCCCAAGGTGTCGAAATTTAAAAAAAAAACTTTTATAAAAACAAGCCTTAATTATTATTACGATGGTAATGGTAAGATTCATAAAGTACTCGTCAAGAAGAATCAAATGAGCCCAAACTCGATGGGATGGCCACCTTCCAGCTCCATCATCAGATCAGCTCGATAGCATTCTAATATTGCATTGTCATCCGATTTATACATGCATGCAAAATTTCAGCTCAATCGGAAACCAGGAAGTGGATCAAATTAAACTTGCAAGATTTGATTACAGACAGACAACAGGCAAAAGGCAGTAAATAAAAGCTTGTAAAAATGAGGCATTAGTTTGCTACACCGCCATACATTTTCGCATCTGAAATAAGTGAATTAATAAATACAATGTTATGTATGTGTTCTAAGTTCTAAGCTTGATTGTATATGAAACCGAGCTTAGAGCTCGCCTTGGGGCGCATGTCGAGAATCAAAATTATCCTAACATGACAACTGTTCGATTCATAGCGTCCGCCATTTTAATATGTCTAATTGATTTTTATAGCATTACCGCCTTGGTAAAGCATCAATGTATTATTATTTATCATAGTCGGAGCGATGTGGTATGCGCTTAGCTTAAAAAAAACCTTGGCGCTCTAAAATCTCATCAAGTCTTGAGTGGGCAGCGTTGGTGCAGTGCATCAATAATTTTACATCATTATGCAATCACACAATCATGAGCGTCGTTATCTTTTTCCATCAATCAGAAGAGCGTAATGCTCGTCTTCTTACGTCTATCATTGTACCTAGGTACTTATAAGAAGGAAAGATGACCGCATAACTTTTTAGCTAAATAAAGGTTGGTTTTAACTATTTTCTAGTGTCTAAGACCTGTGTAATGTTTATAGACCGTAAAATATTATTACTTATGTCGGCAAGTCGTAAAATTGTTTAAATACCTTTGCGCTACATCAATCAATATTTTCATAAAATTATGGTTTAAAATAAATTTACAGTGGCTATAAAGATTGGGTAGAGTCCGCAAAATAAATAAATATTTCAAGACTAATAGAACGTAGTAAACCAGTCAGTCAGTCAGTCACGTTTTCCTTTTACGGTTATTTCTTTATTCTACTTATTTATAATAGGCCAGCTCCACTTGTCGCAGTTCTTCAAATTCTTAACAAAACATAATGTCTAAAGCAGTCTTATCGCTTATAGCGAATGAATAATAGCTAAAATGAAAGTATATTATTGAGTCAATCATTATTATTTATCATAGAAATCTTGCGTATGCGCAGTAAAATACATTTTTTGTAATGTCAGCCCTGTTATGACAAAAATAGTTTCAGAAATATAAATCAAAAGTATTTATTGATAAATTTCGACCGCTACAGCAAGAGGTAGCGTGGCCGAGCGGTCTAAGGCGCTGGTTTAAGGCACCAGTCTCTTCGGAGGCGTGGGTTCGAATCCCACCGCTGCCAATTCTTTTTGCTGCTCAGCACGAATGAGCATAGCAACGAGAGTAATAAATAATATTTTCATCCCACTATCTCGGAAAGTGTATTTTTACTCATCGATATCTGACTGGAAAAGTCCATTTTATCCTCTAGAGAAATTCAAATTTACTTTACCCTCTAGAGACAAAAACATAATTAAACCTATTTACTTCCACCTCTATGGTACCGAAATAAGCGTACAACTTTTTAAATTTGTTAAAAACTCGGAGTAAGAACCTCTTTAGAAAACTTTTTTTTTTATTTGCTTTGGGCGCACCATCAGCCTTACCAGTAAGTTACTTTTGTAACATATTACGTTTCTTTTGAACTATATTTACGTTAGTTGTTTAGATATAAGTTACATTTCGAGGCAATAATGAATTATATAGTACTGTAATAGTAAATAATAGTTGAGTTAATTTAGCAGAGTTAATAGAATAAGCCAATTTCTTATAACTTTATTTAGTTAGTAGCAAGATTTTTTCTAAGTATCACTTTTTGGTAACTTTTTTATTAACGACTAGCAAACCCGGCGAACTCCGTTTCGCCACCAGATGGTTTCCTGAAAAATTCCTGAATTTTCTTTGCTATAAACCTCACGGAGCCCGAGACCTTTCCAACGAATGCAAAACCGTGGAAATCGGTTCGTGCGTTCTGGAGTTATAGCGTCAGGGAGGAAAACCCGACTTATTTTTATATAGTAGAAGATAGACCCATTTCATAAACGTATATCATATTTTTATGCAAAAATATATGAAATTTCAATATAAAAATACGTAAATAAAAATGATTTTTTAAATACTGCCTAAAACGTTTCGAACTGTCATCTGACAGCGCGTGACGTCATACCACTGGCTGATCCTAACGCTTCCTATGAAATGTTCCTGATTTCGAAAAATTTTAATTATTCATAACTTAAAAACCACTAAACCCATTTTGATGCAACTTATTCTGTGCCCTTAGTTGGAGCATACTTAAACCAAAAATAAAGTCAATAACCAAAATGAATCTTATATTTTCAGAGAGACATTTTAGTTATTGACTTTATTTTTGGTTTAAGTATGGACCAACTAAGGGCACAGTATAAGTTGCATCAAAATCGGTTCAGTGGTTTTTATGTTATGAATAATTAAAATGTGTCGAAATCAGGAACATTTCATAGGAAACGTAAGGTCCAGCCAATGGTGTGACGTCACGCGCTCTGATTGGCGTTCGCATTCGCGTAATAATAAATAATTTTTTTGAAATTAAAATTGATTTTATTCAATTTTGGCTTGTAAATAGATCTTTAAAATTTGATTTTAGGTTTTTAAATACTGTCTTTTATGTGAAAAACATAACTTTATATCAATTCGTAACATGTGTCAACATCCCTATTTAACCTCAAATTCACGATCCACATAATTTACACAGTTCAACTTACCACCTTAAAGACAAATGCCTGCTGTTGAAATTTAATAAAAATTTGCCCAAGAACACACTTTTTTTTTGTATTCATCCAAGGAGAGCCATTGGCTACTACGTTGCCAGTATTAATTCGAAATAAGGTTGCAATAAAACTTATCAATATCCTCCGCGCCGACACGGCCATTACCACCTTAAAGACAAATGCCTGCTGTTGACATTTGCCCAATACGCGCGTGGTTTGCAATTGAATAACTTATTTTTTTTACTTTTTTTCATTTCTTTTGAAATTTTTCCTGAATTTTCTTTGCTATAAACCTCGCGGAGCCCGAGACCTTTCCAACGAATGCAAAACCGTGGAAATCGGTTCGTGCGTTCTGGAGTTATAGCGTCAGGGAGGAAAACCCGACTTATTTTTATATAGTAGATTTCTCACTGTAATAAACTGAAAATGAGGAAATAATCACTAAAACGAATAGATAGAGTGCTTTTCACGAAAGGAGACCTTTTTGCGGGACGCCACTATCGCACATTTTAAAAGTTTAAATACCTTTAACTTTTTAACGCCTCATAATTTCTCATATTTAATTTCTAAATCAAAAAGGTATTTATTTTATGTAACAAATAAAAATGATTTAAAATATGAAGTCCAATAATAATAGAATAAAAAATTAGTTCCGCTAAATTCCGTGGGATCTCTTTCGTGAAAAGGACTCTAAGTAAGCGTACCTACGTAAATTAAAATTGAATACTGGTTATTTTTGAAGATAGTGAACTGGCAACGCTGTGCGCATCCATGGTGAGAATAATTAAAAAAAAAAACTTTTAGCATTGAGTTATTTCCTCGCTGAGGGGGGATGAAAAATTATGTGTCACACTCGAGTGCAAAGATTTTTGACCTTGTGCTCTTTTGATTCCCTCGCTAACGCTCAGGATTCTAATTATTAAATCACTCGCTACGCTCGTGATTTAATTTTAGAATCCTTCGCTTGCTCGGTCATACAAACTGAGCACGCGGTAAAAAAGCAACTTTGCACTCTTGTATAACAAATAACTATTGTTTTCATTATTACACATATCACAGTTAAGTAAATAATATTATTGGCTATTGGGATTAATTAATTAAATTAGAAAGGGTCAACGTAAAAACATTCGAGAAAGTTGAACGATTTATTTCACGAAGCGAGGAATAGGGATGTTGACTAATTTTTGGAATCGCTTTTATATGATAGATAGACCCATTTCATACACGAATATCATATTTTGATGCAAAATTATATGATATTTCAATAAAAAAATACGTAAATAAAAATGATTTTTTGAATTCTGGCTAAAACGTTCCGAGTAGTCATCTGACAGCGCGTGACGTCACACCACTGGCCTGTACTTACGCTTCCTAAGCAATGTTCCTGATTTCGACATATTTAAATTATTCATAACTTAAAAACCACTGAACCGATTTTGATGTAACTTATACTGTGCCCTGAGTTGGTCAATATTTAAGCCAAAAATAAAGTCAATAACTAAAATGTCTCTCTGAAAATATAAGATCCATTTTGGTTATTGACTTTTTTTTGCTTAAATTTAGACCAACTTAGAACACAGTATAAGTTGCATCAAAATCGGTTCAGTAGTTTTTAAGTTATGAATAATTAAAATGTGTCGAAATCAGGAACATTGCTTAGGAAGCGTAAGTATAGGCCAGTGGTGTGACGTCACGCGCCCTGATTGGCGTTCGCATTCGCGTAATAATAAGTAAAACTTATTGAAATTAAAATTGATTTTATTCCATTTTGGCTTGTAAATAGATCCTTAAAATGTGATTGTAGGTTTTTAAATACTGTCTTTTATGTGAAAAACATAACTTTATATGAATTCGTAACATGTGTCAACATCCCTATTGTGTAAATAGATAATCAATACTAATAATGATTGCTTTTTACTGAACATACAATAAAAAAAACTATATTATGTACTTTGTCTGATGGGTGAAGCATATTTTTTTATGTATCTTCAATCTTCACCGATTTATCAAAGACGTCTAAACCGATTCGGTAAATGATAAATTTATCAATGGTAACATTTATCTATGTTATTAATTTAAATTTTATCAAAATCGGTCCAGCTGTCAAACTACAAATTTAAATTATATTCTTCACATTCGCTTATGGTCTAGTAGTAAAGTAGGTTGATTGTTTAATTCACTTCATTATCTTTCTTAAATTATTTACAATAAATAAATATTAATAAACACTGAAAGTGACTGTTTTAGTGTTTAATATTAAACAGTTAAGTGTAAGATAAAAAAAAAAAAAAAAAATATTTACACATAATAAATCGCAGCACCTCAAGCCCTTAACTAATCTCTTCTATAACATACGCGCTGCACGGTCGCACATTTGCCGGTGCAATACCGTCCGCGCGACACAGGTGCTTGCATTTGCCATTTACTCGACGCACGCGGTACCGGCGAGTCACTCCGCGAGCTACTCGCAAATGCTTTCACGTCAAGCATCATACGCGGCCTGTTTCTTTTTTTTTATAAGTGACAAGTGAAAATTAAAAAAACAAATGAAAACGAACTATGAGTTGTGTTTCAGTTTGAGTTTTTTAAGAATTGTCATCGATGATTTTTTGGTAAGCATTATTTTTTTTAGATTTCACGTTGTTTCATATTTTATTTATGTACTGCATCCTTATAAAACACTGGCTTAATTCAAAAAGTGAGTGTTTTGCAAAGAAATTAGTATGTCATGATAAAAGGTTAATTTTTAAGTTATGCCAGTATTGCACTAGCGTGTTTCGCATTTTTTTTAGGTAGGATAAACATTTAAATTAAGTACAATATTTGGACATTAAAGTTTAAATTTCGATGTATATTTTTGAAAAGAAAAGAAAGAAAATTACGCATAAATTTTCAAGATTTTCTAATTTTGAAAAAGAAAATCTAACCGAATTTCCTCGAAAAATAAGTGACGATCGAATCAAAAGCTCAACTTATTTTTTTTATGAAAGACAGTGTCAGTTGAAAGTTTCAATTTTTTAATGAAAAAGCTGTGTATTGTTCCAAGTTTAATTTTCACACGCTGCGCTAGTTCGAAGATTGTTAGGTAAGAATTAAATTGAATTTTTAATAGCTTTTATCACGTTATCTGTAGGTAATTGAAGTTATGCGAGATGAATATGATATTAATATTATCTTCTTTATTTATTCTTAATATAGATCTTATTACTTTTAATTAAAACACCACAGATATAAAAAAATAAACCGCTTTCAATAAGTAATGGCGAGACGTACATAGGTTTTACTTCACCAATTTCGAAAAAATTGCAAAAGGACCATTTTTAATTACTTAGTAGTCATATGAAACAAGAAAAAAAAATCAGGTGTGCGAATAAGTGGTGAACATACTAAAACCCCAGTGAACATACAAAAGAGATACCTACTTTAAAAACTGTGAAACTTTCGTGTTTTTTGTGTAGTTAAAAAAACTTATTAAACATTTTTTTAAGGTACACAGTACACATTCACGTTCTTATAACTTGTAGCGATGACTTCCAGATAACTGATATCATTTAAAAAAAGCCTTTCCCCAATATTATATTTTATTAACTTTAACAGTGTATTTTAAAAAAACTTGTTCTATGATCATAAATTACGATTTACTATTTTTACTTAAAATAAGTAAACGAGACTAAAAAGCTGATAGCTTATTAAAAATCCCGTTAGTATATAAATAATTCATTTTGCTATCACTTTATATAATCAAACTTTAATGACTTACTGACCTACAGTCTAAGCCAAATAAAAAGTAAAATGGTTAACATCAACCATTTTTAAATTGGACCTGCAGGGCTATTCACTTATTTGTCAGAGAATCGAACCGAAGACCGAATTGTCAAAAATGTATGAAATGACGTATTACTCCGTATCGATTTAATACGTCATTTCACGTCATTTCATACATTTTTGACAATTCGGTCTCCGGTTCGGTTCCCTGACGGATAAGTGAATAACCCTATTAACCATACACTTCAAATTTATGGACCTGCAACTTAAAATTGATAGAAATTCTCTACCTATATTTCAACTTAGGTAGGTATGTAGTAAGATAAGCATACTTGTTTGATTCCATAAAATTTTGAGGTAGGTAATGTAGTTTTTATTGTTCACAAAGTTTATTTTTATCATAAAAAATAATTTTAAAAAAGTCAGTTTGATTATATTTTTAGTATAATTAGATGCAGAAATAGCTTATTTAAGGAAAGTTTATAAAAAGTACGTAATAAATCAAAATTCATAGACTCAAATAATCCGCAATAATAAACTTTCGCAAGTTAATAAGCTCTACATTTGATGATTAATGCCTTTACCGTTCATTTGGAAAAAAGTGATAAAACAAGAAGTGACGGTGACTTTAAAGTGTTAAGTTCATAAATTATTTACTCGAAGCACATTATTATTTTATTGTTTTTTTTATACAAAGAAGTAAGAGCAAGACGCTCTCCTGATGTTACCATCAGGAGAGCCCCAGGAGTGGTGTCTTACGAGATAACGCTGCCCATAATTAGTACAGTACTACCCAGTATTTTACATAGGTCTGGGTGTACTGCGCCAACGCTTCTTACTTGAGAGTCATAAGATGTTAAGACTCTTCATTCCAGTAACTTCACTAGCATCAGTGCCCTCTTACCGAAGCACAGTAATGTTTGCACTTTGCACATCCCTGCTCAGGCGGTCGAATAACTGGCAATGTTAGGGTACCCACCTAGTAGGCCTTCTGCAAAGGAAGTCCGCCACCGGCAAATTGTGTTGTGGCTTTATAATATTATGATTCTGTCAACTTTAATAAAGTCAACCTTTAGGTATCTCGGGCCAATAGTGTCCCGGTCCTTTGGAAGGCGTGCGTGGGGCCGAAGCCAACACGTCGAGGCCCCTTTGACAATTTGCTCTTAATTGTAATGTGACAATAGCTGATGATTAACCCCTGTGTGCACTATAAAAATGCACCCGAGAAGTATAACCACCAACTATTGTAGGACTATTGTGAAAATTGTGGCTTCTAAAATGAATGGTCTATTGAGATGTAGACTGGTGATCTGGTGCTATGGAGGCCTGTGGCGTCTGCCCGTAACTATGTTGAAAACACGTACAAATGGGTAGACGGTGACTCGCCAACTCATTTAAATGGGCCCCCCAAACGGTCGCACGCTCTATTATTATTATTATTAAATTATATTTTTTATCTAATAATTAACTAGGAAGTATAAGTAATTTCCAGGTGTCATATTTAAATTTTATCGAAATTGGTCGTGTGGTTTTAAAATTACTGTCAAAACGTACTTATCTTTACTTATTGAAAGCAATCTGGTAGTCTAAGCTAAGCCAATTTTTTTTAAATATACTGGTAACTTTGTTTTTAACGTTTAACTAAATAATATTATTAAATTTTGAAATCCATCTTGCTTTACGAATTTATTATACAAACGAAGCTTTAAGATTACTTAATTAAATGTCAATATTAACATCAAATCCAGATTTATTTTGATGAACTTTGATTTTATTTAAATTCATTCTAGACTGCCTTGCATAATTTTTGCGTTTTTTAATAAATAAAATATATGATAGGAACTTTCTTTCCATATGATTTAAGATGATGCATTTCTCTCAATAAAGTTATCAAACTTTAACCGATGAAAATATAGATTTCAATTTAGCCATATTTTTTTTCAGGTTTATATTTCTTATACTTTGTAGGATGTTGAATTGTTTATGGTTTTTTTTTTTTGCATAATAACATTTTTTTTATGTGATGAAGTAGAAGACGAGCAAGATGCTCTCCTGATGTTAAGAGATAACGCTGCCCATAATTAGTACAGTGCTACTTAGGATTTCACAATGACATGAAATTCAAGGAACACTGCACCAACGCTTCTTACTCAAGAGTCATAAGATGTTAAAACTCTTTAGCCCAGTAATTTCACTAGCTATAGTGCCCTCCTACCGAAGCACAGTAATGTTTCCCCGGTAATATTTATTTAGAATTAATCAGGTGTACGTAATTGCTAACAAATTCCGCCGAAAAAGTGGCTCATCGAGAAATCACGTGACTTAAATTTAAAAAACGAATCTTATCAAAATATGGTCTTGATTGGTTAAAAAATAAATTGTGCGGCATTTTCATTGGGAACTGTAGTACGCATGCTCTGAATTTGTTAACACTCCATTTTGATTTTTACAATTATCCATTTTGACAAGTTTTAAGGGTTAATGACGTTTTTGAACATTTATGTAACAATATTATATTTTCATATTTTTGCGCTTATTTAACAGCAAAAAGTGATCCCTTAACACACTTCAGTTATGTGTAGCTCCTGCACCATATCATAACACATCCTGGTATGATCAATAAGACATAAAACGAAAATATTTTCACATAGATTTGACGTTTTCACTTGAAAGGTAAATAACAGACTGAAGCCCGAAATTATAACATTTTAAGCTACCACCTTCTCCGGCAACATTTCTTATATGTCTTATATGGATCGCAGTTACTCTTCCCGACTTATTATTAATTCGTTGGAATTAATATTATTATTGACCGTTGCTTACAAAAACATTTTAGTCTAAAGATATTATAATAATGATAAAAACATAATAATATTGAATATTTTAAAACACAATATTGAATTCGTATTTCATTAGGTAGGTATGTTTATCTTATCAATGACACTAATTTATAATACCACTCATATTTAATTATATGCAAAACGTTCGAATGGACGAATGTCTTAAACTAACATTATTATAGACTAGCTGTGCTCAGCGGTTTTACCTGCAGTACTTATGTAGCCTACTTGTTATGCTAGGGTCTAAGCTATCTCTATACAAAATTTCAGCTCAATTGGTCCACCCGTTTAGGCGTGAAAGAGTTACAAACAACCAGACATCCATTCTCACAGAACTTTCACTTTTATAATATTAGACGACCTCTGTGGCGCGGTGGGCTAATACCCGCCTGCAACGCAGAAGGTTGCGGGTTCGATTCCCGCATGAGGCAAATATTTGTGTGATCCACAGGTATTTGTTTCTGGTCTGGGTGGCTTTCAATATCTATTATAAGTATGTATTTACAAAAGAAAAGTATATAAGTATTATATCCTTTATCCTAACCACCATAACACAAGCATTAAGTTGCTTAGTATGGGGTTAGGTGGCGCTGTGTGTATTGTCCTGAAATATTTATTTTATTTATTATTATTAGTTAGATTATTATTTATTCTTATAAATTTAAAAGGTAAAATGATACATAAAGAACAGTACACATCAATAGAAGCGCTTGCCTATCTTGACCTCTTGACGGCCTATTCTCTGATATCTCAAACCTACTAAATTTTCACGACCCTGAGGGCCTATTGGCGTTTTGCGTACATTACTTGCTTAAACCTGCTCATTAATATGAGTAAAAAAAAAACAAACGCAGCAATGTACATTGAAGTTGTCATCCATCGTAGTGGGTGAGAATTAGCCAATAGGCCTTCTCTGGGGTCTTCTTCTTTTCTGGGTTGGAACCATTATATCCGTAAGTTAAGTAGTTTGTTTACATAGTTAATATGAATAACACTTACGTTAGTTTTAAAAAACGGATAGTGAACTATTATTGTTTTTAATTATTTTAAAACTAACTTAATTTTTGGTATTAGGTGACCGAATGCTGGCTTGTATTTTGCCCAAAAAATCAGTACCTATGTATTTGTATTCAGCAAGGCAATTTCGTCAACATTATGGCCATATTATATTCCTCCACCATAGGATTATTAAATTAAAATTTAGTATTCTAGTATTTGTAAGTTTTAGGTTTTATGGTTTAGTTTTTAAGATATTTTATTTGATTGTAAATATTGTTATTTTTTTAATTAATAATGAACTTTTTACTTACACTACTTTTAGTTAGGTATATAAATAATTGTTAACTAGGTATTCGAAATTTATTTGCTGCAAAAAAATATGCTAAAATTCGCAAAGTGATCGTCCAAAGCTATTCAATCTTAAAGATCAAGCAGTCCAATACCTACTTAATTTTTATGAATAAAATTCCAATAAGGAAGTCTCAAAACTACAATTCTCATTTATTGCATCTATATCATTCAGGCGAATTAGTAGACACGAAATTGAAAAACGCAGTTTTATAAACAAGGCAGTAAAGCTATTGTCACGAAAATTTTGAACGGTCTTTATTTTTATCGGAGCTAGTAGGGACGTTCGGCAAGAGCAGATTCTTATGATACTTCCGGGTTATTTCGAATGGAAATCGCTTCTCGTTCTGCTAACATCCACTGAAAAATTTTAACAAAATTTTGAAAAAAAAATTGAAAATACGATACCAGTACAAAATCAAATGCAACTTCATTTTTTTTAATTTAGCATCTTTTGGTCGCCTCAAAGTGCAAGTGCTTTTTTGTGCAGAATTTAGGCCCTTATTTCTATTGTCACTGACATGAATTTGTCTCCCTTCTGCTGCCCGAGCACAAAAAAACATTAACTAGCAACTCCCGTCCCATTGTCAAGAGTAATTGACGTTTGTAAGAGCACAATGACAGTGTTACAATTGGCGGTCTTATCGCTAATAGCGATCTCTTCCAGACAACCAAGCTGGGAAGGAAAATATATAAAATAGAGCGACGGTGGTTACACAGATATATATATATATATATATATATATATATATATATATATATATATATATATATATATATATATATATATATATATATATATATATAAGGAGACAGAAGTTTTTTTTTATTTTTAATTTAATCTAATCTTACAACAGTTACCGATCAATTACAGTTTTGACAAGACAAACCTTCGGAGTTATCGTAAAGTTAGTTAACTTAAGCATCCATTGTTTACAAATAAAGAATTTTTAATTAACCAAGTCTGACGTTTTGTCATTTTGGCAGTAATGTAAAAAGAAATTGCAATAACTACATACACTACATAATATACAAGTAAAATTTAAAAATATCTTTTTAAAAACAAGCTTTTATTATAATTACCATCTAGCAACAAAGTACTCGTCAAGACGAATCAAATTAGCCCAAACTCGATGAGGTTGCGTCTTTTAATAACGGAGTTCCTGTAGCCACCTTCCAGCTCCATCATCAGATCAGCTCGATGTCATAAAAATATTGCATTTTCATGCAATTTATACAGGCATGCAAAATTTCAGCTTAATCGGACACCGGGAAGTGGGTCAAATTAAACTTGCAAGATTTGATTACAGACAGACAGGTGAAAGTAAATAAAAGCTTGTAAAAACGAATTCGGTCCCCGCGTCTGTCTTAGATCTTTAAAACTATGCAACGGATTATAATACAACAAATTTCAAACGTGTGTGTTGTACCTACTCGTATACCTAGGCCTTAAATATTTTAAAAAGTTACGTCTTACTCAGATTGTTAAATCTCGACGCAATTTACAAATTACATGTTATTTATTTATTTATTTTCAGCGTTGGAAATTTTTAAAATTTACTTTTTACAAAATTATTATGTTTTAGATAGGGCATAGTGTAAATTTTATTGAAATTCGTTTTATTGTTTTCAAGATATGCATCAAAGCATAGGTTATGTCTCGCCCTCGTTTATTAAAAGGTTGAATTCGGTTTTTTTTATTTCACCTTTTTCACTAATGGTTAGCACCTACTTAGGTATATTAAAATTAATTATAAAGTCTAAGTACTTTCTTACATAATACAAAATATTTCCATTAATTAAAATAATAGGTATAATAAATAATGACGACCCCAGTTATATATATTTTTTAAATCTTGTCTTAGATAACGCTTAGCATAATACAGGTATCGAGTCAACAAGTGAAATTAAAAAAAAAAACTTTTTAAAATCAAGCTTTTATTATTATTCTCTTATACTCGTCAAGACGAATCAAATTAGCCCAAACTCGATGAGGTTGCGTCTTTTAATAACGGAGTTCCTGTAGCCACCTTCCAGCTCCATCATCAGATCAGCTCCGTCATACTAATATTGCATTGTCATCAGATTATACGTGCATGCAAAATTTCAGCTCAAGCGAAGACTGAGAACTGGATCACATTAAACTTGCGAGATTTGTTTTTTTTTTTATGTGATGAAATAGAAGACGAGAAAGACGCTCTCCTGATGTTAAGAGCAGATAACGCTGCCCATAATCAGTACAGTGTACCCAGGATTTCGCAATGATGTGAAATTCTGGGAGCACTGCACCAACGCTTCTCACTCAAGAGTCATAAGTTGTTAAGACTCTTTAGCCCAGTAATTTCACTAGCTACAGTGCCCTCCTACCGGAGCACAGTAATGTTTGCACATCACTGCTCAGGCGGCGATTATTGACAAACAGACAACGGACAGGTGGAAGTAAATTAAAGCTTGTAAAAAGAAATGAACTCGTCAAGTAGCGATATCAAAAGCGATAGCGAGGTCAAAAGAAACCTACATAACCACCTGAAACCTATAGTTAATAAAAAATCTAAAAATGATTTGAATATCTAAAGAAAAACAGGCCCTCAATAATTTATAGTCACTTTTTCTGCATAAAGTGAAAATAATATAATTTCCAATGCAGCGGAGAATTCCGATAATATTGTTCCGGTTTGTTCCCACAACGAAGCACTTTAAAAAGCAGAACTCTCAATAATTGAGTACAGGTAATTGACGCGGTACACATGCTACAAAGATAATGTGCCAGTACAATGAACATCGCTGATTTCATATAAATTATAACAGGAAGCGTCTCTCGCGCTTTAAAGCGCTTTACAGAACTCAAACTTAAACTCATATTCATATTATAATTTAAAAAAAAATCATTGTAATGCCGCGTCTTCAGCGCGAGTTTTGGTTCAACAATTCAACATGAACATGACAACAATAAAAACATATCGACGATTTTGGTGAATATTGATATTATGTTTTGTTGTTCGGGTATGGAAAGCAAAAATATTGATGGAGCAAACAAAAAGTGTAGTTTGACAGAGAGTTTGTTTTGTGAAAAATGTTGTGATGTTTTATGTTGAATGTTTGAACCAAAACTAGCGCAGGAGAACCCGGCTTAACATTTTTTAAAATCAAATGAATTTAATGTTGCATGTTTTTGTTTTGTAATTATAGTGTTTAAAGTGTTATCCATCGATCTATCTATTTGTTCAAATAAGCTGCAATGGAGTACTTTTGTAAGTCAATTATAAACTAGGTATTTTTTTTTTTTTTTTTTTACAAAATAGCGATTAAAAATATAGGTGTCGTAAATAATATTGTGCACAAAAAACAATAAATTGAATTTCAATTTCACGTTATTTATAGAGTTTTTATATAAACTTTCTTTTATATTTACATCTACTTATATAATGCAAAAATGATGCAAAAACACAGCAAAAACCTGTGCAAAGTGAAATATTCATAAATAAAGTATAGAATAGAATTTTGACGAGCCCGAGCTTTCTATTCGCAAATGTTTATTAACTATTACTCCAAACAGCAGGTAACCTCGATGTGCACTCACCTTCAATCCTCTAAAATGCTACAATGCGATCATTCTGAAGTCGCATTTACATAAGGCGATGTGTGGTACGACGCGGTAAGATATTCCTACGATTTTACCGTTACAAAGATGGTTTTACACCAAACGATTCGTGAGTATTTAAATTCATCTTTGTAAATAAACGGCATAAACTCACTTCGTCGGCGCGTAACCGCAGCTACTCCCTGAAGAAGATCCTCGTTCAGGATCGAAACGGTCGGCACGAAACCGAAGTACTATACTAACTAGTAGTTCGCTTCGAACTGGGACCTCGCGGCCCAATTTCCGTGTAAACCTTAGACTTTAGGCTTCGACTAAATATCCTAATACAAGAACTTTAACATTTATATTAAAATTCAAAATACCAAAATTCAGAGAAATTAAAACTTAAATTACCTACGCACCGAGATTTTTAGAATATTATCCTTTTAGAAAAGGGCATAGGGTAGGGACAAGTATTTCCAGGTATATAAGTATTGAGAAATTTACGCGTTTTAAAGAAAAGATATATAATGTGTTAACTTAAAATAGAACTAAAATATATAATCCAGAATTAATAATATTTTATACTTAAATAGTTAAATATGAATAATTATATATAAATAATCAAGTTACTTACTTTAATTAAATATAAATAATTAATAGTTAGTACATAAATAATAGGCATTGTTTAATAATTATAATTTCCAAGTAAATAATTGACTTTATAACGTACTGATAACCATAACTCACGCTTGACCTTGCATTAGGCCGTATATGACTGTACGATGTGCACTCTTCGCGCTCTACCTTCAAAACGGTTGGTTGTATGAAAAAAAAGTTTAAACAAAAGTTGTAGGGAATTTTATAGCCTACAACTTTTATAATAAATGCAAATCTCATTTAACCGATAGGAAGCCAGATATTCGCGAAAAACCGATTTTTGTGACCTTTGACCTTGAATATCTTGAGACGCGGACACGATAACGATTGTGACTTTTGAGACAACATTTAGAATGACAAAACAAAGGTTCATACCAATTTGCAGCTTATTATCTTTCATTCCGAGGTGAAAGCCCTAATATGACTGGGCTATAAATACAAGTGAGTTTATACCGTTTATTTACAAATATGTTACAAAGATGGAATAAATAAAGCAACGATTGACCTGCCCTGTCATCGTTGGGATGTGTTTTCAAGATTTTTTCCCTGGTAAGTTATCACGACATTTTCCAATATTCTGCCGCGATTCGATCCGATTGGTCTGGTCAGGGAAAATACTGGTCTAAGGAAACTTACGTACTTTTATTAAGGGCCTCGTCTTTGAGTAATTTCCTCGCTCGCACCATAGACGAAATTTATATTCGTAGTATTTACTTTTGATTATTTTTCTTGGTCAAACTTTAGATAATATAATACGGATCGTCTAGGCCGTTAAATAGGCTCAGGCTCAATCGCCCGTCGAAATCTATTATTTTAATTTATTATGTCAAAAACACATGCAGACAAGTGGGCTTGTTGGTAAGCGAACATCGTCGTGTCGCCTTGAGACATCTGAAACTCTAGTAGTTTTGCTGACGCGGAGTCGGTCAATACAAGTAAGCGGGGTAAATCCCACATCTATTATCTCCCTCCATTCTAACTGGCCAAACCTGTTCTTATACAGTAATCCTATACCAATCTTATTAAATCACGCAAACATCGTATTATGTAAAGTTCATCTGTTTTAGCTAGATAATGAAGTGAGATGTCGCATTAGGAAACGCATATTATATTGGAGTTTTACAAATGTATAAAGTGAGTGCAGGAAATAGCGAGAAGTTCCTAAGCGTTTTACTTATTCAAAATTTATTAGTAGATACCTTCCTGGGTCTCTATAGGTTCCCCCAAAATATCAGCCTTCTAATAATTTGGACCAATGAAAAACACTAATACCAAATTAAAAATATACTATGTTTTCCAATTTTTTTTCTGTGGGTGGGAACATTTTACAAAAATGTTAGGGAGACTTTTCCTGGAGTAAAATTGGATTAAGTCGTTCACTATAACTACACAACCTACAACATTAGCATTAATATAATATTATTATTAACTTGAGTCCTGCCAATTTAAAGTTTAAGTAAGGATAAAAAACGGTTAGTCCAGTTTTCCCCACCTTCTTGTTTCGAAATGGCACTTTTATGTAAAATTCGTCTAAACGAAGATCACGTCGTGTGAATGCACCCAAACTCTGGCGTATCAAGTGAAAGTATTAGAATGTAACGATGTCTCGCACAGATTGCACAAAACGCCGATTATATGTGAAACTGTCCTTGAGATGTTTCACATATGTTTCACATTTTAGATACGTGATCTGAATTTGGATTAAGATTTAAAATTAAAATAAAGTTTGAGCAAAATGAGAAACATCGTGGACCAATGCTGTCACAGTGTTTTTCACGCCTAAACTGTGGTAAGCTGTACATAAGAATAGTGGTAGTTTAGATCCAAAAATAACACGTAAGCTACTCTATTCAGTGGGTTTAACCGTTGAAATCAAATCAAATTGTTTATTTACAGGAAATACATGTTTTGATACAGTTCTTAATGATACCGACACAATATATTTCGTCTACAAGCCGTCTGCTTGCAAACGTTGGATAACATACCTACAGCTACAAATTGGAAATAACCGCAAACTTTTGAAAACCATGAAACAACGGAAAGTGGCATATTTGGGCCATGTGCTTAGACATGACAGATGTGAGATACTACAACTTATTATGATGGGAAAAGTAGCCGGTAAGCGAAAAATCGATCGTAGAAAGAAGTAGTGGTTGCGCAACATCAGGGAATAGACAAGGATAGCGAGTGCCGCCGAACTGTTGCGCCTCGCTAATGATAAGGAGAAATATGTTGAGCTGACTGCCAACCTTCACTAGTTGGCGAAGCACCGGAAGAAGAAGATGAAGCTACAAATTCTACAGCCGTAAATTCACTACAATATCACGCCTGTTCTCTTTTCGCACACACTTCAACTATTTAAAAGACATTCTAGCGTCATGAGATTATGTTGTGCACATAAATGGAGAATCCACACAATTAATATGTCTTTAACATTTACTTTTACTTCAGTTACGCAATTATCGAAAACATTTCTAATCGAATTTGTTATTCTGCTTGCGTTAGGATTAAGTAACTATTTTAACATCCTTCTAAGATAAAGTTGGCATAAACTACAACCACACGGGCCACGTCTCATATTAAAATATTTCTACACCACTTTAGTGCATTTTATTTGTGAAGAATCGCAGAATTATTGCCAGGCCGCACCGTTTACCCTGGACCATACGGCATCTTCCAGGAAGGCCAAATATTTGCTTATAGGTACCTCTATATATATAGTATTAATAAATATTATGGAGCAGTCGTCCTACACGGGGAATCTCCCACATAACGCTCCCTGCAGGGCTATGCACTTATCCGTCAGGGAACCGAACCGAAGACCGAATATCAATATGTAATGTATTATGAAATGACGTTCACATCGCAGCGTGGTTTTTTTTTGTTTTCGCTGAGTAAACTCCTTAACATTTTCGACAATTCGTTCTTCGGTTCGGTTCCCTGACGGAAAAGTGAATAGCCTTGCTGAACCCCTCGATAGGAGGGTACACATAACGAGAGTTATCTCGGCAAAAATCAAAAAATAAGCCACACTGCGACTGTAAAAGGCAAGTGTATCGCTTAAAATAGGCCTTTAATTGGGATCGTCTCATTCAGCTACTTGCATTTAAAATAGAGTATAATATAGGTATTGTAAGAATAGACGAGTAGCATATTTTGTGGATGAAGATACAATATGTTAGAGAAGTGTAGAGTTTTTTGGTAAAGTTTTAAACCGAAATTGCCTTTTAATAGAGTCAAATCAAGTTATTACAGAGTCCTTAAGTCTCACATTCGGTAAAACCAAAACTGCAACCTACGTGTAACAGAACTTTCGTTCACACCTCACAAAAAAGCGTTTCTTTTCGAATTTGAATATCATCGACGGTAATCATGTAGATAATGACGTTAAGATATCGATAATACACTGTCTAACACAGATTACTTTGTCAAAGATCGGTCTTTTTAGAATTTTTGTACAAAGAAAGAAAGAAAATATATCTACGAGTATTTGCGACAAAAAAAAAATGAAAAAAAAAATGTACACGAGCTTTTAACTAGGTATTTATACTAGGTATAGTTTGCCACGAAAGGGTACCAGCTTAGCTTATAAAGATTCTATGCGGTGGTGGACAAGCTTATGTGGTAGGTAGGTTTGTAATATACTAGTACCTGTAATTTCGCATTCGTGGCTAGTTACCATATACACAAAATCGTGTCGCCAAGCGGGCATTATGGTTACATTCATCTATATGCAACGGTAACTGCTTACCATCGTGTAATCCGTCTGAAACGCATACGAAGTAGAAGATATCTAAATCTTACTAATATTATAAACGTGAAAGTTTGTAAGTATGGATGTCTGGATGTTAGTTACTCTTTCACACCTAAACGGGTGGACAGATTGATCTGAAATTTTGTATAGAGATAGCTTAGACCCTTGAATAGCATATAGGCTACAAAACCTCTAGATCCAGCTAGTGTATAATATAATTTACTTTGACAAACACAAACTACAAACACTTCTAACATATTTGGAACTTTATGTTTGGCATTTATTCCATATTTGGTCTTAACATGCCCGTTCCACTTCCTTGTTTATTCCTTTACCATAATCAACTACAAGCTCCTACTTACAAGAATAAAAATGTGGCCAAGAATTGAACTATTATTACACCATACTGAGTTACTGTCATAATGTTCAAACACATTGACACAGACGCCCTCACAATTGATCGTATTAGGTATAATGACTCTTACCTTACTTCTAATCCCAATATAGACCTACAAAACTACGGTAGATTTAACGAGATACTCTAAATGACATGTCTAACAAAAGCTAGTAATTTGATCCAGATATCTATAATTTTGATTTTTTACGATTTGATTTGTACTTCCCGTGCCTTTTAATGATGACAGAGGTATAATACATAGGTATATTACGCTACATAAGTATAACAGGATTATAATAAATCATGTGTACAACAGGCCACTGCAGCTAGTGAAATGAGCGGGCTAAAGAGTCATCTTATGACTCTTAAGTAAGAAGCGTTGGCGCGGTGCACCTTGAATTTTACATCATTGTAAAACCCTGGGTATCCTAGGTGGTGGTGGTAGCACTTTACTAATTATAATGAGCAGCGTTATCTCTTACCACCAGGAGAGCGTCTTGCTTATCTTCACTTCTTTGTATAATCCTATATGAATATAAATGTAAATTAAAGACATCCATCCATTCAAACTTTTGCATTGAAAACCGCTGGACAAACGCGCAGCTAGTACTTTTTTAATAATATATTTTTTGCAATTCTTAAGTCATTATGCCAAAGGTAGGTCCAATAAAACCACTTCGCTAATCAGTTCACTAGCCAGTAGCTACTCATTATTATAATAAGTACGTACTCCGTTCCAGTCCATCAAAGGAACTAACGAACTCTAACCATTTTATGTAATTTTAACCCTAATTAATGCACATAATAAAATTATATTATAACTTATATTATTGCGTGAGCGGCGTGTAAATAGCCGTCACGCGGGGCGGGATGGGTTATTATTTATTATGCGTTGTTTAAAGAAAACAAATTATGTATCTAAATTGCGGTGAACGAGGAAAGTCACAAAGCATGCGCTTACCTTCACTCTTCAGAATGTCCAGCTAGCCTCAGGCCGACCAGCAGAAAGCACTTTGCACACACTGCAGTCTAAAGTCCACAGAACAGAGTTACTTGCAGACCGGCGCAATTTCATCTGCGAGTGTTCAATTCTTCTCTCTACGATTTATTCTACGAAATAAAATAAATACACAAATAAAAAAAAATTGGTCAAAACTTTCGTAGGAGTTCAATAAGAAATCTTGTGCCATGATTTTTTTATAGTAATATTTTATACTCTATATATTATGACTAGCTTATGCTAGCGGCTTTGCTCGCACGGCGAAATCCTTTCTTCGCGGAGGCACACGTCATAAAACCTATCTGTGTTCCAAATTTCAACCCAATCCGTCCAGGGGTTTAGGTTGTGCGTTGATAGATCAGTCAGTCAATCAGTCACTCTTTCCTTTTATATATTTAGATATCAAGTCTTGTCAATCGCACCTTGTCTTGTGGTAGTTAAACTATTCCATCATAATTATATACGGATACTAAAAATATATAGTACCATAGGCGGATTTAGGGGGCAGGGGGCTAAGAATCATTAATCAGGCCCCCCCCCAGAAAAAAATCTAGGATCCGTCCTTGTATAGTACCTATATTATACAATCAGTATACCATTGAAACTTCCCAAAGGACTTAAAAGTTAGTTTTTTATCAATAGACAAAGTAAGTAAGAGACTTAGTTATAAGGTATAAATGTATCCAGGGCAGGCAATTAGTATATCATAAAATGTAGATTGCAGATGCACGCGTAATTGTGATTAGGTATTCAAATTTTCATTAAAAATATTATTATTATTAAAAAATATTTAAATTGAAACAAGCGTTTTGCATAATTACGTTAGATAACTGTAATAAACAAAGTTATGTAATATTTTTATGGCTGTGTTAGATATATTTTTTTAACTGTGCTTCCTCATAATTTAAAGCAACTAAAACGATTTTATATAGTCTACGTACATACGAGTAGGTACCTGGTACCCATCTTTCACCCTTCGTAAACATGGTAGTGTTTACGAAGGGTGAAAGATGGGCAATAGCCCTTAAGGCCTTATTAAAAAATTCCGACCGAAAAAATTAAGAAAGGTATACAATTCCTTAAAATCTTTTAAATTTTAGTAATTTGTCGAGCGATTTTCGAGTTATAAATAAAAACGGCTCATCCTCGCTTTTTGAAAGGAAGCTTAAAATCAGGTTTTTTCAAAACACTTTTTTCAGACTTTATTCAGATAATTTTTAATGCCTGCTGAAGATTTCATGAAAAATGTTGTCATGTTTTTGTTGAATGTTTGAACCAAAACAACCGCTGGAGACGCGGCTTTATGATTGGACGATCTCTAGTTTCTAGATGTTCTTTGATTAGTAATTTATATTCAACACACTTTTTGCTTTAATATTTTTCCTGGTAAAGAAATTGATTTACATTTGCAAGATTTGCTTTCCGGTGTTTGATTGTTATAACATGTAAATTGTATGAACAAAACACGTTGTAAAAATGAAAAAAAATATTTAAAAAAAAAACGTTCAAATAGAAAAATGTTCAAATTAAAAGTACAGAATTTTATTACTATAGAATTATGTTAAAAAAGGGTTAAAAGTAAATTAACTATAAACTACAACTAAAAATTAAAAATCAATAACTTTTTGGTAAAAAAAAAAACTAATTGCTAATTAAATTACATTGCAGAAAAGCCTTTTTGCAACAATAACACACTAGAGTTACATACACATTTTTTGTACATAACCTACATGATAATATATTATATCTTACTAATTTTATAAACATGAACGTTTGTAAGAATGTATGGATGTCTAGATGTATGTTTGTTACTCTTTCACGCCTAAATGGGTGGACTGGTTGTTGAAATTTGGTATAGAGATAGCTTAGATTAATCCACGATCGCGGTCAAACGTAAAGTACTCAGCATTTTAAAGGAGAAAGTGTGACCTCATAGATTTTCTTTCATTTCATTAGCAAAAAGCATGTTTGCGTACCGCCTCTGTACCAAGAAGGCGGCGACGCTAACAAACATTGGTTGACCATGGATATAACGGTGGTAGACCACTCCCTCTTAACACCAGTATATTGCTTTACTACAAGTTTGACTGAATGGTCCTTTTAGGAAAACGGGACCGAGAATTTGGATATGAGTAAAATCTGGCTACTCATGACGTGAAAAGTTTTTTTTTTTACTTCCGCAAAGACCTTAGTGGAGTCTTACTTTATATAAACGTGAAAGTGTGTAAAAATGTATGGGGATGTCTATATGTTTGTTACTCTTTCACGCCTAAACGGGTGGACCGATTAAGCTGAAATTTGGTATAGAATACAGAGCTTAGACCCTGGAATAACACATAGCAGCGGGTGAAAACTTTGGGCGCAGCTAGTACATAATAATATGAACTAAAAGAATTAACGCCCTTTTGTGTGTTAATACCTAGTAATATCATAAATTACACAGTATAACATTAATTAGAATCGATATAATATTATGTATAACGGTGGCATACCGCTTTCCACAACTGTATATTGCCTCTTGGTAATGTTTTGTGAGTGACTTTTAGGATAACGGGACTTACACTACACTACTACATTTTTGAGAATTTGTACGAGAGACCGTAAGGAAACTTATGCTTGTAATAAATACCATAACGAATTGACATGATATTACTATAATGTTGGTTTAAGCGTTTCTCCCATGTTATATTTTCAGGGACAAAAAGTTGCGTCGTTCAATTGGGAAAAATGTTTTATTCCATTCATGTTATTTCGTTGAAATCAATTTTCTTGCATTTTAACTCTTGAATTAAACGCTGAAAGCGCAATTTCGGTATGAAAATATAGGATATTTTCCCAGTTGTCAACAGTGTAAACAACGGAGAATGCCAGCGCAAAGTACTTGAAAAATGATGTGTATAATACATAATAATACATTACATAATAATATGCCTTTCTTGTTATTGTACAAAGCTTTTTCTGTGCTATTTATTATACCTAGGTTTTACAGTTCTAGGAACGATAAACTAAAAATTCCGTTCAGCACTACCGTTATCGGGATCAATAAAACTGAAAAATACGGTAAAAGCAAAACTCATTACAATTTTATATTTGCTACCACAGAGGTTAACGAATCTTTTAATTTTTAATCTGCAAAGAGGTTAAGATAATTTTGTCATTCGATCTGATTAAAAAAAATATTTGAATGTTTAAAATTCGAGCATTTGCAAACAGAGCACAAAAGCTGTTAAAACTCGTTCGATATTTAAAAGTCGATAAATTAATTAAGCTGCGCACGCGCCGCGCCGTTAGTATGAGTGTTATGGTCGATTCGATAACGGCATCGTACATACGGTAACTGCTATTTTATTATTACACGCTATTTTGCTGTAACAGGCGTTATGTATTGCGTTTGTGATATACGGAACTATGGTAAGGTTTTTAGTTGACGGACATGACCACAACGTTCGCCTGATGTTAGGTGATACACCGGCACGTTACAATTTCTTATACCTACTACAGAAAATACTATAGATACTGAATAATGGCGGTGCAAAAGATTCTCCTTGTTGTAAATAAAATTAGATAGTTATTTCTGCCTTTCCATTCTACTTTATCATCTTTCATATTATATCAACATTTACTTCTCTAGCATATCCTTTCTCACTCGTGTTTTTCTAACCTTGATAGGCCCTTGATAAGATAGGCCCTTGACATTATCCTCGAATAACACATACCTTACGTGTTATTCCAGAGTCATCTCAAAATTAATTAGGTACAGCTCTCAGATCACTCTAAATAATAAAGAATCAACAAACATACATTTTCATCTTTATAACATTGCCGCGATACATATCATGGGTTTAACATAACCTCAAACTTGAAACATTATTACAGTGTTTTGTTTCGTCACAACGTCCATGTGTTACTAGCCTTACTAAATGTATGAAAATTATATAATTCTAAGGCATTATGTACGACACAGAAACCACTAAATCTAGCTCAATAGCTTCATAGCACTTGGGGTGGTCAGTTTTGCTTTAGACTAACGCATTAAGTAAGACTCATACCACTAAATGTGGTTCTATAGCTTCATAGCTCTAAGGGTGGTCAGTTAGTGTTTGCCTCTGTTACAATAGTAATTATGTATTTAACAGTCTTAGTTAACTAGTAAAACCGCCGCGCCGGTGCCTTTCGCTAGAACTATTAACGCCCTAGTAATGTTAAAATTGTTTACAATAGTCGTGGAGTTGAACAATAAAAACTAAGCAAATCTGTGCTGAATATGTTAACCTAACTTTAAGTTTACTGATGAATGGGTAAATTAATGTAGGTAAAATAGTTTCGACAAAGTTCTTTCAGTCAATAGAGTCAAGCAAAATTGGGATATTTAATATACTTAGTCTAAAAAGGAATAAGCCTGGAAAGCGTATGTAAATATTTGAGCGTGGGTTTCTTCAAAATTCAAAATATTTTATTTGTGAAAACACACTTCTTCTTTTATAACAATTTAATTTGAAAGATCATTATTTTTTACAAATCTAATACGTAATACGGCTAATATTAATTAAATGAATTTAAAAATCAAATTAACTTGACACACTTAAACTCATCAATTCAATAGTGCTCGCCGACTTATGAGCGGTTGAATTCACTTTGAAGATCGCTTCCGACTCCATTGCAATATGACTAAATAGCTGACTGATATCGACAAAACGTGTTCAGATAATTGATTCCAATTAACCATTATTACTTTATCTTCCAGCGGCTTTCAGCTATTTTTCCTGTCGAAAAGGATAATTTAGTGTTAAGCACAACCTTAATAATAATATGTTATTTTTATGGCCTAGGCGTGAAAAGGTATAAATACGGATATTATGTACCTACAAACGATAATAAATTCAGAAAAAAATAAATACTTTTGTACATATTTATCTGTGTTTATTAACTTTTCACGCCTAGGCCATAAAAATAACATATTATTATTAAGGTTGTGCTTATATTATATACTTACCAGATCCCATTTATCAACATCGGTCATGTGTTTTTCAAATAAGAAATAAAACGTTTGTCTTGAATCCGCTTATTGGAATACAAGCTTAAAGCTTGATTAATACTTTTTAAAATTCAATTGTATATCTTTCTAGAACATTAGTGGGATAGGTTAGCCATTGGCCACGATCTCACCTGATGTTATAATGTTACCAAACAAACGAAAAGCGAAGAGTTAGATGCTAGACGAGACACGCTCCAATTGTAAGTAAAAGTCAGACGTCACGACGTTTGTCACTGCCGTGTGTGCATACGAATGAGATTTGTCTATGTAATCGGTAAATAGACTTGAGAACATTTTTAATTAATATGTTGCCTCATATTTTGAAGCTCATCGTAGAGCATATCTTATTTCCTTATATTGTAGAAGGACCCGCGATGGAAGAGCAATTATTCATTAATGTGATTTTTAAAGTTATTTTAGGGCTTGGTTGCGATGATCTCGCTTGCATGATATGACGAAATTTTAAAAATAGAATAGAATAATTCTTTATTGCAAACCAAACAATTACAAAGAAACTTAATGAACTAGATATCTTAATGCTAGGTAAACAATTGGCGGTCTTATCGCACTAGGCAATTTCTTACAGGACAACCTGGGAATGGAACATGACTGAAAAGAAAGAATATGGAAAGAAAGAATATAGAATATAGAATTTATATTTGATTTTTTTTCTTGATTAAGCTTGATAATAATATTATTTAAAGTAGTAATTAGCAACAAACTCTTCTCCTACAAACTTTTACCAATTGAAGATTGGACAAACAAGCATTGAAGGGATTTAACCCGCCTCCTATGTTTAGTCTGTTGCCATCTTCGACCGCATCATCTCTTAACGTCAGGGAAAATATTGGTCATAGACTAACCAATAATGAATACTATTTTGGAAACTACCGTGAGTGTTATCCATATTATAAATACGACACGGCTGTACTCACCTTAATTATATTCGTTATTTGACGTTATTTGACGACCTCTGTGGCGCGGTGGGCTAATACCCGCCTGCAACGCAGAAGGTTGCGGGTTCGATTCCCGCATGGGACAAACGTTTGTGAGATCCACAGGTATTTGTTTCTGGTTTGGGTGGTTTTTCAATATCTATTATAAGTATGTATTTACAAAAGAAAAGTATATAAGTATTATATCCGTTATCCTAACCACCATATTACAAGCATTAAGTTGCTTAGTTTGGGGTTAGGTGGCGCTGTGTGAAATGTCCTGAAATATTTATTTATTTATTCGTTGAGATATGTCTCAACCAAGGTTTCGGACAATTACGATGTCCTTCACGAATAATTAACGTAAGTACAGCCGTGTCGTATCTATTATAATAATTTATTTATTATTTATTTATTTATTTAAGTAGAGTACCAACAGGGTGTACATCGTGGCAATCTTAAACTAACATAAATCTTTAAAGGAACATGATAAATGTCACCCTAATTATAGGCACAGACAACATACATAATAATTTGCAAGTAACTTACTAAAAACATACTAAAACTACTAAACTAATGAATATATAAAAAATATATTTGTCTAGTTTCCAAAGTTGTCACAGGTTCCCACAGACATATAAACTCTGCAACCGCAGATGTTACCAAGGGACTGATTAGGCATAATACTTAGTAATGGACAGAGCACTAATGAGGAACCTCTTGGTGCAAATTGCTATGTGGTTGACTCACTGAGTACCTAGTTATAAGATAAGTTTGTGTGTTTTTATGTGATTTATTTTGTAAGAAATTATAAAATAGTTATCTCGGCGAACTTAGTAAAGCCATAATTTTAATATCTGATTTAATAATAAGGATATTTTTTGGATTAATTTTTACTACATAAAAACATTGTCCTTAAACTAAAATTATAATAAAATTATTATCATTATTATTTGTTTGTCAACCTTTCGCCGCACAAACCAATTTTATCTTAGCACTTAAGTAGATGAGCGAGGGCCGAAGCCTACACGTAGAGGCATAGGCGGATCCAGGATTTGGTTCTGGGGGGGGCCATGGTGCAGACGGGCAAAAACATTATAATTTTTACTACGAAAAGTGTGTGTTTAGCTTGCTCTGAGCAGTTAGAAAGCTTAATCATCCTTAATAATATGTGCGCGAGCAGCTTGATGCGAGCACTGAGAAAAAAATTATAATCTTTACCATGAAATATGTGCAAAATTTGTAACTCTACAATGATTCTGGGGGGGCCTTGGCCCCCTGGCTCCCCCCCTAAATCCGCCTATGAGAGGTCCCTTCAACAATATCTCAAAATTGTAATGTAACAATAACCGTTTATATCCTTGTGTATAGGTACACTATAAAAATGCACTCGAAAAGTATTCCCACCAGCTATTATTGTAAGACTATTGAAAAATATGGACTAACTAGCTGCGTCCGGCGGTTATACCCGCTGTGCAGTAGTTTATGAGTCTAAGCTATCTCTATACCAAATTTCAGCTCAATCGGACTATCCGATAAGGCCTGAAAGAGTAACAAACATACATCTAGACATCCATTCTTACAAACTTTCGCGTTAATACGTAATATTGTAGGATGTAGGATAAATTGACTGATCTATTGCGATTAGGTTTTAATTTTTAATGGACTGGTGATCTGGTGCTATGTGGAAAACTATAATTATTATTATGAATCATAATTATTTTAAACACCAGTGGGATAGTGGCTTTTACTTAGTTTTACTGCATACTACAACAGTTACAAGAACGTTGCAGAACTACAATATCATACAATACTATTGTCATACAATTCTGATGCCAAATAGTTTTTTTGACCCCAAGATCAACAAAGCCCTTTTGTACATTTTGGTCCATTAAACGTAACTTTTAGCATTGATAACTTGTTATTTTCAGCACGTTTTCTTTGGTTTTTGTGCCTAAAATAAGAATAAGATGGTATACCTGCCTTCCTTCTATTTATAACACTAATATATTATCAATGCGAATGTTTGTGAGTGTGTATGTTTGTTACTTCTTCACGCCTAAACAGGTAGACCGATTGAGCTGAAATTTGGTATAGAGATAGCTTAGACCCTAGAATAATACATGAGCTACAGTACAATGGGTAAAACCGCAAGGCGCATCTAGTTGGCATATAAATACTTCTAAAATTTACATCAATAGGTGTAAGGTACCGCCTTAATAGAGCCGTAAAAATTCAAAGACAGCCGTCCTCTGTTTTTTTGATTACTATTAGCTTACTTACTGTATTTAATAGAAATTTAATCTCACTCGAAGTCTAATTACACACTTCAGAACGAATGATTAAAACGGTAAACGCTCCTTTACCTAATCCGACATTTAATCGAAGACAAGCATTTCAAGTGGTTTTCTAAGAAAGCTCCGTCCGCAATGGCGTGAAACTAAAAAAATACAACTATTATAAATTTATTACTTTGTTATTAATTTCCGGCTGCGAAGACTAGGAAGAGGCTTTAACCATGCGGAGTGCTTTTGAGCAGTAATTCTGCACGCTCCAGTGCTGACCACCGTACCATATCGCACTCGTATAAATTAACAGCGAGGGCGCTTGCAATAGGGCGTATTAAGAGCGACTGGGTATAGCAAGTAATTAGTTCAGCTTTTTGCCACGAGCCATATATATCGTAGTCAGCGTACGACATCGTCATATTCCACGGTAAAGTAACATCTATCACTCCTACGATAAAGCCTATAAAAGTCGAGTGCCTCACTCATCGGCCCCGAGATAATTGCTCTAAGTGAATGAACTACGTTCTCATTACTTTTAATATTTGTAAAGTAAATTCTGAATAATTAATTTTAGCGGTACTCGAGGGTTTGGGCAAACAGATTTTGTTTTGACGAAGTATTTGAGTGATTTTTAGCTTTAGAAACTTCTAGACTTTCTGTTAATAACATTTTATTATAACCCACACATATGGGTTTGATGAAAAAAAATTTGAGTTTCAGTTCTAAGGGGAGCCCCAAAGCCCAAAACTTTATTGTATTTTTTTTTCTATTTTTGTGTAAAAATCTTAATGCTCACCGAATACATCTACTAAGTTTCAACAGTATTGTTCTAATAGTTTCGGAAAAAAGTGGCTGTGACATACGGACGGACAGACGAACGGACGGACGGACATGACGAATCTATAAGAGTTCCGTTTTTTAGCATTTGGCTACGGAACCCTAAAAATCCAGCTTAATCTACTGTGTCTCTTAAACTGGCCTAAACTTAAGATAAACTAAGTAAGATTTGTACCGCACATTATTATTATATTATTGTAAAATGCAAGTTTGTTTATATACTTAGAACTATTTCATGTAACATGGTATTCAATAAAGAGTTACAGTATTCTATAACAATACGCGAGTAGTTATAGATGGAAGAGAAGAATTAACAAGAAACTCGAAACCGCTCTCGTAGTAACAAGCTTTGTGGTCCATTAGCTTTGTGGGAGGGCGACACAGAGTAAACATTTACTGTGAAATTGGTTTACTGCACTGCACTGTCGACATAATGAAAAAGGATGTATTTAATTTATACGTAGACTGCGTATATTTTAGTTTAATTGATTAACTACTACTAAAAAATAATAATAGCGTATGAATGGGAGGGCAACTTTCATACGCAATTATTATTATTTTTTCGCATATTTAGTAAATTCCGTGAAGATCGATCGAGATCGATCGATCAGGAAAGATCGATCAGCAGGGTTATTCACCTATCCGTATTTGGGAACCGAACCGATGGTTAAGGAACTTAACAACGGCTCCCGATTTTGAGCTATTCAAGTATCCGTCAGGGAACCGAGCCGAGACCGAACCGAGACCGAACCGATTTGATACGCTATAAATGTATGAAGTGACGTAAAAATCGGTACGATGGCTATTCACTTATGCGAATTTTATACCGAGTCGATGGTTTTTGACGTTGATTAAATCAGTACAATGACAGACTTTCTTCCGACGCTTATTCGCTCCCGAATAAAAAGTATTCGTTTGGGAACCGATTCGCGGTCCGCGCCGTGCCAATTTAAAACGTCGAAATGAAATGACGTATCTATCGATATGATGGCTATTCACTTATCCGTATTTGAAACCGAGTCGAGGATTTATGACGTAAAAATCGGTGCAATGGCATATTTTCTTCCGGCACAAATTGATCCGCGGAATGCTTTCGAATCAAAGTTTTATACTTAAAAAATACATATTTTGATGCTATTATCGCTTTTTTAATGGGGTTTTAATATGTGTGATAAATTAAAAATATCGTACTTTACTTCAATTACTATTATAATGAGTTAAAAGCATATTTAACTTTTACATGTCGTGTAAAATTAAATACGCACTTTGCAGTTGACCGCAGTGCGGACCAATGTAAAAAACCGCAGTCTTTGTACGCACGGTAGTGCGGACGTCGTACAGCCGGATGCTGCGATATTCTACACAGTACCTACGCGTCCGGCTAGCCGCAATTTAACAACCGTGTCCCAAGTCCCACGGACAGCCGGACAATCTGCCGTCTGGCTAGCCGCAAAATGCGTATTACATATACATACACACACTAGCTGCTGTGTGGTTTTGCTCGCTTTACAGTAGCCTATGTGTTATTCCAGGGTCTACGCTGTAACAAATTTTAGCTCAATTGTTCCAGCCGTTTAGGCGTGAATGTGTAACAAACACACATCTATACAACCTTACATTTTTACAAACTTTCACATTTATAATAATATTAGTAGGATAATTGTAACAGTTAACAGTACCTACGTACTATAAGTACAAATGAAGGACAACAATAAATAACAACAGCAAATAAAGAGTGTTAATTATCATAATATTATTTTTAATTAAATTAAAGGAATACATTATAAATAAGTAGGTTTACCTAATTGAATAATTTAAAGTAAAAAATTTGCAGTTATTAAAGGGGTATAAAGTTAGATACATTAACATAACACATACACAGTAGGTATAAAACAAAGTTGTTTATGTTGTCACTTGTCTGTTAGTCCCTATGAATGCATAAATTTTAAAAATTCTGCAACGGATCTTGATGCTTGAACGGATAACAGCCTTAATAAAATAAATGCGTCCATTCCCAAGAGTCAAATGTATCAAAAATATAGGGAACGGAAGAAATTTGTTGTGTATCACACTCGTCTTCTGCTAGAATCATTTTCTCGTCCTCTGCGGCTGTGCCAGTCACCTTTGATGCTTTTGGTAAATGTGCGGACGCTTGTATGTTTGTTTTTGTACACAGGCAGCATCTCACATCAACACTCCAAGGAATCAAAATATTAACAAGACGTATTTTATTTCTCTACTAGTCGTCCAACTTTCTTTTACACGTCATGTTAGCGTCCAAAACCTCGGCCTCTTGCAAGATTAGGATGTTCCAATTCAATTATTACTCTACTGCTCTTTTTCTCTTAAAAAATCTAAATTTCTTTAATAAATTGTACATTCTAAAATTCCCAATAAAATTGGCTGAAACCGACATTTAATATTCGTACTGACAATCAATGGCACTGATATGTCATTTTAATAATATTACCTCTTTATATCACAATTTTACTGCCGAAATGCCGTGTAAGTGGTGCCTTACTCGGTAGGACCCGAAGATTGCCGATGATCCTTACCAATCGGTTTTGTGAATTGCATTTGACGTTACTATCGGTGCCTTTTCGTTTCGGAAGAGTCATTTTGATAGATTCACTTGATTCGATACCGAAATCCTGTCATTCTTGCTTTCATATTTACGTTTATTTAAATAAACGTAAATATGAATTTTATATACTTCAATAACTGAATTTAACAGTAAAATGGAAATAAAGATCAGTGAGCCGGAGAGGGAGTCACCGCTATTTTCTGAGATCCTCAGACCGATCTCCTTAACGAAACCGCGCGCTTCGCTGCCCCAACTGCCCATGGTCTCTACGGCAACGTGGACGAAATGTCATGGCGTACTTAAGCCTCTTCTTCAAACTGGCGTCTTCCGCGGCTGCTGACGGTGAGTGGATGGTACATCAAGTGGCTGGCGGCGACAGTGCAGGCACAAGTAGCGTCCCACACTAAGCACTTCCCGTTCTTCCAAGGCACCAGAGTCAGCCCCTTCGGCCTCTTACTGTCGGATCTACTCAGACCCGGAGGCTCGAGCACGCAAGAGACGTTAGCCAGTATTAGGGCTATACGTACGATTTTTTTTTGTTTTATTAGTTAACATTAAATTAGTACTTTGCTTTCAGGCTTGCAACTCAGTTGAGCGGTGCTTTGGAGTTTTAAAGAGCCGTTTTAGATGCCTAAACAAAAGTTCCGTGCTGGAGTATGCACCAGAAAAATGTGGAAGAATTGTTATTGCATGTGCAACACAATGTATGGCATATTGTATTGTGCATATTGTGTCCTACACAATATGTGCTTAAAAAATGGCCTAACTGCGAATATGATACCAGCAGTGATGACTCGATCGCAGAACCTATGGAAGGCCAAGAAAATAATTCCCTATTACAAAGAGGATTACAGGCCCGAGTAGCCATAATTAATAGTTTATTATAAATGATCTGCAGAGTTGTATACGCTGATATAATATTCTACTAATATTACAAACGCAAAAGTTTTAAAGAATGTATGTATAATGATGTAGAATGTATTTTTGTTGCTCTTTCACACTTGAACGGATGGTCATCCGTTCAAGTACCGACCCGATTGAGTTGAAATTTAGTATAGAGGTAGCTTAGACCCGGGCATAACATAATATAGGTTAGTGCGTCAAACTTGTTAAGTATTGTTACTTTGCGTGCGTATAAGTAGTAGTTTTAAAACTCAGTAAAAATTAGGTACCTACTTGCATTTTGTTGCAGTAAAAATAAAAGGCTAAGAATTATATTGAGTTTTTATTGGCTTATTTGAGGTGTTTTTTAAGGCATTGAACTGAGACAATGAATATTAATCTAATTTAAGACATTTACAAACAGCTTAATGATCAAAATGTAAGCTGTACCAATGTGTGTACCAATTTTCATTTTAAAGTCTCTTCTTGATAAGTCGCGTACGTTTTAATAGTTCTTGCTATATTCCCTAGCGCATTTGCTAGATTTGTTGATAGATTATTGCACCCCTCGGTGATGGCCTTGGAAAGGTTCTGCACACCATCTGCCACTCTTTCGAGAGCAGCAGCTTTCCGCTCCAAAGAAGCTTCCAATGGATCTTCTGTGCAAAAACGTAGTAAATGAGAACTAAATTTATTTTATATATCAAACTAAACATTACTTTTACATAACTAATCCTAATACGATAGCGCTGTAAAATATACCTACAATACAAATATGGAACTAAATGCTTACGCATCACATCTAATTAAAGTAACTGAAATTATTAGCAAGTAAATTAAAAAAAAACTTTTTAAAACAAGCTTTCATTATTATTCATGCAAAATTTCAGCTCAGACAGACAGACGGACACATGAAAGTAAAGTGTGAAAATTAAGTGAAAAACTTGTATAAACCATTATCTTCTCGTGCTTTTTCAATTATACAATAACGAAAGAAATGTGCCTTCAAACCATAACTGTAAAAAACCAAGTCTCGCAGCTCGCAGTTCATCTACCGTAAAAATTGTGAGATCCATGTATTACCAAATCGATAAAATCTTTTATGTTTTATATTAATAGAACGACTTGGCCATCGCATGAAAACACAATGTAGGTATCTCACAAGTAATATACCGACACAATAGTGGTTACTCGTGTGCTCTGAGAATACGAACAATTTTAAATCAATTTAATACTCATTACGGATATGAACAGGAAGGAATTGTAAGAAAAGTAACTTTATTCATAATTTTAAAATTTAGATAAAATAGCAAATAAAAATCCGTCGATTGGAAACAATGATGATGATTGACATAGACAAATTATAATTTGAGTTGACAAAGATGATTGATGCTTGACAATGAATGACTGGGGCTCCTGTCATGAGTGATATAAGTCGAAAATCGCCCTTTTCCAGGAGAGAAAAACAAGATTCAAAAAAATCTCGTGTACGAACTATGTATGTGTGCTACATTAGCTTTTACTTAAAAGAGTTTTTATCATTCCGCATTACAGTTTTTCTTAAAATTATTTCATTATTTAAGTAATTTATGAAAAACCAGTGAGTTGTATTCGCACCTACGATAATTTTATCCAATCAATCGTAAATAATAATACAAGTAATTTTTTTTTAGTTTCACTTCTAAGTATGGGGAGCCCCAAAAGTTTAATTTTTTTTTCTATTTTAGTGTGAAAATCTTAACGCGGTTCACCGAATACATCTACTTACCAAGTTTCAACAGCATAGTTCTTATAGTTTCGGAAAAAAGTGGCTGTGTCATACGGACGGACAGACAGACATGACGAATATATAAGGGTTCCGTTTTTTGCTATTTGACTACGGAACCCTAAAAACCATCTTGATATTATCATTTATTTTAAAAAATAATAAATCATTTACCTATTAAATTATGTTGTTAGTAATATTGTCCAAGTTTGCAGATATCTCAATATTGAGCAAGTTGTTGAATAAATGTTCGATCTATAGGTTTTCTGTTAAACTTTTTTAAAGAATATGTCCCCAATTTTGGACTTTAGATGAAAATTGCCCCATTACACATTAGCCATTAGGTTTTAAGGTTTTATTAGGCCTGATATTGATTGGCGTTAAGACTTCAATTCTCACTATTACACATAGTACTTTTTTTTTGCTTACATTAAAAAATATATTTTATGTATTTTTAGATATAATTTAAATTGTTCCCTGGCAAATATTGTAAAAAATCGTGAAAAGTAATATATCAGTAATGTATTAATATTCAAGAAAAAAAAGTGTTTTTATGTGAAAATGATTATAATCACAATTGTACCACCAACCACAAAATACTGATTATAATTGAGTAGATGAAATCGGAGATATAACTTGAAATATACCTATTCATAACCACTTTGTTATTGCAAAAATAGTGCACTTGTATCACTTTTCACAAAATTATCTCCCAAACTATAGAAGATAGAACGTGAGTAAGACGAAAAAAATCGTTATTTTGTTTCTCATTATTTAAATGTAAAAATCTCAAAAAGGCTAAAACTCAAGTTACATCACTTATCACTGGAGGCACAGATGGGAAATGTTTACGAAGTGTGCTAGCAAAATTTATGCATATTAACTTTTCAACAGATTATATGGGTAAATATTTTTACTACAATGAACCACCAAAATGAAACTATCTTCGTAAACAGTTAGATCTGTAATCTATGCTCTATTTTACTGTCCAAATGCCGTGTAGGTGGTTCCTTACTCGGTAGAGCCCGAAGATTTACGAAGATACTTTCCAGTCGGTTTTGTAAAACGGAATTGACTTTTCGATCGGTTCCTTTTCCTTTCGGTAGCGCACTCGGTTCGGTTTCGGTATCGGATAAGTGAATCACCCTGCTGCTGGTCATACAATCATCGGCTATACCTATGACAGACATTTTCTAGGAACTTATAGACATTTGCTAAGATAAAATTCGTGGCGAGAGTCTAGAAATGCATCTACATATTTTTGCCTTAAATTTTCGTAATATTATATTGTAGAAGATTTTAACCTATGAAAGGTGTGCACTTCGAGGTTGAAGAAACTGACTACTGATTTACTTACTCTACGTCAAAAGTCACAACAACCAAACAAATTTAATATGTTGATTGTTCTATATCATCCGTGTTTCTTCGCTGTTAAATTTACGCAAATATTGGTCCAATACAGAAGCCGTATTACCAGAATATCTGCCTCTATGGGAGGTAAAACCGTCAAAACTGTTTGGTTAAATTACAGGTCATGACTTGGTAAACATATTAGTATTTTTGTGTACCAATCGACGGTCGAGTTGAGACGTTGACGTCGACTTGGGCCTTGATGGGCGGAGTTGCTTTAAGTTCGACTTAAATGAGCTATACCAAATTGAATTTTACTTTTTAACGAAGCCTAAATATATTTCTTAATTACTTAAATATAAAAAACAGTTAATAATCCGATAATTCGAAATGGTACATCAAATGTATGAAATATTATTGTAATTTTCAAAATTAGTCCGCATATATACTTACGGTTACCTCTTTTGCCTCTATTTGGTACTCTGTGGTGCTTAATTTTATTAACTTATCACTAATAATAAATAATAATTATAATATGCAAATTAAATGAAAGCTAACAAGAACTTTTTTGTTTCAGGTTCAAAGTTCCAGATTACTATGGCGATGAAGACATAAGGTAAGATTTCTATAATTAATAAAATATACACCTATCTACCTATCCTTCTAAAAGCATTAGAAGTGATAGAGTCGTCACATTGAATTAAAATAACTAAGCAAGCAAGGTGTACAAGCGAGAGCCGAGAGAAAATTATAATAATCATATCAGACGTAGTTTATCAAACACGCGCGACTCGCGGTGGACCATGCGCTATTTATGAAGGCCTCGATCTTGATGACTGGATGTGACGTCTTAAGCTGAGCGCAAAATAGAGCGGACGGCACCTTAATGAAACACACAACAGAAATATAAAACGATCGGTGTTGATTTTTTTTTCAGTGGGATTAAAAAACTTCACCTACATTTTATAGGTAGGTAGTAGGTCTAAACTGCATACCAAATTTTTATTTTAATCACTCGTAAGGAGGTAATAAGCACTTACACATCGATCAACATACTTACTGCTATTATTTCAGCTTATAACCTAATAAAACAAATAATAACAATGCTATCATGAATAATAATTAATATGTACTACTTTATTTAATTAAAACTTTCCTGTGTATATAACATGTTTTAAAATAAAGTATTAATTTTCTAATTCCATCCCGAAAAGAAGAACCCACTACTCTAAAATTAAGAAGCAATTTTAGAATATCGATAAAATTTTCTCTATTTAAATTAAAGATTATATTTTGATTTGAAGTACAAATTATATGATCTTGGCGGAAATCTAATAGAAAAAAAATCGCAAAATCTTTTTTTCCGTTTGAGTTCCTACGACATGGATCAGATGGCAAATGCGACGCACGTGCGGTATACGCTATTTGCGGTCGGACACACTCAACTCTATGGCGACCATGTGGCTAATGCACCATCGGCCATTACGATTAGAGATGCTCGCGGAAAAAATGTTAGAATCTCTAGACATGAGATATGTTGGAATGATGATTGAGTCGTGATGCTTGCGAGTTGTTGCACGTCAAGTATATTGCTCTCTTAACTTGCTCTTTAATTTAAATGAATATTTTTAGTAAAGTAAAATACTGTGTTATTTAAAATATTATGTCTGCAAATTACAAATTTCGGTTGCACATACTACAGATCTTAATTTATACCTAAATCGTAACAGAAATCAAATAGTAAAATTTGTCTATCTGATCAAATGGGTGATATATCAAAATGCCGCATCGTCGAGATTGTGGTCAAAGACTATAATGAATAAAAATTTTATGTCCTAGTTAGAGATATATTTACCTCTATATATCAAGGACCTTTGCTATTGCAAAGAACAAACATTCACAAACTTTGATTTTTTTTATTTGTGCTAGCTGTATTTGTTTTGTTTTTTTTTTTATAAATTTATTTATGTCTTATCTGAATTGTTATCAACAATCAATAAATTACTTGCCACACAGCTTTGCAACGATAAAGTGTTAGCAACAAAGTCATCTGATGTTTTAACGATGCGAGATCATCAACATGAAACATAGACTCTGAGGGGTGATTTACGATTAAATTCATGTTGCCTTCGGTTTTGGTCAAATGACGAAAATAATAAAATACCTATATATCATAATTAATTAACAATAATTTATTATTGTTTTATTTATTAACATAAAAAGTACACCAATTAATTAGTATAGGTATTAGGATAAAGCTGACGACGGACAGGCGAGGAACGGAACGGAACGGAAAAGCGGGAGTGATCTTAATTTTGTTCCTGGCCACGTTCGCTTTATATGTGACCGGTTATGTAATTCAAACATTACTAAAATTCCGCCCCACACTGCAACTGCTCTACCGCGTTTGCTCGGCGTTAGCTTTAGTGGCTCTATTGCCGGTCAAATTAATGGTGCTCGCACATCTATCCACATCGACCGCGCCGAAAGAATTTTTGTATTATAGGAAATCTTCCGATTCGAACGATTCGACTCCGGCAAGTGTGCGAGGTTTCATGACTTTTCATATAAAGAATTCAAAATTCTATTTCTTCGACGCGGTAGATGCGGATAGATGTGCTTTCACCATTATTGTCAATAAATAAATTATAGTGCAAACATGATAAGGAACTGTTATTTTCCGCTGTAATAAGATAAATCTACCTTTCTACATAATAATATCAATGACCAAGCGTCCAACAATAAACTTGAATGTGCAAAAACCATGACTGTGTCGATTATAACGTACATTTCTGATACACGGGTGGTTTTACTTCTGTCTTGAGCCTACTTAAGTAGTTTGCGGTTTAGTACTATTACTGTTTGCTTTATCTTAGGCTTAATGGAAGGTTTTCTTATAGAAACCTTACTATCCTTTTTACTAGTTATTATTATTATGCTTAATAGGCTCTTAAATCCGGGCCTTTTTATAGATATACACGGAGACAAAAAGGTCCAATGCGCAGGGGGCCCCTTTGAGCTTTTAATATAAATATGATGGGTGACACTTATTGGAGTCTATCTGTGAGTCCATCTATACAAAATGGGCTCAAAGACAGTCTCCTTCAAGTGACAGGACTATTATTATTATGCTTAATAGGCATGAATGTGTGTATAAAATATTTTTACTTCATCCGTGACTAGAACCAATCGTGCCTTACAACGAAATAATTTTACATTATTTTTGTAAATTATTATGTTGTAAAAAAATCACTATTATATTTATTTGTTTTTTTTTTTATTTATTTTTGTATTCTTCGCGTCGTGCTAGCACGGGTTGATAACATGATGAAAATTTTACTCATCCCCAATTGTATCTTCCCATTTAGATCCATCATATTATTGAAAAATAATGGACAATATATAGGTACAACATACCTATTATTAAATGATTTATATCCTACTTCGTTCAAATCATTATTTTATAAATAATACTACTAATGATAAATGTGAAAGTGTCTGAATGTGTGAATTTGTGTTTGTTGCCTCTTCACGCCTAAATGTTTCTAACGATTGACCTCAAATTTTGTATGTAGAAGTAGGTAGCTTAGAACCTAGGTAATTCACACATAGGCTATAGAGCGAGTGAAATCTCAAAAATATTACACACTGAAATATTTTCTTCACTAACTTATGATTAAAAACAAAGTAGTGAACAGTGAAAAGTAGTGTTTAGTGCTACGTATTATTAAAAACATTACAAAATGTCAAAAAAAAACAAATCAAACAAAAAAAATCAATTAAATCATTCATCATTATATCATTTATCATTTTATTTTAATTTATTATAAATTTTCTGCAATGTGTCAAAATGTGTGTTTAATATACCTATTATAATATTAAAAAAGCCCTTAAAATAACTCAACCTAGCAGTTTAGGATACAATTAAAGTACTTATTAGTTATAAAAATTTAGGCTAGAAGGTAATCTGTAACATTATGTCTATTAACCAAAATAGGAATATTATCATCCATAGAAAAAAATACAAACTTACAGTTACTTGTAAATGTAAAACAGAATGTAACAAAGTACATACTAGTACTAATTGAATAGTCCCGCAACAATATGCAGTACATTTGTAACGTTCCAAGCAGTATGAAATGTTCGTCTCCTCTGTCAATTGTTCTATTGCTAGTCGAGCTGGTAAGCCATCAGCTACCTACTTAATGTATCCATTGAAATTTGCTGGTAATAAGAGACGCGCTGAGTCGTCCTGGTACTAAGAATGTCCATCGCTGTACAACGCGGAAATGCAGCTAGTGTTATGAGCACCTTTCCACTGAGAACGATCCGAGGTGGTCTTTATACAAAAAAATAATTTATGTTTTTATTGCCTGATGTAGTCTAATTAGATATTATTATTATGCATATAAATTAAACAATGAAAATGTACCTTCCTCCAATCGATGAAATTGCTTACAGTTTGTAGTACTTTTCTGAAACTTTTCGAAGTTTGATTTATTCTTTATAGCGCAGTGTAACTTTTAACATAGACTCATCAGGCTCAGTAATAGTTCACAAGATATGAATCAATCATTAATTAAGTATCAATAAATGGAATAAATACGTGCGTCACTCTCTCGGTAACAAAAATCGAGTTTGAAGTCCGTCTCATGTGTTTCTAAATCTCATTTTTAAATATTTTATATTATTATTTTTAAAAAAACTCAATAAAATAACATAAAAATTGTCAATTGTGGCATGTTACAATTTAAAGTTTAAATTATAGAATACATGTTAAATTGTAACATACCACAGTTGACAATAATGCGTGGATCGGAACGCGCGTGCCAAGTGTCTCGGCTTGCGGTTTTTACATCGCCTGATGATGGATCGACTCCCGCCTATAATTTGACATGCGTCGGCGTTACATAGTTCCGTGGCTTAGGGCTGTCTTAGTCAAGAAAGGTGAGCTTTTTATACCTATCTTTGATATCCATTAAATAGCTTACGTAAGGCTGAAAGGAACGAAAAAGTTTAAAATGCTAGTTATTTTTCCGCCAAGCAATAATGTTAGCATTATACTGTACCAGACTGAAGGACATTGTTATATCAGCGAATAATTACGCTTTTAGCCCGAAATTTTACTTTACGCAATTAGACATGACGAGATTCAACAACTAGTATATCAGACGCATATTATGAAGTGCTGCGAAGAATTTTGGATTTAAATCTTTGTCAAATACTTTTAGATTACTATGATACAAACGAAGTAAGCTTAATAAAATTGAATAAAATGCTAAAGTTTCTCGTTGGCCTTTTTTTAAAAGTTTCTCACGAGAAGTTTCATAATATTAGAATTTGAAACACAAAAAAAAACAGACAAAGGGATTTGTTTTAACATAATATTTATCATAATTTAAAAAATATATTACATGAGTGCCGTACGCAGCCGTGTCGTATTTGTAATGTTATTGTTAGAAAATCATAAAGAGCAGAACCATTTAAACTAACGGGCCATATTATTTGGTACCAATTGCCGTGGAGACCATGTGCAGCTGGTGCGCAGAGGCCAAAAACTCATTAACGAGCTAGGGCACAGGATCCAAATTAAAAGTGGAAATACTCGCTAAGGGTCGTTCCTGGTGCAAAGAATGTCCATCGCCATACAACGCGGAAACGCAGCAAGTGTTGTGGGTACCTTTCCACCAGGAACGGCCCGGAGCGGTCTTTTTGACAACTTATAATATTAAATTTACGATAAATTAAAAAAAACTAAATCAAACATGCATCAACCCTATTCTATAGAGCGTAAAGGAAATGGCTACTGTAAAGATGGCACTTATGGGCTAAAGTAGCCGCCATAACTTTATGGTTATCATATAATATTATTAAGCACCCACTAGAATATTATTATGTTGTAAAGATACAGTGCACACGACTACATTTTATTGTCACTGAAGATTAGATAGTTTATAAATAAATAAAATAAATAAATATTTCAGGACGTTTCACACAGCGCCACCTAACCCCAAACTAAGCAACTTAATGCTTGTAATATGGTGGTTAGGATAACGGATATAATACTTATATACTTTTCTTTTGTAAATACATACTTATAATAGATATTGAAAAACCACCCAGACCAGAAACAAATACCTGTGGATCACACAAACATTTGTCCCATGCGGGAATCGAACCCGCAACCTTCTGCGTTGCAGGCGGGTATTAGCTCACCGCACCACAGAGGTCGTTTATCATTTTCATATTTTTTTATTCGTCACAAGCTACGCCCAGCGGTATTACCCGCTATACTGTAGCCTATGTGTTATTCTAGGGTCTAAGCAATATCTATACCTACCAAATTTCAGCTTAATCGGTTTAGGCGTGAAAGAGTAACAAACACACATCCAGACATCCATTCTTACAAACTTTCTCGTTTATTAATATTTACTAATATTAAATATATTATTAAATTTAGATTGGTTAGCGTTGGCCCACGTTGACGCGCGGGCGCGGGCGAGGGTGCGAAATATCAAACATACGACGTGCTATGAAAGTGTTCTCGTACAAACGCACGTGCGGTGTAAGCAAAGTCTGTCGCGCCCGCGCCCGTGCCCGCGCGTTCAACGTGAACAAGCACAGGCTTTGACGATCTCGCGTGATGCTAAGCAACAATGCGGCCGTAGATGGTAACAGGCTTAACCTAAAAGAGTTAAGAGCGTATATATCGAGTGACGCTCTCTAGCTCGGAAAATTTGACGAATTTTGAAATATAAATTCATGGAATAAATTTATTGAAAATTCCTCTATACCAGCCTTCCATAATATAATTGCACACATTTTAAAAGTGTTTTCAGTGATATATATTAAAAGAGGAATTTTCAATAAATTAATTCCATTTATATTTCAAAATTCGTCAAATTTTGCGAGCAAGAGAGCGTCACTCGATATATACGCTTTTAAACTTCATCGCTCTGGCCGATCTTCTAATGGCCGAACATCATTAGGAAGTTTGTTGAACGGCGCCGTTTAATAAGGAGGCTAGGCTGTTAATTGAACGGCAGATTAAGCTAGTTGGCTGAGACATTGACACTACAAAAGCTAACTAAAACAATGCTTTAAAATTTAGAAAGTCTTTTGTTTCTTTAGACTTCGATATATTTTGCTAAACATAATAAGAATGTCTGTGCGAATTAAAACTATTATCCAAATCCTATTAAATTGTTAATTAAGATATTTTTCTATATAATACATCGCGTTAATTATTATTTCTTAATTTGCATACTAATATTTAGATTTAAATCAGTAACTCTGCTTTTTATACAAGTGTGACGTAGCTTGCCCACCCAGAAACTAATAAGCATTACCCCAGCTATTTTTTTAATAATTATTAATGAGTAAAATGTAAATTTCGTAATGTTAGCATATTTTATTGTGTTTTTATTATTATTTAACTGGCAGACTATTTTTTTAGCCTCTTTAAGTACTTTATTTACGCGTGTTATAATAATTGCTCATATGCATTGTTAAGTCACATTGATAAGTGAAAAAAAAAACAATTTTATAAGAACACCTCCACGTTGCTTCACATTTGCGACGATCCGAAGAGGTCAAGTGTAAAAGGTCGTAGTCACGGACCAACTTTCTGTTATAATTGTCGAATGAAATTGCGCTAATGCATCTTTGATTATTGCTTGATTAATGAGAATGATGAGTCAAATAGATGATACGATCATAATGAGCGTGGTCAAATAAGGAACTAATTTAAGGGGTTAATAGTCGTTGAGCCTCTGTCTCGCTTGCACGATATATCTTATTGTCAAATAACAATTGATAAAAATTACTTTTTGAAAATGCGTTAAATTAAAACTTTAGCTCATATTTTTATACTATTTTTATAAGTATTCCCAGTTTGCTACCTTAAATAACAACAATGGCATTCTCAATTATATGAAAAATATCTATCTTTAAACATGTCTCAACCATTTTATAAAGTATCAAACTGGTTATACTTTAAACAATTGTAAAAAAATATGAGCTAAATTTTCAATTTAACACATTTCCAAAAAGTTAATTTTATCAATTGTTATTTGACAATTTGTTATATCGTGCGAGCGAGACAGAGGTTCAGCGACTATTAGCCGCTTAATGTCATACTGATTCGATATCAAAATGTTCTGGCACGTTTACATTAGCGCCAATCAATAGTTGTTTAAACAAAACGCAGACAATCTGTGGATATGGCAGAAGTAAGACACTTTCTTGCAGAAAAACTTTTACCTGATTACTGATTAGACATTGTGAGAATATGTTGCAATATGGAACAAAATAATTAACTCTAGCATACTCACTTCTTTATTTTCATAATGTTTCTTTTTTATGTAACTATATTAACCTATTTAGGTAAACAGTTATCAAGTTACTTTTAAATTAATCGTACGCGCTTATTGAAAGTGTGCTTGAGTTTGGTTTATGTTTTTTTCAAATCACTTGTTTTTATTTTTAATTTATAAAGGGTGCGCGAATTGTTAAATTCTCATTCAAAACTGCTATTGGCGTTTAACTTCATTCCAGACTGAAATGTATGGCTGGCTTGTTAAAAGTAAAAGTACTATAGCGGCATTAAAAGACTAAGAATAAGAAACGGCATACATACATTATTTATTTTATTTATTTAGCACAACACTAGGACTAACTGCTTAATGCTAAAGTAGCATTTACATATAATATGTATCACAATATTATACCACGAGCGAGTTTCCTTGACAATTCCAACATGTCAATCAGCGCGGCATGTGGCGACCGTTGCGCTGGCGCATCGCAAATTGCTGCAATTCCCGCGGATATCTGATTGAAGGTAATTGTAACTTTTGAATTCCTTACGAAGTACCTGATCTGGACCTAGAACTCTTGTTCGTACCATATGGTTTCGAAGTAATGTAACTAGATAAAATTTAATAATAGATAATTCACGGCTAAAAGTCTGAAGTGCAGCTACACCTAAGTTTAGCCGGTTAAACCTAAGTGTCGGCTACAACTGACTGTCGGTTAAAGTTAGGTGTAAACAAAATGTTTGTAAGAAACAACTTGTTTTTATTATAATGTTCAGGGTAATCCGACATCAGTAAGGTAATGTGCGAGCCGAGCGAGCAAAGCGAGCGTGCTGCGACAACAGCCGGCTAAGTACCAGGTGTGATTTGTCCTTATTACAGAGTTCACAATTCGTCATTCAGGAATACAACAAATAAGTACATTAATTGAATGCAGATTAAATTTGAAAAAATCATGAATATTAATAAAAAGTCTATAAATGAAGTAGTTATGTTTCACGTCAAACTGCGGACCGCTGCGGGTCCTATAAGCTATATAGGAGACGGTCATTTGTTGTCTTGTTGCAGGCCTTGTAATAATACTGGCAACCCAAAAATCTGCAAAAGTAGAATAGAAAAGAATAGAATAGAAAACACTTTATTCACGGCAAAATAGATACTTAAAAATAATACACATAGGTAAGGAAACAATATTTAACTAAAACTATGAAACTATAAATATAAATAAACTAAATTACATTGCCGTGAAATGGTGCCAGCTCAGCATTCAGCATATACATATGTAGGTCGGCTAGGACCTACGCTGGTCTTCCACTAGAACCATCAGCAGTGGCATCACGGACGGATCTTACCAGTATTCCATTGTAGCCTATTTAAATAACTTTGAAAATGCCTCTTAAAGTCAAGAAATAACTGGTCCTAAGTACAGCACGCAAATAACCTGTGAATTATAACAGTTAAGAAGTCCTCCTGTCCCTACCCGGTCTACAGTCGTTCTGTGCTATTACCGCGACATAGAATTACAGTAAATGGCTGAATCATGTCGGTGCTGTTAGTCAACAGACACCGGACACCATATGCTACGGGGAATGGCTTTGACCGCACCACTTATGCCAATGGGAACCTACTTATTATGTTAGATGCCCTCTAGTTTTACACACTGAAAGTTAGTGGTTTCCGGTGCAAAATTTCCCTTAATGTGGTCCTTCAATTACTGCTAATTCTTACTTCTGTTAAAAATACATGTTATTTTCATTTCTTAGCTACGGTCCTTTTAGTGTTGAATATTGAACGAAAAAAATAACTTTTAATAATAAGACCGCTAATTCGTACACAATTTTTATTATTACAAATTATATGTAGCATCAATAGAGATTATATTATGCAAATTTATCAATGTGTCAGTTTTTTTTATAGTTTTATAAAAGTATGATAAATTGATGACAATAATTGAAACCCAAAAATAAAATATAACTAAAACACAATAAGTAATTAATAATTTTAAAAGTATTATAATTAAATAAGTGTGATATTTGACGATCCAATCGCTAATAGCGATGTACCTCTATGAAATAAAGTAAAAGTTAAATTGTTTATAATAATAATTATAATCATACAATTATATATTGTACCCTCAAAAGCTTTTTACTGAAGAGGTAATCGATCACTTCATCTAAAAATTACTTAACCCTAACCTCAAGTCAACTTAGGAGTACTTGATACAATACTTCAGTATTTGTTGTGTCTGTTGAACAAATTGTTTACATTACACTACTTCAGAAATTATAGGCTATTGAAAGATACACTTGAAGACTCGAGTGTTTGGAAATATTTGTTTAGGAATGACAATAAAATACGAATAAGTATGTAACTTCTTTTTATGATATTAGATGAATCGGCCGAGACCGACGTTTGCCTGCTGATATTATACCTATATATACAGTTGTAGTTGTAATGTTTTCTACATAGGTACCTATTACATATCCAGAGCTTGATTCACCCAGAGAAAGATAATGATGATCATCAACATTAATATTATGATCAACCTGTGTGTTGGTGTATACGTAATAACATAAGAGTATATACTGCAAGTGTAGTGTCGTGTCCGGGTCCGTGCTTCACCCGTGGGTGTGTGCTGAAAACCAGCATCACAGATGCACCCGCGCTGTGGCATTATGCTGAGCACCCACCTTTTCGGGCATCGCGATGATTGCTTACATTTTATCATTTGTACTCTATAGGTAGTTATAAGTATACTATAGGAGGAAAGTGTTATTTTCTGTTTTGTTTATTTTAATGTAATCATTGTTATTGCCTAAATATAATATTTTTCTCTGCGAATAAATATTTTTCTTTCTTTCTTTCTAAAGATAACATGTAAAATCTTCTTAGCCCAGTTATAAAGCTATAAACTTGATTTTCTTACCCTTCTAACGGAATGAAAAGGGAGCAGCGGAATTAGTAGACGCATCATCAAAATTCTTGAAAAAATAAATACGCTTTAAATGTTCTCTTATGACATTTTTACAAGCTTTTATTTACTTTCACCTGTCTGTTGTTTGTTTGTCTGTCTGTCGATCTGTCTGTCTGTCTGTCTGTAATCAAATCTTGCAAGTTTAATTTGATCCACTTCCGGGTTTCTGATTAAGCTGAAATTTTGTATGCATGTATAAATCCGATGACAATGCAATATTATTATGACATGGAGCTGGAAGGTGGCTATAGGAACTTCATGATTAAATGACGTAACCCCATCGAATTTGGGCTGATTTGATTCGTCTTGACGAGTACTTTAGTGCTAGATGGTAATAATAATAAAAGCTTGTTTTTAAAAAAGTTTTTTTTAAATTTCACTTGTTTTATAAAAAGATCTTAGACTTCGCGTGACTATTTGCGGGACTAGCCTATGATGAGACAACTTAGCAGTCTTTGTAGAAATCAGACCCTTGACACTAATCTCACAAACAACATAATTGATCCCATGATATTTATACACAGTCATATTGTTCATGATCCCTATTGTTCACACCTTAACAAGCTACGACAATAATAGACCCCAAACAATAGCTTAGATGACCCCAGATAGACTGTTACTAATTCTCATCGGAGAAAACCCAACATCTAACCGCAGACAGTTAAGATTTTTACATCTCTATTTTGGCAAAAGTAGATATAGTTGTATACAGACCTATCATTGTAATATATCGCTTATTTGTTGCATCAACGCTGTAACATATAAAAAGCCATTTTTGAAAAAAAAACAACTTTATTGTACGTCATATTAAAGTTTTTTTTTTCAATATATAATATACTTTTTATTTTACGCCATTATAGTTGCTATACCTTTACATTGTAATATTATACACCTACCACTTTTATTCTTTACATCGCTATTCGGTATTCGTGATTTCTTATCGACTAAGTTTTATTCGTGTTAATATCCGAAAACCGTCGTTAAGAATTGGCAAGCATAGACGAATAGAGCCACTTCACATTTTTTAATAATAATAAATTTATTTATTTGCAAACAAAATATGTAAATAAATATTAAACAATGTGCACTAAAACTATGTAAATGACATAAAAAAGCAGTAGCATTCGTAAACGCACTAAAAAAACATTAACAAATACATATTTATTACATAGAGTCCATTCATTAATTATGGATCTACCCTCTCCGAAACTAGACTGGAAGTCTGTGTCTCCGGAAAGAGCATGATTCCTCACATTCTGTGACACGAAATAACTGAATTACCGTATTTATATAAAGACGGCAAATATACAAAGACGAATAGCGATCCTCAGTCCGTTGATTGATTTTCAACAATTCACGCCCAATGATATCTTTTGTTCCTTATATATGACGTAGTTTCGCTCATCATATTGTATTTAGAAAGCCTTCCGTCTCAAGTCCAAGCAAAAACTTCAAAGGTTTAACGACGCGACGCGGTGCTAAAAAGCACTTTTTGTAGTATCACAGGATACCTTTTCAATGTCTAATTGACGTCTGGTGTTCATGATTAATCTTCTATTAATTATTATCTATAGATTTTATATTCAATAGCTGATAAAAAAAAAATTGTTAAATTCAACGTAGCTATAATATTACTAGGTAGAGTTCAGCCGCTCTCAAATAGCAGAATCTATGTAGGAAGATGTTGATTAAAGTGTGAAAACAATGGAAAAATTACACATTTTTAGTAAGGACTGGTTGGCGTTGATACTGGTGGTAAGCTTTGTTGACCGTGGCTAGTTACCACTTCGTATCCGTGTTTCAGCATGATGTTCAGTAAAACCAGGCAGGGATTTATCCCGTTGCGTCTTCTAGGTTTAGTTTTCTACCATCTATGCCCGCATCGTCGCCTAACGCGCTTGTTCAAAGACAAGACATATTTTATGCTCAAGATTTGAAGTAAATATTAAGTCATAATATTATAGTGATTTAAAAATCACTTAAGATCCAAGCGATAACGTGATCAACGGCTAACTTTTATAGGATACAAAATATATGATCGAAATCATATAATTAATAATTTAGAAAGCAAAATCAAATTATTAAGAATTTAAAGATTTTTACATAAAAGTAAACCACCAATACAATATCAAATATACCTCTACAAAAATTAAACTTTCAAATACGTAAATAGCCTACTCTCGATTACGGAGTGGCTTTAGAAAACTTGCCTAATAAGGATGATTCTCTGGGATCAAAATGCACTGTCACACGTACAACTGGTAGTGTTTGCTTACCAAATTGGAAGTAGATTATTGAAAGTTTGCCTCACTAGGTCAGTAAGGTTTTCATTTTCCTACGCTTACTTTTAAACTCGTTTAATGAGCGATTATTACCTCCTACTACCTAGAGAGATTCTATTAGGTATTTTAATATTATCAATAGCTTTAAAACTGTGAAAGTTATGATCAATTGAAGTAGATATTTCAGAGGTACGATTTTCTGGCTTAGTACGCAAACTCTCGCCATTGAAAGATCTGATTGTGGTCGGGCCAGGAAATGAAATTCCCAGCCCGACCACAATCATACTCTTGTTACTCGAAAAGTAAAAGGCATAAATTCCTGGAACAAGTGACACTAAAAGGCACAATTAAAATAATGAATTTGTGGCAAAACAGAAACTGCGTTTTTTGTCGTGGTCGGGCCAGGAATCCCAACACGCTGGATCTACACTATAATCGACCACGGTTCGTTCGTGGTCCGATCTCAGTCTGCAGGGTTATTGGCTAATTCATAGCCACTAAGTTTGATGTCCTCTTTAATGTACATGCGTTTAATATTTTACTCATGGTAATGACGAGGTTTAAGTAAGTAGAGTACATACATTAAAGTGGACGTCAAAATTAGTGGCAATGAATTTGCCAATAGCCCTGCTAAAATATTCATCATCATCATGCTGTAGTGACAATAAGTGAAATAAGTTTAAAAGTGTATCTTGCTAAATAAAACGATATTATGCAGAAATATAATACTTTTAAAAAGACATCAACGAGTGTCTGCTCTCGTTGAAGTCTTTTGAAAACTGTTTTTGCGCGTGTTGTGTCACCTCTGCAAAACATTAAATTAATTTCAATAATACAATAAATAATACCTAGGTCAGTATTCAATTGGAGCATTGAAGATTATTTTGATATAGAATAACTCTTTATTGCATACCATGTTACACAACAACACAACTCACACAACAATAACATAATATTATAACATAATTTAAATAAATCATTGTTAATCTTAGTCAGCTTTCCTTGATTTTTAATACAGAAATTGATATTGAATTATATTATGTGAAAATAAATAGAAGCGAGACGAGCCCAATGCTCCAATCTATCGAATAAACGAAGTTGCATTGTAATTTGTGCGAGTAATGTAGAGGTTTCAAGGTTTATAAAAGTTTGACAGTGAGTATCGCTTCTCGCCTGCCTGTCGTGTCGTATTTCGTCGTGTTTGTGAATTACCCGCAGGTCTGTCGAATCACTTGAACTTTGACACAAGGCTGACCACACACCGACTGGATTCGACAACAATGAGATGAATGTTTGGTATTTTAACTGACTTAAAAAAAATGAGGAGGTTTTTAATTAAACTGTATTTTTTATGTATCGTTATATGTACGAAAGTTATAAGGTAAATTGATTTTTTTGATTCTTTTTTATGCGAGATCTGGTTAGTTCCCGAATGATCCCGTTTTGTCCAGTTCTGACAATGCCATGCATAACTGGAAAACCATAATATTATGAAGTTAGTTTTTTTTATTATACCAACATTATTTTGTCCCCGATTCTGGCGTTATCATGATACAGGCTTACGTGCCTTCCCTGCTATAGGTTTCGATCATATCCTATAAAATATACAGGAAGTAAATAAATGAATAAATTGGAGGTCTTGGAGGTCTAGTCTTAATCATGACGAACTAATAATTTAGCATAATATAGGTTGGCCACTCGTCCTATACATTGTGATCTGATTCTAGCAGAGAAACAAGGGTGACCTGTTGTTATGTTAGAAATCCCAAATATTAATATTATTATTAAAACTAGGTTTTCAAATTCAAAACAAAATCTAAATAAAAACAACATTAGATTGCACACAATGAGTTTATGGTATGTATATATAATAAACTCATTGTTTGCACACTTACTGTGTGCAATCAGAGAGTAAGTAGGAAATAAGAAGTTTTAATTCTAGGTCTCACAGCTCACGAATTCTGCCATTTTTCTCTTTATGTTTTAGGCAAATGTATGTATTCATCCTACTTTCAGTCGTGTGGTAAAGTCATGTACATTTGCGCGTACGTTTTTGTCAAACGTGATGACAATGACCATCGTTAGTGTAGCGTATGGCCCGGTGACCCGGCATTTATGTTAACATCATAATAACCTGATTTTTTCACGCGTGTGAGATTTCAAAACTCGATTTTTTATGCCGCTCTCGTTGAAATTTGGCAACGTGCGAATTTATGTTTGCCAGTGTACCTGTTACAAGTTTTCAGTTTGTAGTTACTTGATGCCTGGGAAATCTAGTACACTTATATTATAACATTCATATGTACAATTTATGTGTTTGTATGTGTATAATGTTTGTTACATATTCACGCCTAAATAGTTGAGCCAATATTTTATAGAAAAAATCTGCAATATACTATAAGACAGCTATAAGACCTTTAATATCATACAGAACTTAGTAATTTTTATTTGAACATACTTTTCAGACAGGGCGCAGTTTATATACCTGTCGCTGTAAGACAGCCGATAGATAGATATATAGCTGTAAGTAGCCGTAATATAGTTATATCCCTAGGGATATAATTATATACACTGGAACATGGTTATGCGAAAGCGATTCATTAATATCTCCCTTAAGTCACTAGCCGGTCACTGATGGTTATATGGTATAAGTAAAATGTTTATAAGAAAAAAACTTGTTTTTATAACAATATCACGACTAACTATATGCGACAAATCCATATTTAAAAAGGTATTTATTCTTCGAAGGACTTTCTTTACGATCACACACGAGTTGAAAACCGTTAATGTTAATAACCATAAATCTGATAGACATTCCGCTAATCTCATAATCCGAGACGAACCATTTATAATGAGCATGAAGAGTCAATCTAGTTTTAACGTTATAGGTACAGCACAGTAGAAAGGTTAAACGACCCCTAGGGTGCGCAGGTAGGCTATGACAAACTTACAAATGGCTACTTTGAAGCAAAAGGACCGCATATCAAATATGTTAATTTATTTTTTAAAGTAATCAGAATAACCCATTTTTTTCACAGTTCCATTAGAAGATAGACACAGACATTGAAAGTTAGTCTTAAATATCTAATATACAAAAAAGAAATTTTTTACGGGCTCTCCTCGAAAATTCGTTATTTTGATTTGTGGCCCTTTCGGTTTGAGCAGAATCGTCGCCTTTGCGTCGCTCGCACATTTCATAAATTTTTAACGAAAATGACAGCAACACGACGCGACAGCTACCACACCAAATACATACAGCCAAAGAAATTTTCATACAGAATCCACAGATTGGTTCCACATTAAAGTCATTCCTAAGAAATAGAGCAGGTAGAATGACGAGCTCGTGTCACTATTAAGAGCGTATATATCGGTTGACGCTCTCTCGCTCGCACCAATTGACAAATTTTGAAATAATAATTCATAGAATTTATTTATTGAAAATTCCTCAAGATCAGCCCTGCATAATTTTATTGCACACATTTTAAAAGTGTTTTTAGTTTAATATATAATATAAAAAAATCGCATGGGAGCATATTAAATTATTTTTTTCAAAAATCTCAACTTTGAATTTTTTAATATATCAAACTGAAAACGCTTTTAAAATCTGAGAGGGCTGATCTTGAGGAATTTTCAACAAATTTATTCTATGAATTTATATTTCAAAATTTATCAAATAGAGCGTGCGAGAGAGTGGCAACTGATATATCTCTTAAGAATGTAAAGCCTTAGATATATAAAGTAGTATATTATAGTACTATATAGATATACGGTCGTACGTCCAATCTGCATGGTCCAAAACGATTAGATTTGATTCGCTCTTGCATCTGTTACGTGTCATTATTAGTGCTCGTGTAACGGGTGGGATGAATAGGGGACAGGATCGGCCATGTTAAGCTTCTCGATGTATTAGAAGTTTTGTCCAAGTTTCTTTGGGAGAGGATCGTGCCGTGAAAAGAGCATATGTGGGACGGCCGAATGGTCCTAGACCAGTTGGCCGCCCCAGGTACCGCTGGATGGATGAGGTGGAGAAGGACGTGCGCGCCCTGCAGGTCAAGGACTGGCAGGAGGCACAGGACAGGACCAGCTGGAGGCTCTTGTCAGAGGCTAAAACTCACTTAGGGTTCTCGTGCCAACCTAGTAAGTAAATTTAATGTTCTTATGAAAAAATCTTACGATAACTAACTAGTTTGTCACGATGATCACAAAGTGAGTTTTGGCCTCCGAAAAAAAGTTCTGTCAGTATTCAAGCTACAGGGCGCGCACATTACATTTCCTATTCCATCTCATCTTTTCAGCGGTGTCTGGAACGGTATACGACCATTCAGCCGATCCACATTCGCAGTCCCAGGTCAATAATGCACCAACTCAAAAAGTATTTCTACTGCAATTGCAATTTAATCTATACTTGTTTAACCTAGAATTTATAATCAAATATTTTTTTGAGTTAGTGCAGTATTGATCTGGGAGTGCGAATGTTGTATGTTTTGAATAATACACTTGTGTATGTATAGGTATATCCATACTTTAATAAGTAGGTATGTCCCATCAACTAAAGTCTTATATATAACAGCCGATGTATCTTATAAAGTAACCTATGTTGTAACGGGTGGGTGCGCGTGAGTCGTCGCGTGGAAGATCGCCACGGTAGAATGGTTATACACCGCTTCGTAGATGTTTTTAATTATTACTTTACGATTGATTTGTAGCAAAAAAATGTACCTATGGCTATTTGAAGGGGAACCTTACTGGGCATAAATAAAAATAAATATTAGTATGAAATAGTGGCTGTACCCAGCGACACTGTGTAGTCAGTAAAATAATAAATGTTTTCTGATAAGCGCAACGTATATTTATTAAACACTAGCTGTGCCCATGCGCTATACTGTAGCCTATGTGTTATTCCAGGGTCTAAGCTATCTATTTACTAAATTTCAGCTCAATCGGTCCACCAGTTTAGGCGTGAAGAAGTAACAAACATATACACTCACACACTGTGAGATCATAAAATACCGCCTATATTCTTAGCGGAGATATAAAAAAAAGTGTTGCAGTGTGATTTATTTTAATCAAAACGTTCTACCACGCTATATTTCTCCGTCAATCCCATGAGAAGTGCAATAATCCATAGCAAGATTAAACACGCATCGAGTTCCGACGTGACAGCAGAATGTAGATAGCAATAGATAGGCTTTAATGGATATTATCTCATTATTATATCGATGTTTCATATCTGTAGCGCCTGTGGTCCAGTGGGAATTTCTTGGATGATTCATTCCTGGGATAAGATTGATTTTCTTTACAGTAGTTAGAATTAATGTGTATCGCTTTTTTGTAAGGGGTCAAATTCATTATAAACATTTAAATTTATTATAGTGCGTTGTATTCTACTAGTTAAGCCCTTTCATTTGATACCCATATTGGGGGGTCGTGGAGAAAAAAAGTAATCCGCCATTTTGTAGCAGCGGCCATCTTGGACCAATTTCCACCAAACATGGCTAAGAAAACTCTCGACTAACTCTACTTTCAAACAAAAAAAACTAATATTATGCTCTATGCTATATTATGTCTATCTATCTTTGCTCTATGCGATAGGACCGCCGATTGTATACCTTTAGCTCTATGTGTATTATCTATTTATGAAACAATTTCTTGTAACCAGGTTTGCAATAAAGTATTATTGTATTGTATATTATATTATATGAATTCGTAACATGTGGCCAACATCCCTAATCATGTTAACCATTTTTAATTATAATATTAACAAACCAAAAATAATGTTATTAGATTTTTTTTAAATACCTGACCTATTAAATAAATTAACTTACATATTATGTCCGAGTGGTTTTACTCTAGCTTTGACTTTACAACCGTGAGTGATTATAATATTACAAAGATACAGATACCTACATTATATTACCTATGCACATGATTACTCATGCTCAGCAAACGGTACAGTGTAAGACAAGAAGGTAGTAATGACCCGCGCAACAGGTGGAATAATCTAATAATGGGTGATGTATAACCGTCACTGGGAATTACTTTCTTGTTGGTTCTCGTAGGTTATATGCAAGGTTGTTCAATTATGTAATCTTGTTATAGGAATAACAAGAAATAATAATAAAGAAAAATAATAAAACAACAAGAATATAATGTATGTATATTTTTGTGTGCTTATTAAGACGATTTTAGGTCTTATTGGGTTAGTTAACACCGGCTGCAATCACTAGCCGACAAAAATAAGATTTTGTTTTAAATAAAAATATTTTTTTAATTTCTTGTCGCTTAGTTCTTTGAAGCTAATTTAGAGCGATATAGTGCGACATTTCAAATACTTCATATTCTTCTAAGCTTTATGTCATTAATCTTCAGGTGAAATTAACAAATTGTAGTTTATCTCTACATTTTTCTAAACCACATTCTTGTCAGATTTTTCTTTATAGGAATCAATAACGAGTAATATTTCAAAGAAGAGAATCCTCTATCGTTATAACAGTGCTTTTTGGACCAGACACTATAGCTACTTGATTTTTTCTGAAGATGTATCTAAAATTATATTTCGCAACATTTGGCATTCAAAAATGTTTTTACTAACCACTCTACTCGAATAATTTCTTTGTCAACCGCGTTAAAAGTTTGTCAATCGTAATAAAGCTGTCATATGACTATTGTGTGGGTCTATTTAGGCGTCATTATATTTTGAATAAATAATATTTAATATGTTTAAGCGTTCGAATGGAGTGTACCTATATAAAAGAAATAGTGGTATGTAATAACTGTCAAATTAGCGTCAAATATTTTACTAATGAGACAGTTACAGTTGGGAATTCCACGTTAATTGTATTAAATGGTTTATTTTATTATTGTTAAAATAGTTTTCGAATTGATATCTCAATATAATTTGTTATGTGAAATGTGTATCAATTATGTGAAGACGAAAATTAAAGACAAATTCATGTCTAATACATCATCATGAAAATCAATTTAATAAATTTTTTTCTCATTATATTTCAGCTAGGTATCTTATTCCAAGCGAAGCCTTAGATTTATCGTACACAAACTTAGGAGTGCCAAATAGACCTGTAACAACACGAATTATAATAATTAATTAGAGTTGATGGATGTACGCAAACGTTCAAAAAAGCTAGTTTGAAATCGGCCGCACATCTTCGCATTGATAATATTCGGCTTGCAAATTCCTCAACTCACATACATCTTAGCGTTTAGTGAAAATACTGGGCTGAAGAGTCTGAACATCTTATGACTCTTGAGTAAGAAGCAGTGCAGTAGTGTAGTGCACCTAGAATTTTATGTAATTGTGAAATCCTGGGTAGCACTGTACCAATTATGGGCAGCGTAACTCTTACCATCAGGAGAGCGTATTGCTCATCTTCTTACTTCTTTGCATAAAAATACTCCAAAAAATTTACGATTTGTAGTACGAGTAACAAAAAACATTTTATCATTTATTTTTTATCATTTTCAATTTTTGTCGGCACTGCTTTTTTTATACAAGACGGCAGGTTATATACATCGCTGGAATCTGTTCTCTCTACAAACTACTAAAATTATGTTTAAATTATTGATTGAAGCCGCCATTAAAGTTTTTATCAAATTGACAGGCATTCAATAGTGCTTGATTGATCATCGCATTATCAATCGGCTAGTCCGTTGATCAATACACATTTTTACTGTAATCTTGTAATTATATTTTATATTTAGTAAAGTCTAATATGGTTTGTCCAAATGAAGTAGCCGGTAGTTATTTGTGTAAGTTAATGGTACAATGATGGTAAATTATTATATTGTTGGCTTGATAAGAAATATTGTTAGGTGGTGTTTATAACTTGATAGGAAAAGATTAGATATAATTTTTTTTTTTTTTTATGTGGAGAAGTAAGAGGACGAGCAAGACGCTCTCCTGATGTTAAGAGATAACGCTGCCCATAATAAGTACAGTGCTACCCAGAATTTCACAATGATGTGCAATTCTAGGTGCACTGCACCAACGCTTCTTACTCAAGAGTCATAAGATGTTAAGACTCTTTAGCCCAGTAATTTCACTAGCTACAGTGCCCTCCTACCGAAGCACAGTAAATATCTGTATAAGTAAATATCTGTCTACAAACATTATCTAAAAATATAGACGATCAACAAAATTTATGGATACTTAAAGAATAAACCAGTTCGTATCAAACGTATACAGTAAGCTACATAGAAAAATCCACCGAAAAACGAACTTTTTTTACCACAAGTTCAGCTATTGTTTGAACAATTTTAGCCAAACATAAGAAACCAACACAATGTTCTGTATCATTAATTTTAATGTAGCTTCTAATTGTTATTATCATAAAGAAACACAAAACAAAAATGTAAAGCCAGGCAAGGATTTATCCTATCTACTTAACCGACAACGTCGGCAATACGGTCGGTATGTCGGTTTTGGTTGTCTGGAAGAGATCGGTATTAGCGATAAGACCGCCAATTGTTACACTGTTGTAATGTAACACATTGTATTTAGTTCTAACTTCTTGTAAGTTCAATAAAGTGTTATCTAATCTAATCTAATACAAGTAATGTTACAAACAGTAATCGTTTACCATCAGGTGAACCGCCTGCTCGTATGTCTCCCTAACAAAATAAGGTACAGATATAAAATTACTCTTGACAACCTGACAACTGTACGAACGTTTGAGCAGCTTCATAGATATTATTTATTTTTTACAAAAAAAAACTCATTGTACAAAATGTGAAAGTCATGCCGTACAAGACAGCTATGGATTTCCGTATCACATAACAATAACCACCTTTGATTATTGGTATAAAAAGATTATAATGAGCAAATAAATTATGTGCTAGGCTTGTGGTTACGTATCATGGGGTCAAGTCATCTACTTTGTAATTGAACTACCGCACACGCGGGATAATAACGTTCTTAATAAAGGTAACTTTGTAAACGGCCCATTATCGTTGACGATGCGTAGTTGGTAGCAGACTAAACCTAGAAGGAGGGATAAATCCTTACCTGGCTTCACTGAACATCATGCCGGAACACGGGCCTACCTAATGGCCGCTTGGCGACACGGTTATGTCCAGTGGGAGGTAACTAGCCACGGCCGAACTTTACCACCAGTATACTTAACCAGTAAACTAACTTAGATTGACTTGTTTTAAAAGTCTATTTAGTTTTAAACACCCGTTTTAGTCGTGTCCCCCCGCCCTCGAATCAGTTTTACTATAATTTTCGAGGAAGTTATGGTTTTACTCGATTATTCCCTATAATTATGGTTAAATGATGATAAGCTACTCATAGTATCTATTCGGTATGCTAATACAAAATCCTATTGAGAACCATTATTCACCTGTGACTCGACCATTACTCCTGACTGATGAACCAGACCTAGAAATAAATAAATAAATAAATAAATAAATATTTCAGGACAATTCACACAGCGCCACCTAACCCCATACTAAGCAACTTAATGCTTGTATTATGGTGATTAGGATAACGGATATAATACTTAAAAAAATGATCCTGTTCATTCCACTGATCAAATACTTGATATCGGTGATTCATAGAACATATTTTATCTTTAAACATTGAAGACTAAGAATCTTTGTAACTTCTGCATGATACTCGTAATCCAACTGGTGCCTTTAATGAAAGTTACCAAGTCAAATATTGTAAACACATATTAATTTATTTTTTAAACATGTTTTTACAAAGATTCCCGTCTAATAAAAATATGAATATTAGCTAACTGCGCCCAGCGCTTTTACCCGCTGTACCAGCCTATGTGTTATTCCAGGGTATCAGCTATCTCTATACCAAATTTCAGCTCAATCGGTCCACCCGTTTAGGCGTGAAAGAGTATCCGTTTAGCGTGAGAGAACATACATCCAGACATCCATACATTCTTACAAACTTTCACGTTTATATTATTTGTAAGACGTAAGATTAGTTTAAATCGCGGCAGTTTAAAGTGTTATATTAGCAGCCTGCATCCACGAGTAATACTTGGAACCACAAATTTATGTATTTTCCAGTATTAAAAACTAAACTAAACGAAATAAGAATAAATCAATAAGATCAACTTAGTAGGTATTCTTAAAATCATTACAAAGCACGCTGTAGCCATATCGTACATTAAGTACAGTTACTGTACGCGTAAAAAGGGTGTTAAAACGCTTCAGTCGTAAACCACGCCACGTTATCATGTCCGCGACGAGGCGTCATTATAAATGTTAATATAGAGACGCCTGCGGGGTTATTCCGGACCAAAATCGCTTCTCGTTTTGCTAACGTCCACTGTAAATTTTTCGCCAAATTTTGAAAAAATCTTCAAAATTCTTACGATTCTTCAATTTTTTATAATTTAGCATCTTTTGGTTGCCTCAAAGTGGCGATTTTGAAAATAAAAATGTGTTTTATAGTTTTTTTGTTTACGTTTTGCTGCGCCGTCGTCTCTTTTTTGTGCAGAATTAAGGCCCTGGTTGTAGATCATTGATGACATGGATATTTTGGCGCGTGGATAAAATAAGAACTATCTGTACATTATTTTTAATAATAACTAAATGTACATTAATTTTCTTTTTATAATTAGGATTTAAGATAATTCTTTATACAAATAGAGGACTATGTTTCAAATTGGTATGTTTCGTGCGAAGTCAAAGTGTAAGAATTCGCATTTTATAAAGGGCTTCGTCAATTTACAAACGAGCTGTGTGTGTATAAATTATGACTGAAGAAAATATAAATTGACTAGTCATAATCATAATATGTCCTAATATTGGATAATGTATGTAATATTCAAGATATAATATATAATATTATAATAAGTTGCCAGCTATATTTCAAAATAGATTTATTTCTTAACATTATCATAAAAATTATTACACAACTTAAAAAAACGTACGAACAAAGATTTACTTTACACAACAGCGCCAGTCTTTATATCAATACCCAAGTACTAAAAGATCCTTATTTCATGTACCTACAATTTTTATTCAAGTATGTAATTGCTACAATAAAATTACTTGTCCATATTAACTGCCCGCGCTCTTTTATCATTTTAATAGTGGAATTAAGGCTGAATACATATATCCGTTAAAAGGTAAAAACTGTAAACCATCGTAGTTTTATTTTTTTGTAGAGTAGAGAAGCATGTTAATGTACTGATACAAGTCATAATCATCATCATCATCAGCCCACGTTCGTCCACAGCTGGACATTTTACCAGGGGTAGACTTCCTTTGCAGGAGGTTGTCTAGGTGGGTACCTCAGCAGTGCCAGTTATTCTACCACCTGAGCAGTGATGTGCAGACATTACTGTGCTCCGGTAGGAGGGCACTGTAGCTAGTGAAATTACTGGGCCAAAGAGTCTTTACATCTTATGACTCTTGAGTAAGAAGCGTTGGTGCAGTGCTTAAAGAATTTCACATCATTGTGAAATCCTAAGTAGCATTGTACTGATTATGGGCAGCGTTATCTCTTAACATCAGGAGAGCGTCTTGCTCGTCTTCTACTTCATCACATAAAAAAAAGTAGGCTCCATAGGACGCCACTCAACTCAATCCTCCGTCTTCCTTCTTCAACCACTCCCAGCGATCCTCCAGATTTCGTCTTAGATTCTATTAAGGTTATATTAATATGATTAGTATTAACCCGAATGTGTGATTTTATTAATATGATTAGTTTAACCTTAAGAGACCTTATAGCGTTAGACGCGATAACTCCCGACTAGTCATAGGAGTGTATATCGCGCAAGTTTAAAATCTCTTAAGCTTAGTTGGACTCACTAATTATAGCAGAACTAACACCAAATATTAATATCTAATTAATAATTATAATCATAGATTTCCGCAAAGTAACTCCTCATTCTATTAATATTTAAATATTAATTGACAGATACAATATAAACGTGGTTGTAATAAATTTCACAGCAATCGTTTTGAGTCGCAAATGTGTAGCAAACCTTGCATATGTGTAAATTATACGCTACTGAAGCAGTCAAAATTAGCGGTGCATTTTTATTCTCGCCACTTAAATTGATTGGTCTGTTAAGTGACAACACATTTGTGATCTGTTGGTATAAAACCAAGGGCCATTAACATAAATTCTGTGGCTATTTAGTGTTTTTGCACTTATTGATTATGTTATTACTTGTTATGAATTACGAGTGTATCCCCCTCACCTATAGAGCAAGCTTGAAATTGGTTTAATATAATATAGTTAAAATTCACTTTTTTATTTCATATAGACTATTTTTTAAAAATACTACTTTTTTTTATACCGCCTCATGCGGACATCATAACCTGCTGCTATGGGTTATTGCAGCACCCTTATATACTATTTATTAAAAATAAACATATTATTAATAATTACAATAGACATTATTGAATTATTATCTTCCTGAAACCCTAAAACTCCCCCTACACTCCCCCATCTCCCCCTCTACTTCTTCCTTAAATACTGTACGTTATAAAATATCATTTGAAAATTTTATAAAAAAGTAGCTTGGATGAAACATTTTATAGAAAGCCGAGACGTTGCGCGCATATTCTTTTTATTATGTCCACCAATATAATAAATATTAAATGATAGACTAAATAGAATTTTTATCTTTGTGTGTATACTTATTCCATTAGGATATATTGTCGGTGATCTCAAATGAATAAAAGCGCGACGCGACAGTTTCCAGTTTCCGTCAGATGCTATAAAATATATTAACATTTAATTTCGCCGGTTTCGCTGCAATCTGATCCGCTGTGGTAATATAAATGACAACACTTTTATATATATCACGTTCAATTTAGTAAGAATTTAAAGAAATTCCTTTCAGTTAGCGCTAATAAATATACCTTCAACAAATAGTAAAGAAATACGTCCATGTTACTGTTGTCTTTGAACGCTGATTTTATATTTAATTAGGGTTTTAAGTACCTAGTCAGCGAACAATTGCGCAAAGTGGAGATTCGATTTAATATACACGAATACAACCGACTTTCATGAAACAATCTACTACACTTAGTTATATAATAATAATTGGGGTTTATACTCCAACAGAACAGGTTACCTTACCAACGGCCTCCTACATATCCTATAGGAAACAACCGGGACCCACGGTTTATAGTACCTTCCGAAACACGGTAGTGTCCAGGCGAAAATCTTTGCCACACTGAGATATGAACCCTGGACCTCCGGATTTCAGCCCGGAAGTACGACCGGGCCATGGACGCTACAAAAGTTATAAAAATAGAAATTAGAAATATCGACAATTTTCGCTCATTTATGAAATATTTATTTTTATGGACGTTCCACTACATTTTTACCAAGACGTTTCCATGTTACATCTTCGCAAAAAGGTGACATGAAACTATTTACGAATTCTCGTTAATTTTTGTAAAGAGATGCGAAATAAGAAATTGTTCACACGCAAATAGCGCATGGGATCGCATGCTCGCGCGAAATATTCTCGCTCTCTAGCTGCTAGCTACTAGCTGCAACTGCCGTCATATCATGGGAATCGCGTCTCATGACTGCACCCAGTGATATAAGGCACTAAACATACTAAAAACAGAAACAAATGTAGGTATACATTGGCTATACATGCAGCTTTACAGCAATGTCTCATTTGCTTTGTATTTTAATGCAAAAAAAAATGAATCATACTAACATTATATATGTAACAATAATAATTATGTTCGTCATTTCTTCATGCCTAAACGGGTGACTAACAAGACAAGAAAAAAAAAAGTAGGTACCGCAAAGATAATGATGATAAACAATAAAAGAATGATAGTCATACACCTACTATTACTTAAGCAGATGTTTTTGAAATATTAAAACCCTTTCATAGGATTCTATTTATTAAAATAATACCTAGGTGTGGCAAGCATTTTCACGGACATGATGTTTACGTTTTTAAAATAATAATTGTTTTCCCACTGTCCAGTGGGCTTTGCCAATTTAGAGTCTACAGCGCTTTTATAAAAAGGTACACACGGTCTGTATTTTTCTAGTTTGTGTGTACAGCGCTTAACATTAACAACTTGTCAGTCGATCGTCGATTGTTTTGACGTCACAAATCACGATAACAACCTCGTGGAGTTCACACGGTAACATACCGTCTGCCATCTACCAGATAATAGCACGAATTGAAGATGACATTGATTGTTTCATTATTAAAATTCTTACTTGCATGTACTAAGGTACAACGACTTTGTATCGGTGGACTTCGAGCTGTATCTAAAGAAATAATAATACTTGCTTAACGCTTATATGTTAAAAATGCGAATGTATCGATGTATGTACATATGTGTGTCACGCCTAAACGGCTGATTAATCTGAAATATATTTTATTAATGATAATAATATATTGGGAAATCTTGGAATAACACAGACTTTTTAGTGGCTAAACTCGCTAGACCAGTGTGTCTACAATAAAAGTAAAGTGGATTGCTTCCATCAAACCCTTTTCCAAGTCTTTTCTTTTTATACCTTTTAACATAATATTGTAATAAATCATTTTCGAATAGGTCAGAAAATATGCAAAGTAAAAATTTACACCTGCTTTATATCGGACATTTTAAGAGATATATCAATCTCCTGGTTATTTTTTGTCAATCTATAGTAAAAAGAATACAAGTGTCTAGCTTTGACGGACAGACTTGAGAGAGTTCCAAACAGCTATTAAAAATCTATTTGTAACATTTTTTCTAAAGGAATTGATGTTTAATTGCTACCCACGCAATCTGAGTAAAAAAGGACTGCCTATTAATTGAAGATGAGTGATATATGATTGATAACTAATATTAATATAATTTATAATATATATTATTCAATATTCGTTGCATAGAAAAGATTTCAACGCATTGCGACCTTACATAATATTATTATGTAAATCTCTATTTCATTTAGATCAATGAATTGTTACTTCTATAGCGTAATATAAATGCAATAGTTTGGATATTATGAATTTTCTATCCTCATACAAATATAAGTTTAAAAATACGTTGAAAAAAGAACAGATTTTTTAAATCTCTACTTTCTGTTAAGAAAAAGAATGCTAGTAATTTTTTAACCTTGCACTTTTAGTAACTACCGTGTGGTTTAAGAAACTAAGTACTATTACTTAAATAACACAAATGGCACCTATTTAAGAATGAAACCTGGATATCTCCATCCATTCATCCATTCCATCCATTTCCATCCATTTTTCGAGCACCTTTCTACCCCAGCGGCCACCTATCCGCTCTCCGCGCTATGTGGTGTGAAGTGCTCCAGTGGAGACCACAGACTAGCATACAAGGCGTAGGACGTCCACCTACAAGGTGGACAGACGACCTTACAAAGGTCGTCGGAAGACGCTGGATACATCGCTTCCAACCGGTATATATATGGAGTCCAAAGAGGGGGCCTATGTTCAGCAGTGGACGTCCTATGGCTGAGATGATGATGAGATACATTATTTAATGTTATATTTAAGTATACTGACATCGATATTATATTTATATTGACATTATTATGTTTATATTGTCATTATGTAGATATATTATTATCATTATTATTCATTGAGAAACGATGCGATGTGATAACATCACAGTAAGTTATCAAAAGTGTGTTTTAATAAAAGCTTGTGACATTTGAAGATAGTTAATTCAAATTCAATGTGAGGCTGTAAATAACATAATCCGGTGGATTTGTTAATGATATTGATGCATTCGCGATGTAGATCAAGGTTCATCTTCTTTGGTAAGAATGTGTGACATTTTGAAAGGCCATCGTTCGTGATTCGTGGTAACATAGCATGGAATCATTTTACACCACATCGTGCTACAAAAGTAAACAAGTGAATAAAAATAAAAAAACCCGAACGCAACTTTTTAAAAATATTATATAATTCGCGGTTTTGTGGTCGCGGCCATCTTGAATTTTAAATTTATCATAGTGCGTTGTATTCTACTAGTAGTCCCTTTCATTTGATACCAATATTGAGGGAGTTGTGGTAGAAAGAAGTAATCCGCCATTTTGCAGCGGCGGCCATCTTGGACCGATTTCCACCAAACATAGCTAAGAACACTTTCGACTAACTCTACTATCAAACAATAAAAAACTAAATCAAAACAGGCACACACGTCAAACTCCGTACAACCACTAGGTCTCAATATACAGCTTAATTTGCACAAATCTTTAGTCACTCAGTTACCTACATAATTTATTTTAGAGCTCGTAACGGGTAGCTATGCAATCTTAATAGTTAACTAGATAAAGTAATGCTTTACATTATCTATGGTCATGACCATAGATAATGTAAAGCTAAGTCATCGCATAGACTGTGTGTGGCATTTATCTCAGCTCAACCGTTCTGTGCTCTACAATAATTATTATGGGACAACTTTCTTGCACTGTCTTTAAAATATAATAATGGAACTAGCTGTATCGAGCGGTACCCGCAGTTTAGTATGTTTTTTCATGATTAAAGCTAGCTATTTACCAAATTTGAGCTCAATCAGTGCACCCGTTTAGGCGTAAAAGTGTAACAAAGATACAGGTTCATTCTTACAAACTTTTGCGTTTATAAGTAGGATAGAATAGATTTACTGATTATTCCATAGATACACCAAATTTTGTTCTTTCCCTATTTCTTTAGTTTGCTTAAAACATGGTTTATAATAATCTTTACTAGGTGTGTAGGTATAGGAATATATTTTTTTTAAATTCAAATTTACAACAAGGTTCCGTGCCTCTCAATATGATTTTAAATAATTTGTTTCATAATAACGTTTAAATTCCAATTTTTCAGCGAAGTTCAGTGCTCCCCAATATAATTTAATTCGAGAATCTTAGGTTAGTTGACCAAGTGTATTTTAAAACTGGACGAAGGTCTATGGTTTAAATAGATGATTGATTGATTGATAGACATGCGATGGCGGGAGGTACTTCTCGGGTAACTCTTATTAACGCAGAGCACAAATGATTGATTAAAGTTAACTACTTTATTTATGCACTAGCTTTGCCTAGAGGTTTTACCTACTAGAAAAAAATTGAAAAGTAACCATAACTTTTCTTCTTTAAGTATACTATAATAGAATACAATAATTCTCTTTAATGAGATCAACATTTAACAGAATAGACTTAAAACTAAATTAAATTATATTAAAGTCCTCAATAGGTGGCCTTATTGCTTAAAGCGATATCTTAATCTGATAAAAATGTAACGATAAGAATAACAATTCTAGGATCTAAGCTACCAAATCTATATACATTTTAGCTCAATCGGTTTTGTTGTTAAGTTGTGATGAGATAACAAACACACACACGGACACAATATTTGCAATAAATAACTATATCTACTTACTAGCTACATTCAGCGGTTTTACCCGCTTCCCGCTTGCCTATGTGTTATTCCAGGGTTTAAGCTATCTTTATGCCAAATTTTAGCGGAATCGGTCCACCTCTTTAGGCGTGAAAGTAACATATATCCAGACATCCATAATCGTATACACTCTTACAAACTTTCACGTTTGTAATTTTAGTAGGATTACTAAAATCTCTGTTACATTTTTATTTTGCAAATAAAAATAAGTCAAGTTACCAAACAAGAGACATAAAATTTAACTGCTTCAAACTACAATTCTCAAGACACGTTCTCATAGTAACTATGTCTATTATATTCCGAGTTTTGTACAAGTGTTCTTAAAATTTAACTCGCTTGACAACTTCTATACACACGTAAAAAGCAAATAAAATAAAACATTTCACCGAAATAAAGACATACAAGCGTAATGGTGCGTGGCAATCTTTGACGAGTAAATACAGCTTGAAAATTGTTGATAAATATTAGCTCGCTTTATCTTGGTGATCGACTGAAGACATTAAAAGCTTTGTTGATTGTATTGCTTTATATGCTTTTTTTTTATTTAAATTTTTTTTGTTAGAAACTTGTGGATATTAAACCAATGCAATGAGTGCCGGTCTAACAAACTAATAATTATTATGAACAACAATGAAAACTCGTGTTTGAAACTTTGCGTAAAATTTCCTTTCTAAGTGGATATCTTCGAAAATATAATTGTGCCAAATTTAACCTGATCCGTTCAGCGATTAGACAAGAGTTAAGAGCTGTAAAATCAGTCAATCAGTCACGCTGTTACAGCTGTTAGTCTAATAACATAAGGTACCCTAAAAGCAATAACTTACAAAAGTGCTGTATATAATGAGCCTTGAGCCGTTTTGAATTTGAGTTTATTTTACATGGTCCAATAATAGTTTAGGTAAAATTAATAGGTTTAATTATAACCTAAATAGTAAAGCTTAGGTATCTTGTATTTATTTATTTATTAATCAAATAGATTTTGAACTAAATGAAGCCAGATAGAAGACATCAACAAAATTTATTACAAAATTAATTCTCGTGAAATTTTATTTTGCATAAAAGTCGAACCATTTACGAAATTAGACGCATGAATATGCATACGTCTAGACTTCGTATATTATAGTGAATAGTGATAGCATAAAGTATAGGTATATGGTAATATGATTCCAAATCCACCGAATCCACTGGAATTTAAAATCACACGAAATAAAATTAATATAACTCTCAAGCCGCATGTTTTGGTTCAAATATCACAACATTTTTCACTTAACATTGTCAAACTACACTTTTTGTTTGCACCAACAATGTATTTGCTTTGCATACCCAATGGAAAGCAATTACGTACAACAAAACATAATATCAAGATTATGTAATCAAACTCGCCATTTTTTTTTGATGTTGTCTTGTTTTTGTTTAATATTTGAAACAATACACGCTCTGGAGACGCGGTTTAACTTGAACTATCACATATTTTAAGAGCAATCTAATTGTTTTGATTACGTACGTGATAGAACATGATACGATATAATTTGGTTCGGAGCGGAATTTTTAAACGGTGAAGAATTTAGATTGAAAGTAAAAACACTTAAAATACTAGATGTAGTTGCATTTAAATAGAAATGAAGCATTCATTGTAAGATCATTGGTGGTTTAAATGGACAAAAAGAGACGCCTTTAAGTTACCTTTTTACGCAAGCAAACTGCGATCAGTCCTTCATAAAGGTCAATAAAATGTGAGTCTCTTTAGCCCAGTAATTTCACTATCCATCTTTGCCCTTCTAAGCGGGCAAAAAGCAGCAAAATTTTGGGGGAGATCATGGTAATTAATCCAGACGAGGTCTCGTATTAAGAAGCCCACCTACCGTTGAAAAAAGCTATATAACACACACACTGGTAATCATTAACTGTGTAAATAGAAAGTAAGCTTTGTGTACCAAATAATAATAATAATTGGGGTTTATACTCCAACAGAACAGGTTACCCTACTTACACTGTCAGAGTCAAATCACAATTTATAGGTTGTGTGGCGAACCTATATGTTGCAGTTTCAGGTCGCCGAGATTACTACAGGGCCTGCAACATGACCTAACGACTGCCTCCTACATAATATCTTATAGGAAACAGCCTGGACCCACAGTTTTGCGTGCCTTCCGAAACACGGTAGCGTCCAGGCGAACTTTTTGCCACACACTGAGATTTGAACCCAGGGTCTCCGGATTAAAATCCGGACGTATGACCACTGGGCCACGGACGCTACACGTACGTGGGTGTGTTCGTAGGTGTATGTCCAAATGAGTGGACTTATTGTGCCTCAGTCTGTTTTAAACAAGCTTATTCTAGTAGTTATTTCGTTCATGATTGAATTATAAAAATATTATTGTAAAACACGGCACGCGCTGAGTTAAGAGCTTCGATTGACGTTTCAACGAGAGAATAATGAGTTGGACAAACACATTCCTTGAAAATGGAAAACCATAGAATAATCATTTCTCAATTAAATACAGAGAAATCAAATGAAAGCGGCAGCATTTTACGCCGCGTTTATCACTAGCTTTTAGAAATAATAGGGTTCTCAATATCTACTTAATTGATTTATTTATAGCTTGTTTGAATGATAATAATTAGATATCGGATGGTGTCAATCCAATACCTATCTATTCTAATGTTAAAAATGAATGATGGATGTTAAAAATGTCTCCCCTTCTTGCCTAAAAAAATAAAATAATTCAAAAACCATTAACCATTTTTGCCGAACATATATTGCGCTCAAATCATGGCCTCCCCAATAATGCCCTATACACAAATGTACTGAATAATCAAAAACCCTGTATAAATCCGATAAAAATGTGAACATCAAAAAGCTATGCGAAGTGCCACCATAAAGGAACATCAAATAACTCATCTTGACAAAATTTATATCCGTAATGTTTACAAAAGACAATAGAAGCTTGTTCCTAAGTTGCAGCAAATATTAGCTCACTTTCGTAGAACTGCGGTCAGCGGTCTCTAATAGTTTTATAGTGAAGGATCTCGTTGGTCATGGCTGTAAGCTTTCTAAAAATGACCCTTGATAAATTAGGCATTCAGTATTGGCGTGCCTAAATCCTTAAAGAAAATAACGATTCTTGCGTAGAAACTTCCGTTGTTTTTTAAAGATTTTGTTATTAGAAATAGACTCTGTAATTTTATGCCATTTCTTATTAGAGACTGAAATTTTATGTTACACTTAGCTTAATATGTTATTACTTACTCATAGAGATAACCTATGTTAATTATAACGCAGCGGATGAGTGCTTCTGCGTACCCGTTGCCCCGGCATTATGGCGTCCCGCAGGAACACCCCCAGGTTTTTTAGTGGGTATCCCCGCCGCTACCATCTTTGGCGGGGGAGTCCCACATACCACCTCGCGCCCCCCGGCGTGGGGTGATGATGCGTAACGCATTTTTCCTGGGTCAAAAAAAAAATGTTAATTATAACGCTTAATAGATGAGTTAGGTAGGCTACTTTAGACACATTTTGGTTAGTGATCAGGTGAACTTTTAACTTACTATTTAAAGAATTATTTTTAGATAGATGCGCATGGTGCAATTGACACCCCAAAATAGGTTACTAGTTACTACGGAAGGTTCAAGTTCTTTGGCTTGACTATACAATTTAAGACTTTGGTAGAGACTTTGCTGTTATACAACTGTCAGCTGTATACGAGTGAGGGCAATCTACGAGTATATTATTGTATAACGAGCTAAATCCATTGATATCCAGGCCGATAACAGTGATATCTACCGTAGAAAAACCGAATTAAAAATATAATATCATTAAACCTACTAACTTAACACTGCGGAAGTGACTATGCAGTGTAAACCTCATTTTTAACGAGAGAAAAATCGATACGGTTATATTATATTACCAATACATCTAATCAATATCATATCTAGCCCAATAACAGTCCATATCTCCTTAAGTAAATTGATCACAGCAAATGATACAAATTCACATCCGTTCGGACCCGTAACTCTTGACCTATGGAGTGCTTATGTGCTAGATAATGAAAGACTTTGGCGCACGTACCCAATCAAAATGTGATTATATCGTCACCTCGAGAGAAGGCCTGTATTTATAGTTATTGTCTAAATCTACATCCAGGTGTGTTACGTAGAACGAACGGACCTCGCGCCGTTTAACAAAATGCCTTAGGCGATTTTGAGACAATGTAATTATTATTGCAGCCACTGCAACTAGCTGTAATGTAAAAATATATATAAAATGTGGGGCAGTGAATCTGCCTCATGAAGGAACCAAATTCTTGATCTATCTACTAATTTTGACATATCAAAGAAGGTAGGTATACTTTTCAATCAACCTTCCAGAGATGAACTTAAAATTTACAAGGGCCTTACGAGGTTACACTTATTATATTTGTACTCGTATCAACCATATTCGGCGCTACTGTATATTAGGCAGTTTTAAATCAAACCAATTTTTTGAATTACGATATATTTTTCATGTCTGACATAAAACACTTATCTCTAATAATTATAATTTGCTCACATACTGAATATGCTTACTTACAAAGTCTCACACATTCCTTCCTCAATATAATCAAAAGCAGCGCATCCTAATTACATAGAAATTATATTTACGATATAATCAATGCAGTAGAACTTTAGGAGCTATAATCAATATTGTAAGATCGACGGTACTAGCCGGCACTATTAATACGGGACCGGCCTGTGCGGTAGCCGTCATTACTGGGTAATAGATGACCATAATATAATGTTATTAGTCCAATCAGGGGTGTGTGCGACAAAAACTGTATCTTGATTAAGCTTATAACACACGCGCAAAAAGTTATGAGTCGTAGCTCAAGCTTTATTGAGGACCTTGTCATTGGGTACGACTCGGACTCGGTCTCGCTCGCACGATAACGAATTTTGAAATAGGAATTTGTTGACTTTTTAATCATTTTCAAAAATAAATTCTACGATTTCATATTATATAATAATCGCACGATGCGAAAACATCGTATCGTGCGAGCGAGAGAGTTGCACGCAAGGATTAAAGCTCTTTACTATAAGGAGTCTTCTCTTTTCGCGCAGCCTATGTTGATTTTCAAGCATTATCGAAGGAGGCGGATTGCCAATTAGGTTCTATGCACTTATCTGATTATGTGACGCTTCCCACTCGGTTTTTGTGGGAATAAAACGTGTGTGAAGATTAATAGTTTGATTTATGTTACCAGTTGCCGCGTTAATATGGACAGGGTTGAAAAAGCTAGTAGGTACCTACATGGAAAATTTTAAAATATAAAGAAGAAATTGTATGAACAGAGGTGATTTTCTATGTCGAATATTTATTCCGGCTTCAGGCTCAGAACAAAGGAGGAACACAATTTTTTGTACCTCTAAGTAGAATAATAATTTCGAAGACGTCTGAAACTATTTGAAAAATTCTATATTTATCTATCTAATTCTATATCTATCTAATTCTGTTTCATTCGGTAATTAATGGAAATCGGTCTAACGGATTATTTAAAGGAATTAATTAAAATGTACGTGTTTGAAAAAAAGAAGAGAAAAGCGAGTGAATTCATTTTAATTTTATTCACTTGTTAGAAGGCTTCGATCATGGTTTTCTTTATCAAAGTTAGAAGGTCTGTACTGGTGATATTTTTATAAAGATTTGCCAACGTCTCTTATCCAATTACCTTACTTAATAATAATTCATTAAGTATTTAAAACAGCTTCAAGAAGAAGAAATTACCAACCTACAAGTACCAGGGGATCAGAAACTAGTTAGAGATTACCTTAAAATAGACTAAACCAATGATATAGCTAAACAGCCCGAAGGGACCGGAACAGCTTACCGCTTAGAAACCCTTCTACCCATCATCAATCGTCATAAGTATTATGAAGAGGTTACCATTACACCAGTAATGATGATCAGCAATTAACCAGTTCCACTGTCAATCTTCGGTCTAGGGCTTTGGAACCTACAATTTCACTCAACATTTAAGATACCTCAAACAATAGCCAACCTTATTTCAAAGCTTGAAGGTTTAAATTTGTTTGATGTTCCACCAGCTGAATCACCCTGACCATTTAAATGAGATCCCTGACTACATATTTCTGCGTATAAATACGGTATTTTGCCAAAGTACGCGCAGTTCTGGGTAGGGTGGTTAAGCCAAGTATTATCTTGGAAATCAATAGATGCATCTAGGCTTCCGGGGCGGTCCTGCCGGTAATGGCACAGGGAAAAGGACTGGTATTTGATGAACATGTAGGACTTTAGTTGTTGTGAGATTTTACCCCAACTAATAGCTATGTAGGACAGGATGGAAGAATTATGGATGGAGGTGGCCTATAATTTTGTCACTTTAACAGTTTGTAGCTAGGTTAAAAAGGTTTTAAGCTAATCACACTAAAATTATAAATGCAAAAGTTTGTAAGTCAGTGTGTATGTTTGTTACTTCTTCACCCGTTTGATGGACTGATTGAGTTGAAATTTTGTATAGAAACAGCTTAGACCCTGGAATGACACATAGACTACTGCAAAGCGGGTAAAACCGCTGGGCGCAGTTACATACATACATTCATAATATTATTAATTCACGTTCCTTTTTTTGACAAAAAGTGACAAGACGAGAAAGTCAGATACCCGATAGTTATCTAGCATCATGATTGCCCATGTCACAGTGCTACCTGTGTTTCCAAAATTAAATAACTTGTCATCCTGAAATATATTGTAGATTGCTGAATCTTGTCATGCCCAGTGATTTTTTTGGCAATTGCCTCATCAGGGAAGTACCACACCTTTGCCATTTATTCATTTGCCAATCAGTAATGTGCAGCCGTTACTGTTCCGGACTGAAAGGCATTTTTTCGTCTGTTAATTAAGTCACCAGTGCGATAGTCCATAGGCCTTCCTGCAGCCAAATGCATTGGAGCCTACGTGAAGCCAGTATAAAGCCGCGTCTCCAGCACCTTTTTTGGTCCAAACATTCAACATAAACATGACAACATTCAAAAAAATCTTGGCGATTATGATAAATATTGATACATATTATGTTTTGTTGTACGTGCTTTCCATCGGGTATGGAAACCAAAAACATTGTTGGAGCAAACAAAAAGTGTAGTTTGACATTGTTTGGTGAAAAATGTTGTGATGTTTATGTTGAAAGTTTGAATCAAAAAAGGAGTTCGAGACGCGGCTTAAGACTCATGAATGTATTTGAGCTTACACGAGGCCAATAATAACTATAGAAGATGGTACCTCGTACCTACTTTCAGGGCATAGTTAATAACATAGGTAACCTAAAAAAACTAACTAACTAAGATGGCGCAGCGACCCAAATTGAGTCTTGGCCTCCGATACAAGAAGACGCCACTCTTGCCTGTCCTGCACTGTCGCTTCCCAAGACTCAGCCTGGAGCGCTCTCAGGTCTTTCATCACTTCGTCCTTCCAGCGGTACTTTGGACGTATCATAGGTAACCTAACCAACCTAAAATAAGCACCAATAAGTATGAGATATGTGCCATAGTAGAAGCCAAGTTAATAGAATAGGCTATTGTTATTTTGTTACAATAGTTATTTTGATGTAAACAGATACAAAACCGTTTTCATCAGTTTTACTACACTTGTTACTATGGTCCTATTATGGTTTGAGCATGGAATATCTACCAACAAACATTGTCTAAGTTTTTACATGATATAAGAACAGTATGGACTATGGACTCTCTATAAAATAAGTATAATGATGCCATGAACTTAAAGAAAAAAGAGAAGCACTTTTAGTGTGAAATAATTTTAAAAAGCAATTAGAACACACGACTGTGGTGTATTTGTCGTGATGCGACATAATAATGCCGGTTTCATACCTACATTTATTACGGCTTTAACAAACCGTTATCGTGTCATAACACATTTTAATAATACTTATGCGATACTAAGTAGGTACACAATACATATACTTAGAAATTAACTTTTCGCCAACTAAATTGTTTGAAACCGCTATGATTTTGACGCGTTATTGATCCACTATGACTCACCTCTACTGTCTGAAGTGTACACTTACTCTGTTTATAGCTCTACCTTAATATTGTGGAAAAAATACATAGTTATCTGCTTAACACCGTTGTTCTTTTAGTCAGAATATCACCCACAAACTACAGCAATACTGTGGAATGAAAACAATACCAACGCCCACCGCCCATACTCCAAACAAATTGTACAGTGCACCCAGTCAGAAATAAATGGTTACTTGTGGCAGCATGAGTATGATGACTGCAACATCTACGCGAGGTGAACGATAAAGAATTAATAACAAGGAAACAATGCACCTAACATAATTATGTTGGTTCACTCTTGCTTAGCAACTGAGTGAGGGAAAATAAACATAAATAATGTAGGTACCTATGCTGGTACTTGTGAAATCTATGGGTGGTACGATATTAATTCTAAAAGACTTGTAGAGTCATTTCAAGATACGATCAATATGATCACAAGATTAGACAATTGAAAATCTATTTAAGTGGTAGTGTTTTCTATTTTCTCAATATAATAATATTTACTACAATTATGAAATTACAACAAAATTTTCAGGCCAAGTACTTTTTTATTCATTATTATTAGATAAACCAGTGAGATCGTGTCTCACGGACGATGCGAAGATGGTAGCAGACTAAACTTAGAAGGCGGGATAAATCTCTCCCTTAAAAAAAAAAAAAAAAAAAAAAAAAAACAGCGTCAGTGATCTACAACGCGACGTGATGCGACTTCAGAATCGCGCAAGCCTAATGTGGAGCTATCCTTAGCCAAACGAGCTTAGAACTTAGAGCTTAACTTAAAGGTGGGAGTTCTATTAGCGAAGAACGATGGATGTCTGCGATAAATCGTCATCAGTCTTGTAGAGATATGAACACTCATCTTTCAAACATTGCCTTAATGTGCTGGAAAACGATACTCTGACGAATGATTGAAAGCTGTTTTGGATTATGGATAGACTACCTAGAACTTAATTTTACTACTTCCTACTTTCTTACTAATATTATAGATTTAAAAGTATGGATGTGTCTAAGTGGCTGTTTTTTACGGAAAATAATAGGTCTGAAATAACAGATACATATATGCCTCCTTGTAGCGTGTAAAACCGTAACTTTTATGTAATTTGTAGGTACCTATTTTAAGCTTTCTACATGGGCACAGAATTTTAACTAATTCGGTTCAGCCGTTAAGTTTTGAAGCACCACACACACATACATTCGAACTTTCGTATTTGTCATATACTTAGTAGGTAGGTAGCTTGGTGTGTTTGCCCACCAACTGAGTAGGTAAGTTTACCAGGTGGTTAAATTTTCTAAGTTTGCCATAGTCATTATACTATTACTCAAATACTACCTACATGCTCTCACTTTGACACTTTTAAATACCGTTCTTGTTCTTAAACTGTGATTTTCGGATAACCGTAACAGAACAAACACCAAAATCTTGTGAAGCACGGAAACACCAACCATTATAACTTGACCCTTGTATATTCCCTCTAAGAATTTAAAGTAGGTACCTTAAACCTTATGAGTAAGACTTTAAACATGAAATTGCCGTGCAAATGCTTTATTTTACACTCGTGGACCCGCGCACTACGTCGCGCTTAATAGAAAATTATCAGTGTTCTTCTACTATATTATGCATGTATTATACATAAAAACCTACCTCTTGAATCACTCTATCGATTAATGAAAACCGCATCAAAATCCGTTGCGTAGTTTTAAAGATATAAGCTTACATAGGAACAGACACACGCGGGAAGCAACTTTTTTTTTATCATATGTAGTATGTAGTGAAGATGTTCGGGTCAAGTTATGATGGTTGTCATTGCAAGTAAGCTAATAACACGTGCCATACTGTTTTAAAAGAAATGTAACAGAAAATGAGGTCGATTTTGTCCCACACGCTGATTTCTTTAAATGATAATCGGATTCTCATTTATTGATTAAAGAATATTACTTATTAAGGGCAAAATTTCAATGATATGAGAATGAAATTTGATATTTAAGAGAATGTTAACTACCCGCAATAAATGTAAGTTGAGTTCTAAGTAAAAACATGGTAAAAGCTTATTTGGGCCGCGGATGAATGCTTCGGCGTACCCGCTGCCCCGGCATTATGGCGTCCCGCAGGAACACCCCCAGGTTTTTTAGTAGGTATCCCCGCCGCTCCCATCCTTGGCGGGGGAGTCCCACATACCACCCCGCGCCCCCCGGCGTGGGGTGATGATGCGTAACGCATTTTTCCTGGGATAAAAAAAAATGGTAAAAGCTTATTTTACACTAAAATGTAGAATTTACACTTAGTAGAGCTTGTATGAACTTTCAAAGTAGTCCCTACTTACTTTTTGATTTCGGAGGGCATCTATCTTTAGTCTTTAGCTCTACCTAATAGAAACGAATATAAAAACTTCAAGCCGCTTTGCAGTCATAGAAATAAGAAATCGGTTATATGTATATCTAGTTTTGTTACAAAATTGAATGACATAGAAGGTACTTAATAATAAGTTAAAAGGAACCGACTAAATAACGGTTAGGTTTTCTTTATAATCTTATTTTATCTTATTGACGACCTCTGTGGCGCGGTGGGCTAATACCCGCTTGCAACGCAGAAGGTTGCGGGTTCGATTCCCGCATGAGGCAAATATTTGTGTGATCCACAGATATTCGTTTCTGGTCTGGGTGGTTTTCAATATCTATTATAAGTATGTATTTACAAAAAAAAAGTATATAAGTATTATATCCGTTATCCTAATCACCATAATACAAGCATTAAGTTGCTTAGTATGGGGTTTTTTTTTTTTTTTTTTTTTTTTTTTACGAACCTCTGACATTGGCAGAGTCTATTTTCTCTACGCATTCATTCCAGTTCTATCTTGTATGCTTCTCGTACTTCCGCGCTTCATCCGTTCCTTTCAAACATCATCTTTTATACTTTTTTGCTATGTACTATACTAACTACTATTATTTTTGGGGATGGGTTTAGGGTTCAGGTAGGGCTTTCTTTATTTCTGTTCTTTTTCTATTATCTACTTATATCTTGCTAATGGTAATACATTCATATTTTGCATAATATTATGTTACCATTTTTTCTTATGCTATTTTAATACTAATTATCTATTTATTTCTATTTATTACTATCTTACTTATTTCTATACAGTATTCTAACAGTTTGTCTCGTCGTTTACTTTGTATCAAGCTTCCCAGGTTTTCAGGTATCATTCGGGAGTTCAGGGCTTGTTCAATGTCGTACCTTTGCCGGTCGAACACCGGGCACTCAAACAATATGTGCGGAACTGATTCACTGGCACTAGGGTCGCAGATGCACGATGGGTTATCTTTGCACTTAAAACGATGTAAGTATTGAGAGAACCCACCGTGTCCTGTCATAACTTGTGTAGTTATTGCTGTAGCCTGAAATTTCCGCACTGTCCTGTATGCTGCTATCGCGTCCGGAAAGAACAGCTTTGTTATTCCTGCCGTTGTTCTAGTAATGTATCTCTGGTTCCAGATATCCAGCGATCGTTCACGAATGCCGCGCTTTACGTATGAAACCGGCACTAGGTCATACCCAGGTTTCCTCCTCGTTTTCAGCGCGGCCTCTTTCGCCAGTTCGTCTGCCCTCTCGTTGCCCGCTTGTCCCGCATGTGCCTTAATCCAAAACAAACACACACGTTTGCCTTGTTGAAAAAGTGTTTTCAGGTTTTTCTTGGTTTGGACAGCTAGCGGGTGCAGACTAGTGAGACTGGTAACCGTCTGAAGGGCAGACATGGAGTCGCTATAAATGGCGAATGAGGTCTCGTTCCGCCGTAGCATCAGCTTACTCGCCTCGCAAATCGCGAAAAGTTCTGCCTGATAGACGGTGCAATAAGATGGTAGGCTAAGCTTGACGGCCTTGGTTTCGGCCACACTGTCCCAAAAGGACAGTGCAGCACCGACCTTGCCGTCAATCTTGCTACCATCAGTGAAAATGCGCACTGCGTATTCGCTATTAGCGTTTATCTCGTCTTCGTCTACCAAGGTTTGGAACTCGAGGCGAGTCTGCTCCACAGGATGAGGTGCGTGGATGGCCGGGGCCATTGTCTCTACTTCTAAGTCTGCTAGCCAAGGCTGGGGCACTCCCCGCTTAGCCTCGTATAAAGAAGCTGCCTCCCGAATACGGAGGTCGAGCGGAAGCAACCCAGTCAAGACTAGCGCCGAGTTTAGCGAGACGGTGCGATAGGCCCTACACATTTTCAGGGCACAGCCTCTTTGAGCAGCGTTGAGTTGCTTATTGATGCCGACCCTGGAAACAGCTGTTGCCCGCTTAGTATGGGGTTAGGTGGCGCTGTGTGAATTGTCCTGAAATATTTATTTATTATTTATTTATTTATTTTATATCCGAACATATGCACACATAAGTATTATCATATAAGTATACCTTGGTAGGTATCTACCCAACAATATGTTCCCAATTATAAAAACCCAATGCAAGCTATCAGTGCTCATTTTTCCCATGTATCTAAGGTCGCACCGTGGAGGAAATCATGTGAACGTAAATTATGAACTGAGAGAAATCAAACTTAGAACAATGGCTGTATTTTTTCAGCTCTCACTGCGAGCGATCCCCATACTTTTATCATAAGAGTTAGAACTTGGATAATACTTTCATTCAAATGTCATTTAGGTATGGAGACTTCAAGAATGTCGTAACATAAGTTAACAATAGAATTGTGGATTGCTTTACCGGATATTGTTGTGAAAAATCAAAATTACCTTCAGCGTAGGTTAGGACATTGTGCTAAACCTTTATGCGGTAAAATCAGACAATTTTCTTTTAGAAAAACGAGTTACGCGTAACCTCCCGTCGATAGTAGGTGGGTACGGGAGGGTTATGTGGATTCCTTGGCGACTAAAACCATTTTAGCGGTACTCCCGCATCGTTTTCGTGATGGAGGACCGAATATCTGCAGAGCTTTAACATCCAATGTAATCATAATATACTCGTAATTAAGACAATGAGTTAAAAGCTCATAATTTGTACCTAATAATCGGTGCTGTTGTCCTGTTTTTTCGAGAAAAAAATCATAATACTATCTACACCTATTACGTTTTTTACTTTCTTCATTTTTAAATTTGTTCGCTATACATAAGTGGAACGTGACATAGGTAGTTAGTAGCTATGCGCAATCCTTAGAAGCACTTGATCACTGAAGTGGTGATTTGTTTGCACAGCTGGTACATATTTTTGGGCAGGTGGAGCCCAAGGGGCGTTTCTTTAATTGGTCGTGAGTAGTGACGTCACTGATCGAATTGTTGCATTTTGTACTGAATAGTGACGTTGCATGTCCCCACACAAAAACATTAAGTGCTAACTCTACGGCCGCTTGATGCCCGTGCAATAAAATTTTAAGTAAACGTAAAAAATTATGCTCCAAAAAACGTACATTTCAACCCTCTGAATAAAGCAAAAATAGGTTACTTTCTGTTGCTCTATGTTTATAAAATTTGGCAGATTATAAGTAGGCACATCATGGCAAGTCGACCTTGCCAACATCCCTATTACACCCACTTGGCTGAAGATGTGGAGAGAATCACATTGTATGCCAGCGGAGCTGATCCAGTGCGTTCAAGTGGTGCGTGCTTATTTATAATTCTCATCATAAAATTGTTAATACCGTGTTTGATGCAAATAAAGATATTCTATTCTATTCTATTCTTAGTTTTAGAATTGAACTTACTACAAAAAACCAAAACCACCAAATTGAATTTTAGTGCTAACATTAAGTAAAACTGTAATTTTCTTTGGTTGCAATAAAGAGTATTCTATTCTATTCTACAATGATTGTTTCCTCATTTCCAGGTGTCGATAGCGATGCAGGAGGACGGGGGCGGGTGCGCGGGCGGCGCGGGCTAGAATGGCCGCCACGCTGCTAATGCTACTGGTCACGGCCGGCGCTGCTCTCGGCGACCTGGCGAGACGGGAGACTGGCGACATCTTCACCTTACCAGGTACTAACAGTGTAAACATAGGTTTATACGACTGTTTTTTTTTTTATACAACGAAGTAAGAAGACGAGTAGGACGCTCTCCTGACGGTAAGAGATAACGCTGCCCATGATTTTAGTACAATGCTACCCAGGATTTTAAAAAAGGTAAAATTCTGGGTACACTGCTCCAACGCTTCTTACTTAAGAGTCATAAGATGTTAAGACTCTTCAGCCCAGTAATTTCACTAGCTACAGTGCCCTTCTACCGAAGCACAGTAATGTTTGCACATCACTGCTCAGGCGGTAGAATAACTGGCACTGTCGGGGTACCCACCTAGTCGACCTCCTGCAAAGGAAGTCTACCCCAGGTAAAATAAACCAATTCGTGTTGGACATTAATCATAGTTAGACCAAAAATATGTTGGACATAAATCCTAGTTGGACCAAATTATGTTGGACGAAATTCGTATTGGACGTATTTCATTTTGGACCAAATTCATGTTAGATATTATTCGTGTTGGACATTATTCCTAGTTTGACATAATCCATGTTGGACCAAATTAGTGATGGACATTAATACTAATTGGGTATTTTGGATATTTGTCGTACAAACCTAAACATATAATAACAAGTGAAATTGAAAAAAAAAAGCTTTTATTATTATCATCTAAGTATCTAGAACCAAAGTACAACTCAAAACGAATCAAAGGAACTCAAACTCGATGGGGTTGCGTCGTTTAATCACGAAGTTCCTATGGCCACCTTCCAGCTCCATCATCAGATCAACATATTTTTTTATGCGAAGTTAATAGGTAACCAAGGAAGCGAGTCGATACTGCCGCGCTATTATTGTTATGGAATTAGTTCCGTACCAATAAATATTTATACCAATACAATTCCTTTAGTTTGCCGGATATATAAAAATTTAGGTACTTTGTTAACAATTAAAACGCTGGAGTTTTATTGCATGTTCATAAGTACCCACCTCAGTACTTAGCACTTACCTAATATCTAAGTAATATTAAGCTCGTAAAATGATCTTCTTTTTACAAGCTTTATATTACTTTCACCTGTCTGTTGTCTGTCTGTCTGTCTGTCTGTCTGTCTGTCTGTAATCAAATCTTGCAAGTTTAATTTGACCCTCTTCCCGGTTTCCAATTGAGCTGAAAATTTGCATGCGTGTGTAAATCGGATGACAATGCAATATTTTTATGACATCGAGCTGATCTGATGATGGAGCTGGAAGGTGGCCAAAGGAACTCTGTCATAAAACAACGCAACCCCATCGAGTTTGGGCTCATTTGATTCGTCTTGACGAGTACTTTATGATAACAATAATTAAAGCTTGTTTTTAAAAAGTATTTTTTAAATTTCACTTGTTTCTCAATTCTTTCCAAAATTCATCTTCATACTGGAAAACGTAACCCAAATTTCGTACACGGTTTTCTCAATTACAGAGGCAAATAAGATTAAGCAACATTGATCGGCTACACGTAAGATTAGCCGGCTAAACCGGTATAGTCGCATTTCGGGTTTTAGCCGCAACACATTGTAAATATTATATACCAATGTTCCCAATAACTGCCAGAATATAGGCTTATTTAACACATTATAGGGTAGCTATTTATATCCATGACTTACATCAACACGAATGCCTATGAAAGCTTATTAAGGGGTTAATAGTCGCTGAGCCTGTCTCCCGCACGATATAACTGATTGTCAAATAACAATTGATAAAATTTACTTTTTGGAAATGTGTTAAATTGAAAATTTTGCTCATATTTTTAAGTTATTTTTATAAGTATTCCCAGTTTACTACCTGAAATAACAACAATGGCATTCTCAATTATATGAAAAATACCTATCTTTAAACATGCCTCAACCATTTTATAAAGTATCAAACTGGTTATACTTTAAAAAATTGTATAAAAATATGAGCTAAATTTTCAATTTAACACATTTCCAAAAAGTAAAATTTATCAATTATTGTTATTTCATAATTTCTTATATCGTGCAAGCGAGACAGAGGTTCAGCGACTATTAGCCGTTTGACATGAATAACCATCGACACCATGAGCTTATAAAAAGCTTACCTATACCATCTCCAAAAACTCGACTGATTCTAGAGCAAATACCAGTTGTTTGCCATCATTATTTACCGAAAGCTTCAAATCGTCTGCCCTCTTCACAAAATAGTATAAACTTCGCCACTTTAATGCTAAATTAAGTTGTAACATATGCAAGAAAAAATTTAACTTAAACATGACATAGCATTAATAACTTGTAGTGTTAAGTACACACTTAACTCGAGAAATAGAGCTATGTTTGCGATTTGAAGCTTTTGAAACTTTTCTAGAGCTCCTACGCTTTATAGCAAATAACTAGTTGAGAATATATGTCTCGTATGTTTTTTTGTTGTCTTACGGAATGTGTTACTCAAGTATCTACTTATTATAAACAGTATTATTTTCTTACTAGTCTAGTCAAAATAACGGGTAACAAAATACTTGAAAGAACTGCAGTAGCACCTGTGGACTATCAATTTTGTTCTTTCTATGGACACTAGGTGACTCGCGTAACTTCGTTTACGTCTCTGTTGAAAAGTACTTATGGACCTATTAACCCTTCCAAATATACCTATAGGTAGGTACAACAGATGTCATAAAAATCGACCCAGCAGTTTCGAAATATTTGTTTGATAACAAACACTAAAAAATTCTTATGCCAAATAAAGAAAATAGATAATAATATCTATTATATACCATATTGACATTCCTTTATGTCCACGAATATCAGAGGGCACACATTTTCTAGATGTATTAACAAGAGAAATTTAAAAAAAACTTTTTAAAAACAAGCTTTTATTATAATTCCCATAAAGTACTTGTCAAGACGAATCAAATGAGCCCAAACTCGATGGGGTTACGTCGTTTCATTACGGAGTTCCTATAGCCACCTTCCCGCTCCATCATCAGATTAGCTCCATGTCATAATAAAATTGCATTGTCATCCGATTTATGCATGCATGCAAAATTTCAGTTCAATCGGACACTGGCAAGTGGGTTTAATTTAACTTGCAAGATTTGATTACAGACAGACAGACAGACAGACAGACAGACAGACAGACAGACAGACAGACAACAGACAAGTGAAAGTAAATAAAAGCTTGTAATAATAAATGCTTATTGTTTTAGGCGAAGAGTGCAACGCGGCGCATTGCTCGGACCACGGCGCAGGCGTGGCGACGGATGACGTCATCGGCGCGTGCGCCTGTTCCTGTCCGCAACGCGCACCGCTCTTCCGCGAGGACCGAGAACTTTGTGTTGATGATTTACCAGGTACCTTTTTTATGTTGAAAAGTAAGAAGACGAGCAAGACGCTCTCCTGATGTTAAGAGATAACGCTGCCCATAATCAGTACAGTGCTACCCATAATTTCACAATGATGAGCAAATCTAGGTGCACTGCACCAACGCTTCTTACTCAAGAGTCATAAGATGTTAAGACTCTTTAGCCCAGTAATTTCACTAGCAACAGTGCCCTCCTACCGAAGCACAGTAATGTTTGCACTTTACTGCTCAGGCGGAAGAATAACTGGCACTGTTGGGGTACCCACCTAGACGACCTCCTGCAAAGGAAGTCCTTTTTATAGTAAAACTAAAATAAGCCGCGCATAGGACTTATTCTTAGAGAGAAGAGGGATATTTTTCATAAGATATAGCTTAGCCTTTGACCACGATCTCGCCTGATCGCAACGCTGCAGCCGAAAATGGTAGCAGACTTAACCTAGAAGGCGGGATAAATCCCGCCCTGGCTTCACTGAATATCATGCCGGAACACAGATAGGTACTATGACCGCTTGGCGACTCGGTTTTGGTCAGTGGATGCGGATGGTAATCGTCACGGCCGAAGCCTACCATTAGTATAGCAAGTGGAAAAACCGCACATGACTAATATTATAGTCAATGGCTGGAATTCGATTTTTTTTAATAAGTTATGTTGGTACCTACTTACTTGATATTTTCTTTTTGTGTGCTAAAATCTCAAATTCCTTTTCTCGTATTTTACTTAAAGTCAATCTGTCTATAAAGTAGACCTAGTATACAACTCCATTTCCTATCACACATCTACAAGATCAATATATGAACATTAATCATCTCCAACAACAATACGCCTTGCTTTTATTGATAAAATTATACTATTCGGGATAGATCAATCATGATTCGTGTAATTCCACCGAAAGTTGTGTAGAGACATTTATGAATAATGTATTCATTGAGACCTATGAATGGTTTCCTTGAACAGACACTGGTAAATCAGAGGTCTTGTCAAAAAAGGATATCTTTATTAACGCTTTGTTTCTGTATTGGTAAACCAGTGGTCATGCTATTGATTTGTTAACCCTATTTAGCCTGTTTCCATCCAATTCTGGGTAAATGCCCATTTAATATTCTAGCCATCAGCTATGGTCCTACAATAACTAAATTAAAGTATATAAGATACATAAGATAAACAAGTGAACTTTAAAAATTTTTTTTTTAAAAACAAGCTTTTATTGCATTGTCATCCGATTTATACATGTATGCAAAATTTCAGCTCAATCGGACACCGGGAAGTGGGTCAAATTAAACTTTCAAGATTTGATTACAGACAGACAGACAGACAGACAGACAGACAGACAGACAGACAACAGACAGGTGAAAGTAATATAAAGCTTGTAAAAGGTCTATCTTCGTCCGTAAAAAAAAACAAAGCAAATTCTACGAACAAAGATTTAGCGATAATTGTTTTAATGATAATATGCTCTTCTACTGTAGGCAGAGAAAAAAAAGAAAAAGTACCAAATCATAAAATTGAGTTTTCCGGATTTAAAACATTAAAATCGGAATTAAGGAAAAATATTCATATTAACCTTTTAAAAGTTAAACAATCCACCTTCAATTCAAAAGACCCTCGTAAAATTAGAGTTAAGCTCAAATTTGGCATGACTAAGTGGCTTACAGTTATTAACGATCATATCACGCCATAAGCTTCTTTCGCACACACATCACATATTAGTCTCAATTCCTTTACAAATGAGCTGAATAAATTATAACACCTATTTAGCAAACGGATCTGACGGTAATGAGCAAGACTTGGTTCAGAAAGTGAATTCGGATATATGTATGAGTAGGTATTCTTAGGCGCCCATAATAAGTGAGGTTTAGTGATCCACATAGCATTGTCCTCCGCCTTGTGTCGTATTCCCCATAACTGGGGGTCGTGACCACTCCGTTGTAGGATTCGATCTCTGATGATGGAGCGCTATCTGGGTCGGTTGGATGCGATTTCCATGGCCTCGTGAACAGGAGCTTCGAGGGTGGTGCGGATCTGACCAACGCATCGGATTACGGCCTGGGAACCTCTTTCCTTCGATTCGCGACGACTAATAAATATCTTATCAGTATTAAGTACAGTAAGTATAATAAAGTGCTACTTATTTTAAAATAATATTATCCTCATAATTTTAATTTCAGAATGCTCGTTGGCTACTTTCGGAACCGAAGTCGGATCGCAGCGCATACCGTTTGTTTATTTGCCGTTGAAAGGACAAATCATTCATCCATCGAAGGAAATCACGTTTAAAAGTGAGCTCAATTTATTATAACTAATATTCTATAGTAGGGTGCAAAAATGATCTCAGGACCATGGTCGAAATAAGGGTAAATCAATCGACCAACATAATACCCTTTTCAGTTTGGACATAATATACAGTTTAATGTTTAATTAGCCAAACCTAGTTTATATCCGCTAAAAAGTAGAAGCCTCTATGTTCCAGGGTCTAATAGCTAACATTTCAGCTCAATTATAATTAGTTCAGTCGTTTAGAAGTGAAGGGGTAACACTCACATACCAGCACTACCAATACCAGCGCTGTGTGTTTCACTGGTCACACGCAGCACAACGCTGAGGCAGGTCCCATTCGGCGGCTTAGTCTATGTATTGCATTACTGTAATTTGTTTATCGTCTAAAATGTATTTTATGGGCCGTCGAATAAACATGTTTCTTTCTTTCTTTCTTTCACATACTTAGATAGGTATGCATACTTTCGTTTTTTTTATACAACGAAGTAAGAAGATGAACAAGACGCTCTCCTGATGGTAAAAGATAACGCTGCCTATATTTAGTACAGTGCTACCCAGGATTTTACAATGGTAAAATTCTGGGTGCACTGCGCCAACGCTTCTTACTTGAGAGTCATAAGATGTTATTTGACTCTTCAGCTCAGTTATTTCGTATTTATAATATTAGTAGGATTAAGGATTTTCGTTGCTATGATTAATTATATTATCATACAAAAGTGTATCACACAGCAAAACTTGTAAAATTCCGTTTTCATCAGCAACCTTAAAACGTAATTTTGTGGTTATTCGAATGCTTTTGATCCTTTTCAGACGTGAAGACACCAATATGTGCTGTATCTGGTGCTCAGTTCCTAACACGCAAAGGGTTCCTGGACCTTCGGAATACTCTTGACGCTGATGTTCCTTTCAACTTGTTTCGCGATGAAGGCAGAACTTTCTTACAGGTAATCGTATTACTATATCGTTAACCTAAGGGTCTATTGGCTATCGTGCACAGACACTGTCGTCTATCACTATTATCCGACAAAAATAAAATGTTCTTACAGTCATAGAGCGCTAAAGTTAAAAGTAGTTTCTTAAATTATCGTTAGGGCCGTGCCACAACACTACGTTGCGCCGTCGTATCGCAAAAACAAAATCGCACAGCAAATATTTCATCGGATACGTGATACGACATCGGACGATAACACGCTAACCAACGTTTCAGTTACTTTTGCTTTGCGACATCTCGTCGCATTGCTGTGCGATGTTGTTTTGCGAACGTAGTGTTGTGGCCTGTGAAAAATGCCTCAATAACATTTCTCGAAAGAAAATGTAAATTTTGTCAGTTAATGATGATACCTCTAGTAAGTACCCAGGTAGACCTGAGAGGTAAGATAAACCTTATAATGTATTGTCTCCTCTTTTCGACAATAACGGCAGTACGAATGTTTAACTTTCCAGTGGAGTGGAGAGAACGACGTGCGAGCTCGTATGACCGGGCGTGTGATGGTGGTGAGGTTGTTGTGCCGAGATGTCGCCGCGCCACCGAGCTCGCCGCTCGACTTGCGCGGGGTGTTCACTCCGTGTGTCGCTTTCAGAGTCCAGGGCTCGCCACATCGATCCAGTAAGTTATTGTTTTGTATTGTTACAAGTATTTTACCATTTACCGACACACAGACCTGGACCAGTGGCCGTAGTGTGCATCTGCACTGAGTGTCTTTTTTTTGAAGTATCAGTAAAAAATCTGAAATTTACAGGGGAGTTAGTAAATATATAGTAAAAAATAATGCACAGGGTCTCGAATTTCTAAAACTTGAATTGAACGAGATATGACCAAAAGATTAGGACACTCAATCCTGATGCGCCGCTAAATACGAATATTTTCAAAAGTATTGACCCTAGGATTATAATTTTTAGTTCTGGAGTTAGTAAAAAATTTCTAAAAACTTTTGGGAAATTTTCAAATCAATAGAATGTACCGTTACAGATTTATAACGGTTTAACTAGGACACTCAGTTCTTACGCCGTAAGGATTGAGTGTCCTGCTAAATATGGGTTTATTGGAATAAATACATAAAAATAACATTACCATCTTGTAGTCTGACCCTCAAAACAATTTCTAAAAGAGAAACTATGTCGAAAAAGCTTACCCTTTTAAAATAAATGAAAGATTTCATTTTTACGAAACGTCTGTACTGAGTGTCTTTTATTTTTGAAAAAAAAGGGTCAAATAGTAGTTTTAGAAATTTGGCACTTGGTGCAAAAGTTTTTACTAATTGAATACTAAAACATGATATATAATTTGTTTTTCTAAATTGTATATTTTTAGAGTAAATCCACTTTTTGCGGTTTTCTGTGAGTGTCTTTTTTTTTTCGAGGTTGAGCAAAATTAATGAAATTAACAGGGGAGTTAGTAAAAAATTAGTAAAAACTTTTGTAGTAAGTGGCGAATTTCTAAAACTTAAATTGAATTTTTTATGAGCAAAATACTAGGACACTCAATCCTTACGTTTTAAAAAAGTGAAAAACCTCGATATCTCGGTAAGTATTAACTTTTTTTTCAGGATTTTTTTTTCTAGAGTTAGTAAAGAATTTCTAAAAACTTTGTAAAAAAAAATATACAGGCTAACACGTGGTGTTATTGAGTTATAGCGGTTTAATTAGTTTCACTGAGCGTAAGAACTGAGTGTCCTAGTTAAACGGCTCTACAGATAAAACTAAACCTCGTAGATAAAAACAACTTATATCCACGAGTTTTACTAATTTTTTACTAACTCTGGATATAAAATTCATTTTTGTAAGTTTTATATTTTTTGAGAAAATCCACATTTTCATGTTTTTCACTGAGTGTCCCATTTTTTTCAAAATATCAAAATGATTTTTTCAGGAGAGTTAGTAAAACATTAGTTACATCGTTTGCACTAGGTGTCGAATTTCTAAAACTAAAATTATTCTTTTTATGATCAAATAACTACAGTCCAGACGCCCGAAAAACATGAAAAACCTCGATATCTCGATAAATATTAACTTTTTTCCTAGGATTTTTTTTTCAGTAGTTTGTAAAAAATTAGTAAAATCTTTTGCACTAGGCGCCAAATTTCTAAAACTGAAATCAAATTTTTTATAATCAAAAAACTAGGACACTCAATCCTTACGTTTTAAAAAAGTGAAAAACCTCGATATCTCGGTAAGTATTAACTTTTTTTTCAGGTTTTTTTTTCAGTAGTTAGTAATGAATTTCTAAAAACTTTTACAAAAAAAACCAACAGGCTAACATGTGTTGTTACTGATTTATAGCGAATAATTAGTTTCACTGAGCGTAAGAACTGAGTGTCCTAGTTAAACGGCTCTACAGACAAAATTAAACCTCGTAGATAAAAACAACTTAGATCCACGAGTTTTACTAATTTTTTACTAACTCTGGATATAAAATTCATTTTTGTAAGTTTTATATTTTTTGAGAAAAAACACATTTTCATGTTTTTCACCGAGTGTCCCATTTTTTTCAAAATATCAAAATGATTTTTTCAGGAGAGTTAGTAAAACATTAGTTACAACGTTTGCACTAGGTGTCGAATTTCTAAAACTAAAATTATTCTTTTTATGATCAAATAACTACAGTCCAGACGCTCGAAAAACATGAAAAACCTCGATATCTCGATAAATATCAACTTTTTTCTTAGGATTTTTTTTTCAGTAGTTAGTAACGAATTTCTAAAAACTTTTACAAAAAAAACCAACAGGCTAACATGTGTTGTTACTGATTTATAGCGGTTAATTAATTCTGTTTTACGGAGCGAGCTAAATGAATAAAGCCGTGAGTTGTTCTCACCATGAATAATTCTTATACCTAGGCACTATTATTCAACTGACCACTATTTAATTTGTTGGCAATACTTTCTCTCTGATAACATACACGTTCAAACACTTGGCTGCCTCCCGACTCCCGGTGCCCAACTTTTACGAGGCTGCTGACTTTGGGAAGATCAACTTTTGCACACAGAATTAACACACACACGCACATACACACACACACACTAACACACATAATACACCTAGGGACCTGTTTAATTGAATAAGAAGGAGGACGCCGGCAACTGTAACATAGTTTTATAAACTATCGCAATTTCCAACGTTCATGGCGTTTAAGATTAACGTGTATTTTAAGCGCAAATAAAGATTTATTATTTATATTAAGGGGTACGATTTTGCAAATTTACGCTAGGGCGTATTACAAGACGGATGTCGCAAAATTTAACAAAATTTATAAGAAACCAGTTGTTTAAGGATTTGAAATTTTAAAATTGGCGCCAAATGTATTTTTATTTATGTTATTGGCTTTTATTTATATTGTTATGATTTTGCAAGTTTACGTACGGGCGTAGTGCTAATTCATTCGCAGCTAGCAAAAGGAGCTCATAGTGAATAGGTCACTCATACAAATACGCACGAGTGGTGTATATTAGCGCTGCAGTACCTCATTCCCGCGTAAGTAAGACGGGCTCGCATATACTTACAGTAACACGTGTCAGGCAAGAATAGAATAGAAAACTCTTTATTGTTCACACAAATACAACAATATAAACTTAGAACTAAGATTACACAGAAAGAAGTGTTATAATTGGCGGTCTTATCGCTAATAGCGATCTCAAGGCAAGCTTGGTTGCAAACCTGCACAACGGTAAGTAAATCATTATACTGCCTGAGCATAGGCTCAGGTTGAGATTTAACAACCTCTGTGGCGCGGTGGGCTTATACCCGCCTGCAACGCAAAAGGTTGCGGGTTCGATTCCCGCATGGGACAAATGTTTGTGTGATCCACAGGTATTTGTTTCTGGTCTGGGTGGTTTTCAATATCTATTATAAGTATGTATTTAAAAACGAAAAGCATATAAGTATTATATCCGTTATCCTAACCACCATAACACAAGCATTAAGTTGCTTAGTTTGGGGTTAGGTGGCGCTGTGTGAAATGTCCTGAAATATTTATTTATTATTTATTTATTTATAGGTTAATGCTGATTTATCATGCACACCCCAAGCCCCTATACGTATGGTATGGTAGAACATATTATATTATAACTATTATTACAAGTTTTTAAAATACCTAACATTTTCCACATAAACCCTACTTCATTAGATAATGTATTCATCCAAAAGTTGGTTGCCTGGAAGAGGTCGCTTTAAGCGATAAGGCCGCCCATTGTGGGCCAATGTGTTATAATATTGTCATAGTAATTTAAGTACCTTTTGTTACATTGGACACAATAAAGAGTATTTCTACTCTTAGAGTAGAAATACTCCTTATTATTAATAAGAACGTGCCACTTACTATTGGTTAAAGGTTAAATTTTGCAACGTCCGTCTTGTAGGTTACGTATACCTACGGTCATGTCAACTACAATCGAATGGCCTAAAATCCCTGTTTAAAATAACTAATGGACTTGCATCGCTCCTTTGCTTAATTAGTAAAGTCGTAATCACTACTATTTATTTGAGAACTTGTTTTGGCTATGATTATTGTTGAAATTGCTTTAACTTGTGTACGGGGTGTACAGAGTGTACAGTGTACAGTTATACAACAAAAAATAACTTGGAAGGCTTTTATTTCCTTAAAAATTAATTGATACAAAATTACGAGCAGAACCGTGAAGCGCTATTGAGAGAAGATTGAATGACAAAAATGCACAGATATAATTGAAAATTTTGACAGGTTAATATTTGACATCAATTTTTTCTAATTTGCTTTCTGTACATCTGAAGCATTTGCCAATAACATAAATAAAAATACATTTGGCGCCAATTTTAAAATTTCAAATCCTTAAACAACTGGTTTCTTATAAATTTTGTTAAATTTTGCGACATCCGTCTTGTAATACGCCCTAGCGTAAATTTGTAAAATCGTACCCCTTAATATAAATAATAAATCTTTATTTGCGCTTAAAATACACGTTAATCTTAAACGCCATGAACGTTGGAAATTGCGATAGTTTATAAAACTATGTTACAGTTGCCGGCGCCCTCCTTCTTATTCAATTAAACAGGTCCCTAGGTGTATTATGTGTGTTAGTGTGTGTGTGTGTGTATGTGCGTGTGTGTGTTAATTCTGTGTGCAAAAGTTGATCTTCCCAAAGTCAGCAGCCTCGTAAAAGTTGGGCACCGGGAGTCGGGAGGCAGCCAAGTGTTTGAACGTGTATGTTATCAGAGAGAAAGTATTGCCAACAAATTAAATAGTGGTCAGTTGAATAATAGTGCCTAGGTATAAGAATTATTCATGGTGAGAACAACTCACGGCTTTATTCATTTAGCTCGCTCCGTAAAACAGAATTAATTAACCGCTATAAATCAGTAACAACACATGTTAGCCTGTTGGTTTTTATTGTAAAAGTTTTTAGAAATTCGTTACTAACTACTGAAAAAAAAATCCTAAGAAAAAAGTTGATATTTATCGAGATATCGAGGTTTTTCATGTTTTTCGAGCGTCTGGACTGTAGTTATTTGATCATAAAAAGAATAATTTTAGTTTTAGAAATTCGACACCTAGTGCGTGCAAACGTTGTAACTAATGTTTTACTAACTCTCCTGAAAAAATCATTTTGATATTTTGAAAAAAATGGGACACTCGGTGAAAAACATGAAAATGTGTTTTTTCTCAAAAAATATAAAACTTACAAAAATGAATTTTATATCCAGAGTTAGTAAAAAATTAGTAAAACTCGTGGATCTAAGTTGTTTTTATCTACGAGGTTTAATTTTGTCTGTAGAGCCGTTTAACTAGGACACTCAGTTCTTACGCTCAGTGAAACTAATTATTCGCTATAAATCAGTAACAACACATGTTAGCCTGTTGGTTTTTTTTGTAAAAGTTTTTAGAAATTCATTACTAACTACTGGAAAAAAAATCCTGAAAAAAAAGTTAATACTTACCGAGATATCGAGGTTTTTCACTTTTTTAAAACGTAAGGATTGAGTGTTCTAGTTTTTTGATTATAAAAAATTTGATTTCAGTTTTAGAAATTTGGCACCTAGTGCAAAAGATTTTACTAATTTTTTACTAACTACTGAAAAAAAAATCCTAGGATAAAAGTTAATATTTATCGAGATATCGAGGTTTTTCATGTTTTTCGGGCGTCTGGACTGTAGTTATTTGATCATAAAAAGAATAATTTTAGTTTTAGAAATTCGACACCTAGTGCAAACGATGTAACTAATGTTTTACTAACTCTCCTGAAAAAATCATTTTGATATTTTGAAAAAAATGGGACACTCAGTGAAAAACATGAAAATGTGGATTTTCTCAAAAAATATAAAACTTACAAAAATGAATTTTATATCCAGAGTTAGTAAAAAATTAGTAAAACTCGTGGATATAAGTTGTTTTTATCTACGAGGTTTAGTTTTATCTGTAGAGTCGTTTAACTAGGACACTCAGTTCTTACGCTCAGTGAAACTAATTAAACCGCTATAACTCAATAACACCACGTGTTAGCCTGTATATTTTTTTTACAAAGTTTTTAGAAATTCTTTACTAACTCTAGAAAAAAAAATCCTGAAAAAAAAGTTAATACTTACCGAGATATCGAGGTTTTTCACTTTTTTAAAACGTAAGGATTGAGTGTCCTAGTATTTTGCTCATAAAAAATTCAATTTAAGTTTTAGAAATTCGCCACTTACTACAAAAGTTTTTACTAATTTTTTACTAACTCCCCTGTTAATTTCATTAATTTTGCTCAACCTCGAAAAAAAAAAGACACTCACAGAAAACCGCAAAAAGTGGATTTACTCTAAAAATATACAATTTAGAAAAACAAATTATATATCATGTTTTAGTATTCAATTAGTAAAAACTTTTGCACCAAGTGCCAAATTTCTAAAACTACTATTTGACCCTTTTTTTTCAAAAATAAAAGACACTCAGTACAGACGATTCGTAAAAATGAAATCTTTCATTTATTTTAAAAGGGTAAGCTTTTTCGACATAGTTTCTCTTTTAGAAATTGTTTTGAGGGTCAGACTACAAGATGGTAATGTTATTTTTATGTATTTATTCCAATAAACCCATATTTAGCAGGACACTCAATCCTTACGGCGTAAGAACTGAGTGTCCTAGTTAAACCGTTATAAATCTGTAACGGTACATTCTATTGATTTGAAAATTTCCCAAAAGTTTTTAGAAATTTTTTACTAACTCTAGAACTAAAAATTATAATCCTAGGGTCAATACTTTTGAAAATATTCGTATTTAGCGGCGCATCAGGATTGAGTGTCCTAATCTTTTGGTCATATCTCGTTCAATTCAAGTTTTAGAAATTCGAGACCCTGTGCATTATTTTTTACTATATTTTTACTAACTCCCCTGTAAATTTCAGATTTTTTACTGATACTTCAAAAAAAAGACACTCAGTGCAGATGCACACGTGGCCGTAGCATGACGTATGAGATCCCGACGAAAGTACAATGTCATCCCATACATTGTACTTTTGTGAATGTATGGGATGTTGACTTGACAGCAAGACAAGTCTACGCAGCGTCTGTTCTTAAGGGGTTGGGGTAGACTTCCTTTGCAGGAGGCCGACTAGGTGGGTACCCCAACAGTGCCAGTTATTCTACTGCCTGAGCAGTAATGTGCAAACATTACTGTCCTTCGGTAGAAGGGCACTGTAAGTAGTGAAATTATTGGGCTGAAGAGTCTTAACATCTGACGACTCTCAAGTAAGTAGCGTTGGCGCAGTGCACCTAGAATTTTACATCACTGTGAAATCCTAGAAACCTGTACTAATTATGGGCAGCGTTACCTCTATTACTATTAGGAGAACATCTTGCTTGTCTTTTTACTTCTTTGTACAAAAAATAAAAAAAATCACCACATCGATTACCCCAGGTGGCGTTTATAATATAAGTAGGATTCTACACCAGACGTATATTCGACTGCGATCTCACCTGCTTTAAAAAACTACTTAGCACCTATTCAGTAAAAAAAAAAAAAACTACAACTGCAGATGTGTTCCCAGTCTTTAAAGACCGTTAATGATTGTTTAAATGCACATTGAATTAGATAACTGAAAAGTCTATCATTCTTCCAGATGTAACCGAAGTCCAGTTCGCATCAAACGCCCACACAGCAGAAACCGGCAGCTCATCAGGACTCAGCGTCACAGAATACGTAGCCATTGGCATCAGTTCCCTTCTTCTTGGCCTTGTTTACGTTGCGTCTGTTTTCCTTTTCCTACACATTAGAAAACGTCGAAAAGCAGCATCTGACGAAGGCGACAGCATCAAAAGACTGAAAGGCTTGAAGAAAAAAGACGGTTCTTCGATAACAGAAAGAGATATAGTTAGAGTTAACAATGAAAGAATCCAAACACTGCCCAGTGCTATGGGACAAGACAACGGTGTCGTGAAGAAAAATCCGCTTTTGTCCATGAATAGATTCCACGATAGCAAAAGCTTTCCGAGTGATTCTGGAGATTGTTTGTCCGATTCAGAAGATTTTGGTGACAGTAGTGCTAGAAGCGATGATAACCTATTCCACGTAAGTGAAATATGAACCCTTATATGTACAGTGACACAAAATGTACTCTTATTTTAACCATTGTTATCATTTTTCAGACGAAAACTACGGCAGCCTTAATTCATCAACACCATGGCGATTTGAACATTAACAATGAAAACTCAGAGCAATGCCACCGAGATGAATCTGGTATAGAACGACTACCTGATGAACATGTATCCATAGTTGAGACTACTGACGATAGGGAAATTGCAAGGCCTGTGGGAACCACGAGAAGGAAGCTTTACTTCAATCCAGCTTACTTTGAACCTGATTTAATGGCGGTAAGACATTACAAAACAGTTTATATAAAGTTTATACTCGTATGTGACCGTGACTAAAACAACTATGATTATAATAAATAATATTTACTATATGTTTGTCTTATTTCAGGAGCCTCCACCAGCAGCTCTAGAATTCTTGGTAAAAATTAGAGAAGTCATAGCAATTGCTAAACACAAGATGGCAGCAAAACGTTTCCAACCAATTCTAAATGAAATCCCAGAAGAAGAAACTTACTCATCAAACGGCAACAGCATGGATGTTTTCCAAGGAATGGGCAGTCAGAGAAGTGGCAGCGCAGTCAGTTTGAAGAGAGAGAATAGCCGCAAAAAGAACTGCCTTGGGTGTCCAGGATGTAAGGCAGACAATAGCAATGATATGCCTCATGCAAAGTCTACTGTTGCATCTTGCTCCAATTGCCAAGGAGCCAAAGGTGACAAACAACACAGTATTCGCAAATGGTTGGAAAATATTCCCCCAGCAAAACAAGTATACAACGATTTTGCACCAAAAACCCAAAACAACTTGGCCAATTCACTCTTATCTCTGCCAATCAACGAACAGCGACATAAAGTGAGAAAACAGAATAGTTTTAACGCCACCGGCGCTATGTACATGTCAGAAAACTTCTCAAAATCTAGGAAGTCGTCAAGCATGTCCGTAAGGTCTGAACCCCTTATGCGAACACCCAGTTATAATATGCCCTTACCAGAGTTCGATGATACGGACTGCCATCACAATAATTACAATTTCTATGCACAAACTATCGCACAAGCGGATGACATTAGCCCCATAGGTTTTAACGGCTATCAGCGTGGCAGTTTCCGAAATAATTTGACGAATCCGCGACGAAATAAAAACGACTTGCCAGATATGGTAAATGAAGCAATCGCGCTCGAGCATTGCACCAAATCTTATAACCAAAGCAGTTCCGACGAAGAACGATTTATAAATAAAAATCCAAACACAATGATCCAGCATCCTTTCATAAGGAACCATTCTGAAAGTCCTGTAGCTAATGATTACGAAACCGACAGTCTAGAAAGAAGTACAAACAAAAAGGGCATTTCTACTCCAGAATATACAGATATACCTTCTTCTCAAGCTAGTCCGAGCTTGAGTAATGCGTTGCCTCTGGAAGAAGAATTAACTATGAGAAATGCTGTATATAAATGCAGCAGCAACAGTAACACACCTTCACCGCACAGGGAAATGAGCGTAGAACAAGAACACTACGAAATTATAGGCAAAACTGACAAAGTGGCTGGGCCAACTTCGCCTGTAAAGAACAGCACAAAGGCAAATTCAGATTACAGCTTAGTTAGTGAAGTTTATGTCAACAACAATTATAATTTTGGAAGTGCGCCAACATCTCCCAGTGGATCAGAATGCTCAATGGGGAGCAGGAAATTAACCACGAAAAACAATCAGTTAGAAGAGAAGCCAGGATGCTTAACAATAGAGGTAAAAGATTCCCCTGAAAATTATATTAAAGTCCACGAGTCAGATGGTTTCGAGCCGGACACACTAGACAGAAAACATCCCAAACACAAGAGTACAATGGGCAGTGTCGAATTTGGTTCAAATCTCTTGAACTTAAACGCAAGCGAAGCTCGATCCAGCCAAAGAATACAGCTTAGAAGTAGTGGTACTTTTAAGAAACCTGCTGTCGAATGTTCTCCAAAATTTCATAGTCTCCGGAACGAGTACGAACACCGTATGATCTACGATCGCCCAAAAATATCTCCTGGGACTTTCAGTGGTTCCAAAAGTTTAGACGCAAACAAAGACGACGTGTGGGAGGATGCACCTGAATGGGAAACTGAAGAAGGACGTATTTTGACATTAGAGATGCGTCATTCTAAGAGGCAAAGACAGAGCACACCCCCTAAGCAGCTTAAAATTCTAGCGCGACCTGACGTTTTACCCCCTTTACCGCCCATCGATGATGACCCAATTTACGAACATCCAACTAGTCCGCCAAGAAGAGTAGAAAATGAAATAATGTCCACAGAAGCACATTCAAAAAACTTGAGTGGCAGAAGCCTCAGTCCGGGGACATATACGAAGAGTACTGAAAATGATCACATTGCAAGCGATAGTTCAATAATTGCTGCTGAGTCATCATGCAGTCCGATGAGAGCTTCTGTCCAATCACAGTCCTCGGAATACGAGAATGTAGAGCCCATGACTCAAAGGAAAGCGGGCGATTCTTTTAGGACCTTCACCAGAAATCGATCTGGCAGAGCATTCGGAAACAGCAGCATAAACACAGACACTTTTGTGAAGAATAATAAAACTGAGAGCAAAAGGTACAGGCGTAAAAAAGTGCCGATCCAGGACTCTGGTTATCTGAGCAGTGATTCGACCAGTTCTAGACAAGTGCCAAGAAAAATAGTGGTAGCTAAAATAGTGAGTTGTAGTGAAAGTGACGATACTGAGAACGAAGCGCGCAGTGAATCTGGCGCCGAAAGTGTTGAGACTCATTCAGTGTATTTTGACTGCTTTAGAAAGCCGCAAATTGGTATTGATAATGACTATACTTATAATAAAGGCTCAATAGACAGTGTTAGAAATCTGAAACGTTCTGATGACTTATGATTTTCCTATTAGCAATTATTAAGTGATTACTAGATGAGCGATGTGTGCAATAAAATAAAGTGTGTGCAATACAGAGTGCAATAAATACTAATTAGTTTTAGATGATAATTATAATTAGTTTAGAGCATTTGTACATGAGGTTTAGCGAATCGAAAAGTAACAAATTACTTATTACCTATTACGGAATCATCCCTAAAAATGACAAAAAAAAAAATCAAAGAAGTCAACTAAAAGAAGGATAAATCGCAGTGAAACGATTATGTTAAACCTTGTGTGCGAAAGCCCTATCTTGGAGAGTTAAAAGCTCAAAATGGCCGGATGTGCAATGCAATAATAGAATATTTAAATTATAAGTTTACATTAATATAATAGGAGCCTAGTATAGGCCAGCGACCCTATCGCTCGTACGATATGGCAAATTTTGAAATAATACCTAGAGACTAATACCTAGGACCTAGGATACAAATTCGCGGAATTCACTTTTTGGATACGTTTCCATTCATCTTAAATTAAATTAAGACAAGACCATCCTAAAATTACAAAGAAAAATCACTTATTTTAAACACCCCTTTGCCAGTTTTAAAGTATCAGACTGGGAATACTTTTCAAATAATTAAAAATATTAAGTACCTATCTAATTCAGACTGAATTCTTTAATATTTCCACATTTCAAAAAGTATCTACATCACAGAGCTCAACATTTCAACATTTTAGACTTTACATTGTACTTGCGTGCGGTTGCTAACCTATATTTAGCTTTATAGTATCAAAAGATACGTACTTATGATTATTATTTTTGATGTGTTAAAAATATATTTAATATTAATTTTTAGATTATACCTATTTAGTTAAATAAACTATTTTCTGTTTCTTACCATAAGACGATTTTGTTAATTGTAAATAATAAGATATTAAGCAGAGTCGGGCGGCAAAATTAAGCTTCCTAGTACCTGACATTGAAAATACTGCTCCAGAGAGGGATTTAAAATCCCCTCTGTTTGAGCAATGGTTGGTTTCGGCATTTGACATAGTTGGAAACAGATAATCTTGAAAAATACTGCCTAAATACATTCCCTACAAAAATGTCCCATTTTTTTCGCGTACCTACCCCCCGGTAAATACACTTACTATATACAGAAAAACTTACCTGAAAATTCCAGGTCAATTAAACTCCATTAGATTTAAATAAAATGTGTGGATCTCCTAAATTACTTCCTACACTTATTGGCTTGTAAAAATATCTGATATTTTCTCTAGATTTTTAGATTTTAATGGCATCCCAATATCTACACTACGATAAAATACATTGAATATGGTCAAAAATAAACGTCACAGTGTAAAGTGTCTTAAAAATACTGGACATTTTACAAAAAACCATAAACCCACTTCAAATTTTTTTCAAAGATTCTGTAGAAAATCTCCATCAAAGTTATACGAACTGCGCCCGCGCATTTCAGAATATCAATTTAAATTTAAGATTGCTGGTTTCCAACAGTCAGGGGTCTCTTTCTTTCGGTTGCGGTTAGATTTATACTTTTAGGTTAAATTTAAAATTAATTTATTTTTAATAGCTGACTTAATGGTGCTAAACGCAAAGGGGAAATCGGGTTTATAATAATACGTATAAGTTTTATTTAATAAAATAATTATTAAGTTTAATATTTAAATTGATCCAAAGGATTAATGAGTAATTTAAACATATTGTATAGTAATATTATATACTTTGACTTGAATAATATTTAAAGAAATTGCGAATGTCCTGATTTTAGCTGCAAGCTAAATATAAAAGGCGTCATTATGTTTGTAAATAGTAAATAGGTATTTAATCTGACCCCGCATTGGGCAATATCACGGGCGTAAATCGCACGAGTCACGCACATTCAATGTGGGATCAGCCTTAATTGAAAGATTTAGTTTTAAATAGATCTTCGCGATTTTATTTATAGATTAGAAATTATATTTTGTATTGTTTTTGAAATGGAATTTAATTATGCTCAATTTACCAACTTTAAATGTACTTTTTATATTATTATGTTTAAGTCCATTAATTATAATACCTACTCTTTTATTAAATTAGATAATACACAAATAACATAAGGATAACAGGTGTATGCTATGTCCATCAGTAAGACTATAATATGGGCCAACATTTTTAGGGTTCCGTGCCTCCTCCTAAAGGAAAAAACGGAACCTTAAATTTTATACAACTGTTTCATATTTTATTATTAATTTAAACTTATTAATGACAATTAATTAGGTGTAGAGATAGTTATTTTCGTTAAGAATTATTGTGATTAATTATTTTAGCCTTTGGGCCTTTTATGCCAGTTATTGTACTCATAATAAACAAGTTATTTTTTATATATTTTTGTACTTTTTAAGTGTTTTAATTTATTTATTGAGAATTTTGTACTTGTAGAACAAATTTCATAGGTTGTGAACCAATGTTTAAAATATTTAATGTATCTCATTATTTTGTTATAATAAAGTATGGAAACAAAAAGATTTTTATTATACATTGAGAACATGCATTATAATATGAATTACAAGCCAAAAATGATTTCAATAAAAAGTGGAATGCTATATAAGTGGAATAACTGATTCTGCACTTAATGAACCGCCTTTTCTTAAGCCTTTCCTTACACCTATCCTTTAAGCTAGTATATAATTTGTCCTTTAAACTATGTTAGTGTGTGTTTGTTACCTTTTCTCGCTTAAACAGCTGGATCAATTGAGCTGAAATTGGTATACAAGGTACCTTAAGACACTGGAATAACGCTTAGGCTACTTTTTAGCTAGTAAATCCAGCTGAGGGGCTATTGGCTAATTCTCACCCACTACGATTGATGGCAACTTCAATGTACATTGCTGCTTTTGTTACTTTACTCATATTATTAAGGAGGTTTAAGCACGTAATGTACGCAATTTTGTCTATGGATTCTAGTGTTTTACATGTCGTTTTGCGATAGCCAATAGGCCCTCTGGGTACAGCTAGATACAAGTAAATAAAAAGTCGTAAATTTCAGTCTAGTCTATAATCATAACATCACTTTCCGCACTATTAGTCTTATCCATATTATCAGTCCTATCCACACTAAACAAACCTTCTAATCCTTTCTTAGCTTCTTTCAACATATCACTTCTAAATTCTTCAAACTTTTCCACCCCACTAGCAAACAAATCAATTTCACTACCAATTTTACTCAAAACTACCGGATTTTTGCTCTCGCTCATTTTGATCATAGAATTATCTAAAAATTCTAGTACCTTAGATGTTCTAGTGAGCATTGATCTTGCATACTCTTTGAAATTGTAGTTTCCTTCAATGTGTGTATTTTCTTCACTGAACTGTGATAGTTCATCAGTTTTCGCTGTTATGCTGTAGTTAGGCGTAAATGCTATTATGTTTGAAGGTATGGCGTCATTTATGCAGTGAAGTAGGGCTAGCACTTGAGGTGGCGACCTAAAAAGGTAAAGAGTAGGTATAAGTTAAGAGTATTGTATATTCAAGACTGTAGTTAGTTACTGGACAAAACTGTGCCAAGTAGTTTCTGTTGCCTAGTTCCAGCATGATGCCTATTAAACGATAGAGTAGAGGTAACTTCTTATATTACTTACAATGAGCGAATATGTGTCACACGGTGAGGTGGTTAGTCAGTAAACAACTGGTGGGTTAGTTGTATGATGACAAATTACAATATAATGACAGTTACACTGCTAAATTCTGGAGAATGACAAGTTTTCCTTCACAGAAAAATTATTATTTTTATTCTTACCTACTATAAACCCGTACAGTAACTGCCTCATCCTTCCAAGATTCTTCAAAAACCACCATAACACCATTCAGTACATGATATGGGGACCTTCTGTGCACAACAACATTATCATAGATTTTCTCCATTTGTAAGTGTTTACAAAAGAGCTCATGCAGAGATATGGCAGGTTCTTGTTGGCTTTTTATATGTTTGAGGGTTAATTCTGTCTTTTGTGTTGATGATAGTATAGCTAGAATAGTGGCAATGTCATCTGAAAAAATTTTGTCAGTTGGATCAGTTGATTATTATCATCAGTCTATGTATCATCTACACTCTACACTAATTGATTAATGTCTTCCTCACCGTTCTCAGTTATGGGGAACTCTTTGCATTAGGCAAAACATCCTTGTCATGAGACTTAATGTGGCTTTAGTTTTGAAAAATAAAGTAGTTTTTTTTATGTGATGAATTAAAAGACGAGCAAGACGGTTTCCTGATGTTAAGAGATAATGCTGCCCATAATCAGTACAGTGCTACTTAGGATTTCACAATGATGTGAAATTCAAGCAACACTGCACCAAAGCTTCTTACTCAAGAGTCATAAGATGTTAAGACTCTTCAGCCCAGTAATTTCACTAGCTACAGTGCCCTCCTACCGAAGCACAGTAATGTTTGCACATCACTGCTCAGGCGGTAGAATAACTGGCACTGTTGGGGTACCCGCCTAGACAACCTCCTGCAAAGAAAGTCTACCCCGGTAAAAAGTTTTAAAGATTTAAGCAAACATACAGACTCATCAAGCAACTTTGTTTTATGTTATTTAGTGATGTGATCTGCCCAACTAAGGGTCCTTAATAATACAAAATCTACTTTTAAGTAAGAAGAAATGGAACAACTAATAATTAATTTTTAAAATTACCTGAACTACTATTAGATAGTACATCAAATTCATCTCCCATTGACTTCAAAGACGATACAAGCACATCCTCAAAAGGCAATAAATACTCTTTGTTTGCTTTTTTATAAGAAATCGAACCAGCCAGTTCTATTCTACTGGTTATACTATATTTGACCTCTTCCAAATTCATGACTGCTATTATAGCAGTCTCTTGGTTTGGTTTGAGTGTGTTTGAGGTATTTTCTTGCCAATATGGAGATGTAGGCAGTTTGGTGAACAATCTTGTCGAGTAGACTAGAGATGCATTTGTGGGTGTGTTTAGCAGTATGTGGACTTCTTCTAAGGACCTGTAAAATACGAAGTGCAGACAGGCAAAAATTATAATTGTTACTACAAAACGTGTGTGTTTAGCTCGCTCTGAACAGTTAGAAAGTTCAAATAAAAAAAATATATCCTTAATAATAAGTGCCGAGGAAAAATTACAATCTTGACCATGAAATATGTGCAAAATTCGTAACTCTACAATGCTTCTGGGTCCTGCCCCCCCCCCCCCCCTCCTAAATCCGCCTATGCCTTCCAGCCTCCAGGTTATGAATGAACATGATTTTCAAATGTGATAAATATGATAATCATTGAAAAATACTTACTCTTCATAGCCATTCATAACATCCAATATTATAAGTAATTTTTTATTGCACACTGTGACATTTGGTTTGGATGACTTCAATTTTAAACTTCCTGTTATCTGAAATCAATTTTAATAACAATTGATTTTTAGTCACAAATACCTTTATTAAGAAAATAATGGCATACAACTGCAGCGAAGAATACAAGGTTTACTGGATTATTTACATTGGATCGTCCATATACCTATTAATCTAAAGAAAAGTCACATTGCTTTGAAGTATTTCAACATTTAAAAAAAACTAGGTATAAGTTCTAAACTAATCTAGTAGTAAAACTAAATCTAGTTTTTTAGAACAAAGCCATTGCTGCCAGGGTATTGCTGCGAATAAAGTTTTTAGTAAATAAATAAATGAACTGCGGATGGCCGATGGGGTCGAAAAGTGCTCGAATGGAGACCACGGACTAGCAAACGAAGCGTAGGATGTCCACCCACAAGGTGGACAGACGACCTTATAAAGGTCGCCGGAAGACGCTGGATGCAAGTCGCTTCCAACCGGTACATATGGAAGTCCAAAGGGGAGGCCTATGTTCAGCATTGGACGTCCAATGGCTGAGATGTTGATGATGATGAAATAAATGAACTTACATCATTCAAATCATCCTTAAACACTGAATCTTTTGAATTTGGGCGTAAATTCTGGCTCATCGAAAGGGTCACATTATGCCTTATATTCAAATAATTCCTGAGAGTGTCTTCGTTACTTTTAGTCGTATATCTTGCTTCAACCAACTTCTGCTGCAATTTTGTAATTATTGGATATGTCTCATTTTCAGGGTTTATGTCTAGTATACTATCCACATTTTCAAAGTTGCTGTTATAGATAACTGGTACTGCATCATCCTTGTTGCTTACTTTAAGACTTGCTTGACCACTGCATAATGTATCTACTATATCGTACTTACACACATTAGGAATTTTCTTATGAATTAGCAATGTATCCTTACTTGATACAATTACAAGATCTTCGCCGGCTGTCACTATGTAAAATAACTCCAAATTTATATTCCTTGTAATCCTAATATCCATAGGTTTTTCTCTGCAGGATAAGTTAACTGATGATATCAAATCTCTCTGAAAATACTCCTTTATGTCTCCGTCTTTCGTACAAATAGCTATGTCTACGTTTCTTTCGTCTTTTGGATGCTGATCGTAGAATACAAAACAAACAATGTTCTGGTATATTGACGCCGGAATCAGGTTCAACAATTCTTGACGAACATTTTCGGGAATATCCATCGTATTTTAAATGATATATCACAGATATATCACAGAACTTACGTATTTAACTCGAAGTAAATATTCTTTTTGTCGGATAAAACTCACTGGGAAAAAAGTTGTTGAAATTATGCATGAAAATATTCCTCAGATATTATTATACTAGCGACTGTCGGTTTCTATGTCATCTAAATAGCAAATTAATAATTATTTTTTTCTTCCGTTTTACTTATTAATAATTTGTAAAATAATAAGAGCGAATTAAATTTTCATGAATCGCAGCCCGCGCCAAAGCAAAATTTAAATTATTTTGACAGCTGTCATCTGACTCTGACACTGCCATTTATCGTATGTCACTGTCATCATATGTCTGGTTGTCAATGTCAAATTGACAAATGGTTTTTGTTAGTATTCTTGGTGCCTCACGGACTATTTATTAGCGGGATTTGAGTAAAACTGAATTTCCCACAATGCAATGTAGTCAAAACATACTAGAATATACGTAAAGTGTGAATATGGGCTTGTTAGAGCGTTTCCGCAGTACATCCAATTTGTTCCTATTCGAATTCGTATAACGGCAGTCCAGCGTGTCTCCATAACATTTTGTATGGGATACGTAGTAAGTATTAAGTATCCCATGGTAGTATCCCACAGCAGCTGCAGTCAAGTTGAATCGGATGACGTAGTAGCAGAAGCGGTCTCTCTATCCTGCAGAGTAAAGAATAAATTTTTATTTTATAAAAAAAAAGTAGGTACATACCTAGGTACCTATTGTTTAAATAAGTACAAAATAATATAGAATATCTTCCTTTAGGGGGCCCGCGGCCCGGGTCCCAGAATTATTGTGGAGATACTAATTCCTAATAATTATAAAACAAGCTTGACGCTCGGAATAAGTCAATCGGTTATCGGTGCCCGCGCGCGCCCGCAGAAAGCAGTGTGAACCGTAAGCTGATATCCGCTCGAAGCGAGCTGATCGCATAATCGCACACCTTTCGTGGTCAAAAATACTTAAAAATTTACTTTACTTTGCATTGAAATGAGCTGGCTAAAAGTTTTTTTAGTTTAAAATAAATAGGCCAAGCGCTAGTCGGGCTACGCGCATTGCACTGATAAATCTAAGCCTTAACTTTCATCAACGATATCTTTAAAACTAATAAAGCTAAGCTTTCCTGGAAAGTTCACGGTTGAAACTATATTCGTGAATTTTTAGTGTTTATAAGCCAGTAGTTCAGATTTTAGAGGGGGAAGGGCAAAGTTTTAATTTTGAATATATTTCTAATGAATCACTAAATCGAAAAGTTTCTAATAAACCCGTCCCTCAAAATTTTAAAATACGTATCCAACATACCCTGCATAATGGGATCAGCCAGGAAAAAAAATCATCCCCATCTACCTTAAATTAATTAATTTTAAATTATTTTTTTGCACCATTCTCTTACCCTTACTATTTGCCCTTATCTGTACAAAATTATAGCTTTCTAGGACTTAGGTATAGTTTCTCCGCATAGCCGCGGACGGACAGGCGGACAAATCGAAACTACATATAAGGATTCCTTGTTCACTACTAAAGCCAAAGCCTAAAAATGTCTAGCCGATGATACTTACCTTTCAAAATGAAGGTGATTGTTGTTTTGCCTGTTAACACCTTGCCCCCTTCCCAGAAAAAATCCTGGATCCGCCTGTGGATATCCTACTTCCATAATATAGCCCAAGGGCGGATCCAGGGGGGGGGGGGGGGGGAGGGGGCAAGGAGCTGACGGGCAAAAATATTATATTTTTTACTACGAAAAGTCCTTAATAATAAATGCGCGAGCAGCTTGCTGCGAGCTCCGAGAATCAAATCCGCCTATGATATAGCCGCCTATAATCCGCCTATGATAACTTAAAACGCTGGGCGCAGCTAATTACATAATAAAAACTAATAGTAGGGGAGCCGAAGAGGGAAGTTTTTCAGTTACTCGAGCGCGTCAGAAAATCTTATGGGGAGAAAGCGTGCACCCTGAAATGTACCCCTAACAAATATGAACTCTTGATATAGGGGAGTTCGTTGAGAGTGGCTCGCCAGATTAGTAAAAAGAAATCGCATTGCACTAAGTGATAATTATCGTACCTACCTATGCTATCGTCATGAAAAATAAATGTATTTTTAAACGTTTTCCACATTACGCATGCTGCATGCTGAGTGAATGGAGATTCAAAGAAACAATTAGCAAAGACGCACTCGTAAAAACATTGCAGAAATACATTGGACGATCTAGAATCGGGTCAGTGGTCCATAGCAGACTTGTACCTATATAGGTACCTCTATAGTTCTGTTGGCACCGAACATCATCCGCTCTTGGGTTCTCATTCGCTAAGTGTCGGGGTGGGTGCCAGAAATAAAGCTGCAGTGCAGTGGTTGAGCTTGCAGCGGTGACTGCGGGTGCCGGCCATTCATGTCGGAGAGGTCGATATCAGTGTCGCCGCGCCTACAGAAACGCGCGGTCGCGTTTGCTCCACGATCCTCGATTCTCGATCCATGCGCAACCGGTCCGATAAGTGAGCTTTTACAACAAAAAAAATAACCAGTGTAAACAACATCAATTAAAACACTACCCAATAAAAAATCCTTCATCTATTTATGTTATAGTAATTATGAGAACGTAAGTGAAAATTATGGTCGTTTGTACGTGAAAGCGAATGTGAAAGACAATTGCGTAAATTTGGTAAGCTATATCAATTAAAATGAGAGAGTAAAATGATGCAGTATTATAATTCATTGATCAAATAAATCTCTACATGAGAGAGCTACTCAGCAGAATCCACAGATCGCATTGATCACGAAAAATCTCTTTTTACAAAACAAGTCTCTTCCCGCCGTCTCTACACTTAGATATATAAAAACAGCAATTGATTTAAATGCATCTCTTCATCAATAAATACAGTGAATTATTCCTCTAGGACAGAGGAATAATTCGATCAATCCGTAGAACGTTATCTACATCTGAACATCCCTAATTTACCGTTTTTGATCCAGGGCCAAAGTTAGAGCAAAATTTTTACAAACCAAATGTCAAAATTTTCACCAATTTTTCAGTTGGGACTTTGTGAATAGGATGGGTCGATTTTAATGTATTTTCATAATTTTCTATGATAACTATGAGATAACAACCTCAAATAACCATGAAATGTAACAAATGATCTTAGTGTTTATTTTGTAAGAAGACAACGTGGGAGCGTAGCAAGACGAGAGCAATTTGAAGGTTTTTTTACAGGGTTAGTAGGTTTTGAAACATTCTTTTGCCCCCCCCCCCCCCCCTAAATCCACCTATGGTTACTTCTTTATATTATTCTTTTGACTTAAGAATTATAAAGCTACCTTAGCCCATATTAAGCCAAAACATGCGAAATAAGACCTACTTACGCAGGTGATCATAAAAAAAATCTTATTTTTTGAGGTAACCCTAAAATTATTAAGTAACAGAAAAAAAAAAGTTTGAAAAATTATTTTTTTCAATTTGACAGGAAGTAACCCGGAAGCGACAAGTCGTTTTGATATGACCTCAGTCGGGAATCACCCTTGTCATAGTAATTTAATTTCATAACAGAATGAAAGCGCAAAAGTAAAGAAGCCGTAGGACGTTAAAGACATACGTAACGAAGTAACATTCTACGCCAACGCTTGTCAGTTATGAATAGTGACACACTACTAAATCAAATGTTATGGAATTTGTGTATCAGAGATAAATTTTCAACTGTTGAGATAAATCCGTTGAAAGATAATCTGATGATTTTGTAAAGAAAACTTCTGTATATTTTATCTTTACGTGACAGATATTGAGAAGAAATTGATTTATTTTACCACATTGTTTTTTTTTGTTTGTTTCCACATACATACGAGTAATTGCATACCAAATACCAAGTTAATCAGACATCAATATATTATTTAACCCCATGTTAAGTAACTCAAAGCTTGTGTTATGGTGGCTAGATAACGGATAATAATTAATAATATATAAGAAAAACTTATATTACGTATAACTACTTATACACTTTAACTTCAATATTTTTAAATGACGTTAAAACACACCTTCCATGTCCTTTCCTGTCCACGGTTATTTTTATTTAATTTAATAGATATGTTTATTACCCGCATTAACTTTTATGGCCTTTGCCTATCAACCTTACAAAACATTTGTTATGTAGTTTGGTATTAGGCAAAAGGACATTGGTAGGCGACTATGATTTAACTAGCTGTGCTCAGAGGTTTTACCCGCTCAGCAGTTTCTTCTTGATCTCTTCGTTCTTGGCTGAACGGTCGTGGCCGAGATGTGGGCCAACTTCACTGAACATGATGCCGTATTACGTCACGGAATTTATCCCACCTTCTAGGTTAGGCTTCAGCCACTTTATCTCTTATGCTCGCGCTCTTACGCTCATTTGTGATCAAAGGCTAATAGTAGGATGGACTGATGATGGTAGGTAGGTACGTACGAAAAGACCCATAGTTTTCTGCTGTTCCGCATTCAATCAAGCCCCTACCACGCATATCCTCTTTCATACAGTTAAACAAAACAAAAAAATAACTAACTAGCTGTGCTCAGAGATTTTACCCGCTCAACAGTTTCTTTTTAATCGCTTCGTTCTTGGCTGAACGGTTGTGGTCGTCATGACGAGTCGTCTACGGTATGGGTAAAGAAACACATTACTTATAATATAAAACTTCTTCTCTATCAGTTGAGCCATTTAGACATGAAAATATAACAAAAAAACGCTTTTGAGTTTCGTATCTCCAAATCTCCAAAGGACAAAACAAAACCCTTATAAGATTAGGTACTTGTGCTGATATTTTTTTTGCAAAGATTACAATAAATTAAAATTGTACGAAACCCTCGGTGGACGAGTCCGACTTGGACTTATACGGTGTTAATTTCTATCATCATAATAAAATTATGTGTAAAATAAATATGGCGAAATTTTTGGGTCCTTTAACGATGGTAATAGGAGGCAGGTAGTATAGTAAGATATGTAGTAAGACGGACCTGTATGAATCATGTTTTTGGACGAGGCCAACCAGTGCCATCTAACAGTAACGAATTCAGGGAGGGGGGCTAGTGGGCTCAAGCCTCTACTTCCTGCATAAATAATATTAACCTAATCCTACCTACAAACAAATAATATATCTTATATTGTATACTAGCTTATGCTCGCCGGCTTTGCCCGCATGACAAAATCCTTTCTTAGCGGAGTTCTGCGTCATAAAACCTATCTATATTCCAAATTTCAACCTAATCCGTGCAGCGGTTTAGGCTGTCCGTTGATAGATCAGTCAGTCAGTCAATCAATCCCTCTTTCCTTTTATATATTCAGACTATATACTCTAAAATGTTATGTATAACTTGGTTCCTGTTTGAAGTCAACATTTACCAAATTTCATTGGCCTTACAAAATCTAAAGCAAAAATGAGTTTGAGATCCTCAAAATATTTTTTCAGAAGTTCTTAAAAATGGATGAACTTTGCTTAGGATCGGAAGGATGGATAGCTGAGTAGATAAAAAATACTTTCAAAATGATTGACTAAAACCGCGTCAGCGACTGAGGTAGCGCCCCCAATAAAAATCCTAGAACCGTCACTGGTTCTAATAACAAGGGGACCTTTTTTGAATACCTGTTTAGGTACCGACAAAATCAACATCATTCGTCTTATTAAATTTGTATTAGTTACTCTGCAAAGGTGCCCGTATCTACAAAATAAGTATTTGCAAATCTGAAAGGTGTTTTCGAAGAATTGTTCCACATCCAAATATACATAGGTACCAAAACACTGACTGACTGTTCTATCAAAGCACAGCCTAAACCGCTGAATGGATTGGATAGAAATTCAGAACAAATTAATATTTAGAACAAATTAATTATTTATTATAAAAAGCAATTTATTGACAGTAAAAAACAGAAAAGATACACACGAAAAAAGTATACATTTTAACAATTCTATTCTCATATTACATAATATATGACAGGCGATATTACGACCTCTACATCCTATAGATATGTATATGTACAGTTCCGCCAAGAAAGGATTTCCTTCGCGAGCCATGATTCGAGCATAGCTAGTAAAACTGTCCGTGATGCCACTGCTGGCGGTTCCAACGGAAGACCAGCGTAGGTCTAACTCGCTTACACATGCTGAGTTGGCACCATTTCGCTACATAATTATTATTTTGTATTTAGTTTAATTTAATTTGTTCTTGGTTAGAAATACTGTTTCTTTTATTTGTATTTTTTTCTGTGTTTTATAGCCGTGAATAAAGTTCTATTTTATTCTATTCTAAAATATTAATATTATCCAAATCGGTTTAAAAAAATAATGTTTAATATTGTCTAAGACAAAACAAAATGGATACATTTCATCGATTAGTCTCAAGTCACAACAACGATGCGCTTCGTCAAATTTTCTTCGACAAGGCGAATGACCGGAGCGAATGTTGTTTTTAATGGTTACGACGAAACAGTGAGTAAATTCATTTATATTCTGCTACCTATTACCTGGGCACCGATGACTTTTAATATCATTAAAAAATATTTTTGAATTTCAGAATCTAATGATAAAAATAAATATTGCTTAATATAATTGATTTATTTATTTTTATACAACAACGCAAAATAAAATGCAAAGTGACAGTCTCAAAAAGACCTGTGTGAAAAGTGTCCAATATGTTATTACAGGATCCACTACCTACCTCTATATATATGTAGTACTTACATACATCAAATTTTACCTTTATCGATTCAGTTTAGACATGAAGGGTAACAGATACACACACATAAATAAAACGCATAAAATATTATCTCTAAACTGACTTTAGTACAGCCACACGATATGGGTTACCTAAATTATGATTTCAGGGTAACAAGCATAATAAATTTAAATAATTATTATTTTATGTATTTTAAAATATCCTAGGGCATATTATAACTATATTTTAGTTTTCACATTTCTCTATATTTACATCTACCGTTCGTTCTGCGCCCCTGTTTTAATTAAATATGTAAGGCTTAATCACATGGCTCAGGGCAATTTCTCTCGAACAGTTAAATACCGTAGCAATTTATGACATCGCGCAGTAATTCTATGAAAATATTACTTTATAATACTTACACATGCGAACCATAAAATTCTTTATTTACTATGGTAACGGTAGAAAACTATAGGGGTACTTTACTATCTGCCAGTAGCCTTCTTTTTAGTCACTATAGATTAGTCATTGGCCACAAACTCGCTAGAATGTGGGCCGACTTCACTGAACATGGTGCCGTATCACGGCACGGAATTTATTCCACCTTCTAGGTTTAGCTTCAGCCGCTTCATCTCTTACGCTCGCGCTCTTATGCTCATTTGTGATCAAAGTCTAATGGTAGGATAAACTGATGATGGCAGGCATAGGCGGATTTAGGGGTAGAGGTACGAATTTTGCACATATTTCATCGTCAAGATTATAATTTTATTCTCGGCGCGCGCAGCAAGCTGCTTGCGCACTTATTATTAAGGATATTTGAACTTTCTAACTGTTCAGAGCGAGCTAAACACACACTTTTCGTAGTAAAATTTTTAATATTTTTGCCCGTCTGCACCTTGCCCCCCCCAGAACCAAATCCTGGATCCGCCAGTGATGGCAGGTACCAAAAGACTAAAGACCAATAGTTTTCTATTGTCCTGTATTCAATCCCCTACCACGCATATCCTCTTTTCACACAGTTCTCCCAACCTTTTTAGCTTGTTCCTTGATCTTTTTGATACCCATTTCTTAAAAATATAGGTTCATATAATAAATATCCATGTATTCTAATCTTTTACCCTCAGATTCCATCCAATCAATGTCAAGCATCGAGTTTCCAAAGGCCGAGGACGTTCGAATCAAAATTATAATATGTTAGACGTTTATTGCATTCCAGCGCTCCCGAATATGTTACGCTTCTGGTTGTTTACTCACATTATCAAACGCGGAGTTTATACGACTTAGGGCTTGAATACATGACACAACTTTTTATAATACTCTACTGGACCCGGGCGCACTTCGTCGCGCTTAACTTTTATGTAGTTTTAGCTCAAAATTTTTTTTAAAATAAATTGCTTATTTTCGCAGCGTTTCGATGTCCCAACTTCAATTCCCTAAAACTTCAAAAAATATACAGCTAACCGAAAATTTTTGGTCAATATACTTGGCAGGGGTTGTGATGAAGTCAATCATTAGAATTAATTACGTTAACGTTGCGAAATTATTGATGAACACTTAGAAATATACATGTACTCGCTTGGGAACAGTGACCTCTAATGGGTTAATAGAAAATTATCAGTGTTTCCCTACTATATTATTATGCTTGTATTATACATATAAAACCTTCCTCTTGAATCACTCTATTTATTAATGAAAACCACATCAAAATTCCTTGCGTAGTTTTAAAGATATAAGCATACATAGGGACAGACGCGAGAAGTAACTTTATTTTATACTATGTAGTGAAGTGATGTAGTACGAAATAGGACAGCATAGACAAACTTTGAAATTATACAGATAAACTCTAGCCCCTTGCCCTAGCCAACTGCGCAAAATAACCATCAAATGATCTGGAATGACAGTTGTCGCTTGTATTTTCTCAACGACTCATCCCAATACATTTCAAACATATTATAGGTATACGCGCTAGCCTTAGACACAAGTGTTTGCATTTGGTTAAACGAGCAGACAAATTTTAGTTGTACCGCAAAATACACGGAATGATCTAAAAACTAATCAGAGGAAAAAAATCGTTGAACAATATAGGCAGCCCTCTTTTATTTAGTGAGCGGCGTAGACACATCGGCGTCATTCATACTCGTAAATTAAGCGTTGAATATTCGATATATTCCGACCGCTGCGCTGCGCTGTTGTCGATTTGCCGCTCGTGTAAACAAACCTTTATAGATGATTTAGAGCCAAACGTAAACTTGTGTTTTACGAGTGACAAATTCTTCAAGGTACTATTATGTCATATTATTATTATGATGTCTTGTATATTTACGAGATGTTTAACATTTGACTCACTTTGAAGATATTTTTCGTGGGAATCCTGTGGGTGAACTTGTTAATCTGTGGGCTCTATTATCTTGCTTCCAGATTTGATGTAGGTGGGAGTCGTTAAATCATGTCGTTTGAACCTCTTTACCTTAATCCCTGTGGGCCGTCTACTTTTTTGCCACCTATGCTACTATCCCTTGAAAATATATAGGCTAGTATTCTCCTATATCATTTAATTCCTCACGAGAAACCAGGGGCCACGGCTGTGCTCGACTTGGAGGGGGTCCAAGGCGAGCCAAGTGAAACGGAAACGCCCAAGTTACATAACTTGGCTAGTAGTAGTAGGCAGAGATACCCCTGCCGCGTCCATCTTCGACAGGGCAGCCCCTCATATGTGACGATGCGTATGTTTTCCCAGCACAAAAAGTGTAGAAGTGTGTGCAAAGGAGTGTGAAGTTATGTCGTGTAGAGCTTGGCTTTACATGAAATCTGACAACTTGACAGTATTCGAGCGATATGGTACGTCTTGGCAAAATTTTCTAGAAAATGTTTATTGTGGGATTTTAGTATTCCGATAGCATTCTCCGTTTAGATTTTCCGATTTCCTGAATTCAGGAAATGTTCTTACAACAACCGGCCGTAATAATTTAATATGCTGTAGTGAAGTCATGAATCATCGGGAATGGCAGCGAGAAATAGTAAAAATTCAAGAATCCTTGGAAACTGGCCAACTTTACATTCACATATTCGGAACAATCATTGTCATTGCCAATTCAACGGTTGCAGTCATGAAGAAGGAACCAATGGAGGCTGCGAGTTGAACTGAAACAAGAAAAATGACGTCACGGTTGTTTGCCATCTCTCTTACTCTCATACTGAACACGTTTTAATTTGTATGAGGAAAGAGAGCTGGCAGACAACCCTGACGTCATTTTTCCTTTTTAGTGTTCACGCCGCAATATCCAGTAAAGTGCAAAATTCTCGGTTGCAGTTCTCACGATATTGAATGGGCTGGTACCTAAACCGTTAACATGTCATAATTTTTAATGGTGTAATAACAATTATGTTTATTCTTTTGTTAAGGTCATTAATCTAAACTCTGCTACATTGTGTCTAGCAGTTTCCCTTGTAGGTGTACGTTTTTAGGCGATTAGCAGACAGATTAACTTTTGGAGCAACTGGCACTGAGCGTGTTGCAACTATCTGGAAACTGACTTTTCCACGGACATCAGAAAAGTTGCGATTATTACTTCGACAAACGATAAAATCTTTCAGTTGCTGTAATCTATGAGTCTCATTTTAATGTAACACAATAAATTGAAATTTTGTTTTGATGGTAAATTCGTATCATATCGTCTGGTTCTCGCGTTGCTTTGGAGTCGATTATACTATACTTATTAGGTCCCTCAAAACTCTATTTTCAATATTTATTAATTTTACATGGATAAAATGAATAAGAAAATTATTATTTTCTTTTACATAACTAGGTCGTTTAGATATATTTATCTAAACGACCTAGTTATGTAAAGATTAATGTCCATAAATAATAAACAATAGGATCATGTCCTCGTGATCGGAACTCCACAAATTACCTGTAGCTAGTGAAATTACTGGGCTGAAGAGTCTTATAACATCTTATTATGACTCTCAGTAGGAAGCGTTGGCGCAGTTCCCCTAAAATTTTACATCATTGTAAAGTCCTGGGTAGCACGGTACTAATTATGGGCAGCGTTATCTCTTACCATCAGGAAAGCGTCTTCTTTATACAAAAGACTAACCGGCCCAAGCTAATTATGCCCTTGTTTCTAGGCCGCTATTTATAATTCAATAGGAAAATAAGCACAAACAGTGTCACTACAATCTACAATTCAGTCAGTGGAGCGTTGCTGTCACTTAATTGGCCAATTACCTCAATTGCTGAATGCTAAATACCGGCTTAATGGGCGCTATTACTGCGGCACTGCCAGTTACCAACTGATGTAGCTTCTTTCAAACTGAAATTCAGTGAAAAACAATAATTAGTGTAGTGAAGATAGCTTGTATAAAGCGGTAACTTTTTAAGACCTATAGACAAAGCTTCAGAATAGAATAATTCTTTATTGCATACCGTACGTATCTCTCTTCTTGTTCCCTCAATATAGAGGATCCTTCCCTGCTGGTTGCCCGAGACTGTCTTCTTCCATTAGCTCCAATCTTCGGCTTTGTGGAGTGCCTCGCTGATCGAAATCTCCAATTGACTCTAACCTAGTCAGACCGCTTGCGGCTATGCCCTCTAGGCCGCTTCCTCTACTTAGTCAGTCATGATTGTTGCTGATATAAAGAAATATATATTTTTAAAATAATGCAATGCATGTAGTGTTACCAAAGAAATTTTACAATTTTGTCTTAATACTCTACAACAATACATATACTTTTTAGTAAAATATCATTAATTTTGTGTAAAAATTGTGGTGGACCAAATAAATACGAAAGGTTCAATGATAAATTGGCTCAATATCTTTAGCTTTAACCTCTATCCGTTTTACCATAATTATCTTCCGTTTTAATGTGTAATACAAACAACACATGCCTTAATGTTATATGATTTCGATTTATAATTTTGAACATAAAAGGCTGTTATCAAAGAGTAGAGCCTTACAGCTTTAGCTACAGTAGAACCTTCCTATTATTATTCCAAAACGATGTTTGTCTTTCATTCTCACTATAACTACGCCTTCAGTAACGTAAACATTTCCAAATGTTATGATGGCCGGACATCATATCAATGCCAGCTTTAGTTTACACTTTCAATCACGTGTTTACACTTTCAATTATATGTGTGGTTGGAAGTTAAGTGCGTTTTCACACGTAAGGTGAGGAGTGAGGACGGATGGCGTCCGTCTGTCTTATGTCGCTCTTTATACGTCTGCTTGTTTTCCGTTCTTTATATGACGTGTTCAGTATTTTATTTATCATGCACGGTGTGCTTTGACCAGACATACCTAATAGGTATACTACGTAATCAATGTAAGCTAGGTACTACATATTCACCTATAGCCAATAGGTATAGAGTATCCTGTATCCGTCTTCCTATATTATAAAGGTAAAAGCTTGTGTCTGAGAATATGTTACTCTTTCACGCAAGAACAGCTGAATGAATTGAGCTAAAATTATTATAGAGTATAGAGCTTAGACCTCGATATAAATGGGCCTTTCTCTACTAACAGGAAAATCATGGTCCAAGCATTTTTTTTTACTTCAGCTATATTAATGCATAGTTTTATTAATTTAAACACATAAAAAATAACCTGTTTTTAAGGAGCCAAGCCTAATAAAAATATTTAGGATCATAATCTTGTCATAAATTCGGTCTAAAAGCAACTAAAAACAGTCCTCTGTTATGTCCTAATTCCGGATTGAGTATGATTCGGTTCGGTTTTTATTAGTTGTATTTAAAAATGTAATATCCTATTACTCTATAAATATAAAGAATATTGAATGCATGTGAACAAAAAACAATTAAAATTTTAGAAAAAAATTTAATACTAAAAAGTAGTGTTCGAATTTTGTCCCAAACATTTTTGAACAGTCCTCTGTCACAATTTGAATATCGCACCACAAAAATATTAAACACTATTGTGGTTACATTTTGCGTGAAATGGAACCTTAACAGTGTGAAGTTTGCTCGGGCGCCATGCCAAACAAGTCACCGCAATTTTGCACAGTGACAGCTCCGCGTCTGACTGGGAATCACGTCTCAGTAGTGTTGAGTGAACATTCCTCTGGTAAGTCTATTTTACGGTGTTTTATGTGTTATAATTATATTTATTTAATAAAAAAATTGTTCAGTGTGATAATTTATAGCTGTTTTTGTGTTATAAAGTAATATTAAAACGGAAACGTGGTATGATATTTTTACGTAAAAATAACAGTCCTCTGTGCAACAGTCCTCTGGAAATTTATAACACAGAGGACTGTTCAATGTGACAGAGGACTGTTTTATTTAGCGTATGTGTATTTTATTAATATAATTTATAGTCTGCACTAACCTACTGCTTGCCAATAACCTCTTCCATTCTTATATTGGCTTGTCACGCTAATTCAGATCTTTTGTTATACATTATTATGGATTTTGGAATATAAAATAATACGTACCCAGTAACTACCTGTTTGTGAACCTTTACGGTTATTTTTAAAAATGTAAAGTATGTTTTATTGTTTTAGTTTTACCGCAATGCCACCAAAGAAGAAACCTAAAACCAAAGAAGAAATAAAAGAGCAGAAACGAATTGCAGAAAGATTAAGATATCAACGGCAAAAAAATTGAATAAAAAGAGATTTTGATTATAATTATTTTGATTTGTTACTTAGATGTTGTACCTGTTTTTAAGAAATAAGTCTCCATTGATAAGTAAACAAGGCTGATTATTTATTACTTAAGTTTAATTTTGATTTGTTAAAGCTAAGCTCGCACTTTGTTCCTGATAAATACCTATAAGTATTTAAATTCTGTATGTGATACAGTGTTCAATAAAGGAAAGAATTTTTTTTTGATTCGTTTAATAATTATTATTGTGTTTTTCTTCACATAAACATTGACATAAACTGTTTTTTGAGTGAAAAAAACACTAAAAAAACAGTCCTCTGTCGCATTTTTTTATAAAATTGCCTATAATTCGAAAAATAAGGGAAAATTACAATTGTTTCATGTTTATACGTTCTTATAATATAATTATCTATCGGCTTAGCATATTATATATTTGATTTTCTAAAAAAAAGGTTTAGGACAACTTTCAATAGACAAGTTTCCAGTTAGTAGAGAAAGGCCCAAATATAGCCTACTTCTTATCTCGATTTTTCCACTGAATCGGGACTTTTTAAATACGCGGAGCGTAGCTGGTACTAATAAATAATATAGCATATATTATAATTATGCTACTGTTTAATTTCATTTACGCGTTCGACACGGTCTTCGCGCCAAATCCCAAACAGAGAAATACCTATAAGTAGAGTTCTTCTTTAAAAGTATTGATTTTTCAAATGGGACGTTATTCTACGGATAGATCGATATTCTATTGCTCCAAGAAAAACGAATGGACGAAGAGAAAACCATAATGTAATTACGATTTTTAAAACTATCGCGAGTTCGCGCGGGGTCGCTGGAGCGTCGGTTTCTGCAGGCGTGAACACCTGATGAAGGACATCGTAATTGTCCGAAATCGTGGTCGAGATATTCTCGGCAATATTAGACGTGAGTTGTGCCGTTTTTGTTGTTACAGTCATAATTAATGCAAATTTTGGATTGGCTATTGGTGTTTTGCACGAAGCCGACGGCGAGTCGCCGTACGTGTGAAAGAGGGTCACTGAGACCAGATTAACGTGTTTGTTACCGAATACTACCAAATATTTATTATTTCAACATTAAGAATTATACTATTTTGTTCATAATTGGCAAACACAGTGGCATTCATATTATTTGCCACTCCAAAATCTTCAAAAAACAACTTTCTTTTTTGTGTTTCGTAACCAAAGGTAAAAATCAGGACCCTATATTGCTAAGACTCATCTGTCCGTGCGTTCGTCCATTCATCTGTCTGTCTATACGTCCGACTGTGTGTCACCAGTCACCAGGTTGTGTTCTCATAGTTATTTTAAATCGTCAAGTGGTCGTGCACGCGATTTGCTCATCAAACGTAATGTGCCGAATTCCTTTTCTCTAAGTATTGGTAATCTTCGGCGGCCAATTTGGCCAATTTTTCCATTTTGTTCCATCAAGGTTGAGTGGGAGTTTAATGACTATCTGAGCTACGTACTTTCAATATACCTTTCGAATTAAAAATTATACCTAACATATAAATAAGTATATAGGGTAAAACCTGGAGAAATGGACCAGCGGGTGAGATAGACCATTTGATTAATATCTACCAAACTGTAGCGAATTATCAAAGTAAATAATTAGATAATAATAACATACATAATTTTAAAAAATACTTAAACAACATAGGAATATATAAAAAGGTAAAAAGAATTACTCTACAGAATACGACATTATTTTGTCAAATTTTATAGAGTATGTAGAGTGTAGAGTAGAGAAGATTTTAGTATTTCAGCAAATGTTATCAGTATAGCCAATCTTCAATCGATAAGACTGCATATCTGAACAACTGAATTGGATACACCAAAACTAATTTTCTCCCGAACAAAAGTGGGTTCTTAAAAATTAAAACGCTTATTTCAGAGTCGAGCGTTCTCTTGGATTTTAAAATGGAGGGAGCGAGGGTAGGTGTTTATGACGTCATCAGGTTTTACGATCTTTCACCACTCCTCGGTTGTTTATTTTAATGGTTTTTTTTTCCGGATTTTAAAGTTCTAAAATGTTAAACCTCTTTATGAGAGTGAATGAGATGAGGCGCGGCAGCCTATTACATCAGTCGTTTTAAGACTAACAGGTCCTTAATCAAATATGCATTTCCCTCACGCCATGTGGCATTGTACTGATCATGGGCAGCGTTATCTCTTAACATCAGAGCATCTTGCTCGTCTTCTTACTTCTTCGCATAAAAAAAGTATTTTGCCGCAGGTCTCCTTCAATGAAATGATCTATGGTAAAATATTACATTATAGTATAATAATAATATTTTTTTAAGTTTTCTAATTTAAAATGAGTACCTACCTATAGGTGCCTGCATATTTATCCGTAAAGCATTTTGACAGTCTTCCTGTTAAAATTGTCCGTCCAAATTCTCCGTATTACTTACAAAGGCCAAAAAGATAAATCCTGGCAGCGAAACAAGACTAAAAAATGCAATATCACGAATTCGTCTCGCGAACCAGTTTGCGCTTTCGAGCTCCACTGCGGGGAAATTGCCAGACTCAGATGATTGTAGTCACGGCAGACACCGCACTCAACACAAAACTGACTCCCAACTCCCCAAAGAAAATAACAGCTGACTACATCGAGATGTGACTTTTATATACATATTATAAAATCTATACTCAGTTCATTGTCAAACTGGCTATTGTAGACATTATGTCACAATTAAACTCCGACGTGCAGCTACACCTAGGGCTAATCATAGGTGTAGCCGCACTTCGGTCTTTAGCCGCAGCATATATACAAAGACGGAAAGATTATAATTATTTTAATTCTCATTTCATTAATGTTAGTTAAGGTGCTAAAAATACACAATGTAATTTTCCACCTCACTTCACTTTAGTTTTCGCGTGAGGTCCGTTATTACTATCGTCTGCTGCCAGTGTTGCCAGCATAATGATACCGCTAACACAATTTGCAGAAACAGGCTATTTGTTCGGCAAAATCGGCTGTTTACTTGGTGGAGAACAGTAATGGCCACTCGTGGACGTTAATGGATTGTGTACTTACCCCCACATAATGTGACTCGTAGATTATGTTGATAGATGCTGTATGATGCTGATATCATTATATATTGATTTTATCAACTAGCTATAGGTATTGGTGGTTTTGGCCGAGGCTAGTTACCACTTATTACCCATTATACCGTACACACAATACCGTGTCGCCCGACAAGCAGTCATTAAGACTGTGTTCTGGCTCGATATATTTAGCAAAGCCAGGGAGGGATTCATCCCACCTTCTGGGTTTAGTCTGCTACGGTCTTCGGCCGTATCGTCGCTTAAGTCGTGCATACGCACATACGTCCATCCGGACATACGTCCGGGAGATAATCACGCACAGGTTCAAGCCTCAGAGTATGACAAAATTCTCCTCTCTCCGACCGCGCAGGACTGACATGCGCAAGTCTTAGATTTTTTTACAATACTTTAGAATAGAATAAACTTTATTTGCATCAAACATGGTAATAACAATTATGATCATATCATCATTTATGATATTATGATTTTCCGAAAAGGTTTTATAAAATTGTACAAGAAATTATTATCTTTAATTTCATTAAAGTATTATGTTCATTAAAGTATTATGCCTCTAGAAATTCTTAATACGAAGGTTTGTTATTGTTTGTTCGTGATCCATGTTAATGTGCTGTGTATCCTAAACATAATAACCTTGATGATTCAATATTCGATGATGCATACAACCTTCTCAATTTATTAAGGCACACCTGAATATTCTTATTTGAACTCACTATTACCTATTGCCCATTATAAAATATCAATGTTGTATGCAGCTGTGTAAACTAATATTTAATTTATTTGATCGTTCTAGCAGCTAATTAAAAATATGTTGTAGGTTGCTTATTATTATCTGGGGGCACGGTAGTGCCCCCGCCAAGTCGAGCGCGAAGCAAGCACTGCCGTACCATCCTTTACAGGAACCATTTCGCTGCATTTTCAGGCCCCTATTTGAGAACATCTGGATAAGACCAGAACACAGAAATTTTCGTCATCCAGTAAGCTATAATTACATACTTAAAATCCAAAATTTCAAGTCTGTAGGTCATTAAGTTCCGAAGTTAAGCGAAAGCAAACTTTCGCATTTTCGACACTCACTCACTCACTCATGATCATCAAAATAGAACTAGTACTTCCCATCAACTCAGAGAACTGAAATTTGGTACATACTTAGAATTTATTGTATAAGCTATAGGAAAACTAAAAAAACATGCAATTTCGGTCTCGTTTTCGAGATAATTCATCTGCATAAATAACTTTGTAATCTCATATAAATGTATAGGATTACAAAGTTACATTTACAGTCAATGGTTAAAATTGTGTAAAGCTTTTATTTACTTTCACCTGTCTGTCTGTCGGCCTTATAGTAACCTTATAATATAGCGTTTCTACAAAAAGAAGTGAAATCCCACCAAAAACATTCTGTAAAAAACTAGCCAAGTCTCGATGGAGCTGCTTGTTTATCTCTAAAAAATAATGAAATCTAGACAAAGTCGTGCCAAGTCTAAGATTTCTTACTGCAATTTCTTTATTATTATAGTTAATGTTGTGTGACTTGGCCGTTGAAGGGTACACAAGGGGACAAAACCAGATGCTCCATGACACTTGGATCGCCTAAACATAAGTATTATTGAAATACGCAGCTTTATCAAGCCTACAATTGACTAGTTATTCAATCAACGTTTTCCATGTGGCAATTTTCTATCATGAATGGTTAGCGGACAGATTGGTGCAATGGTGTCATGGAGCACCTGGTATAATACCCTTGTCTACCCTTCAACGGCCAAGTCACACAACATTAACTATAATAATAAAGAAATTGCAGTAAGAAATCTTAGACTTGGCACGACTTTGTCTAGATTTCATTATTTTTTAGAGATAAACAAGCAGCTCCATCGAGACTTGGCTAGTTTTTTACAGAATGTTTTTGGTGGGATCTATTTTACTGTAACGGTTATATAATATAAAATCATCGCAACATTCGTGGGTTAGATGTCTGTATGTCCGGCATAAATCCAAAGTCACTGAGTTAAAATACCAATGTAGGGAAGAAAATTACGTCTGGGCGCTACCGGGTTTCAGAAGCCACGCAAAACTGTGGTATTTCCTATAACCTTTAAAATAATATCTAGAAGATAGCCTTTAGGTTGTGTATTACAAATCTTAGAGACCCGAAACTGTAATGTATATCTGTAATGTGTATCTGTGTATGTGTATGTGTGTCTGTCTGTCTGTGTATATGAGTAATGGTTAGCCACACAAATTATTGTAATTTAACTCTTTCAGTGTAATGAAACCTTCATTAAAAAAAGTTAAATTACAATAATTTGTGTGGCTAACCATTACTATTAGCGTTCTAGTTATGTATAAACTCCAATCATTGTTTTCTATTCCATAATACTAGGTAGGTAATTAATATCTATTATTAAATGGCATCACAGAAAAAGGAAGTAGTTAATCCGTGTATAGAATAGTTCACAAAAACATTTCCGGACTGAACGACTTGTTTTTTTTTGCGTTCGGATCGTAGTTCTTTGGTTTTTATCAAGTTTTACAAGAAAAATCAAAGTTTTTCTAATCTTTTTCAGTAATCACGCAATTATCTATTCACTTAATTCAATTTGTACACAATGTTATCGCTATGACCTAAGTGGTGTCGTGTAAAAAACCGGAAACAGCTATTTGTAATACAGAAGGTAATTTTATATTGTGGCCTTAATGAAAATTGTCCAGCTCAATGATCTACATCCGCCATGACTTATCTAATATTAGAATAACGATTTTAGTTAGTTTAAGTGAGCTAGGTACCTTCTTAAATCTTGTCGAAGAGAGGTTAATTTTTTAAATGTTATGTTTGTTTTTGTATTATAAAAAAATGCATAATCAAGTCAGTTTGATCTACGAATATACATTCGGTGTTATCGCTAAATTATTGTGACCTATCTATTTTAATTTAAAAAAATAAGTAAATTCTTTGCATATTATTTTTTGTGTTTTTACGGTTGCTATTTGTAATACAGATGGTAATTTTATATAGTGGCCTTAATGAAATTGTCCAGCTCAATGATCTACATCCGCTATGACTTATCTAATATTAGAATAACTACGATTTTAGTTAGTAAATAGGTGAACTACTTTAGTAAACCCACTTCTGAAAGGTATCTTATTACTCGTTATAATAATGTTCTTCTTCCTTTGCTACAATTATTTTCTTTGGTTCAATTTCAAAAGTTCGATACTTCTCCGAATTAGATTTTGGATGAGCATTGTTAAAATCTATATCTACCTTCTTTTCCACTCAATCATTTCCCTATTCCTTTGTATACCCGTTTTATTCTGTGGAGTTACATATCGGTTTTATTAAATATTACTCGAGAGTAGCGAAAAAATATCTATTAGACTCGTCCAATAAATCTATCTCAATTATATTTTCTATAATTTTATTAAGAGGACGCTTGGACTTTATTCACAATCTATATTGCCTTGGCATCCTACACAATCTCCAACAAAAATTAATACAAAATTCACAACAATTCTTAAACCGTTTGAAGTTTGAACTATTTTGCGCCTATCCCTTAACTTTACTGATAATCACCAATTAGCATTACAATCGCCTAGTTACTTTAATTATCTTCCTTTCCAACGGAACTAAACGGTGATATAAAAAAAGCTTTGGCAGGCACTTAATGCAAATTAGTCCTTTTAGCATTTTGGTTAGATAAGTTACATTCCAAATATTTAAGCATAAACTCTACAAGGCGTGAATTGCCCCTATTGACTCTTTTTATTCTTGCATCTCTCAAAAAGAATTTAACGGAGAGAATCCTCTTTGCTATTAGCTTTAAAGAGAGAATTCTAAAATATGTCTATGGCTCTCCTTTTTGACGCATCTTTCACGATTACATGTTTATAAATTTATTATTTTTAATATTTGTATTTACTACTAACTATATCTATTTTATTTACCTACTAATCATGTAACAAATTATTAAAAATGATCATAATTTTCATTAGAACCGTTCTCAACCTAGCTACGATGAATGAGTAAACAATACCTTACAAAGCCAAGATAATAATCAAAATGAAATTTGTGGCAAATGAAGTGATCAGTTCAGTGTGAAGTGATATGAAGTGATTGGACCAATTATGGGGAGAAGAAACCTTAGTATGATGCGGCTGGGGAGGTGTGTAGCCTTCCTCACTGCAGCGGCTTTCCTGCTGCCCTTCACCATCCTGCTCATGGTGGCAGATCAGCAGTACAACCTGACCTATAACTCCAAGCGGGTGTTTTATCAAGAGGTAAGCACTACAAACTTTCGTATTTTAAACTTATGTTAATTTTATTAATAGGGAAACGTCGAGGTTAATTTTATAACATGTTTTTGTAAAACTAACATTAAATTATGACCTAAGTGATGAAGTCCCGACTAATAAAATCAACAAGAAGTAAGCAACACTTGGGAAGAAATTGACCTATCCGTAAAACTCTGCTTTACCGGATAGCTGAGTAGGCAAAAATTTTGCCTACCTTTTTCGACCATGGAAAACAATGATGTTTTCCAGCCTGGAGTACCTAAAACATTTTCTATTATGAAATAAAGAAAAAGAAAATGTTTTAGGTACTCCAGGGTAAAAATAGTGTAAGATTTATGCCAATTGCTCTCCTGTAAATTAGTGATTTTTCAGTTGCAACTTTGTTCTGCGGATAGGTCGATATTTCGTTAGAGAAATAGGAAAAAAGTGTATCAATTTGACACATTGACTTCTTACAAATTGGTGAGGCGTAACAATGTTCCGCTTTAGGTATTGCAGTGTCAACAACTCTAAATTTTTATTGCTATTGACGTAGGTTTAGTGGTTAAGAATAGATATATTATATACATTCTAATACAAATTGCCCATAAAATGGTAACAGTGCTGCTTCGAACTACTGTGGAACTAGTTCTCAAATTATGGCGCTATTTGTAACCAAATTAACACATCCGATTTTTAGGTGTTTAGAGGTCGAATATGAAACATACACTCTACCAGAATCTAAAGGAGTTGAAGGCCTATTGGCTATCCCGCATTGGAGACAATCACTATTAAACGACAAAAAAAGTAAGCTACGTAGAGCGATATATAGGCATTTTTCAATTTTGTCGCGTTGTCCATTAGCAAATTACACGAAAAATTTAAGAATCGTAATTTTAACTTTAGCACTGTATGACTTGGAGAACATTTTATTTTTGTCGCCTTAAAATGATTTTCACCAATCGAAGTTAGCCAAGACGGTATCTAAGGAAAACTAAGTTTACAGTTTCATTTCGGTAGCAAGGAAAAAATCTTTGGAATTTATTTTTAACGACGCTCATAATTCATCGTCTAAAATTTCGCGTGTTACATTCGTTTTACTAATTTAGTACCTATAATTTATTTCCGTCAAAAAGTCACAAGATTATTTAGGTATTTGGCCTCATGTTGAAAGCTAATATAATATAATCAGCTTATCGGCTACCGCGAGCGGTATACAGCTTTTAAATGGCACCCAATTATTTTGATATGTTCATTAAGTGACTAATAAAGCCATAATACCTTTACCTAACTCTAATAAAATATATGAAATAGAAAAACATGTTTAATTTGTTTCATGAAATAATTATATTAAATTTTTAAATGCTTGACAATTTTTTGAGAACCTATGTAGATAGAGCGCGGTTAGGCATTCTGCATTCTCTTAGTCATCGATCTCTGCCCTTTTCAGCGCGCTTTCTTAGAACGCGTTAGGAAAAGAACGCTGATCTCCTGAGAGCGTTCAGCTCCTAAAGCGTGATAGGTACTATTTAGGAAACCGCGACCTATCTGCGCGAGTTCTAATCGTAGTAAATATTTACGGACGGCGTAGGTTGAAAGGAAATATAATTGAAACCATAGATAAGCAGTATCTCCGTATTGTAAAACCATAGACTTCACAACAGTAAACAGTTCTCATGGATTTTATGGTGAAAGATCAGCAGTTATCAGCAACCCTTTCATTCAGATATTTCTTCTTTTCAGAGTTTCTTTAAAATGAACAAGACTTTTTATTATCCTTCCGCTTATACGATAGAGATCACAACGTTAAGGACAAAGGTAACTCTTATAATTTGAGATAAGTATTAAAAATCATAGAAAAATAATATGTCTCTATGATACTGTAGACTTAACAGTGGTTAGTTAGTAATGGTAACTTGTAAACATATAAAATCTATTTTAGTATATTTCTTTGGGTTGAAACTATAATATTATATCACTGTCGATTTGAAACTGCAGGATTAAAACCTGGGGTCTAAAACCAGGTGGGATGAAACCATTGGTTTTAGTTAACATTGAGGGTTGAAACTGTTCAATCTACCTCATTGGGGTTAAACCATAAGCCGCCCTCGCATTGGGTGGCAGCGATTGTCAACGACATCGCCACGACACCTAAGCGTTGCCGACGCGACTCTCAGGCGACCAGCGAGAGCGAGTGATCGCAGCGACATCACGATATTGTCGTAGCGACTCTACAACGACTTTCGTCACCCGCTCTAAAGTCGCTGTCGCTCAATGTGGGGTGTAGAGTGTTTTAGTATATTAAAATCGTAGATTTTTAGGTACAACAATTGAATACACTTGTTGAGTTTAATATATTGGGATAGTTTTAAATAAGTATATTATGAACCTAGGCTTTAGAGAAAGCTTTTTAAGTATAATTGTAGAGTAAAAAGATGACATCTAATTTGGCTTATGGGATTATAAAATCGACGTCTGCAGACTTATATCAACAGAACGGTTAGTTTTATTACAGGTGCACATCTTATTGGTGTTGGTCTCCATTTTAAACTGACGCAAATTAAGTCTGGTCGCACCGCAACGCATCGCATAACAAAAATCCGCCTGCATAACTTATATGAAGCAACGCACACTAGAGTGGTCCGCATTATCCGTCTGCAATTAAGGTTCATATATAAAATACATATTATACAGAGGTGGACTTATGTTTATGCGATGTGTTGTAGCTCCAGTTTGCGCTTAGCATTAAAATAAAAACATAGACTATACTATATTTATAGTCTGTGAGTGAAAACTAACATTTCAAAAACTGTACTGGCACATATACCTACTAACTTGTGAATCCATTACCTATATCCAAAACGGAGATTAAAAAACATCATTAACACAGCATAACTTGAAATTGGCATAAGCACAGACGTGCCGCGCCAAGATCCGATGTTGGAGTTGAAAGAAAAAAAAACACAGCATCGTCAACTAAAGTGTTTGATAGGCATTTCTTCTTTTGCAGAGTGACTTCTATAAAATAAACGGGAGTTACTATGCTCCCGCGTACACGGTTGCCTCGTCGATGATGAGGACCCAGGTAACTGACGGTTCTTATGTCACCTAATAATGTGTCATTATTATGCTACACCAGGCACTTGCGGGATGTGTGAGGCGATAGATATGATGGCATAACTTTTAATATAATAGCCAGTCATATTGTACCTACTCGTTCTATGTCGTAAACGCAGATAATTTTGATGTGATTTTGAATTTGAAGATGTTTGAATTGTCATTTTGAAGATAGTAAAATATTCTATGCAATCACAAATCATTGGCAGTTCTCATAAGAAAAAGAAAGAAAGGATTTACCTACCTCTAAATTAATGTAAATTGTCGTTATTAATAAAAAAAATTGACAGAAATTATTAGAAGTAATACGACATTAAAGTCTAACTTTTCTGTGTTCAAAGGTCAAAGACAAACGTCTATATATGTATGTAATTTAATTTACCACAATAATTTAGCTTAAATTTTTAATTAAAAAATATCTCAAGAAAATAAGAATTCAGAATTTTCCCAAGCCGCGCTTCCCAGTAGCGCTGGAAAATTCTTTAAAGAAAAATTTATCTAAGTCTGTAAAAAAATCTCGTTATACAGAATGTCAAAATTCCTCAGTAAATAAGCTTAATATAGCCCTTATAAGTGCTTGGTGTAGTTGTATAAGTAGACTGACCACTGTGCTGACCCCTGCACGCTTTACTAACACCTGGTTGATAGAGAAACGAATCGAAATCATCTTACCCCTCTTACTTACAGCTTTTGAAGAGCTTTAAGCTCTATAGGAATTTATACAATTTGGAGCAGTTAGTGAATTATTTGTTTAGATATTTTTAACCAAATTACTTTTAAGCAAGTAATATACGATTTTCTTTAACCGAATTCGATTTCTCGACAACGAAAGCCTTTTGTTCCCTCTTTTAACATAATAATGCCATTTTTGTATGGATCCACATTGTATATTTTGTAGTCGCTAAGTATGCGCTAGGTAACGTACGAATTACCTATGTGGTTGGCCGCAGTAAGCGATTGTGATTGCGGCCAGCCGCATGGTTAACCGCATACTGAGAATATACGAGTATATATAAACCGTCCGGATGGCCAGCATCGTATAGAGTATAGAAACGTTGATCTTGTACATAATATTTTGAGTCCAGACGGCTGATCGTACTGAGGTCAACCGATGTGTTCCTAGCCTTAACCCTTATCACTGCAGGCAGCAGTATCGCTTAAGATGCTGCGGCTGAACAAACAAGGGTTAAGGGTTAACCTTCATAGGCGTACTCAAGTAGCTTTCATATGAGTAAGTGTTTCGATTCGTTTCTTTGGTGACAATCTTATGAGTAACAAAAGGTCTAAAGACGACTGAGCTAAATGTTGGCTAAAGCACTAACCGACGTTGTGCCGTTCTGTGTTTGTGAATTGTGATTGTCGTGTTGTCATGTGAAAATAAACTCTAATTGAAATAGAGATTACACTGAAGTAAGTATTGTAAAATTGTAACAAGTTTATGACAATGATGTAAATATTTTATACTCGTATACCTAGATTTTAGATGGACTCAGTCATCTATAGGTAATTATCTTTGTCACTACCTTACTACCTAGTATAAAACAAAGTCGACTTCCGCGTTTGTTTGTCCCTACGTATGCTTAAATCTTAAAAACTTCGCCACGAATTATAATACGGTTTTATAATAGATAGAGTCATTTAAGAGGAAGGTTTATGTATGTGTATATGCGTAATATAGCAGAGAAACACTGATAATTTTCTGTTAGAAGCTACGAAGTGCGGGCGGGTCCACTAGTACTTATTAAAAGCTTAAAAGGGGCCTCTGCGCGTTGAACTTTTATGTGTCCGTGTTAAACTTTTACGCCTACCAAAAGCCCGGGTTTTAGAGCGACAATATTAAGAGGTACCCACCTATTTTCAAACCTTTAAAAAGTAAACGAAAAACATTGCAGTCATAGAACAATCAAGTTTTTGATCTTCAAAGATCAAAACAGTCTGTTCTATGACTCAAAGGTACGAATTTAGTATTCACATAGGCTTTCCACCACTCAAGGAAAATGAAAGAATCCAAGTTGCATTCAAAGGCTTCTCATAAACAAAGGCAAAGCTAACAACCAACCGCTCGCTGAGGATTTACAGAGATATGCAAAACTACAGTGCAATAAATGTTAAGAGTCGTTTAAAAGAATCGTTTGTGGAATGCTTTTTCTTTGACTGTTCCCGAGCGTAGCTAGGTTTAATTGAATAATTAAGGCTTCTTCAAAGAGATAGTCCAGTCAATTTAGACATTCGAAGTTACATAAAGTCCCAACAAGCTGAATTTCTGTGAAGTTGTTCAAAACATAATTATAAACAATGTCTAGAAGTTCCCCATCATTCCCCTGTAAGGAAAAAATTTAATTCAAGATCAAAGGTCAAAACAATGAGTTTTTCGCGATTTTCAGCAAAACGGTAAGTTTTATCATAAAAACATCTTAGACAAAATTGTAGATCATAAAATTGTCTACAAAAAATTAGGCTCAAACTATGTCTAAACCAAATTGTAGCTTAATGGGGTCATTAGTTACTGATTTCGTATTCAAACATTGACCTCCTTTATCCCGCCTTAGAGGTTGATTTTTGGAATAAAAAGTATCCCATATCATTTTTTAGGACTTGGTCTACCTTTGTACCAAATTTCAGCTCAATAGGGCCAGCGGTTCTAAATTTACCATACAAACTTTGACCCCCCCTTACCCCCTCTTTAAAGTTAAATTGTGTCATAGAAACTATTCAATGTTCCTCAACACAATCCCAACAATCGTTTTACAAAATTTCAGCTCAATCGGGTAAACGGTTACGGATTTGCATACAAACGTTTTTCGGGAATAATTCCTTTTCCTGAGGGAATTTCAAAAAATCGCTTCTTATTGCACGATGAAATCTTCCAAGGAATACGCTGTCCAAATTTCAGCTCAATCCGTCCGGCCGTTTGGGCTGTGCGTTGATAGCACGAAAGTGTACGAACGATTTTATATAAGAGATTACAACTTTTTGAATCGTTATATCTCAAAAACGGTGGCTCGTAGAAAAAAAAGTATTAAATATTTTTTTGTAGACAATTTTATGATCTACAATTTTGTCTAAAATATTTTTATGATAAAACTTACCGTTTTGCTGAAAATCGCGAAAAACTTATTTTTTTACCTTTGACCTTGAATTATTTTTTTTCCTTACAGGGGAATGATGGGGAACTTCTAGACATTGTTTATAATTATGTTTTGAACAACTTTACAAAAATTCAGCTTGTTGGGACTTTATGTAACTTCACTCTCATTTTTTTGGTCTAAATTGACCGGGCTAAGAGTGAATGAGGTTGGATACTGTTTGGTAACTTTTACAAGAGATTCCTTTTTGACAAGCGACAAACGTGTTTCAAGTTCCATAAAAAAAATAATAAAATAAAATATAGCATCCGTGGCCCAGTGGTCGTAGGGTAGGTCCGGCTTGTAAGCCGGAGGTCCTGCTAGAGCACATACTGAGCGTCCGAATTACAGATTTTAATCGAACGTAGTGCGAAGCTGTAAAAAGCAAGTAAAATTCGTCCCTCTATCTGAATCTAACAAAAAGTTGAAAAAAAAATCCTTGAAAACTCTTCCGTTCCAGAACGAAATCAAATGCAACTTTTTTTTAAATTTTTCATCTTTTAGATACTCCGAAGTGCCGCATCTGTCAATAAATACATTATAATATTATGTTTTATAGGTTAAAAAATGTGTATCGTTTTGCTACAAATTCGTCTCGTCTTCCTACAGTCTTTTTTTTTTATACAACTAAGTAAGCAGACGAACAATAAGCTCTCCTGATGGTAAGAGATAACGCTGCCCATTAGTACAATGCTACCCAGGATTTTACAAAGGAAAAATTCTGGGTGCACTGCGCCAACGCTTCTTACTTGAGAGTCATACACGCACGCAGACTCGCAGTCCTATTTGCGTGTGACTGAGCATTGTCAAAAATATGTGAATTAGTATGCAAGCAGTTTGCCTAACGGCTAACGGTGCACGGATTCGATTCTTGAAAACAATATGTAAATCTAGGGACAATTGGTATTGTAAACATGGCACTCGTGTAGTTTACTGTTGGTCACATTGTTGTTTGATCGTGAAATCACGTGGACACGTTGAAATCTCACTGATATTATTATGAAAAAGTTTGCATGTGTATTATAGAATACTAGCTACGTCCAGCTGTTTTACCTGCTGTACTGTAGCCTTTGTATTATTCCAGAATCTAAGCTATCTAAGCAATCTAACTTTACCAAATTTCAGCTCAATCGGTCCACCCGTTTAGGCGTGAACAAACATACATCCAGACATCCATACATTCTTACAAACTTTCACGTATATAATATTAGTAAGATGTATTGCCCGTATTACAGATATCGCTAGATCAGAAGTTCAGAAGTAACCAAGGAAGGTATAAACGCTGACATTTTCCTTCGCCACTTCTTTCGTGTGTTACTCTCACACACGTGTATGTATTAGGTACTTATTATAACTAAATACATGTTGCTCATTAACTGCAAGTATGTATGTATGTATGTAGATAGGTATTTATTGATGAGGTTCAACAAAAAAGGTTGACATGCGATAGACACATCAGTTACAATAACAAAAGATCGACTAGAGGTTATACAACATTAATAGTTCTAGGAATGGCTTTTTTACATTATACAAGCTGGAGCCACACTACTGTGGTGTGTCCTGACGCGTAAGAATCATGCGATATTTTGACGCACTTCTGACTCGTAACGGCACATTATAGAACAAAAAACTCTTCATTGAACACCACAAATATACGACAGAAAATCTTTAAAAATAAAACATAAGTAAGTAAGTAGTAGTGCGACTAACATAGTTGTAAAAGGTAGTTATTTAATGTGTTGTTAAATCTCGTCATGCCCAGTAATTTCGCTGGTGACATTGCTGTTCAGTTCTGAACACAGTAACCTGCATATTATTGCTCGGCGGATGTATAACTTGCAAATGTGTGCAGTGTGGTACTTCCGCAAGCGGACTCTACAATAGATATCTACTACAAAGCGAAAAACTAACCCTATAGAGATTATATCAACATTAAATTTGACGTAGCCAATTCACTATTCTGGCGTGATCTCTCTAGTTGGAAGGATAAGGTAGTCAGAGAAATTCCTGGGCTTGAAAGATAACCAGTGTTCACAGTCACGGTAAAGTCTCTTCGGTAGTGTGGCTCTAGCTTGTATTAAAATGTGTTAAATGGCGAGGTTATTGGACTTTCAGTGATCTACCAAAATACTTAGGACATGCTACTAATACTTTTAATGCGAATGTATGACAGTGTGTGTGAGTTTGTTACCCACAGACGTAATGGTCTGTGTTATTATATTTTCACACCTAATAACTGAACCAATTAAGCAGAAACGTTGAGCACAACTAGTATATTATCATCATCAGCCAACACTCATCCTCTGCTAGACAAAAGCCTTTCCCATGGCCACTCAACTCTTCGACTTCTTCCTCCACTCACTCCCAGCGATCCTCCAGATATTATCGCCCCATCACACCCATGGGCGCCTTATGTTACGTTTGCCTATGTGCTATATTTTATAGAAACATAATTATATATTTCTTTATTACTCTCAGCATGTTTAATAGTCTAACAGAGCTACATACACTGTAATTAGACAGTTCGTGCTAATGGAGCAAAAAGTTCGACAGATAATTTATGTTAAATCGTCACGTTTTTGCTGGTGCCGTGCGGTGCGGTCGGTTTGGACACGTACGACTTACCTAATACATTGTATGGGAAAAAATGTTAACGTATTAACTCGACAATGACCGACACCGCTTTGGCATTACCACAGGTATTCTTTGCGACAGATGTAGACTGTAGACGTCGCTATATGCGAGGGTAACCGCTCACCATCAGGTGGACCGTTTGCAGTCTGCGGTAAAAATATACGACGAAGGTATTCGTGGATTTTATTTGTGTTTAAAACGCTTAAGCTCACAGCTTTGCCCACACTGAAAATTCCGTCTTAGATATCTGTGTTAAATTTTAATTCAACCCGTTCAGGGGTTTGAACTGTGCTTATCTATAAAGATCAATCATCAATTCAGTCCATTTATACAGATTAACGAGCTTATGCTCGCGGGTTTGCCCGCGTGGCCAAATCCTTTCTTATCGGAGGTTTACGTCATATAAACTATCTGTATTCCAAATTTCAACCCAATCGGTTCAGCGGTTTAGGCTGTACGTTGATAGATCAGTCAGTCAGTCACTCTTTCCTTTTATATATTTTAAGATTCAAAAAGCATTTAATACAAATAGTGAAGCCCTTTTGCAAGATTTTTTTACTTAGGTCCTAATTCATTTTAACTGAGCAGTGAACTTGTTAAACTATGGTTAGTAGGAAGTAGGAAGTTGTATAATATCAACGCCATACGAACCTCTGTATAAATCATCCAGTTACGTGTGCGTGTCAGAAGTTACTCGCATATTGATGGGTGCCAGGCACAGAATATTGTACGGGTCACGGGAACGCCCAACTTCCAAACAACATCAAACCTCCCCAATTTTGCATTTGGGTAAAGCACGGAATACTAATAATATAAGGCTGATGGTCCACATCGTGCAATTAATCGTGCGAAAAGTCCATGTTTCATTCAAAGCTTTGACATTTTGTTTTGTATATCTTATCGAGTTCGCGTATTTTATATTCACCCTTTTCGTCCAAATAAGACGATTTTAAAGTGGTGGTATTCATCAATATTTTCCGATTCTTAACGACGTTTTTCGGACTTCAACAGGAATATAGCGAACATAGCCGAAAAAAATGCATACACCTAATAGCGATGTGAAGTGCCATTATGACAATTTGCGTGGACACCTGGACACACCACACCACAGACCTACCACAGTAGTGGTTTTAGCTCTAGTAAGTGTCCTTAGAAATTCCAACGTCGTGCAAAAGTCAATAATGTTTTAAAATATCTTCAATGTAAATCGATAGATTACACGTCATTAAAATCTAAAAACAACAAATTAAAGCAAATTAACTTTAATTTTAGACATGTACGTACATAAAAGACTTAATCCGCCTAATTGTAGATACCAGTTTTACTATTTTCGTCGACGTAAAATTGATTACTAAATAATTATCGATAATTGAAGACGAATGTTCTAAATTTTGAGTCCATCGATCTAAATTGTTATTCCGTCAAGGCTGATGTCCTTTATAACTGAAATGTCAAGTAATTAGGTGAAACAATAATAAAATAACTAGAGGTCATCGACTTTGGAATACTGTAATTAAAGTTTCTTTTTACCAGAAGTGTTATTTGGCTCTAACTTTTATAACTCTTATCAAAGTTATATTATGAAAGAAAATAGAGATAGAAGTGGGTCGTACCAAATGACGTCAAATTCTCGCAACGAATTCAAGAAAATCCTTAGATTAAAAGAAAATGGGAGGAAGCACTATAGCGTTATCGTTACCATGCCAAACTTGGGCCTATTGAATCAGAAGTGTCGGTTCTATTATTTATATACGGTATTAGGCTCATGGCCTAATTGAAGCGGACCATATCAGAAACGTCAGTACCGCATCTTCTTATTTTTTTAATCTATGAGAAAATCGGTTGATACAAATTAGTTTATAACTTAGCAACGGATAAACCAATTTGAAGACTTAAAGTACATCTTTATTGTGGTACAACAGGGCATGTCACTGGGTTTCTTGTTTTAGAACTGGGTTTCTAATCTTCTAGCTCTAAGTACCCCGCTAAATTTTTTAGGTGACATCAAACTGTTGGGGCAAAACCTAAAAGAAGCAAATTGAGTCATTTATGGATTTTTAGACAATTTTAGCCCTAATTCTGAATCAGCACAAAGTTTATTCCAGAGAACCAGCAGCCTTTGCTGAATGTTGTAGTGAACCCCTCCTGACAAACAACGAAGCCCTAGCGGTTCGTGTTTCCCATTTTGAGGAACCCTGTTTTACGAAAAGCCATATCATTAGGTACGAGTCGTCATTTTAATGTTCAAGTAAAACAATAGGCAAGACAACAGCAATTTTGGTTCGTTGCCCCAGTTCTGTTACTTGCCAACAAGGTGCAAAAAGGTTCTAAATAACGCCACAGTTATGTGACACAAATCGCATTTTGTCTACGATAATAACAACGTTGGCTGTGGCGCTAGTGCCTATGAACTCGGAAGCTTAGATAGAAGTTTATATAGAAGAGAATAGTTCAATATTACCTCACATGCATGAAGATTGTGGTGTGAATGCGATGTTTTTACACGCGTCTTGTGAATTTAAATCGAGATAATTGAATTTGTAACGCCTATTTTATGTAGAATACGTGATTGTTTTTATTGGTAAAGCTGGCACAAACTACGGCGGGCCGCAGAGCTATAAAAAATCATAGCGAAAATCCTCCTGCGTACATTAAATCGCACACCTAATGAAATACTGGCATAACTTTACAGCCTCCAATAAGTAGAGATTAATTTGTGATTTCAGAAACTTGTTGTTTTAGTTTTTAGTTAGCCTAGTATTTTATTATGTGTGTGCGATAGTGCCAGGTGTGAACTAACGCACACTATAGGCGGCACCAATTCGCCTATAATGTGCTATGGTTCAAACAAAATGGAAGCACGCAGGAGAACTTTTGTAGAGCAATGCGTTTCGGTGTGTTCCGGCCTAGTTTGAGCCAACCTTAACTACCAACCCATTTCCGAATTGAAAGCCCACTGTGTGAAAATCAGGTAAAGATTAGGTATAATAATATTCGCAAATCTTAACTCAACAATCATCAACTCAAAAATCGACTAGTTTGAGTTATGCCCATCGAATTCCGAAACCGAAAGCCTATCGACCAATAAATTAAAAATATGTTTGCTTAAATGTATAATAGAACCATTATTTGTATTCAGGACATTTCTGAAAGGAAACATTTGGTAATCAGTTTTTCGCCTTTTCTGAAAATAAAAGTACTTTTTTTGAGTTGACTGTCTTAGATTTAGATCTTTATTAAAGTTAACATTTTGTGGTTTACGGTTGATCTTTGTGCTTCGCTTTGGTATCTGGTTCAATCGTGAATCGTGACGACTCACCGTGATGGGATTGTACAACTATGTCACAGAATTCATAATAGTAATACGGCATTATCTCAAACTAAAGTTTATTGATGGAGTGATAGAGGCACTGTTTTTGTGCCCCCTTTGAGCCTCTTTAAAGCGTCCGTAATGATGCTTTATTCGCAATTGTCATACTTAGTAGAGATGGATAAATGATTTTTTTTATGTCAGCGACAGATACTCAAGCGTAATAGTATCTATTCTTTGCTCAAGCAGCCCTCCTGACGGTGAGCAGTCACCATCACATATTTTAGAGACGTCTGTAAATAAAGGTAGGCCTCGGCCGTGGCAAGTTACCACGCCCCGGACAAAACCATATTAAAGATACCAGGTATTTACCTTGATAGACAAAATTTGACAATTACTGACATCGCACCGTTTCGGTAGCACAACTAGTGTTGTTGTCTATAGCCTAGGTCTATAGGCGACCATAACAGCTCATCAAGATCCAGGCCGGAAAGCTGCGTTGCTAACATTTTTTTTTTAAATCTCGCGTCCCTGTGTAAAAATCTCTATGCTTCGATATATTCTTGACTCATCATGTGGGTTTTCAAAGGCACTCCCATGTCTTTTGTCTTATCAAAATGCACCGAGCCTTATCAGCGCATAGATTGAGAATTGAGAGCAATATCTATCATCTGGTTTTGAGCCTATCGAGATAGTAGATAAAATTTGACAATAGAAATGTTAGTGATCTTGATTCTTGAGCAATCGTGACTTATGATTCAATGGAGCTATTTTACTTTTAAAAATCGCATATTTCAAGAATTGATTAGGTCACTAATTTTAGTTTTTGTAGTGCCTTCTATGATTGCAGAGGATTCATGAGGAAGTAACATACCTTTGTCGGTTATTCGTCGGTCTAGCAGTAATGCAACGGGCAACGACCTACTAAAGTGTTTTCAATTTGTTTTTTCTACTAGTAATATGTATATGTATATATGTACATACACATACTGTGTTCTAGACTGGCAATGTTACCAGCGAAATTACTGGACCGGGGGGCCTATTGGCTAATTCTCACCCAATTCCCAATACAATGATGATAACTTCAATGTACGGCTAAGATTTGGAACTCCCTACCCGCTTCAGTGTTTCCCGAAAATTACAGCTTGGGTGTCTTCAAGTCGAGGGTTAATAGGTATTTGCTAGGCCTGTGTGTAACAGCTTCGACCACGTCTTCACTTATCAACAGGTGAGCCTGTGGTCAAACGCAGTCATATTCTATGTTAAAAAAAAACAAAACATTGCTCTACCTTTGTTATTTTACTCATATTAGAGGTTCAAGTAAGTAATGTACGCAATTTTGTCTATGTATATTGTAATCCGATGTCGCTCCCGCATCGGCCTTACTAGCCACTCACGGAAGTGCCGAACCATAATTACGGACGCTGCTTGAATTATCTCTCATAGATGTAAGAGGCCAGTGATGATGATGATGATGATGATGATATTGTAATCACATCGCTGTGGTATCAATGCCCTTCAGTCCAGAACAGTAATGGCTGATGAATAAAGCAAAGCGAATACGAGAGACTACGACTCGGCAAAGAATTCGCTTGCAGCAATAAAAACAGTCGTTTGTAAAAATTAAGGGCATAGCCACACGAGCGCGCAGGAATGCTGACTGTAGCCGAGATTCTCTTCTTGGTGTGTATTCATGACATTTACGCGATTAGTGGTGAATGCATCGCTGGCATAGCGTGGCCATTCATGGCGGAACGTGCTTGGACTTCATTATTTCTGATGTCTCGGAGACAGATACTCTAGTACAATTATTAACAATATTCAATATCCTGTTTGCGGTAGCTGCACGAATCACAGAGATTTTAACGCACGAGCATCAGGGAGTGTTGTCAAATAAAACCTAGGCATTTCCGTAATTTCTTTTTGTTTCCTTTTTGTTGTCTTTTGATTTATGCTGTTGCATAATATTATAATATTCTAGGCCGATCTGTGGTTAATACAAGAGGTTTTTATACTTGCTATTTCGCTATACTTGCTATCAGTTGTTGTTATTTTGTTTCTAGTTGCATTGTTAATTGTTTCGGATGCAGCTTATGTAACTACTTCTAAAGTTGTGGACATAGGATATTGTATTTTTCTCTCCACTTTGGCCCAGTCTTCGTCATCCTCTATATCAAGTTCATTAGTCTTTTTATCTCCGGTCTGGTTAAAATATGATATAACGCATCAATCAGCGAAGTTGTAAAACTGACGCTGCGTGTCCAATTAAAAGTAGGTGGTCAAATTGGGGACTAGCTGTTGTTTATAACAATGACATAAATTTCAACAAATTGGCCATTTTATTATATATCCTTACTTCCTCAACACCCGCAGCATTTCTGTAGAATTTATTTTGCACGTTTATTTTTATTTTTTTATGATCATAAGGTATGTAACTAATTTTGTGTGACGTGCTATATTATGGTTCTAACTTCTAATCTAAGATTTAAAAGAGCTGAAAAAAATAATTTAAAACACAAATACCTTCTTAAATTGTTTATTATTATTAGAATCAAATTAAATTAAAATGTACAAATCATATAAAAACAATAATATGTACCAATATTAGGTACCTAAATTAAAAGTAAATAATACGAGTAAGTATTAGGTTAAATTATGGCGTTCGATTTTTTTAAACATTTAGGTATGAAATTTATAACTGCCAAAAGATTGAGAAACCCAGGTCTAGATCTACGAGGACCTATATGTCTTAATTCCACGTACACAACTTTTTTACGTCCCCTCCGTTACTCCGTTATAAAACAGAAATGATTGTCATAAAATGTAATTCGGCTAAGTAAACCGCTTCACGGATAATTCCGCGGTAAAAGGCTTTATTTCAAGATAGGGATCAGTTTAACGAATTACCGTATTAGGCGACATATATAACAAGTGTAATTGTAAAAAAACTTTTTAAAAACAAGCTTTTATTATTATTATTATTTGGTACAATCTAGCACCAAAGTACTCGTCAAGACGAATCAAATGAGACCAAACTCGATAGGGTTGTCGTCGTTTAATTACGGAGTTTCTATGGCCACCTTTAACTTTCATCATCAGATCAGCTCCATGTCATAATAATATTGCATTGTCATCCGATTTTTACATGCATGCAAAATTTCAGCTTAATCGGAAACTGGAAAGTGGGTCAAATATAACTTGCAAGGTTTGATTATAGACAGACATACAGACAGACAGACAACAGACAGGTGAAAGTAAATAAAAGCTTGTAATAAAAAGGCTTTATTTCAAGATAGGGATCAGTTTAACGAATTACCGTGTTAGGTGTTAAGGCGACATAAACCAGCGAGTTAATGCTAACTATTATGTTAATCTCGGGTTATTTTGTGAATTAATACCGCATTTTGTAGGTTTTATCGTGATAATGATGGCTGTGGATAAATTATGCGGATCGTTTAGATGTTATCAAACTGTTTTTTAAATAATTAATAGATAGTTAGCTTTGCTATGAGTTGGTAATGATCAGAATGTATATATTGTATCTACTTAATTGATACCAATATTTATTAAATCGTGACTATAGACTGCTGCGTTTGCACCAAGAGTCCTGTTGGAATCTGATTACGTGGCCAAAGATGTGTAAGAAGGTACACAGTACGCAGGCCTATGAGGAACCTTCCTCCCTTTTAACCTTCGAATTCAAGATGTACCTATCGTTTACACTAGAATATCACCCAATCAACTGTTGATGACATTCTGGGATGACAATGTCCAACAAATTCAAGCACTGGTAGGTCAATTCTAGTCTTCTCCGTTAAAAACGGAGTTAAGTTTTAAATTTTTAAGTTTTTAATCTTCGAGTAAAAACGCACACGCAATCCTTAGTCTCTTATAACTACTACCCGCATCAGTCCAAAGTCTTGCTATTATCTTATAACGGGGAAAAGTGTTATAATTGTTCTCTCACATTATGTTATGTTTTAATATTTGTGCACCAGAGCTCTGGTAGAGTATTTGATTCGTTATTAATTTATATTCCAACTGTTTATATACAATACTCTTACAAATAAACACATTTCATTTGATTTGAAATCCAGCAACACATCGACCATTGGGATCTATTGTGTTCGCCCCTACCTTGCCGTTTCTTACTCTTTGAAGTCGTGGTTTTTTTAAGCGGTGATCCTACTAAGATAAGTCTTATGCTATTACTTGTTCTTTAAAAAACAAGTCCCACTTGCACTGACACCCACAGCCGGATACGCTACAAAAAATCTTAGAAGACAAATCTAGCGTGTAATCTCGGTTGAATCCGACTGAGCCAATCATCCAATGAAACAAAACATTCATTCGGCACTCAAGGACAGTAATACTGAAAAATAACGTTAATACTAACCCTCGTCGATTCGACGAATCAAGGTGGCTGAAACAGCACACATAGGGCCCCCACACCAAAAACACATACGTGCGTCCCATGAGCTGCGGGTCGACTGAGATAGCCGGAATTTGGAATGTGTGCGACCGGCGACCACACACTCAAAATTTACAAGCCTTTTTTTTGTACGCGTCGTCGTTTCGATGAAGGTTAGTTATCTAGGGTTAATAAAACAAGTCCCACTAACACTGACACCCACAGCCGGATACTCTACAAAAAATCCTAGAAGACAATCTAGCGTGTAATCTCGGTTGAATCCGACTGAGCCAATCATCCAATGAAACGCGACATTCATCCTGCACTCAAGGTCGGTTGCATAACACAAACAGACTTGCCCTCTTGACTAACCTCATTCCGGTTATAAACAAATAACATTTACATGTACATAATAACTTGGAGATATTCGCAACTCTGCTTCTCTTGGGGGTTATTTACTGTTGAATTTATGTTAAAGCAACTTATCGCCTTTTTTATTCGATATATTTAGCCCAAACTGTCCCACTGTTGGGCCAAGCCCCAAATTTATCCATTCTTTTCGATCTAACGCCATCCTCGTATCGCATTTAATTTCACCGACATCGACATTTAACCCACTTCAAGCTTTAAGAAGCACGTTTTAATATACATGAAAACTGATCGACAGATTTTGATAAAATTTGAATGGGATTGCTAGCGGTTCTCAGCGGTTTCGTCCAGTCAAAATTGGCCGATAGCAAAATATTTTTTTAACAGCCTTTTTCAAATCGATTCTTTTTCGAATCTGTGACATTCAAAAAAGATTCAGAATTCAGACGTACCTTATTGTGAAATACGGGAATGTTTAAATGTGAGCAAAATTTATTGCTCATCAATCAATAATTAATTTTTATCTAGACGATTTTATTACTCACATGTGGCATCCTACCATCAGCTAAGATTACATAAACAATTCTTCATATTACAATTTTACGATTTAGTATCTAGGACACAGACACGAGAATAAAACCTGATATTCGACCTGCGACACAATTTGTTGCTAAACCTGCGATATTATAATAAACTAGCTGTGCCCAGCGATTTTACCCGCTCTACTGTAGCCTATGTGTAATTCCAAGGTCAAAGCTATCTTTATTCCAAATTTTAGCTCAATCGGTCCACCTGTTTAGGCGTGAAGAAGTAACAAACATACACACACACACTCACAAACTCTTTTTTTTTGTTTGTAATATAAATGTGATTCCTGCGATCTGGTAACACACCTAAGTTGTAGTTTTACACGTTTATGAAAAGTACTTTTTAAATTAAATAAGGTGATTCCAATCTGTGCCTAGCACCTAACATTAATACTTACATCATTTTAGCTCTTAAGTTAACAAACACCCACATTTGTATATCCAAACTTTCACATTTTATATGGTTTAATGGATAATGAAAGCATTCCCAAATGAGTGTGTGTAGAGTATTGAGTGTAGAGTCCGTGGCCCAATAGTCCATAACATTTATATCTATCTTTCTATCCTATTATATGTTACTCATTGCAGGATATCCTTAAGATCACGCAGGACCTTCCAGTCCTGTGCGAATCTCATCCAGTTCCTTCCAACTCCCTACAACTTGACAATACCGTCAGACCATTTAACTGAAAAACTTTTAAACCACTATTTCATGATTCACGATATTTATTTCATAAAATAGGACAAGATGAGTAATGAGTAGTTTCTGGGTACATCCAGTCAGCTTTAACGAAACTTCTACGTTGCAGCCATTGCTCATGTTGCAGGCCTTGTAGTAAACTCGGCAAACTGAAACTGCAACACATAGGTTGGCCACACAACCTATAATTGGGATTTGACTCTGACAGTGCAAATAGGGTAACCTGTTCTGTTGTTGTATTAAACCCCAATTAACTATAATATCCATCATAGTATAATATTACATAGGCTAAATACATACATATAGGCGTAGGTATATACATATATATACTTATTACCTACTAATTATATGTGCCTATTTAATATTAATAACACAAAATAGTATTAATTCATAGAACGAGTAGACATCATCACAACCTTGACCTTAGCTTAAATGTCAACCAGCTACAATTTTACGTAACTTGAGACATTCTAGAGTGTTGAGTCTTGAGGTTTGTAGAGGTAAGATGTTTTGTCTTTGAGAATGTTAACACGACTTGCATAAGATGTTTTAATGAATAATTATATTATAAACTTGCTGCCCCCAGCGGTCTTACCCGCTGTACTATATGCCTATATGTTATTCCATGGTCTAAGCTATCTCTATACCAATTTTCAGCCCAAGCGGTCCACCCATTTAGACGTGAAAGAGTAACAAACATACATCCTGAAATCCAGACATCCAAACATTCTTACAAACTGTCACGTTTATAATATTAGTAGATAAGATAAGTCAAATCTTAAAATGCACAATATTACATCAGTGGCAGTACTTGAAGGTTTACGCTGACAGGAGCGCTTTTTAAACCTAAATTTGTGCAACTCAACTTGAAGAAGAGTTTGAGAAAAATTATGTTAGGGGGACTTTCCCACGATGACAACCACGTGATTCTAGTGTAACCTCTCCGTGCTTTTAGGCGTGTCTTCGCCTTTGATTCAACCTTTTTCGAGGAAAAGGGTATACTAAATTTTAAAAAGTCGTGGAGTGCAGATCCCATTTATGTAAATCCGAGGTTGAGTAGTTGTAGTTAGTTACTAAAATACTGAGATAAAAAGACTTCGAAGAACTGCAGAAAGCTATAGACTTTTATTTGAATTTATGAGGCTTACATACAGCTCCTAGATATTGATAGCATTTGTCAGGTATTAAGTCTTAACGAGTGTTTTTTAAGCTTGGAAAATGACGTGTACGAATCTTGGCTATTTTCCTTAAAAACTTCTACTAAGTGGCAATGTACTTCGACAAGGAACTTCATAAAGTAATAGAGTAAATAAATTATAGTCAGGTCGCTTAGCGATTCTAGGAATGCATAATACGAGTCGTAATTCGTGATCGCGTACACGGTAAAATAATTAACTAATAGCATTATGATACAAAAGGCCGGATGTGTTTCCGCCATAGCTCTCCGAGTTTAGTTTATCATGAAGATAGCTACTATTACTAATGGTTTTCGATGGGACATAATAATATGTACATTTACATAGCGATAAAAAATATTGGTCCTAATTAGGACTAAGCAAAATTTCCATAAGGCTTGAAAAATTTACGAATATGCAGATAGAAAATCCTATATGTTTTTGGTCACTTTATTACAAGCTTTTATTTACTTTCACCTGTCTGTTGTCTGTCTGTCTGTCTGTGTGTCTGTAATCAAATCTTGCGAGTTTAATTTGACCCACTTCCCGGTGTCCGATTAAGCTGAAATTTTGCATGCCTGAATAAATCGAATGACAATGCAATATTTTTATGACATCGAGCTGATCTGATGATGGAGCTGGAAGGTGGCCATAGGAACGTTATTAAACGACGTAACCCCATCGAGTTTGGGCTCATTTGATTCGTCTTGACGAGTACTTTATGGTGCTAGATGGTAATAACAATAAAAGCTTGTTTTTAAAAAGTTTTTTAAAATTTCACTTGTGTTATTACTATGTACTATGTAGTGATAAATACTCGTAAGTGAGTCGTAATTGATTATGGTGACGATGATGATGATCGTGCAAATCAAAATAAAAGCACCGAATAAAACTAATTTCTGAAGGCTATATTCTATTTTTTACGTATAAGTAGATTTATAAGGCTTTACCTATCAGAATTAGGTCGCTACGTTGGTAGGTCACAGTACAACTAGGTATGCGCTTGCTGTGTCCGCATTTCCGTTCGATCCGGGTACCCGTTTGATGCAAACACAATTTCCTGGACTATATGCTGTGAGTCTATGAGTTAACTTGCTTTAATAGAATCACTCGTGTATTATTAAATGGATTGAACTTTGAAAGCTCGTTCGGAACTTTGTTGATGAAAGAATGGACACTAGATAGGATTTTTTTTTTTAACCAAACTAAGCCGAAGTCACAAAGAGCCAGGTCGTGGGAAAGTGGGAGCAAGCAGCAATCCGGGACGGATTTTGTGTACCCTGATGAAATTATTGGAAAATTTGGACTGGAGTTTTGGCCCTGGGGAAATTTGATTTTGATTCAAGTTAAGCTGAAGTCACTAAGAGCCGGGTCGAAAGTGGCAGTAATTCGGGAGGGTTTTGTGTACCCTGTCACAATAGAACTGGATGCAAGGCTCTCCGTCACTAAGACGATGCGGGAGTGCCCCCGGGTTGTTTAAGTGGATATACCGTGCAGTGGTCCCACATAACCCTCTTATACCCTCGATGGGAGGGTATGCGTAATGCATTTTTCCTGGCGAAAACAAAAAAAAAACCCTGTCACAATATATACCTAAAAATGAGACGCCGGACTCGGCTCAATGTCGGACCGAAGTACCTAGTCCTAGTAGTATTTGTATCCAAATCGATGCTGCATCCGAATTGAGTCGGTCTTCCGACCCATTCTGATAGATTCGGAGTTGATTAGATATAGTGTGAAAAGCCAAATACCTATGGTCAGTCAGCTGATTCACGGATTAGGATCTGACGTAATGCAAAACCGTTCTTTAGGTAATTTGAAAGCAGTACGCTGTAATTTGTCTACCAAATCCTATTACTTTAATTTGGAACAATATAATTTAAGTCGGTGATCATTGATTCAAGTAATTGTGGGGTAGCGTTACTTTTTGCTACTTAGGGGAATGCTTTCTTCGAAATTTATATAGGTACATAGTACATAGGTATAATGTAGGTGTACAGTTAGATATCGGTATTTATAAAAATAATTTCTCGGGTATCAGCATCAGCATAGATTAACAAAACAATATGCTCAATTTTTAGGCTCTCGTAGTCAACATTCCTAGCCTTATAGGTTCACATTGTCTATCCGTCAGTCTGCCTGTCTCCGCATCATCACGGAAAAACTATAAGTCTTAGAAAGCTGTAATTTTGCACAGATAAGGGTAATAAATAGGGTAAGTTAAGTCCTAGATGTAGTGTTGATAATATCTCCACATGATCTCCATTTTAGTTACAGACATCTGAAGGTGATGGCAACCGATTACCGATCACCATCAGGCGAGTCGTCTGCTTGTGTATGTGGCTAGCTCTAACATATTATCTGCTTGACTCAAGTAGACTCTGCTTGAGTATTTGTCAACATAAAACATTCTAATATTATGATCAAGTTGTTCATCGAATCCTTTCTCTTTCTCCAACATTGTCATTGAGATTATTTCCCCACACAAGCCTATTCATACATATTAATATGGATAACAGTTACGTAGTAACGCGTGAGTAATCTGTGTCAGAAGTCAGATTGCATTGTTTACTGTTCTGTGTAGGTGGAGATTATATTAAATTGCACCTGTCAGACGAACAGAATGTTTGTAATGTCTATGAGGCCAACCCGCAATTTTAAAGTGGTCGAATTTTAGTCCGATTTTCCCATAATAGTACAACCATAGTAGTTTGCATACCAATGATGAGGCTAGATAGGCTTTGCCGGTTTCTCAGTCATCCATCTCAAAAACGGCTGGAATCTTAGATTAAAATAAAATGGGAAAGATGCGGCATAGCACTATCGTTGCTATGCCAAACTTAGGCCTGTTAGATCGGAAAATTGTGCCCTGGGCTTAATTGAAGCGGATCATGTCAGAAATGTCAGCTATTTTTTTATCTATGGCTGGAATGCCACCGAGTTGTTATAGTGGGCATATCCCGTGCAGTCGTCCTACACGAAGAGTATCTTGTAACTCTGTATTTAGGATTATATTTTCTTCGCAGTATCTGTCTTTGTTACAATAGTTAGTGAGTTAGCAATGATGCGAGTGGGTGCGACAGTCGCGTGTGAATGTAGCAACCTTGCATGTACTTCGCATTGTCCAGTGCCTAGGAAGGGTTTGAGTCTAACTTTCTGCTAGCCTTTTAACTTTACCCGCGCCACACAGTAACAAAAACCAGCGTTCCACGTGAATTGTTAAATGCTGTACTGTCGATGTAAGGGTAGCCACTTAGCTACAACTACATTTCCACTGACACGAAAATGAGAATGGACAAATCACAGCGCTTGATTTTTTTTCAAATCTCCAACAGAGCACGGTGATTGGTCAATATCTTGCTCTTTTCCACTCCGCTACAGGAGAAATTTCTCAACTTATATTACATGCAAAATAGTTTTAGCAAATGAAACTACAAAATGCAACATTTAGCGTACGTATATGCTATCATAAATTCCCTTTGTAGTGAGCGGTATCATTATAAAATGATCAATAACAAATGGATAGGTAATAGGTAGGTAACCTTCAAGTCAATGAAATATCTAGGGCATAGTAATAGGGGTTAAATTACTGTAGAGAGTACTCGTACTTTGTGACTAAATAGGTTTTATTTTGTTTGTGTTGCAGCGACGAATAAATTAAAAGTCAGGAAGTCGTAGAAACTTCCGATGAAAACTTGAAAAGAAAAGACGTAATAAGGTTAAAAAAACCGAATGAATTAGCTTGTGTCTGTATTCTGTATACACAGAACAGAGTGATCAGCTTTTTTTTATTAATTAAAAGGTTGGCCTTTGACTACAATCTCGGATAATTATAAGCGATGCGATGATGCGGGCGTAGATGGTAGCAGACTTAACCTACAAGGAGGGATAAATCCTAAGGACTAGCTTCACTAAACATCATGCTGGAACGGTCATAATGGCCCCGGCCGCTTGGTGACACGCTTTTGTCCAGTAGGTGGTAACCAGCCACCAGCCTTAAAAACATTTATGAAAGAATTATTTTTCAGGACTCAGACCCTACCATAAAATCCTACATATCATAGAGTTACGTAACAACATAGATGTAGTTCAATAATTCAGTTGAGAGCACAACGAGAGCACGAACCACCGTGTTCAATACGAATGAACGCTTACGAAGCTTTCGCTAGAATTGTTCCCGATCAATGCCGTATATCAATGAATGTGTTGATCGTACCACGGATAATTATTGAAACACTGATTTAATATCTGGATATAAAATCTGGACTATGTGTATCCGAGAAACGTCTGAACTTAATCAGGTGTAAAACGATCACTGGCATCTATACCAAATGCTTATTATTAATTGTCTGGAGAGTTACTTGTCAACTTTAGACACCACAAAAGACACGAGACACTTAATGATGTTTGTTTTTTTAATTTAATTAAAAACTGCTATAAATAGCAAGGTGTAACATTATAATTATTATTGTCCGTAATTTCTACTATACGAGCATTCAATCTATTTAACTTAAAATAAAACCAAGACATTGTCAATTGGCGTTCTTATCGCTAGAAGCGATCGCTGATCGTTGATCTTACGTTAAATTACAACAAAGACACACGCGATGTTTGATTTTATGTTCCCTATTCAAATTTGATCGTTAAAGTTTATATAACAGCTTGATTTGAATAAAAGTAACAATCACGCTATCTGTTACGCCCCTTTGTCTTTATTGTTACGTGTGTACATAAAATAAGAACGTCCCTTAATTTTTAAGTTGTCGGTTGTAAATATACAGGGTTATTGGTAATTCAGAACATTAGTGTGCCAGTATAAGGCCTTATTGAGAAGCTCATTCGCTATGAATTGGGCGAATTACCTATAACCCCATATATTTAAAAAAAAAAACAATCACAATAAGTGTGTGAGTGTGTATGTTTGCTACATCTTCACGCCTAAACGGGTAGACCGATTGAGCTGAAATTTGGTATTGAGAAATGAGACCCTGGAATAATAAATAGGCTACAGTACAGCGGATGAAACTGCTGGGCGCAGCTAGTAAATAAATAATTATAGATACAGTATAATATTTTGATCTTTTACTATTTACTTTGCCCAGCAGTGTGACATCACTGTTAACAATATACCAAACAATATACGAGCAACCTTGCTTAGACCTTTTAAAAATATAATTTAGAATAATATATTAAAACTCGTCATATTTTACGAGCGAGAGACCCGAACGCAAGGAATACACTCTTAATTAAAATTTATTGTTTTGCTATCAATAACTAGAGGTGGAAAAATTCTTAACGTGACCTTTAACTGAGCGCTGTATAATCAGGTGAATTCCGACTCCTGCCGCTGCCGGTGCCATGCCTTAGAAATGCTGACCTTTCTAAATGTCAGCACACCATAACCTACCCTTTTCCGTTAGATCTCAAATATATGTTACTCGTAGTTGGGGGTTTGCTAGATTAAGAATTAAAAAGTCTTTGGTGCCTATTCTTTAATGCCAAAAATCAACAAAAAATGGTTACCAAGACGCGTACCAGGAACAAATAAGTATTATGCGAATACATGTGTTAAAAAAAGCTTGTGACGTGGTGACATCACGGCTGATTTTTGTCTGGAATATTTTTATTTTAACAAGGCGTGACAAAGCACTTCACAAATACTCATTAAAGCGTTATAAAACCATTTTTATTACATAAAATATTCATTATTTCATTTCAATCCGTTTAGCAGCTTGAGCTATGCGTTGATAGAGAGTCCTTCACTCCTTAATACCTTTCCATTTATGTACATATTTAAGATAAATTAGTTTCGTCTGTTTATTCAGGTAAAGCAATTTACAGTTCCGAGGAATTTGCTTACTAGCCAGGCATGGCGTGTCAACTATCATCGACATCGCAACGTTTGATGCGGTTTCTTTTAGCGATAGAGTGATTCAAGAGAAAAGTTTATAATATTATGTACGTAGTTATTATGCAGTGTTATTTTTAAAATGCCCAATGGGACGAATTATTATCAAAAGGCGCATATCAAATGTTGTTGTTTATGATGTAATCTACCTGGTCCTACGAGGTTGCAGGTGATTTAAAAAAAACCCTGTATAGTAGAGCAAAATTGAAAATATTTTTTGTTAGGTGCTGCGAAGTGCGCGTGGGTCCACTGGTTTAAGATAAATTAGTTTCGTATGTTTATTCAGGTAAAGCAATTTACTCAAATACGGTACAATTCCCAGGAATTTGCTTACACTAGCCAGCATTTGCGTGTCAACTATCACCGACATCGACATAATGACATCCTAACAGCCATGCCGTGTATTGTAAACTGATATTCTCGGTAATAACCATTAGCTTTTATTTATCCACCTTATAGGTGCTAGCTGTTCGTACGTTTATTAGTTTACTTTTTTAAAATTTATTATGTCGTTTTTAAAATTGCATTTTTTATGTATTTTTTTGTAGATTTAAGTCGTTGCGTTATTGTGATGAATTTATTTATTTATTCATCGATAACTGCTTTGTGTGTATAAAATACAATAACACCTATAAATAACATACGTAACACATATTTCGCAATATACTATATTTTGTATTTTTAATTTATTTTATTTTTTAGAATAAATCACGGATTAAACTCGCAAAGGATATCAAAAGTATATCGTAATATGCGGAAATACTTTTCATACAAGAAGATGAACGGGACGAACTCAACACTCGCCTGCAGAGCTATGATGCGCACCTCGACATAATCTCGCGCGAAATTTGATTTAATATGAATAATACTTTATGTTACCGTCATAAAGTCGAATTTTATATGCTACAGAATCATTTTGACATAAGAGTTTTGACGACAAAATGATCTCACTGGCATGTAAAACTCGACCTTATGCCATCCACATAAAGCATTATTCACATTAAATCAAATTTCGCGCGAGATTATGTCGATGTGCGTATCATAGACCCGCTGATGTTAATAAAACCTTGCTATAATCACACTAATATTATAAAGGCGAAAGTTTGTATGTGTGTGTGTGTCAGTGTGTATATGTTTGTTACTTTTTCACGTCTAAATGGGTTGACCGATTGAGCTGAGATTTCGCTTAGACCCTGGAATAGCATATAGGCTTTACAGTGCACCGGGTAAAACCGCTGGGCGCAGCTAGTATTAATATAAAAGTAAGGTTTTTAGACGAGCGTTTTCCTATATACCTATATACATGGTGTTGCATAACAATCAGGCACCTGACACCAGAATGCAATGTGCATTGCAGAAGATGAGAGGCGCGAGGAATGGGGCCACGTGAGAGTTTTCAACGAGCATTAAACTTCGAGTGAAAGTTTAGTACTTGTGCGTAAGACCTGTATGTCTTTATACAGGGTTACTTATGTTATCCATACATATAATAAGAATGGAAATTTCTCCCCATTCATTGTGATCCTTTACTAAGGTGAACTGTGAAAATACGCATATGAACAAAACGACGCGAAAAAGTCGCTTGCGCGATCTAATTCGTAAAAACATTTTGTCAATTTTTCCTAGGGAAACGTAAAATAAAATAATAAAATAAATAATAATCATTTATATCGGACACATCGCCCCTAATTTACATCAAAATTTCGAAGTAAAAGTAATAGAATATAAAGTAAATTCAATTCAAAAAAATCAAAAAGCAAAAAGTGCGACAAACTAAAAATACGCCATCTATCGATGTGGCCATAAACGAAAATTTACCAGAGTAGTTTTATTAGGCTTAATTTGTAAAAAGGTTATTACTTATGTGTGATAAAACGGCACAACCGAATTGTATGCAGTTTTCGCTAAAACGTTGCAAATTTCTCTAATTTTTAAATAGTATTGGTTTTATTTAAATCGGTTTTTAAATAAAAGAGTTATATCAATCTAAAGATCTATTATATAAAATCGTTAATACACTTTTGTTCTATCAACGCACAGCCCAAACGGCTGGACGGATTGAGCTGAAATTGGGACAGCGTATTTTTAAGAAGATTTCATCGTGCAATAAGAAGCGATTTTTTAAAATTCCCTCAGGAACAGGAATTATTCCCGAAAAACGTTTGTATGCAACTCCGTAACTGCTGACCCGATTGAGCTGAAATTTTGTAAAACGATTGTTGGGACGGTGTTTAGGAACACTGAATAGTTTTTATGTCAGAAATTAGCATTTAAGGGGGGGTAAAGGGGGGTCGAAGTTTGTATGGAAAATTTAGAACCGCTGACCCTATTGAGCTGAAATTTGGTACAGAGGTAGATTGAGTCCTAAAAAATTGTATGGTATACTTTTTATCCCAAAAATCAACCTCTAAGGCGGGATAAAGGAGGTCAAAGTTTGAATGGGAAATGACCCTATTAAGCTAAAATTTGGTTTAGATATAGTAGATTGAGCCTCTAAAAAGGATATGGGACAGTTTTTAACCCTGAAGTTGGCCTTAGAATGGAAGTCAAATTTTGTATAGGAAATTAGTATAGATTAGCCTATTTGATATAGATATGTATGTAGTTTTACTCCAAAAAGCACATTTATATATTGATTATGAATAGTTTTTAACGCTCAAAAACATGTTATATAAAGAACACACAAAAAATTCAAACTCTTTTCCGATGTGCCACTATTTTACCCATTATGAAACTAGATGGCGCTGTTCGTCGTTAAAACTCGCAAGCGATTTGTTTTCATGATCGGGTGACTTTTAAACTTAAGAAACTAGACTTTTTCGCCATTTTTTAGTATTATGCGAAAGGGCGGTCAACAGTCAATATTATTATTATTAGACATTAGACACCTGAAATTTTATAACTACACTTTAGCGATGGGTCGTCGACGTTTTTACAGTCGACGAAACTAGACCGTTAAATTTCGTTCATGGACGGGTCGATCAACTAGTTAAATTCGTCGACTAGTTAACGTGTCGTCTCGTTGACTATTATCGTTGTATTAAACGTTAGACTTGACGATTAACTTAGACTAGATGACACGTTGCAGTTGGTTTAGTGTTTAGCCTATTAATCTATGTAAAATTGTAGGTAAATTTTAAACAAGTGAAATTTAAAAAAAAATATTTAAAAACATGCTGTTATTATTATTACCATAAAGTACTCGTAAAGACGAATCAAATGAGCCCAAACTCGATGGGGTTACGTCGTTTAATTACGGAGTTCCTATGGCCACCATCCAGCTCCATCATCAGATCAGCTCCATGTTATAATAATATTGCACTGTCATCCGATTCATGCATGCATGCAAAATTTCAGCTAAATTGGACACCGAGAAGTGGGTCAAATATAACTGGCAAGATTTGATTACAGACAGACAGCTAGACAAGTAAAAGTAAATAAAAGCTTGTAAAAAGGAAATGATCTTCCCTTCATACCAAACACGCAACACACGCATTGAGCCAACGCATTCCCTCTCTTTCGCAACCGCTACGTTACCATATTTGCCATCCTCTTTAGTTTAAGTATAACGCGGGAATAAAAGGCCTATCATCTTAGAGCGTTTATTTTAATAATAAAGATCTTATCATCTTACATTTAGAGTTTACTTTAGATTGTTTCAACTGTTCGACTGTCTACCCGTTTTGAGATAATTATAAAGTAACCTCTATTACATTAGCGTTAGAGTTTATTTTAGGTTGTTTCAACGTTTAGACGTGTAGTAACGTAAGAAACGGCCACGTTAAAAAGTCGACGTTGCATTGCGCGTTGATAAGAACGTGGGGATTTCTCGTTTAGTCGTTTACGAATTTAACTAGTAGATCAGAGAACGGTAGACCGTCGAAGCGTTGAATGCACGTCGACGGTTGATTTAACTAGTCCGTTTATTTAACGCTCATCCCTACTACACTTAGAAATTTAACACTTAATATTTCCTAAGAAATTCATTTTCCTTTAATAAAATTATAAAATACTCGAAGAGTTTTATGGAAATTCAGGAACCACGGAATTAATTTGAGTCGCGGAAAAGATAGTGTGAAAAATGAGTAACCAATTTAGCCTAAATTCCCAATATACAGGGCCGGTTTTAACATTACCAGCGCCCTGGGCGAGATTTCTACGGCGCCCCCTCAAAAGCAATTCAAATCCATACTAAAAACGAAAAAGGAAAAAATTCCAGAGCTCCGAGAAAATTTTGAATTTTTCAGCACGAATGATGTGCGTTTAGCTTGCTCCGAGTGGCAAAGAAACTAAATAAGTATTCTTATTTATAAAAGCGCGAGCAGCGAGCTGCTCGCGCCGCGAAAATTTAGATTTTTTCAACACGAATGATGTGCGTTTAGCTTGCTTCGAGTGGCAAAGAAACTAAATGTCCTTATTTATAAAAGCGCGAGCAGCTTGCTGCGAGCGCCGAGAAAATTTTGAATTTTTCAGCACGAATGATGTGCGTTTAGCTTGCTTCGAATGGCAAAGAAAGTAAAGTTTCTCATTTATAAAAGCGCGAGCAGCTCGCTGCGAGCGCCGAGAAAATTTTGAATTTTTCAGCACGAATTATGTGCGTTTATCTTCCTTCGAGTGACAAAGAAACTAAATGTTCTTATAAAAGCACGAGCAGCTCGCTACGAGCACCGAGAAATATTGAATTTTTCAGAACGAATGGGGCGCCACGGGCGCCCCATTATTGAGCCTGTGGCGCGAGCAGCTCGCTACGAGCACCGAGAAATATTGAATTTTTCAGAACGAATGGGACGCCACGGGCGCCCCATTATAGAGCCTGTGGCGCCCCTTTTATCCGGCGCCCTGGGCGGTCGCCCAACCGCGCCCTACCCTAACGCCGGCACTGCCAATATAGATAGTTGAAAGTTATCGGGAAAGGACAACAGATAGTTTTAATTCCGGAAAAAGGACGGTGGAATTTTATAAGGCAATCAACCAATAAATTGATTTAGCTGTAATTTAGTATGGAGATATTTTGAATTCCAGGAAAGGACACAGGATTGTTTCCTGTGGTAGTGAAAAAAAAAACCGGTCAAGTACGAGTAGGACTCGAGCACCGAGGGTTCCGTACAAACCCGTAGGTATATACAAAATTTCAAAATTCTAAGCACACGGGAGTACCGTGTAGGTTTTGATACCCTTGAAACTTGAAAGTAGTTTCAAGTTTAAAAATGCTGCTAAAATTGTTGTTTATTTTGATTTTGGTGCTGTATGAAATGTCCTGAAATATTTATTAATTTTATTAATTTATTGCGTTAACATAGAGGTTTGATTTTATTACAGTTTAAAGGTATTATAAATCTGAGTAGGTATGTATTCGATTTGAAATTCAGTTTAATATAATAATCCATCTTCATGAGGAAAGTGGTTGTGAGTATAAAATTATAAAATTTGGTACAGAGGTAGATTGAGTCTTAAAATGATCTGGGATACTTTTCATCCCAGAAATCAACCTTAATGAGGGAGAGGAAAGGGGGGTTGCAAGTTTGTGTAAGAAATCGTTAACCGCTTCTTTGTTTTAGCTGAAATTTGGACAACGTATTCTTTAGGTAAGCGACCGATAAAATGGGATTTTGCGAAATTTCCACGGGCACAGGAATTTTTTCCAAAAAAACCTTTGTATGCAAATCCGTAACCGCTGAACCGATTGACCTGAAATTTTGTGAAACGATTACTACTGCCACGACTACTACGATTATTACTTGAGTTGTATTTAGGAAAATTAAATATTTTTTTGATAGAAATTTGATTTTAAGGGGTGGTGTAAATCGGGGTCAAAGTTTGTATGGGGAAATTTAGAATCGCTGACCCTATTGAATTAAAATTTGATACATAGGATACATAGTAGATTGAGTCATAGAAAATGATATAGGATACTTTTTATTCCATAAATCAACCTTTAAGGGGAGGAAGGTGGGTCATTTTTTGTGTAGGAAATCGGTAACCGCTTCTTTGTTTTAGCTGCTTTATATAATATAAGCGACCGATAAGAAGGGGTTTTGTGAATTTCCCACAAGAACGGAATTTATTTTCGAAAATCGTTTTCATGGAAATCAGTAACCGCTGAACCGATTAACGATAGTTGAGGTTCTGTTAATGAATTGTTTTTTTTTATGTCAGAAATTAATTTTAGTGAGAACCAGTATTAGGAAAGGAGGGTCAGAGTTTTATTGGGAATTCACGAACCACGGAATTGATTTGAGTCGCGGGAAAGGTTGCGGAAAGGGTAGTGTGAGAAATAGGTAACAAATAATAATAAAATATGGTACACTAGCTGCGCTCAGCGGTTTTACCCGCAGTACTTATATAGCCTATGTGTTATTCCAGGGTCTAAGCTATCTCTATTCAAAATTTCAGCTCAATCGGTCCACCCGTTTAGGCCTGAAAGAGTAACAAACATCCATCCAGACATCCATTCTTACAAACTTTCACGTTTATAATATTAGTAAGATTACACACAATAAGTTAAGTTAAAAAGTTACCAGGAAAGGACGACAAATAGTTTTAATTCCTGAAAAGAGGCGTGAATGTTTGTAGAGGGTTTCAACAACCGCAAAACCGATTTAGTTGTAATTTAGTATGGAGATACGAGTAGTTTTGAGTTCCGGGAAAGGACATTGAATTGTTTTTTACGGTAGCGAAACAAAACTGCGTAGAAATACCCAGCTCGATATTCTTCACTACCCAGAGCGGGAGCAATTATTGTAAAAGCCATGGTTTTAACAGGCCTATTTTATACCTATTTTACACTCACAAAATCGCGGGGATGGAAATACAATCGCAGTCTCTAAACAAACATCGCAGACTAAATGGCAGCACCAAATTTTCGCTTTATTAATTGACTGTCACGCGCAACGAAGTGCGCGCGGGTCAGCTAGTAATTACTATACTTACAGTAATCTGTGGTCCAAACGTCCATAATATAACTAATAGATAATAGTTACAGCCAAAAAGCAGACCTTGGCAGCAGGGTCTGCTTTTTGGCTGTACCTTTTTCTATTTTCCTACTTGGCCACATACAGGGCCGGATCTATAGGGGGGCAATGCGGGGTCCGTGCCCCAGGCGGCAACGTCAGGGGGCGGCAAAATCGAGGACCCGACTCATTGCCAAATCTGGGACCATCGCAAAAGGAGGGCGGCAAATTTCAAATTTGAAATACAAATGATAAAATAGGTATAATACGGAATAGTAAAATCTTCGCGGAGCGCGTAGTCATTGCTTAATAACTGCGAATGGCGAAACAATATTATAATGTATCATCCATCATACGCTAAAATACGATAATTTTCGAATCTACTTTGAACCTCTCCTCTACTTTAGGTGAAAAGATTAGAATGTCGATTTTTTTTCTATCGCACATTCTACACAGTCTGGATTAAAAAATATTTCGGCGGTCACAGCAATCTGCTCGTGCACACATTAATAAGTAGTTCTCTTTTCGTTGTCAAAAATATTTTTCTTCTCGGCGCTCGCAGCGAGCTTTTCGCGCTATTGTAAGGAGGAATATATTGATTTTCCTACCGCTCAAAGCAAGTTACCCGTACTCTTTTCGTTGTTAAATTTATAAAAAAGGGGCGGCGATTTTTAAGTTTGCCCCGCCTCGAAAAATTCCTAGATCCGGGGCTGGCCACATACCACCCTGCGCCCCCCGGCGCTGGGTGACGATACGTAACGCATTGTTCCTGGGAAAAAAAGGGTGTTGGCTAAGTCATAAGTCAATTCAGTAGTCTGTATGTCCACCATAAATCCAATGACTCACGGTTCAAATCTCAGTGTGTGGCATTCTTTTAACGTTAATTTTCTAATATATCTCGTATCTTTACAATAACTGCCAAGTTCAATGTTTCAAAACAAAAAAAGTTACTAAAAGTTCTCTCTCTCTCTCTCACTCTTAGTCGCTATATGTTGGAAGCGTCGTTGATCTCTTATCATCGGGAGACATCTGTTTGTTTTGCTGCGCTCTTTACATTAATGAATCAGGTCACATCCTTTTAAAAGGTCATTGTCATCATCATTTCGAGCGAATGCAGCTGTAGCTCTAACAGGGAAATCTATATAAATAACTCTAAAAAAATACATGTATGAAACAGAGTGGATTTTCTTCGCAGGTAATGACAGGATTATGTAAATTTATTATATTACAAAATTAAATTTAATATTTTATGGGACCCTTTAAGAGGATGGCAACAATTTATCTGTAACCCTGTATACATATGCAGGACTGAATGTAAACAAGCCAAAAACCTGTTTGCGCGATCCATAGAAATATTTTTTGACCAATGCAATAAGTAAATGATAGAATTAGGCGTTACTTTGGAAATCCATGATAATGATAAATGTCAATTCCGCTCTAATTTGTGAATCTAACTAAGTTAAGATTTGGAAAATTCGCACCAATGCAATGTACGTTACGTAAATAAGGATGCATTCTAAATTACAATTTATTTTGTTTGATAACGCCCTGTACTTACTTAAAATAATTTTATTTTATCTAACAGTCTCTAAAATTTACTTATAATGATAAACAATTCGTTTATTTAAACAATAAACTGCACAAAATAGTAAATGCAGACCCATAAAGGCTTTTAAAAATGAGTGAGTACATTTAAGAGAAATTCTTAATATGCAGTTCTAGTTTTCTGCGGTCGACTGTACTACTTTCAAAGTAACTGCCTAAGTAGGTAGTTAACGGCAAGTAAATTGAAGTAAAGTAGTAAAGTCGGGTGCAAAATACTTAGTGAACTTCTCAAATAACTGTTAGAATGGAGAATTTGTGCCTCGCCTTAATTTTAGTAGGATAATGACATCTCGGTTACTGAAAGTCCAGCAGAAGTATTTTCTAGCTGAAAGTATTAGAGAGCTTCCACATCTCTACATCCTCGCCTTTAGATCGCGCATCGAGATCAAAGGCGATCGAGATAAAAAATAAAAACTAATAACACATAACACTTTTTTCTGAAAAAGGCAAAAAAAACCTTTTTCAGAAAAAAATAATGAAATATTGAATCGGAATGAAATTTGGTATTCTCCAGGACCCTGGAATAACACAGACATAATCCCATCCACAGACAGTACCCACGTACATAATCTCAGTGAAACAAATTTCTGGAATAAAACTAAAATACCAACATACTAACAAAATTTATTTCTGGATAATGTAGAGCAATGCCCTGAAATGCTTAATAATTTATTCATAAAGCCGTTTTAATGTTCTATTTATGGATAATATTTTATTTTATTTTATATATATTATGTACTCATGACTGTTTGCATAATCAGTCCTTATGAATACGGACTGGCCTCTAGCAAATTGATTTTTATAGAGCTTTTACATTGATCGCAGAGTTCCTCGCGGAGTTTTTTCTCTGAATCATAGGTCGAAATTTTCCGGAGAGTGTGAACACTTTGAGTGGCTTAAAATGGCTTTAAATGACTCAAAATTTGTGTATTTTATAGTACCTATATCCACTAAAAACCCAGCGGCACTCCCCGCTTCGTCTTTATGATGGACTGAGAACATCACCGAGGCCAATTTTACCACTCTCCAAGACAGAGGCGGATGATCAACTGTACTACAGGGCTATTCACTGAACCGTACCGACAACCGAATTTTCAAAAATGTATGAAATGACGTATTACGTCGTATCGATTTTAAACGTCTTTTCACGTAATTTCACACATTTTTGACAATTCGGTCTTCGGTTCGATTCCCTGACAGATAAGTGAATAGTTGAACGGATGAAGAAAAAGTTACACGAATTGAAGTAAGATTGCACGATGTTTCTCGTCTATAAACAACAACCTACCTCGCGAGTAGTGTAAGTGCACCATTAGAAGGAAATATTTCAATAAAAATAGTTAATTAACATAAATTGAAATGCATCTTCTTATTGGATGTTTATTCTGGTGTCATTTTGCTAACAGGTGAATCTGTTACGTATTTTGCTATACAGTTTTTTAACAGTACCTATTATAATTAAAATATTTAATAAAAAAATGTTAATCCATGCACCTTACTGTACCTGATATACCTACTCAAATATATTTTTAGTATCTGCAACTTTTTATCTATTATAAGCTCTAATACGGTAAAGTCTCTTTACGGTGACTCTACAGTCTTTCGAAGATAATATTTTTTCTCTCCTATCTAAGATGAAGTGGTGAAAAAATGAACTAAATCTTCATTGCATTCAACCTCTGTTAAAACACCCTAGCACAAAGACACAAGCGCCTTCACTCGCATTCATTTAGACTAGAAATCGTGTACCTTCATTTGTTTTTGTCTACCCACATTCACACCCAAATAAATTAATAGAAATGTTATCTGCACTGTAATTATTTATATCACTGATTAAAATGAGTGCTTCTACACATACCAATAGCCATAAGCTACTAATTAACGAGTTAAAATAATTAACTTCGGTCCACTGGCTATACTTATTAGGCTAATGTACTCGTTACCTTAATAATTAATAACTAGTTATTTATGGGGAAAACGACAAAGAAAATAATTATGGAAAATGACCTTAGTTTTGAGTTGAGCGAGGTTAAAAAATAATTCGATAAGTTTCTAAAAGACCCAATTTTTTGGATTTTTTTACGATTCTAATTCTCATACTATAAGAAATATCAGCTTTTTCATAGAAAATATCTTTAAGTTAACCTTGTCCTGAAAAGGAGAATTCTTTGAAAATTAATTCGCGCCTATAAATAGATGAACACACAAGCATCCCACGAATTCAAGTCGCGCACGATCTATTAATTCGCGCAATGCTTGTGGGCGCAATGTATGCGAATTCGCCCTTCCTGGACAAGGTCTAAACTACAAGGGATCTGTGATCTGTTGTGTTACGATTTCAGTTCTAAAACTCTTTTGAACAAATGAAGTATTATATTTTCTAGACGAAAACCACTGCTTAAAGTCCCTTCTTAATCACGGCAGCGCCCATATTTCTCAAATCGTACCACCGGGATTTAAAGTCAAGGTCTCCATATAAGCCAATGAACGACGAACACTTATCAGAGGCGTTTGGGCTAGAGTGACCAAATATCGCCCGTGAGCATAATCATTATCCTTCCGCCATCTAGCAAGAGCCAGTTCCAAATGGGTAAAAATAGGAGCATGACAAGTTACACTTGACAACTGTTCTCGAGCATTTTTACGTGGTCTTTTTACCGCCTTCAAAGGCCGTTCCTTGTGTACCGTACACCCTGCACTATAAGTAAAGACATCCCTGTCTTTATTATGACCATGTGTAACCAATACTTTTGTTGCAGCTCGTATTCGACAACGGGACTCAAGACGAGGCCCTCATTACGAGAGAGAAGTTTATGGAAGTGAACGCTCGCATGGACGCCCGCAGAGACTACTTCAGGAAGCAGTGCTCGTGGCTCGGCCTGGACAGTTCCAGTCGCAAGGCCACTGCTTGGGAGTACCTCATCAATAGACAGTACCATGTTATATGGTAAGACACAGCCGAATTCATTCATTGATGTATAACTTACATGGGCGTATCCACTACAGGGACAAAATAGGGCATCTGCCCTACCCTGGTATGCCCTTACCCTGGCGCTCGTAGCAAAGTGCTCCCGCACTTTTCATAGTGAGATTCTTAAAATAACGTATCAGTGCCTTCAGCTAGTATGTTTCATATTCAGAATTTTATAATTTAGCAGCACTTATTATTTCCTTTCTACCCCAGACCCCACCTCCAATCAAATGCTGGATACGCCTATGATTGCTTAGCTACATAACATACGTAAAATCACTGCTTTAAAATAAAAAATCCAGCAAAGTATTTGTATGAAGACTGTTCCAGTACCCACTAAAACAACTCGGCAGCACCCCAGCGTCGTCTTTGGGATGGAGGACTGGGCTTTAACGTCCAATAATAATTATCTAAAACCTTTTTCATTTCTTGACAGGTGCAACATCTTCAAAGCCGCATCAACATCCTGGATGTACAATTTCAACCTAATGGCGAACTACACGGCGCACTTCCTCGACAAAACGAAGGAGGTCCCACTATCTCTTGCCAGGAAGAAATACGGGAGGCCGTCGGTAGAGATGGTCAGGAAAGCGTCTGAAGACTCCATATCATTCCTGATTGTGAGGCATCCGCTCGAGAGGCTCGCTTCAGCTTACAACGACAAAATTGTACACGCGTGGCCTAAGTCCTTCCATGACAGAATGGGAAATGTTATTGTTAAGATGTTTAGAAAGGTAATTCGATAGACTTAATAGACCAAATATCATAAGTATAGTTTGTTTTATAGTGGTAAACCTCTATAGCAGAAGTAGAGGCCGCCTGGGAAAGTGCCACATTTTTGCCAGTTATTTATACAAGTAGTTGGGTTCGTGTCGTTTATTATCATCATCATCACCCCACTGTTGGGCATGGGCCTCTACTCAACTCGGTCCTCCGTATTTCACCTCCAACCGCTCCCAGCGATCTTCCGGATATCATCTCCCCATCTCGCCCAAGGATGCCCTACACTAAGTTTGCCGAGACGCGGAATCCACTCAAGAATACCCCTACCCCATCGGTTGGTCAGTAGTCAGTAGATCATCTCCGGCATAAAAAAAAATAAACTACTACTACTTAACTGCTACTTGTTCCGACTGTTATGACCGTGTTTATTGCTTAAGCTTCTTCGTAAAAAGAAGCAAAAAATCTCATATCAAATTTTTCTGTTCCAGAAACTTGCGAAAGGTGGAACAGTTCCCACAGAGAAGTACCCGGTGTTTGAAGAGTTTGTGGCGTACATACTGGCCGAGAGTCGGCAGGGACGCTCGCTCGACATGCACTGGACGCCGTACTCTGACTTCTGCACGCCGTGCAAGTTCAACTTCGACGTTATTATGAAGTTTGAAACCCTAGATGTAAGTACATTTTTTGATGAATTAGATTTTTCAGGTTATTTCACAAAAAATGGATAAAGTCTTCTAACCGTAGGCTAAGCTACTTAATAAAATAAAACTAATTCATTTACTCAAATTTCAAAAAGGCCCGTCAATTGACGTTATAATATCTTGAAATAAATAGAGGCATCTTACGTGATTCACGTCTACCGCATATCTGCACTTTCCATCAGGTGGTCAAACGTAGGTAAGCCTAGTATAAAAATATCGCGTTATAGTAGGTATATTTACTTTGTTCGATGTCGCCCTTATGGTTGCTATGATTTTACTATTATGTTGAACATTCTATTGAAATCCAATCAACCTCAACGTAGTTACCATCCCATAAAGTCACAGCAGTAACTGCAAATCATTCCATTTCCCAGACATTACCCGTTTTTTAGAGCTCCCGTGCGTCATTTCACACAATAGCTTTGTGGTCAGCCACACCGCTACCGTTAAAGGAAAACCGAGCTTTTGACTCAGTTACGAGGCTTCTAAACTTTACTGTTTATCGAGACCAAAAGATAAGAAAAAATACTTAAACAAAACTATATGAAGGCACACAACCGGTGGGGTTACTACATTTATGGTTTCTTAGCTTATTCGTCGCTTCAACTTTCTTCTTTTATTTTTTTTTCTGTTTAGCTTGACAGGTACCTAGATTGTCAATTTTATATAGAATTTAACGTTATTGTGAATTCTTGGGTAGCACTGTACCACTGATTGTGAGCAGTGTTATCTCTTACCATCAGGAAACTGTCTTGTTCGTCTTCTTTGCATAAAAAAACATAATGATATTAAAAAATATATTAACTTTTTTGAAGTGAAATAGCAATTTTCAATATCCAACCTATTTCTGAAGATGACCTTATAGGACCTTAGTCATCAGCGCTAAAAATTAAAATGCGGCATTCCGAAGCCTATAGCAAAAGCATAAGGCAAAACGATGAACTGAGTCTCTGTATCGATAAATACGAATTCAACGACCGGAAAATGTAGCGTCGAAGTCGTCGCGACGCGATACCAGTTAAGTTGTGGCTAATGATGAATCGCGTTTTGTTTACTACTACAATATTTTATCTGTCTTAAGGCCGTATTGACTAATACTGGCGATTGTTACAATAAGCTGAAAAATTAAACATATAACGAAAAAGATGTGCGCCGTTTCTCAATTTGTCGCATAATATAAATCAACCGTATACCTAGTCAGGTCATAAGTATTGTCACACAGTAAAAACTTTTCTTTTAGAATGCTGGCCACAAAAAAGTTTATTGAATTCGAATTTCGAATTGTTCATGAAAATAAAAATGTATACTTTTTAGAATTTTACTCATTTTTAAATATGGAGTGGACGCTTAAAGAAGACCGTGTTGCAGTTATTGCGTTGCATCGTTGCGGTTATGCGCCAATTCAAATTTTTGACATACTGAAAAATTTGAATATAACCAAAAGATTCGTTTATCGTACCATCAAACGATACAATGAAGACTCTAGTGTAGATGACAGGTCAAGAAGTGGTCGCCCTCGGTCTGTTAGGACTCCAGCAGTGATAAAAGCTGTGAAGGCGCGAATTCAAAGAAATCCCAAACGTAAGCAGAAACTGTTGGCCCTTCAGATGGGGTTAAGCAGAACCACGGTGAAAAGGGTGTTAAATGAAGACTTAGGGCTTCGGGCATATCGAAGAAAAACAGGACATCGTTTAAATGCTCGTCTAATGGACCTGAGACTGAAGAGATGCCGCGCTTTGTTGAAGCGGTACGCGAGAAAAAAATATCGAGAAATTCTTTTTTCGGATGAAAAAATCATTACCGTAGAAGAGAGCTACAACAAACAAAATGATAAGGTGTACGCACACAGTAGTGAAGAAGCGAGCAACCGTATGCCGCGTGTCCAACGAGGTCATTTTCCATCCTCGCTCATGGTATGGTTGGGAGTTTCTTATTGGGGCTTAACAGAGGTACATTTTTGTGAGAAAGGTGTAAAAACGAATGCAGTTGTGTATCAAAATACAGTCCTGACGAACCTTGTGGAACCTGTTTCTCATACCATGTTCAATAACAGGCACTGGGTATTCCAACAAGATTCGGCGCCAGCTCATAGAGCGAAGAGCACACAAGACTGGCTGGCGGCGCGTGAAATCGACTTCATCCGGCACGAAGACTGGCCCTCCTCCAGTCCAGATTTGAGTCCGTTAGATTACAAGATATGGCAACACTTGGAGGAAAAGGCGTGCTCAAAGCCTCATCCCAATTTGGAGTCACTCAAGACATCCTTGATTAAGGCAGCAGCCGATATTGACATGGACCTCGTTCGTGCTGCGATAGACGACTGGCCGCGCAGATTGAAGGCCTGTATTCAAAATCACGGAGGTCATTTTGAATAAACTTTATTGTCATAAGAATCTATGTTTTGTTAAGTTCATTTTGGTATATAAATGGTTACATAATAAATAAACTTGTTCCAATAATTTTATATTAAACATGTGACAGAATTTATGACCTGACTAGGTATTATACGACAGAGTTAAGAAACGCATATTCTGTTACAAGTTGCGCCCAGCGGATTTACCCGATGTATTGTAGCCTATGTGTTATATCAAGGTCTAAGCTATCTCTATGCCTACCAAATTTCAGCCCGTTTAGGCGTGAAGAAGTAGGTAATAAACATACACACTCACAAACTTTCGCATTTAAAATATTAGTGAGATATTATTGTGTGAAGTGTGTGAATATTATTCACTTTACGGTTCTACATTTGAAAATGAAAATGTTTATTTAACATAATTTGCACATACATCATTGTGTTTACTGTGGTTCTCACACTAGACGTGAGTCTGTGTCGTGAGGGCCAAAACAAAAGGTTTACATTTTAATTATAGTTTAGTGCTTAGTTGGCTATAAAATTTCTGAATTACAATAAAAATTATTAATATTCAAACTACATATTACAGAAAAACGCAACGTAGGAATTTTAAGTATAGAATAGTACATATTTCGACAAGGTTTACTATTCTGTACATATTTCGACAAAGTTTACTATTCTGTACATATTTCGACAAAGTTTTGAAATTACGAAGAACATTTTATTTTTGTCATTATAACCAATAAGGCCGCTAATTTTGCTTTCTAATAGGAATCAGCAGTTATACATTTCTAGTTCCTCTTTTAGTCACTGGGTAAGATAAGTTTGTAGGGCCTGGTTGTGATTGAATGGATATTTGTCACGCCCTGTTTGACGACCTTGGCGTTCAAGGCTTAAGGAAGGATTCGGGTTTCCGTTGTTTGACAAACATCTATCATCCGAGTACTTGTGAAAGCCTATTAGATATAATACTCGCGGTGTTGATGTCCGGCTTTTTAAAAGGCTTAACGGAGATACAATAATATTGTTTTTAGCTTTTTAACAGGGTTAAATAAAGGAGGAAAAGTTCATAATTCTTCTCGGGTAGTTTTAAGACTTTTTGTTTTATTGTACCTACTTACATAGGCGGATTTAGGGGGGGGGGCATGGCCCCCTGCCCCCCCCCCCCCCTAAATCCGCCTATGTAAGTAGGTACAAAATAAAAACAGAAGCATTGTAGTGTTACGAATTTTGCACATATTTCATGGTCAAGATTATAATTTTTTTCTCGGCGCTCGGCTCGCAGCAAGCTGCTCGTGCACTTATTATTAAGGATATTTGAACTTTCTAACTGTTCAGAGCGAGCTAAACACACACTTTTCGTAGTAAAAATTATAATATTTTTGCCCGTCTGCACCTTGCCCCCCCCAAGGACCAAATCCTGGATCCGCCAGTGCCTACTTATAAATATTCAGCGATTAGGCGAAGGCACGTGATCTGGCGGCTCCAGATTAGTGCCGTGAATTCACGCGCGAATTCTCGCTGTGAATTCACGGCACAAGTCGTGCCCTCCACATTCACGGGATGCTCTCAGTCGTTCCTGAAACCTGCCGCGAAATGGACGTAGAAGCTGCTGCTGCAATAACTTTGTTTGCTGTGGCAATATATAACTATTTAGACGTCCAAAACAAGAAACTTACAAGAAAGCGTTGGAAAAAAAGAAGATGGTGGATGACTGAAATACATCGTAACCGATCCAGGTATGTTTGCTGGTGTACCTAGTGAATTAATGAACTTACTTAGTAGGTAAATGATTAGAACTGTCTTTATTAATTATATAAAATTCATTTCAGACTTTCTATGGAGAAGCAGTTATCAGAATTACATTCGGAACCCAGTGGCGAATTTAAGAAATTTACTCGTATGTCAACAGTGGACTTTGAATATTTGCTTCAGAAAGTTTCTCCAATTATTTCCAAAACAGATACCCATTTTAGACTGGCAATACCAGCAAGAATTCGTTTAGCCATTACACTACGGTTTCTGGCTTCAGGAGACAGCTATGAGAGCCTGCACTTCATATTTAAAGTTTCACCACAGCTTATATCAGAAACTGTACCTGAAGACGATTTCAAAAATCTGAAAAACGAAACTGGCACGGGGCCGTGAATGTGGATGTGTACGCGTGAACGCCGCGCGAAGGGGGCGCGAACCCTTTGTCGCGGGACAAAATACCGACACTGATCGGGGAACAGGCGTGAATGCGCGTGAACCCCGCGAAAACCGTCCACATTCACGTTCACGCCTGTTCACGGGGCTTCACGGCACTAATCTGGAGCCGCCAATCAACTTTGACGATAACTCCAAAACTCAAAACCTGACACTTTATGTGTCAAATTAATTTTTATTGGTATTAATGTCGGCTATGTAGGAGAAGGAAATAAAGTCGAGGGCCGCGATTTTGAAAAAAAAAAACAAAATTTAGAACGAGTAGGTATGCCACAGTTCATAGGTACAATCCTAAAATCACTTTATGCAGGCCAAATTGCTCTACAGGAGTGTAGATAAAGTAGGGATTTTTCAAATGTAATTTTGTTCTATAGATGAATCTATATACACATCCTCGTAAGTTCCTTTTACGATACTTATGAAGCTCCTCGCGAGTGAATTTAATTTGGCCCCGTCAGACCTTGTTATTTCTTCCCCGGGGGAAAATGGCCATTTCATCCAATCGACGCGCCCTCATTGCGTTATCATTTGCCATTGCCATCTAAGGGGTGTGTACTCAGTACTCCCTAGCTAAATTACATGCTGTCATTACACTTTAGGGGCTTTGGTATTTTGTATACGTTGCGGTTACACCTACATATCTGCAACGTAATATGTTTTTTTTTTAAATATGGAATTGTTTTTTTTTTATGTTAGACTTTGACCATAATCTGGCGTGATGTTAAGTGACGATGCGGCCGTAGATGGTAGCAGACTAAATCTAGAAAGCGGGATAAATCCTTTCCTGATTCATCCATTTTGCATACATCAAACTTTCACTTTTTTTAGATAGGTATACTAAGAAACTAAGAAGACGAGCAAGACGCTATCCCGATGGTAAGAGATAACGCTGCTACAACCCAGGATTTACAATGCTGTAAAATTCTAGGTGCACCTCGCCAAAACTTCATACCCAAGAGTCATAAGATGTTAAGACACTTTATCCCAGTAATTCACTAGGAGCAGTGACCACCTGCCGAAACACACTAACGTCAAAGAATAGATACTATTACTACGTACAAGGGCGGATCCAGGGTTTTTTTCTGGCAGCCAAGGCGCAGACGGGCAAAAATATTATATTTTTTACTACGAAAACTGTGTATTTAACTCGCTCCGAATGGTTAGAAAATTCAAATACCCCTTAATAAGTGCCAAGCAAACAAATATAATCTTGACCATGAAATAGCGCCAAAATTCGTAACTCTCCAATGCTTCGGCAGGGGGCTTGGCCCCTGATGTATTCGCCCTTGACTACGTAGTAATGATTGCACTTCACTGCTCAGATAGTAGAATAACAACTGGCACTGTTGGGGTACCCACCTAGTCGAATTCCTGCAAAGGAAGTCTACCCCCGGTGTAATTGTGAATGACATTTTTATTGTGAATGACATTTTTATTGTGAAGACATTTTTATTAAGCGAGTATGTATTCTAATAATCATCTAATCTGTTATATATAATTATTATTGATGTTAATTATTATTATTATTTACTTATTTTTGACATGTGATGTAATTTTAGATTCATTCTGTGTGTTTTATTATAAACTTGTATAATATTATAATTTAAATGACTAGATTAAAATAATAACTAGAATATTGTATATAACTATAAAGCATGCTCGCACAAGCGAAAAGTGCCCTGTCAGGGTGTGTAGTGAAACTTCTTTTACACAATAAGATCTGTGCAATGTAACCTACATGTGTTCGAATAAATAAATAAAATAATATAAGTAGGACTTAATATCGTCACTTCATTGCAGGAGGACCAGCGGTACCTCATCAAGCTGGCCCACCTGCAAGATGTGGTGAAGCCGGAGTGGCGTAACACAGGCAAGGAAGGACAGAATATCAACCATCTCTACTCCAGACTTACTAAGCCCCAGCTTGACGGCCTTTATCATTTGTATAAGTGAGTACAATTACCCTTTTCTATTCTATAAGTTTGTCTATTTTACTTTAACCCTTCAACCCGCGAGCGACTCGATTAGGCCGCAACCACCCTATTTGAATTTAGGCTTTAATTTTAGAATGCTAAAAACTAATTTAATCCACCCCCGCTAAACAACATTTTTTTTAAAATAACATATCCCGATAATATATAGGATGTGTTATCATATTACAATCTAACCTTTTTAGGCTAATAAGTAATAACATATTTTACAACAACTCTAACATATTTTTCTACAATTTTATATAATAATCTAAGATAGTGTCCATTAACACTTGTCTTACAGTCTCTATTGGCGAAGTACACTTTGTTCATGTGGCTTGTTGTAGCACTACACTATTTACACTAATCTCTCTATGACTACACTAGCTCAAAAGGCTTTGTTCTTTTGAGTCGTCTTACTAGGTCTGTGTTGTCGAGGAGTTGGATAGCCTCGACATTCACATGATGATGAAAAAACAATTGAAGCGCTAGTAGCTGAAGAGTTAAATTATTACTTTGACATATTTATCATCTTTCAATTGCTCACTGCTGAGCATATGCCCCCGTTTGATTTTGATATTTTCCCCAGTTTCTTACTGTGCACATCCAGCTGCCTCCTGCCAGACTTACCTACTCGTATTATACAAATTAAATTATAAGTACATAATATAATATGAGGAATTTCGCGCCTTTGAGCGGATATAAAAAAACCTATTGAATGATCTAACAATGCACAGCGCAAAATGTCTAGATTGGGTTAAATTTCGGTGCACAGATTCGAGGCACATAGGTTTTATGACGAAGACCTGGGCAAAAAAGGATTTTTCAGGATAAAAAAAATATTATCCTATACCGCAAAAAAGGAGATCAGCATATATAGATTGTTGATCTGGATTGGCCTACGCTGGTCTTCCACTGGTACACCATTGTGGTGACTGTACAGCTGAATCTTAATCGAAAGTTTTTTACCTCCTATTTCTTTATTAACCTCGACTCAAAAACGACAGGGTTTTATAAGTTTGACGTGTCTGTCTTTGCTTTTTTTTCTCCACGACCCCGTCAATATGGGTATCAAATGAAAGGGCTTAACTAGTACAATACAATGCACTATAATAAATTTAAAATCCAAGATGGCCGCCACAAAATGGTGAAGTACATATTGCTTTGGGGGTTCTTTAAATTTTTAATTTAATTCACTTGTTCCAGATATGACTTCAAGCTGTTCAACTACACCATAGAGAATTACTACAAGATGGTGAAGAGCGATCAGAGGTGAAGCGATAATATCGCGATATTCATCATCATCACCATGGGACCGCATCGGAACTATGACAACGAACATTGTCAACACGTCATATTAGCCAAAGTTTGACAGAACAAACTTTGTCATGGCAATGTTGCCCGTACGGCCAAGCCTAGGGTAAAATATTATTATTGTAAGTCGTGCCAAAAGAAACTTTTTCAAAATGGCGGCTTGTACTTTTGACAGTAGATATTATGGAGATTTATTTTTTTAATGATCGTGGTTTTTTTTTATGAAAAGCCGATAAATCAAGTGCGCGATGGTAAGCATTAATAACTTGCCATATTATCAAACACAGTGCCAACCAGTGTTTCAAAATAAATTTCTGCGCGGCCCTTTTTACAAGCTTTATATTACTTTCACCTGTCTGTTGTCTGTCAGTCTGTCTGTCTGTCTGTCTGTCTGTCGGTCTGTCTGTAATCAAATCTTGCAAGTTTGATTTGACCCACTTCCCGGTTTCCAATTGAGCTGAAAATTTGCATGCGTGTGTAAATCGGATGACAATGCAATATTATTATGACATGGAGCTGATCTGATGATGGAGCTGGAAGGTGGCTATAGGAACTCTGTCATTAAACAACGCAACCCCATCGAGTTTGGGCTCATTTGATTCGTCTTGACGAGTACTATATGATGCAAGATGGTAATGATAATTAAAGCTTGTTTTTAAAAAGTATTTTTAAAATTTCACTTGTTAGCGCCTGATATTAGTTGTAGAACTCCCGTAAAAATATAAAAAAATCAATAAATGTAGAAAAATCAAGTTCATCATCAAGCATTACGCTTGAATGAAGGGAGGATTGGAAGGGCATTTTCTTTAAGACAAATTAATATTCATATTTTAGGTAAATGCGTAAGTTTTGACGGTAAGAGTAGATAAGCGAGACGCCATTTTGACGACGCCATTTTGTTTTTGTTTTTGCGGCAAATGCAAGGAAGCTATACTAGAGCTACTATTTTGGAAAAGATTCTTTATAAGCGAGTAACACATCGATCACGGACATAGAAAATTGAGCTTGAATGTTCTTTTCGGCCAAAAATAAATTGTAAAAAGTTAATCGTTATAAGTAGTAGGTACTTACAAAGTAGGTACTAGATATAGTTGAACGCTATTCTACAAAAAAGATGCCATAAGATTTCGTGTCTTAGGTTATGGTAATGGTCCTTAGTCATAAATTATTACTAGTGATATTAATAATATTATAAGGTTAGAAATGTGTAGTAAGACTTTAAGGGAAACAAGCTTCATCGAGTTAACTAGCGGTAAAGAATTTCAGCATTCTAGAAAAAAACCTTTAATGATATAAATTACTTAGTCTATCAGTTTTTTTATAAATCGCATAATTTTAGCGAATCTCGATTTAATTTATTAATATACTTCCTCTAAAAATTACTACACGTTTTTTGACCTAGACTCTTAGAACTTTATTTCAGAGAGCATTTCAGAATGTTCTATGCCGAATAATTTACCCTTCTATCCCCCCCATATCCCTTCTATTTTCCTTCGAAGTTTAATTAAAAACGTATTGTCCTTAACAAAATATTTAAAGTTTACGAGGAACCTTGCTAAACAACTCATAAAAAGTGATTGATTAGTTTTTTATCGATCAAGGTACGGGCGAAACCGCGCAATGTAATTTACCTACGTCAATTTATTATTTTTTTGTGACTGGCCTTTGGTCCGTAACGTCGGAGCATAAAATCAATTAGTTCTTTACAAAAATAGAATTTAAATTAAAATACGAGTGACGCGCATTTTCACGTACCTGCTAAAGATTGTGGTACAATTATACAAAACCGCTCCAACGCTTCTGCGGTAAGCGTAGTAAGTCAACTATCAAGTGGTACGATGGCGGTAAGCGCGCTTACAGCGAGCTGTTTCCTACTTTTTGTTGTCAATAAAAAGTATCTATGTCTAAGCCTGACGGCACACAGACAATAATGAGTAATACTAATCGTGAACGGATTGGAAAAAAGTGGCATTCACACTGTAAACGAGCGAAACTTTTTTCCTTCGGTGGCAGTTTGTGCGACAGGTGTGCACGAGCGGGAAATATCCCCTACACGCGGTAAATATTATTATAAATTTATTAATATTATTGCATAGCAGGCATATATAAGCAGGCTATAGACATACTATTTATATTTATTTATTTTTGGCTTTATCTACATCCCTATCATTATTTGATTTTGCAATACTTTAGATCAATTAATAATATTATTACATTTATTTATAGACTGTTTTTGTGATGGATTCTGTTGTTTCGTAGTTAAGTATGTTTTAGCTAAATATATTATAAAAAATACTTTAAAAATAAATCGTTTTCGTGTCACAACCAAACTATTTTTTGTGTGTTGTTATGGCACTAATGTATAAAAATATTTAAATCAAATAAGTAGGTACATTTAAAGTATCCGTCAGTAATTTATACGATCAAATATCTAATTGTTGTTAATATTAGTTAATAATAATAACTTGTTAATGTTTTTTTATCAATTATAAAGTTAAGTATAGGCTTATTGACTCTGACAATGTCACATAAAAAGACAATGCCGATGATTGTACAAAAATTAAGACATTATAATCTTTGACACTATCTTAGGCTTATTGTTAACGACGACGGGGAATCCGATTTATTATTATATTTAATAATCGCGGTGTCAAATCAAATGGCGCCAAATAATCGCATGTGCGTTATAGCTGTTATAATGGGCGCCACATAACGCTTTAACTAAATAGAATAACGGGTACGTTAAAAATCGGATAGTCACCCGTAGTCGTTAACAATAGTTATTTGTTATACAAGAGTGCAAAGTTGCTTTTTTACCGCGTGCTCAGTTTGTATGACCGAGCTAGCGAAGGATTCTAAAATTAAATCACGAGCGTAGCGAGTGTTTTATTAATTAGAATCCTGAGCGTTAGCGAGGGAATCAAAAGAGCACAAGGTCAATAAATCTTTGCACTCGAGTGTCCACATAATTTTTCATCCCCCCTCAGCGAGGAAATAACTCAATGCTAAAAGTTTTTTTTTTAATTATTCTCACCATGGATGCGCACAGTGTTGCCAGTGGACTATCTTCAAAAATAACCAGTATTCAATTTTAATTTACGTAGGTACGCTTACTTAGAGTCCTTTTCACGAAAGAGGTCCCACGGAATTTAGCGGAACTAATTTTTTATTCTATAATTATTGGACTTCATATTTTAAATCATTTTTATTTTTTACATAAAATAAATACCTTATTGATTAAGAAATTAAATATGAGAAATTATGAGGCGTTAAAAAGTTAAAGGTATTTAAACTTTTAAAATGTGCGATAGTGGAATCCCGCAAAAAGGTCTTCTTTCGTGAAAAGCACTCAACCTATTCGTTATAGTGATTATTTCCTCATTTTCAGTTTATTACAGTGAGAAATCGTTAATAAAAAAGTTACTAAAAAGTAATACTTAGAAAAAATCTTGCTACTAACTAGATAAAGTTATAAAAAATTGGCTTATTCTATTAACTCTGCTAAATTAACTCAACTATTATTTATTTACTATTACAGTACTATATAATTCATTAAAAACATTATTGCCTCGAAATGTAACTTATATCTAAACAACTAACGTAAATATAGTTTAAAAGAAACGTAATATGTTACAAAAGTAACTTACTGGCAAGGCTGATGGTGCGCCCAAAGCAAATTAAAAAAAAAGTTTACTAAAGAGGTTCTGACTCCGAGTTTTTAACAAATTTAAAAAAGTTGTACGCTTATTTCTGTACCATAGAGGTGGAAGTAAATAAATAGGTTTAATTATGTTTTTGTCTCTAGAGGGTAAAGTAAATTTGAATTTCTCTAGAGGATAAAATGGACTTTTCCAGTCAGATATCGATGAGTAAAACTACACTTTCCGAGATAGTGGGATGAAAAAGGCTTTAATACGCTATATACGTTAGCATTGAAAACTAGGTACAACTGAACAGCAAAGTTAAGGTACTTTCTAATGTTCTTTAATTCTTAACAGCGAAATTAAACTACATTTCTAAATTCTTAACAGTGAAGTAAAGCTACATTTCTAATGTTCTCTCTCCCTCTAAAATAATAGGACTTAACAAATAATATAAAATTATTCTAGTTAACTGTTTGCCTATAGGTAAGTACAAATTTGATGTTGTTTTTATGTTGTTGAATATAATAATAGTCTGATTCAAACAAAATGGCGACTATGAAGTCAGGTGCGAAACAAGTAAGGTAATTATAAAGTTAGTCAATAAATAAAAGATAAAACTACCATCTTTGTCTTGAAACTTATACCAACTGGTGCCAGACAAAAATATAAACGTAGGTAATAGAGTTCTATGTTTATAGATCACACATATTTAAAAAAACAATGAGTTTCTTGTTTGTTCTTCTCATGGAGGGGAGTTACTTTCCTAATAGGCAGTAGAGAGCTTCTAACTTACTCGTTGCACCTAACTTCATAGTAATTTAGATGTTATTCAGAGTATAAATTCTATATAGTGAAATTGCACATTGTTTTGTATTTTCTAGTTACCATAGAGTTTAATAGACAATGTATACTGAATCAGCGGCGTGATGTAAGAACGTATAAAATATTACTACCCACAAAACATTAAAATGATCTCTTGGTATGACTTGACTGGACGAGTTTCATGACTTGACTTAGCTTAACAAATCAACACCAAAAATGGAACAAATAGAACTAAACTCATTATGCACGTTATGTAAAACACGATTTCAAAAAATACTGTACGGAGTACGGAGATTTAAGGTCGTAGCTTTGTACATTGCCGCTTCCTTTGGTAGTAATCCAGTAGCCGTCAAAATGGTCTGAATTTACGAAATATCAGTCCTACGAAGTTAAAATTACAGCTACTATGGAATCAATAATATAATATTTAATACACCCGGCAAAATAACATTTACAGAAATGTTGTTGTAGCTTCAATGCGCTTTACGCGAGCAGAATCTGTGCACATATTGCGCGGGCAGCCCTTTTGCAGCGCTTGGTAAACATTCGGTAAGCGAGACGTCAACTATCGAGTGGTACGATGGCAGTAAGCTCGCTTACATTGAACTGTTTGCTATTTTGTTATGTGTTTTTTGCTACCATTTTTAGTTGGTCTGTCAAACTTGCCTCAATAGTCGTCACTCAGCCTCAGAATTTTGATTTTTGATTTGTTGATAAATCAAAATTGCTACGCGTTTTTTATGTCAGTTCGACTACATATTTATTATAATTAATATATTCTATATATATGGTCTAAATAGAAACCTTCCTGACATTTTTTGTAAACATTATTTTGCCGTGTAGGAGCGGCGTTGTACAAATATACTACGACCTTTTTAAAGTCACTGAAAGAACGACGTTCTAACGTATAAAATCTAAAAAGATTTTGAGCTTAGATAATATTATTATGTAGTAGGTACCTACTGTTCTGCATTTTAATAGTTCATTGATGTCACAAATTAATAATTAGATTATTGTAAACTAAATCATATCTTCAACTTTGCTCCGAGATTTCCTTTTGAAGACCTAATTTTAAAGGATATTATTGGGCATTTTAAAAATATCCTGGATATGATGGGCATTCCAAAAAATGTTATACTTCATTTAAAACGGTTTAGCAAAGCGTTAGGACCATGTTAATTACTTATTTCTGAATTAAGTCGTTTCAATTAATTTTCAAGAATTTTCATTTAACTAATTATTTCAATATTGAGCCAAACATTCGAAAATATAATAACAAAACAATAAATTATTATTTATATTGTTTGATGTTTTAATAATTAATTGTTTCATATTACATAATAGTAAGCGTTAAGCAACTTTTAAACGTTGGACGTTTTTGCAAACCGTCATTGGCCTAATATAATTTTAGTACCAAATGCTCTTATAATAATAATGTGAACAAACGAAATCTCATGTTCGCCCTATTTGTTAAATTTATAAGAAAAAACAGTTCTGAATTGTAATTAAGAGCCTCGCTCTAGCATTCTGATCGAGGGTTTTTTTTTTTTTTTTTTTGTTTACGCCGAGTAAAAACGCATTACGCGTACCCACCCATACGGGGGTATGGGAGGGTTATGTGGGACTCCCCGTGCAGGACGACTGCACGGTATACCCACTAAAACGTCTCGGAGACATTCCCGCATCGTCTTTGTGACAGAGGACTGGGAATCGGCAGAGCCTTGCATCCAGTCCCCCATCGACGAACTCCACACGGAATGGCGCACGGTGTTGTGCGCGCCACCTCCCGGACCTGTTTATGGACGGCGAACGCCCCCGCGTCCTCCGCCCAGGTCCCGGGACTTAGAAGCGCCGGGGATGTCCGGAAAACGATATCCCACTTATCGCCACCAGACACCCCCCGCGATTCAGCTCCACCCTGCTCGCCGCCTAACGGCCGAGCCCTTTCGACCAGCCTCCCGGGCCTGGTCCCACCCGATACGGGGCAGTGGTGTGGCCCGTCACTACGTGTGGGATACGTAGGAATGGTCTGCCGATCCACTGCCACTTTCCGCCACGGGGCTCATGATGAGCCCGCCCGCACAATCGGCCGCAGAGGATAGGGAGAACGGCGCACCGTAATACCGGCACTCCTCTTCCCCTGCGGCCCCACCGCAACGTCCAACCTCCAACACATCGGCCGCAGAGGATAGGGAGAACGGCGCACCGTAATACCGGCACTCCTCTTCCCCTGCGGCCCCACCGCGTCCGCCATCAAAAACGGTGGCGACCCCGTTTGGGCCGCGGAAGGCAGGGAGAGTGGCGCATCGTAATACCATCACTCCTCTCCCGCCGCGGCCCCCGCATACAGCCGTGGTGCGATGTTTACCGCACCACGACCCACCAACGTTGGCATGCTCCCGAAGGAGGCACCGCAACCCACTCGGCCACTCGCACTTGGACCGCTGGACTACAGCCCGGCGTGGAGCGGCCGACCGCCTCGGGTTCCTCTTGGTTTCACCGTGGTCCCACTACCACGGCTACTTATCCCCACCGCCACGCAAAGGCGAGAACCCACCGGGGGGATTCTGATCGAGGGTGCGTTATTCTACTTGCGGAAAAGAGCGTGCTTGAATTGACCAATCACAGACTTTGAAAACTTTTGGACTGGGATTTGAAGCGCAGTGATTGGTCAATTTTAACACACTCTTCTTTCCGTATTAGTACAAACGCACTATGTACGTATGAGAATAGAAGTTTTTGAGTACAATAGGTTACTAAATTTGTAGTCAAATATCATTCTATGAAAATAATTTAAGCCTTAAGACCATGTTTGCTCACTATCTCCTAACTTAATAAGGGGTTCGTATACCAATGGACGATCGAGTCGAGGATAGAGTCAACGTCGATGCTATAAAGTATTCTTTACAAAAATTAAAAAATATAAAGTATTTCCAGGTAGATTATTAAAAAAATACAGTGTATATTTTTACATTGTAATAACAAACCGGCTGAGGTGTTATTACGTCACTGGCCGATAACATGGCCGGAACATTTTATACCTGCGTGTGACGTATCTTTCACAAATTCATAAGCATAATGTAATATCTTAGTCAATTTTAAACGGTTTTATTTAACTTTCCCTGTTTGGTCATTTATAAAGGTATTCTTTGTACGATACATTTTGTTTCATAAGCAATCGACTCGGTCCTTCGCATAGGCGGATCCAGGATTTGGTTCTGGGGGGGGCCAAGGTGCAGAAAGGCAAGAATATTATCATTTTTACTAAGAAAAGTGTGTTTAGGTCGCTCTGAACAGTTAGAAAGTTCAAATATCCTTAATAATAAGTGTGCGAGCAGCTTGCTGCGAGCGCCGAGAAAAAAAATATAGTCTTGACCATGAAATATGTGCAAAATTCGTAACTCTACAATGCTTCTGGGGGGGGGGCCTTGGCCCCCTGCCCCCCCCCCCCCCCCCCCCTAAATCCGCCTATGGTCCTTCGTATATGGACCTCTTGAGATCAGTAACTAAGGAGGTGGTCAAAGTTTTAGACCAAAACACCTGCGTCTTAATTAATATATTCTAGAACTATTACTTCTAGGCAAATAATATTATAGAAATAAAATTAACAAACTTTATAATTGTTATACCTAAATAGACATTTACGGTGAATTATCGCAGAAAGTTGTAGTAATATTCAAGACTTCTTATACCTGGATTTGAACGAACAAAATAATCATAAGATTTTAAAATAGGACTTTCTTCACAAAATGCTTAGATCTACGCAAAATGCTTAGGTTTTAATGCTTAGGTCATTAATGCGTGGTCGATTTTTTCTCTGATTACCAAACCCTTGAATATTACTACACCTCTGTGACTAGTAGAATACTTTTTCAACGTTTGAACTTTCAACTTTCATGTTAAAAATAAAATAGATAAAAATACATTCGCAAGAAATAAAGCTTTTGACGCAGGTGTTAAGAGTGCTTTCTCACTATGTCTCATACGTTTTATAAAATGACGATCCAAGGTATGTTGTAACCGCGAGAAGATTTTGAATTATAGTCTATATATAGTATTTCTAAGGTTTATTGTTGTCAATTTTAATAGTTTAATATTTGCTGAGCGACTGTTTCGCTCGATGTCGATTTTTAAAATACAGTATAATCTCACTAACCCAGCACTATTAAAAACCAGAAGGTGCCGGATTGTTCGGATTATAGTGACTAAAATAATATTGTTTTACGATTTTTTGGTCCAGATGCCATAGTCTTCACGTGGTATAGGCTAAGAAAAATAAGCTAAAGAAAGCTTTTGCCTATTTTTCTTAAGATGTGGTCGTCTAACACGATTTTTTTTGGCAATTTGCAGAATATATTACTCGACGTTAGAGCCATAAGTTTGGATACCCGATTCCTTCAACAATCGAGATGGGACCTTATATTTAAACAAGGTCCGAAGTAGCCGAAAAAAATCAGACATCCAACATCCAGACATCTTAAAAAATTGGATGGGATGTAGTGTGAAAGCTCTCATATATGTATTAGACCAAAATATTGATGGCCTATGAAGTAATTGTAATGGTGCTATAGCCTAGATGTAGACTTCGCTCTCTCCGAGACGAAAGCACAAACTTGCTGTTATAATAATATAGTTACCGGCACGAATGTTTAGCATGGATTCACTTTGCAGTTTATATAAAAAATAAAAGTTAATTAAAAACATTTAAAATGTTAATATTTTTCAAATTGTTCGAATGATATGAATAAGATTCTTATTTGTAGTGTGGATCATCTTTTACATAAATTTGTAGTTTTTACCAATTATTTTTATTTAATTCTGCGTTATTTTCGTATGAATATTATCATTGATTTTAACAGAACACCTTTATAATATATTTTTAGTTTTATTTTATATTAATGTTGTTAAAATTATTTTTTTTTTGTAAAATAATATATTTTTATTGTAATATTTTTTTTTATATAAAACAGATTTCTTTTTAATTTGCAATCTGTGCTATATATCGTGCCGGAATTTGTATGAGTAATGTTACACTCCATCGATAAGCATCGGTTGTGTCGTTCAAATGATTATTCTTAGTACTTATAGAGAAATAAATCGATTATTTCATATTTTTGGCATATTATTTCATCCCCTCTCAAAGGCTACTACCACATTGGGCAACAGCGACTTTGCTGTCGCTCTATTTCGGCGACATCAACGCGATATTTAGACTCGAGTGGTCGCCGCGACATCGCTTCGTTGTTGTCGGGATTCTGACGACTTATGTCATCCGTTCTAGAGTCGCTGTCATCCAATGTGGAATGAGCCTAATGGTGAAGGCACATCTATCCGCATCGACCGCGCCGAACGAATCGAATTTTGAATTCTTTATATGAAATTATGAAACCTCGCACATTTGCCGGAGTCGAATCGGAAGAAGATCTCCTATACAAAAATTTTTTCGGCGCGGTCGAGATGTGCGAGCACCATTAAAGTTTATTATTGTTATGAGACTGTGCTGGGGTCTGCTATTGTTAGCACCAGCTTTAATGGAACAAATTTTAAATAGCAGTTTTGTTACATGATAGGGATAGGTACTGTAAGTTATTTAAACAAAAGTTTTTAAAAATAATTTATACAAAACATGGAATTTGGTTCATTACCTTTAATCATTACTATACTAAAAAATAAATATTCACGTGCTTTGGACTAGATGCATTGGAAACTGAGGTAGGTACTCCCTCTTCTCTACCACTTTGGTTTTGTTCCTGAAACAAAATATGGCATTACACAGTTTTATAACTAGACAAATAATTATAATAGATTCTACAATTATTATAATAATTCTACGAGTGAAATTACTGGACACGATGAAATTCAACACAACAATATACGAGGGTTACAGGCGCAGTGCAAGGTTGCACAGAATTTTGTATTACAAAACAGTGGGCGAACATAACTATTGGGCACCTCGAGAAAAAACACGTGTATGATTTTCGGAAGATAAAAGGCCTGTTCACACCTGGTTGATATTCGCTACTGCCCTTTATGATGCGTTCATGAGCGTAGCCAGCCATGGGTTCAGGGTAAGGCAGCAGTCTTAAATAATAATATGATGTAACTAAACAATAAATAAAACAGGTGGGCACAATTCGAAGTACCTTACATGTCATAGCCAGGGTGGGGTATGTGTGTTATTATGTACAGAGTATTATGTGTTAGTACCTATGTTACAAGGGTAAGAAGTAAGAATACGACTTGTCTGATTACCTCAGTCAGTGTTAATAAAGATTTCACTTACTGTGGTTTAAGCTTCCTCTTAGGTGGGTCGAGTATGTTGACTGGGTGATGAGTGATGATGGTGGGTCGCAGGGAGCCGAAGAAGTCGGTGATGCGCACGCGCGCCGGCTCACGTTTGAACAGATCTCGTCGAACGCCCACCGTCGATAGACATGCGCTTTTTGGACATACTCGCAACTGGAATAACAATTTATTATTATTATTATATCGCTCATAAACACGGGTCAAACCCGGGCCTTTATATAGGCGTACACGGAGACAAAAATGTCCAACGCGCAGAGGCCCTTTTGAGCTTTTAATATAAATGTAATGGGTGACACTTATCGGAGTCTATCTGTGAGTCCATCTATAGAAAATGGGCTCAAAGACAGTCTCCGCCATGTGACAGGACTATTGCTTATTAATGGAAACTACTTGAACTGGGCTATGGATGTGCATTCTAAATGGATGGTTAAGGAGGCTATTGCTAGCGACTACGGCACCTGCCACTTAGATATATTTTTTTTATTATTATAGGGTAGCTTCGAACCACGATCTTGTCTGACCATGAGATGTTAAGCGACAATGCAGCCCTAGATGGTAACAGACTTAACCTAGAAGGCGGGATAAATCCATGTGATACTTTTAGGAAACCTCGCCAACTATTTAGTTCTTAAACTTGTAATGGTGATACGTTGAAAGTGATACTTACAAATTCAGCCATAGTGCTCAAACTGTTTGGGTGAACATTCTCCAAAAACTCCAACACATAGTATGTGTACCTGTCTATTATGTACACTCCTATTGCAGAGTCCACATGATGCTGAAAAATAAACAAGTCAATTATTAATTTTAACAAAGGGAGAAAGATTTTTTTATCACAAACCAGGATCGGGCTAAATTCCCACTGAAGATAAGGTACAATGAATTAACTTAATTTTGTTACTTAATACTGTAGACTGTAGGTACTTAATAATTGTTGGCTAGACAGGTTGCTAAGCTCAATATCAGCACAAATGCAGCTTTCCTATAAGTTTCTTCATGTTTTACTTTTATTGAGTTCAAAGATTGTGTGTCCATAGTCCATGTTGTCAGTTGTCCATACCTTTTGTTATTTATTTACATTTGTTAGGTAAATATTGTTTAGATAGATAAAAAGGTTATCTACACAAAAGTTACACAAAAAACAATTTTATTTATTTAGTCTTATATCAGAAGTGTATGATTTAATGATTTTTTTCTTTACAATCTTCTAGTCTGCGAATACTTATGTGTGCCTTCAGGCAAAGGCCTCCCCCATTTCTTTCCATTTTGTCCGATCATGTACCATTAAATTAATAAATTTGAAAAAGTGTTACAATTGGCGGGTTTTATGTCTCTCTGCTTCTCTCTTCTTTTTCTCTCTTTTCAATATAAAAATTATTTCTTACTACGCACAGAGGTTCATTGAAAATGAGTGGTAGAGTTCAAAATTTGGAAAATTTACTTGCAAAAGTGCTCCATTGCAGCCTGTTTTAATAAATGAATTTTGAGTTTAATCAATTCCTATGAGACCATTGAAAAGGTATACTTACAGAAAGTGAATCCTCACCAACCAAACTACTGGCAGTTGCAAGTATATTAGGAGAGTAGAATTTCTCATACATTGACGAAGCCTGACAGGTATCTATTATGAAGAATATCTCATTGTACCTGTAACATGCAATATATACAATACAATACAATAATACTTTATTGCAAACCTGGTTACAAGAAATTGTTTCATAAGTAGACAATACACATAAAGCTAAAGGTATACAATCGGCGGTCTTATCGCATAGAGCAATCTCTTACAGACAACCTGGTTGGAAGGAATATTGAGAACATGTATAGAGGCGGTGTGCAATACTTCTGGAAATAATGTTATCTATTGTTACAATAATCAGATAGTTTACTAATTAATATACAAATTATGTTTACAATATACTTGTAAATATAAAAATAAGATACCTAACAAAATAAACTTACATATTATAACTATAGTAAATATTAAATATATATTACCTTTATAGTATAATATATAAAATAAAATAAAAGTATAACAAATAATAATAATATAAATAAATATGATACATAAATTACTATAAATACATACCTACTTTATATACCTAGTCAGGTCATAAATTCTGTCACATGTTTAATATAAAATTATTGGAACAAGTTTATTTATTATGTAACCATTTATATACCAAAATGAACTTAACAAAACATTGATTTTTATGACAATAAAGTTTATTCAAAATGACCTCCGTGATTTTGAATACAGGCCTTCAATCTGCGCGGCCAGTCGTCTATCGCAGCACGAACGAGGTCCATGTCAATATCGGCTGCTGCCTTAATCAAGGATGTCTTGAGTGACTCCAAATTGGGATGAGGCTTTGAGCACGCCTTTTCCTCCAAGTGTTGCCATATCTTGTAATCTAACGGACTCAAATCTGGACTGGAGGAGGGCCAGTCTTCGTGCCGGATGAAGTCGATTTCACGCGCCGCCAGCCAGTCTTGTGTGCTCTTCGCTCTATGAGCTGGCGCCGAATCTTGTTGGAATACCCAGTGCCTGTTATTGAACATGGTATGAGAAACAGGTTCCACAAGGTTCGTCAGGACTGTATTTTGATACACAACTGCATTCGTTTTTACACCTTTCTCACAAAAATGTACCTCTGTTAAGCCCCAATAAGAAACTCCCAACCATACCATGAGCGAGGATGGAAAATGACCTCGTTGGACACGCGGAATACGGTTGCTCGCTTCTTCACTACTGTGTGCGTACACCTTATCATTTTGTTTGTTGTAGCTCTCTTCTACGGTAAAAATTTTTTCATCCGAAAAAAGAATTTCTCGATATTTTTTTCTCGCGTACCGCTTCAACAAAGCGCGGCATCTCTTCATTCTCAGGTCCATTAGACGAGCATTTAAACGATGTCCTGTTTTTCTTCGATATGCCCGAAGCCCTAAGTCTTCATTTAACACCCTTTTCACCGTGGTTCTGCTTAACCCCATCTGAAGGGCCAACAGTTTCTGCTTACGTTTGGGATTTCTTTGAATTCGCGCCTTCACAGCTTTTATCACTGCTGGAGTCCTAACAGACCGAGGGCGACCACTTCTTGACCTGTCATCTACACTAGAGTCTTCATTGTATCGTTTGATGGTACGATAAACGAATCTTTTGGTTATATTAAAATTTTTCAGTATGTCAAAAATTTTAATTGGCGCTTAACCGCAACGATGCAACGCAATAACTGCAACACGGTCTTCTTTAAGCGTCCACTCCATATTTAATAAAAAACCGGTCAAGTACGAGTAGGACTCGAGCACCGAGGGTTCCGTACAAACCTACGAGTTTCTACGGAACCCTAAAGAAAAGTGGGTTTAATATTATATATTTGTGGGTTTTGATTCCCTTGCGAGTACTTGCGAGATTTGAAAATATGCGGCTAAAATTGCTGTTTCTTTTGATTGCGTTGACATAGATGTTTGATTTTATTACAGCTTAAAGGTATTATAGGCTTTAGTATTTGATATGAATTTCAATTTAATACCTGCACGCGTTTTTGAGGAAAGGGATAGTAAATACAAAATTTTTAAAAATATTTTTTTAAATGATGTAACTAAAAATGTACAATTTTCGCAATATTTCCTGTGCCTGTGATTTAAGACGTTGCTGCGTACCAAATTTCAAGATTCTACGTTCACGGCAAGTACCCTGTAGGTTTTGGTTTTTTTGAGAGTAGTTGCGTGTTTAAAATTTCGGCTAAAATTGCTGTTTCTTTTGAATGCGTTGAGATAGAGGTTTGATTTTATTACAGTTTAAAGGTATTATAGGCCTTAGTATTTGATATGAATTTCAGTTTAATACCTGCACGCGTTCATGAGAAATAAGGTAGTAAGTATGAAATTATTAAAAATATTTTTTTATATGATGTAACTAAAAATGTACAATTTTCGGAATTTTTCCTTTATCTGTGCTGTAAGGAATTGCTTTTTACCAAATTTCAAGATTCTACGTTCACGGCAAGTACCCTGTAGGTTTTGATTTTTTGAGAGTATTTGCGTGTTTAAAATTTCGACTAAAATTGCTGTTTCTTTTGAATGCGTTGAGATAGTGGTTTGATTTTATTACAGTTTAAAGGTATTATAGGCCTTAGTATTTGATATGAATTTCAGTTTAATACCTGTACGCGTTCATGAGAAAAGGGGTAGTAAGTATAAAATTATTCAAAATATTTTTTTCATATGATGAAATTAAAAATTTATGGTTTTCGCAATTTTTCCTTTATCTGTGCTCTAAGGAGTTGCTTCGTGCCAAATTTCAAGATTCTGAGTTCACGGGAAGTGCACCGTAGGTTTTGATTTATTTGGTAATGTCGAAAATTTGCTGAAATTTGCGACATATTCGACTATATCTTTTGATTGCGTTGGCCTAGAAGTTTGAAATTTTCACAGCTCTAAGAGGCAATAGATTTTAGTATTTCCTATAAATTTCAGCTTTTTACCTCCACGCGTTCCGGAGAAAAAGGGTCTTGACAGACAGACAGACAGACAGACGGACGGACAACAAAGTGATCCTATAAGGGTTCCGTTTTTTCCTTTTGAGGTACGGAACCCTAAAATTGAGTAAAATTCTAAAAAGTATACATTTTTATTTTCATGAACAATTCGAAATTCGAATTCAATAAACTTTTTTGTGGCCAGCATTCTAAAAGAAAAGTTTTTACTGTATGACAATACTTATGACCTGACTAGGTATATTAAAATAATATGAGCAAGCTGTGCATTTTTATGCAGCGGAAGTCAGATAATGTTCTTGTACTAGTTTTTAAAAGAGTCAATAGATTTAGCCTGTCTTATGGACACTGGAAGAGCGTTCCACAATCGAACGGCTCGGACCGAGAAAGATTTGTCAGATTTGATTTGATATATAATAATAAGAAAAGTATGATCTGAAATTCTACTAATAATATGAAAGTTTGTACAGATGGACGTAGAGAGCATCTCACCAAAACTAATATCATATGAGTACAGATGTGTTAGGAATTCTATGAAATGTAAATGGATAGCCTTTGAAATTAATCCCCATCCCAAATCAGTTCTCCCGTTTTTTGTTTTATCCATGAACATACATAAAAAAGAATCTGAATTGGATACATGAAAAGAAATTTTTTCATTTAGTTATCCATTATCTCTAAATATATAATTTACACCCATTATTTTCCTGTACCCTTCATGATTATTTTAATTCTAGTCTACATAAGTAACAATTACCGTCTTTTCTGCCACATCTGCTCCAAAGCATCGGCCAGCTCCTGACTTGTAACCTCTTCCGAGTCCTGGAACTTCAAGAAGCCGTCTCCACCGTGACCAGTGAGGTATATGAGAATGTTGCTCCCTTCGTCTGTGAGCAGGCGCTTGGAACGAGGAGTGTCAGGTGGAACTCGACCGGTAAGAAGCCTGATGAAGTTTTCTACTGACACCTACAAATATAATAGTATAAATAAATTATTTGATCAAATATTGTTAACAACACCACTAATTCGTGTCTAAGAAGAGTGTTGTAAATGAACTGTAACTTTCGGAGGGTTTTTCAATGTGAAACTGAGCACATCAGAGCAGCATTGCATTATATCAGACTTAAAACTCTTAAATGTAGTAACATAAGGCAATTTAACCCTTAATTACTCGCATGGGGCATATTTCACCCCAGTGAGGTTTTAAAGTGTAATAACTCCACCATTTTTAAATTTAACGGAACACCACCTTGTGTAGCTGCCTATATACCTTCCCCTTACCTGAATTAGTTGCGTGCACAGCTTTGTATCAAGTGGTTGGGTCCACAGATCGCGTCTGGGGCAAATATTGCCCCACGCGAGTGTTGGTGCAACTTTTTATGACTCGCAAAATATCACAAAAATTACTTTTAGACCTCCCTAAAGGTTGTATTTTACCAATTTTTGAATGTTGCTGGTATCAAAGTCCATGACATTTACAAGAGCAAAATTCACTACAACACGACAAAAAAAAAAATCTGAAACATCTGGCAGGTGATCTGACTAAGGCTAACCAAAAAAAGTCGATCTGGAATTTCACAACTACTCCATTTCATACAAAAATGACAAAAGAGAAATGCTGATCTTCAAGACCCTGGCTCCACGTCCAGAGGTGGAGTATCAACAAATTATAAAATATGTCATGTGTGCCAAAGATCGAAGAACAAAAAAACAAAATTTCTATGTGAAAAATGCCATCAGCACATTTGCCATGATCATTCCATCACAACATGTGATGAATGTGCCTTTAATATAGTGCCTGCTTTTATAATTCTTGATTTAACGGTTGTCTGGAAGAGATCGCTCTGAGCGATAAGACCGCCAATTGATACACCTTTAGTTTAAGTTGTTGTATTTGTAAAATTTATACTTTATATGTGGATCAATAAAGTGTTTCTTATCTTATCTTATCTTATTTAAATTTCTATAAAGAAAATGATGATTGCACTTACTGTTAAACTAAAGTATAAACTTACATATATGATATACATCCCACGCGAGCGTTAGTGTAACTTTTTTGACGTGAGTAATTAAGGGTTAAGGACAGTGGTTTGGAACACTAAGATTTACTGTAGATTGGTTTGTGGCCGATCTGTGGTTAGTAAAAGGGTTCTTTACTGCTGTAGTAGCTGTAGTATTGTTAGTTTGTATTTCTCAATAAAGGCATTTCCCAAACATAAAAAAGAAAAAAATATATAAAGCAAGCAACAGGCTGCAGTTACAGAGAATAGACATTCTATGCAATTGTTCTTCTGCTGAAGCAGAAAACAGACTTCAAGTTGGTACTGCAATTCCTGGCATTTAATTCTCAACCCAGACCATGTTCATCATGAGCTTGTTTACTTTCAGCGCCCAGTATAACAAACTAAACAAATACTTTAATAATCCACTTCTTCCAAGAGTAGGAAACTATAAGGTAGGGGAAATCACAATAAACCCCAATTAGTCAATGTGTTGCTAGTTTTTGCCAGCCTCCGTTAAAGATAGACAGTTAGAAACAAATACTTTTAAATTACCTTACCTCATATCCTCTATAATCAACTTCAACATCATCTCCATACACATTGATCTGTTCTCTCGCATTATTGAATATAGTCGCCGGTCTCGGGTTCCGAGGGTTACAAGCCATATCGTCCGATATCATCAAGATTATCTGACTATCTGGTATGCCCAGCCTCTTCACACTGCGGTATATTGATAACACATTTGCTACATGTCGGTAATTGAACCAAAAACGTGATGTATCCACTAACACTGCCCAGTTGTTCGTATGGTTTGAATTTTGAAACTCCACGGGTATCTGGAAATTGGAAGTTACATTTATTTATCAAGATTAATACCGAAACCAAAAGATAACATTAAATTTATAGGGTTTTATTACCTCAACTCCACTGCAAATTTGAAAGCTTAATGCTATAATAATACTTAAGACAACGCTTGATAACATTTTTCAACGCTGGCTTCCTTTTAGTTCATTTCTCGACGATTTTGACCTAAAAACTTAAAATTATTAAATTAAGAAAATTACTTTAAATTACAGTGCGGCGTTATTTGACTTTGACAGACATCACACACTGACATTGACAATCATTGATCTTAACTGACTTTTTTAAAGAGTAGAATGGTTTTATGCCCGTTGGTTTTATGGTTTATAGATTTGCTAATTTTTTTATTTAAAAACTTATATAACACTATCTTATCAGGTTTGTTTACCCAATGCGATAGCGTTGAAAATATATAAAATATATTAACAGTAAAAAAAAATATATTAATTAGATATAATATAGGGGATAATGGGGACGGACCGAACGGGGGATGAACTAGATTCAAGCAAGTACAATATTAAATAATTAAATAAAAAAAATCC